>OV815301.1:3217500-3842500 GCA_929108375.1 Gymnoscelis rufifasciata
CACCAGCCCCCGCCACGCCGGCGAAGAAGCCCAAGGCCTCCGCGGCCGCCAAGAAACCTAAGGCGAAGCCCACCCACCCTAAGACATCCGAGATGGTCAACAGCGCGATCGGCGAGCTCAAGGAGCGCAGCGGATCATCCCTGAAGGCTATCAAGAAGTACATCGCCGGCGCTTACAACGTCGACGCGGAGAAGCTCGCGCCTTTCATCAGAAAGTACCTGAAGAGCGCCGTCGAATCCGGCGCCCTGATCCAGACCAAGGGCACCGGGGCGTCAGGCTCCTTCAAATTGGACTCGAAGGGCGCCAAATCCCACGCTTCCGGCAAGAAATCCTCCGGCGCCGCGTCGAAGGCCAAGGACTCCGCTTCCTCGCCTGCCAAGTCCAAAAAGGCCAGCGCCAGCGCCGCATCCGCCGCCGCCGCGAAGAGGAAGAAGGCCGCCGCCGCGGCGGCCGCCGCATCCCCGTCCAAGTCCAAGGCCGCCGGCAGGGCCGCGACCAAGGACAAGAAGGCGGCCGCCGCCAAGAGGAAGCCCGCCGCGGCAGCCTCCAGGAAGGCCGCCGCCTCCTCCCCGGCAAAGTCCAAATCCGCCGCCGCGCCGAAGGCCAAGAAGACCGGTATATAGGGCTTCTTCATCCCCCGGCTGAACCGGCTGGCGCCGAACGGGCGGCGGCCGGTCGCCTACCGCGGGCGGCGGCGGCCGCTCCGGGGTGCGGGGGGGTGAGGGGTTATGTTCTGACATTTTGTCTATATATACATTACGCTAACACACTATTGTAAGGTAATTAATATGTACACAGGGGTCTCTTGCAAAAAAAAAGGCCCTGAAAAGGGCCTTTTTTTTTGCAAGAGACTAGAACTAGACTCCAGTCATTGCGTGTTTACTGCTACTACTATGTCGGCAGCAATAAATTAACCACCGAAACCGTACAGGGTGCGTCCCTGGCGTTTCAGAGCGTAGACTACGTCCATGGCGGTGACGGTCTTCCTCTTGGCGTGCTCGGTGTAGGTGACGGCGTCGCGGATCACGTTCTCTAGGAACACCTTGAGCACGCCGCGCGTCTCCTCGTAGATCAGACCGGAGATACGCTTCACGCCACCTCTGCGAGCCAGACGACGGATGGCGGGCTTGGTGATACCCTGGATGTTATCACGGAGCACCTTCCTGTGGCGCTTGGCTCCTCCCTTTCCCAGACCTTTGCCTCCCTTACCGCGACCGGTCATTTTCAATGAATGAATATAACACAACACACACGCGTTAACGAACGAACGACGACAGCGTAAATGGCGCCGTACGTACCAAAAACCCCCTATATTTATAGAAGAGAATCGTTGTAACACCCGCCCGCTTCCCCTCGCAGCTTGCCTGCCTGCTGACTGCGTGTATGCTGTGTACTGTGGTTCGCTTGCGTGCGCGGCGAGACGAATGAGAGAAATGAGATGATTTTGCAAAATAATCATATATTTTCATATATTATACCTATTATTTCCTCCTATTAAAAAAATACCCAGTCATTTTAATAATATTATTATCATATTCTTTAAAACACAACAAGTACGTACGTACACGTAAGTAAGCGTTAGGTAAGTTAAGTATATTATAGCTAATATCGCATGAAATTAATTTGTTTATTTTTTAGTAAAAGTGCGTAAAAAAAAATATTTAAATAATAAATAGGCAAATGAAGTAATGAGGAACGCGCGCGCGGCGCGCGTCTCCCTTACCGACTTGTACCACGTACACGTACGTGTACGAACGGAGAGGTGCAGGAGTGAGTGCTTTCTGATGTGTTTGCACGCTTTATTTCGTAATAATATCATATAATTTTTATTTAAAAACAATTATTTCGCTGTCACGCTTGAATATTGTGAGAATTATAGCAGATTGAGTTCGTTCTAGAGCTGTGGAAACTAGCGGAATCGCGGCATTGTGTTTTACGTGTGTTCGGATACAGGTTGCTTTAAGTTCTTAAACGTTTGGTATTATGTATGAGATTGTGTTAGAATTTGACATTGATATGTTTGCGTTTTAACTGTGGAGAGTTATTTGTGAATTAAGATGTTTTAATATGTTAAAAATCGATTATAAACACGAGGTGAGCAATCGAAGGTGGATGTGTGCTGGTTAAAATGTTTATAACCGGTGTTATATTGAACGTATAGTTGTTTTGATGATTTCACTCAACGATCAGGTTCAAAATGAACAGGTTAACGGTCGCAGTGAGCGTCGAACAGTATGCTAATCTGTATAAAATCAATTTTAATTAGAATGATGTTAGTGAAAAATGTTAACCGCTCGTACGTGAAACTCTCCGTCGACACAGCCGCTCTCCATACGGTATAGCTTCGTCGGCCGCTCACTAGTGCCGCCATCTGTATGCAACTTTATTATATCTCATCGCGAGTATTTAAATCTGAATTATTATCAAAACCCTGAAAGTTCCTAACTTTCAGGCCTCCACATAATTCCCGCAGCTTCCCTGCCCCCCTCTTAGAGGTCTTTGCTGGACCTAGTGACGCCGCATTCCGACGGAACCGACCCCCTGGCCCTCCCGAACCCCGCTGGTAATATACCGCGGGAATCTCGAGGGTTTGGAGCCGGAACTGTTAGTTCGCGCGCGAATCGAAATTTATTAGGTTTCAGATTACTAGGCTCAGTAAGCCTCAAAAAGTACGTCCAGGTACTAGGACTAAACGCCAGTGCGGCAATTAAAGCACCCGGGGTAAGTACCTGTGCACGTACCGATATTATACGACCGCCGCTGGGTTCATTTCCAAGCAATCTCGTCCAGCGGTCATTAGTATAAGCCACTGACTGGAATTTTATATATTAAAATTACCAGCGCAGTGGCAACTGTGTAAATGTAAATATTATTGATTTTCCTGTTGTTGCGGGGACCCCGGAGTGGATTGTGGCAGTCTGCTAAGGCTTTTCCCTTGTGGAATTGTTCTTCCGACCAGCCCGGCTGCACCGGCGGACCCGCTCCGACCTCTGTAAATAAACAAATTAAAAACAAGAATTCGCTGTAAATAAATTGTTAGGCTTTTGTACATTTATTTATTTACTTTTCCCCTGTGTACATATTAATTACCTTACAATAGTGTGTTAGCGTAATGTATATATAGACAAAATGTCAGAACATAACCCCTCACCCCCCCGCACCCCGGAGCGGCCGCCGCCGCCCGCGGTAGGCGACCGGCCGCCGCCCGTTCGGCGCCAGCCGGTTCAGCCGGGGGGTGAAGAAGCCCGTAGGCCTAGATATAGGCCCATCCGCGTGCATCCGACCCCCCAGCCCCCCGCAGGTCCGATCGCTTTAGGTGCAGACGGAACTGAGATTCCGCCCCACCTAAAACCCGGGACGTCGGGACCGAGGGCGCAGCCACGCAGATGTAGATATAGTAATGTAGATAGTTCTAGATTAGATGAGGAGACCCGGGAGGACAAACGCCAGCGACTCTTGTCGCAATCGCGATCCACCACGAGCTCCTCACCCCCCGGATCACCCGCTCAAACAGGTACCCCGACGAGACCGAAGCGCGCCATACCGGTGCGGATAGATACAAAGCATCCGAGTGCAGGGGACCCGTCCTTCGTCTATAAGGTGGAGGACAGCGACGATAGTGAATATGGGTCCTCTTCATACAAACAAGTAGGGGAACTGCCGCCGCCGATGATGGCTATGCCGTCACCGGTGCCCAGGAGCCCCAGATACACAACATCCTATGCGGCAGCCACTTCGGCACCGCCCACGCGACCAACCCCCCCGCCCCCGAGCCCGGAACCAAGGATGACGGTGCTGGGGTCGGCCCCTGCCGCTCGCCCAATATTTAAGATTACTGCGGCCCCTATGCCATACGGGGCCCCGAAGCCCCAACCGCGGCGCAGAATCACTGTGCCGCCACAGGTCACAAGAACGGAGACCCCTAAAACATACTTACCCCCACAGGGGGACACGCAAAAAAGCGCATACCTGCCCCCTCCAGGCTTTGGGCCCCTCGCTACGAGCAGCCCAGACCCCGAGGCAGACCTCGCAACATTGGCCTCCCGTCCGAGCATTGTTGTCACCGAGGCCTCCTCGAGGGTCCCAGCGGAGGCCCCCCACGTGATCGCACCCGGACACTCTTATGGGTCCCAAACGGAGGACCAAGATGTTCTCCCACAAGTACCCATATCCAGGGTCACTCAGGGACCCCCGCAGAGGTCCCCCGGGGATAGTCCACAGGGCCACCTCCAAAGAGCCCCGCACGGATACTCTGCAATTAACACCAGCAATGGTAATCCCCCCCCTGGTTTTCCACCAGGGCCCCCCGCGACCCCCCCCGAAAAATCCCAAATGGAGGCCCCTTACGGGTCTACAGGGGAGGCCCAACAGGCACTCCCCCTGGCTACTAACCAGAGGGCCCCCGTTACCCCTTCGCCGGTTTCGGCCGCAGGGCCCTCCCAGGGGACACATGCGGGACCCCCCTGCGGTTCCCCCATGGAGGTACAATTACAGACCTCTGGTCAAGTGACCAATCAGGGGCCTCTGGAGGCCCCTCCCATGGAGGCCCCTCCCAGGGAGGCCCCTCCCATGGAGGCCCCTCACGGCCACATTAGCCAAAGAGCCGTACCGGAAGGAGACCAACCTCCTTCCACACAGCCTACCAACTCTCAGGGACCGAGGAGAGCATACCCACCCATTGTGGTGGAATGCCTGCCCAATTGGGCTCAGCACTTTGCGTCCCTGAGACAAAAAATAGGGCATGCACCAAATGCACGCCCACTTGCGCAAGGAGTTCGCTTCACCCCTCGTAGCCCTGAGGAATACAGATGCATCCAGGGCTACTTGGTGGAAGCAATGGCCGAGGACCCAGCAATCAGCTGGTTCAGCTATGCCGTGGCCACGGAACTTCCTACTAAAGTCGCCATTAGAGGCCTCCCGGGGGACACCCCCCCGATCCTCATCCATGACGCCCTAATCGCACTGGATTTTCCAGTGCGATTCGTAAAACAAATTAAGCCCAAACAGGGCCGCGCAGGTTGCCTGTTCCACGCGCAACTTGACCGCATGTCGGGAGAGGAACTGGCTCGACTATATCGGGTCAACGAACTCCTCAACATGCCGGGCGTGCGCGTGGAGGGCTGGCGCGGTGCCACAAATAGGGTGGCGCAGTGCCATCGATGCCAAGCGTTCGGCCACTCATCGGCGAACTGCCATCGGCCCCTGCGATGTGTTCGCTGTGGAGGACAACACGCCGCCAGCGACTGCCCCCGCCCTCTCACAGAAAAACCCACATGTGCCAACTGTGGCCGGGAACACACCGCAAATAGCAGGTCGTGCCCGGTCCACAGAAGAGAGGCAAGAAAGAGAGGAGTTGTGATTCCATCGCAACCCACTCAGCATCCAGCCGGGTATACCTACCCTCCACCCCCTCCTCATAGAGGACGAGTGGAGAAACACGCACGCCCTACGACTCAGGCTCGAGAGGAACCGACCCTGAACATAAGGGCCGAGGCCAACCCCCCCACATACAGGGGGGAAACTATTCCAGAAAGGAAGCGGAGACCCAGAGGAGGCAGGAAAAAGAAAAAGAAAACCCATCCTGGAACCACCTCGGTCCCTCAACCGCAACCGGCGAGACCCCAGGCAGAGTGGCAACGATCACAGCCACCGCCCTCAGAATCACAGGGACAGACAACAGCCCCAGTACCCTACAGACGTTCCACAGACTCCGTCTGGCAAGCCCCCATAACGGGTACCCAGACAGTTGAGTCCGCACAGCCTCTACCACAACGAGTGCCCCTTAGGCCACGTGGTAAAATGGCTGCAGAAATGGCAACACAGCCATCAAATACCACGGAAGCCCTCCCCCCCGCAACAGAAACACTCACGCACGGGCAAGGGAGCCAAAAATCAGTGCCGGCCGGGAATCCCACAGAAATTCTGCTGGGGGTCCTGACCGAGCTACTGATGGCCATCGCCGCAGGACATAACCTCCAAGAGGCGGCGCTGCGCGGACTGTCTGCCATAAGGACCATCCATTATGGATAGGGCGTCCGCACTGCGCCTCCTTTATTGGAACCCAGGTGGCGTAAGGTCTCACCACCAAGAGCTTCGCTTACTCACCCAGACACAAGACATACATGTGGTCTTGCTGGGTGAAACTAAGCTGACCCCCGAATCTGAATTCCTGGTGCCAAACTACTTCACCTACAGACGGGATGAGGTGTCTCCGACGGGCATGGCCTACCGCGGTACAGCTGTCCTTGTTCGGAGAGACCTCGTCCACGAAGAACTGGAGCAGACACCCTTCACCGAAACGCGGTCAACAGGAGTGCTAGTGAGAGCGGCGGGCGTAGAGCTTAGGATTTTTGCTGCATATCGTCCCCCCTCTCCTAGGTACAACCCGGCTGACCTAGCCCAAATACTTGAATCCTCAACCCCCACGCTGGTCGCGGGCGACTTTAACGCAAAGCACCCGGCGTGGGGGTCAAGGGTAATAAACCCGGCAGGACGGTCGCTCCTGCTAGATAGCGACGCAAAAGGGTTCACTGTCACTGGACCAGATGCACCCACTCACATCCCCTCTAACCCACTACACGCAGCGGATGTCCTGGACATAGTCCTCCATAAAGGCTTGCACTGCCCAGTACAAGTGGAGGTACTATACGATCTGGACACACAGCACCTACCCATTCTGATAAAGCTAGACCTGGCTGCGGACTTTACAGTCCCGCAGCCGAGGGGAGTAAAAACAGATTGGGTAGCGTACGCGCGCATGTTGGAGAAACTAGAAGTAGGCCCCATAAACACAGCAGACGACGTGGAGGCGGAGGCTGCCTCTTTAATATCAAAAATTAAGGAGGCACTAAAAGTTTCCTCTTCACCACGCCCCGCTAAAAACAAAAGGACTGCCCTTCCAACGCACCTGCAGAGGGACATACTCCAGAAACGAAGGCTTCGCCGCATCTGGGCCTGTACCCGCTGTCCCACCATAAAAAAGGAGCTGAATGCCATCTCGCTCAAACTCGCAGAAGCTGTACAAGCCTGGCGGGGTGAGACTTGGGACCACAAGATTGATAAGGCCGCGGAGCGTGACGTAAATCTTCACGCTCTAAACAGAGAACTTCTTAGACAGCCCGTTCCCACTTACCCCCTGCTAGACAGGAACGGGGTGAGGCACTTTGCACCTGAAGATAGGGCGGAAATCCTAGCCGATCACCTTCAGGAGCAATTTGTCCCACACCCGGTCCCGGCGGACGCGGACACGGGGATAAGAACACACCACAAAAAGGTTGAAGAAACCGTAGAGGCCTTCCTGGACAAACCTATTCCTCCCCCGGAAGGGAAGTTCTTTGTGTCCCCAGCAGAAGCCGAAAAAGCAATTAGATTCCTCCCTAAAAGGAAGGCTGCTGGTCCTGATGGAATTCCTAATGAGGCCCTACAAAACCTTCCGCGACGCGGAATAACCGCGATCACCAGGGTCTTTAACGGTATCATCAGGACTGGACACTTTCCAGCCAGTTGGAAGACCGGAAGAGTGATCGTCCTGCCAAAACCAGGCAAGGACAAAAGATATCCCGCCAACTACAGACCAATCACATTATTACCCACGGTAGCCAAACTCCTGGAACGTCTGCTGCTTTACCGCCTGTCTCACACTATCGAGCCTAGGGCGGAACAGTTCGGCTTCAGGAGCGGCCACTCCACCACCTTGCAACTCACCCGCGTGTTGCACTACATTGCAGTTGAGCTAAACGCCGGGCGAAGCGCGGTGGGAGTCTTTCTTGATGTAGAGAAAGCCTTCGACCGCGTTTGGCACCAAGGCCTTATCTACAAGCTCCTGCAAGGCAGCACCCACCACTCTATGATACACCTGTTGGCCTCCTTCCTAAAAGGAAGGCAATTTTACGTGTCCGTCGAGGGAGCAACCTCCAACACACGCCCCATCGAAGCTGGCGTACCGCAGGGTAGTTGCCTGTCGCCAGCACTGTACGCATTGTACACAGACGACGTCCCGACACTCAAGGGTCATATTTACCCGTGGGAGCAGGACGTCATGCTGGCACTCTATGCGGACGACAGCGCCTTTTTCGCGGCCCACTTCAGCCCATACGTGGCAGCCACATTCATACAGCGCCTCCTGTTATTGCTACCAGATTGGCTCGACCGCTGGAGAATGGCCGTTAACGTCACAAAAACTGCGGCCATTCTATTCACAAATAGACGAATGCCCCTCCCACCCCCAATGACACTCCGGGGCCAAAACGTGGCTTGGAACTCGCACGTCAGGTACCTCGGCGTAGAGATTGACAGGTCGTTGAGGATGCAGCCCCAAGTAGATCGCGCACTTCACCAAGCACGCGCTGCTCAGGCTCTCCTCCGTCCAGTCCTAGAATCTCGCCTACCGCTAGGGACCAAGGTGCGAGTTTACAAAACTTATATCAGACCCCGACTCACTTACGCAGCACCAGCCTGGTTTGCCCTAACATCTAATACAAATAAGGCCAAACTACAAGCTGTACAAAACATTACCCTCAGAACCTGCACTGGCGCGGGCTACTACGTCAGAAATGACGTAATAGCCCGTGACCTGCGGATGGAGTCCATAGAAGATCACATCGTGAAAGTGGCGCGACGCATGTATGATCGCGCAGACAACAGCTCCCATGTCCACCTCAATAATATCGCCCCATTGCACACACGCCCCCCCGAGGGCCCATGGCGCCCCCTTCCTAGGGAGCTACTTCCGCCCTCAGAGGCGTCCGATTGATTCCCCCCCCCTCTAGGATCACCCCCGGGTACTGTATAATATGTATATATTAATAATATTACCTGTATAATTATGTATATAAAAAAAATATATATATATATATTAAAAAAAAAAAAAAAAAAAAAAAAAAAAAAAAAAAAAAAAAAAAAAAAAATATTATACATCTGTACTTAGTATATACGCTTCCTTATAATGTACAAACTATATACTGTAAGTAGTCTTATTCCAAGAGCATGTATTTTTATAGTTTAAATAATTTATTGTATATAGTACTGTAACTATCTTATGTAAAGCTTATTTATAGATGATTAAATATATAATAAGAAAAAAAAAAAAAAGAAAAAAAAAAAAAAAAAAAAAAAAAAAAAAAAAAAAAAAAAAAAAAAAAAAAAAATATGATTATATGATAGAATATTATATTATATTATAGATTATAGAATAGAAATATGTAGATAATTATATAATTTATTTCTTTTTCCATATGTTTGTAAATATTAGCATTTAATTTATTTTGTTTAAAGTAGTATAGTAATATAGACAATAGAATAGATGTATATAGTACCTAGACCTACAAAGAAGGAAAGAAGAAGAGGAAGAATCAAAAAAAAGAAGACACAAGAAGATGTCAGCAGCCCTTATCAGGACTGCAAAACCTCACGCCCAGAGGGTTATCACCCTCTGAGATGAAGCCGAGGTAATGAGGCCTAGCCTCGAAACCTCTCTCTGTGCCCCCTCACAGGGCCAGAACGACGTTGCTGCTGCCCTAGTAAACTGGTTCCAACACCTGTCAAGTTACCTCCAACACCTGTCAAGTTACCTCCAACACCTGTCAAGTTACCTCCAACACCTGTCAAGTTACCTCCAACACCTGTCAAGTTACCTCCAACACCTGTCAAGTTACCTCCAACACCTGTCAAGTTACCTCCAACACCTGTCAAGTTACCTCCAACACCTGTCAAGTTACCTCCAACACCTGTCAAGTTACCTCCAACACCTGTCAAGTTACCTCCAACACCTGTCAAGTTACCTCCAACACCTGTCAAGTTACCTCCAACACCTGTCAAGTTACCTCCAACACCTGTCAAGTTACCTCCAACACCTGTCAAGTTACCTCCAACACCTGTCAAGTTACCTCCAACACCTGTCAAGTTACCTCCAACACCTGTCAAGTTACCTCCAACACCTGTCAAGTTACCTCCAACACCTGTCAAGTTACCTCCAACACCTGTCAAGTTACCTCCAACACCTGTCAAGTTACCTCCAACACCTGTCAAGTTACCTCCAACACCTGTCAAGTTACCTCCAACACCTGTCAAGTTACCTCCAACACCTGTCAAGTTACCGCCAACACCTGTCAAGTTACCTCCAACACCTGTCAAGTTACCTCCAACACCTGGCAAGTTACCTCCAACACCTGTCAAGTTACCTCCAACACCTGTCAAGTTACCTCCAACACCTGTCAAGTTACCTCCAACACCTGTCAAGTTACCTCCAACACCTGTCAAGTTACCTCCAACACCTGTCAAGTTACCTCCAACACCTGTCAAGTTACCTCCAACACCTGTCAAGTTACCTCCAACACCTGTCAAGTTACCTCCAACACCTGTCAAGTTACCTCCAACACCTGTCAAGTTACCTCCAACACCTGTCAAGTTACCTCCAACACCTGTCAAGTTACCTCCAACACCTGTCAAGTTACCTCCAACACCTGTCAAGTTACCTCCAACACCTGTCAAGTTACCTCTAACACCTGTCAAGTTACCTCCAACACCTGTCAAGTTACCTCCAACACCTGTCAAGTTACCTCCAACACCTGTCAAGTTACCTCCAACACCTGTCAAGTTACCTCCAACACCTGTCAAGTTACCTCCAACACCTGTCAAGTTACCTCCAACACCTGTCAAGTTACCTCCAACACCTGTCAAGTTACCTCCAACACCTGTCAAGTTACCTCCAACACCTGTCAAGTTACCTCCAACACCTGTCAAGTTACCTCCAACACCTGTCAAGTTACCTCCAACACCTGTCAAGTTACCTCCAACACCTGTCAAGTTACCTCCAAAAAGGATCACCTCCGGGTACTGTATAATATGTATATATTAATAATATTACTTGTATAATTATGTATATAAAAAAATATATATATATAAATATTTATAAAAAAAAAAAAAAAAAAAAAAAAAAAAAAAAAAAAAAAAACAAAATTATTATACATCTGTACTTAGTATATACGCTTCCTTATAATGTACAAACTATATACTGTAACTAGTCTTATTCCAAGAGCATGTATTTTTATAGTTTAAATAATTTATTGTATATAGTACTGTAACTATCTTATGTAAAGCTTATTTATAGATGATTAAATATATAATAAGAAAAAAAAAAAAAAAAGGCAAAAAAAAAATAAATAAATAAATAAAAAAAAATAAAAAAAAAAATAAAAAAAAATATATATATATATAATATAAATATATATATAAAAAATATATATAAAAAAAAAAAAAAAAAAAAAATTATGATTATATGATAGAATATTATATTATATTATAGATTATAGAATACAAATATGTAGATAATTATATAATTTATTTCTTTTTCCATATGTTTGTAAATATTAGCATTTAATTTATTTTGTTTAAAGTAGTATAGTAATATAGACAATAGAATAGATGTATATAGTACCTACACCTACAAAGAAGGAAAGAAGAAGAGGAAGAATCAAAAAAAAAGAAGACACAAGAAGATGTCAGCAGCCCTTATCAGGACTGCAAAACCTCACGCCCAGAGGGTTATCACCCTCTGAGATGAAGCCGAGGTAATGAGGCCTAGCCTCGAAACCTCTCTCTGTGCCCCCTCACAGGGCCAGAACGACGTTGCTGCATTTAAATCTGAATATTAATCTAACAACCAACAACAATGGCAGACACAGCAGTCGCTTCCGAGGCACCAGCCCCCGCCACGCCGGCGAAGAAGCCCAAGGCCTCCGCGGCCGCCAAGAAACCTAAGGCGAAGCCCACCCACCCTAAGACATCCGAGATGGTCAACAGCGCGATCGGCGAGCTCAAGGAGCGCAGCGGATCATCCCTGAAGGCTATCAAGAAGTACATCGCCGGCGCTTACAACGTCGACGCGGAGAAGCTCGCGCCTTTCATCAGAAAGTACCTGAAGAGCGCCGTCGAATCCGGCGCCCTGATCCAGACCAAGGGCACCGGGGCGTCAGGCTCCTTCAAATTGGACTCGAAGGGCGCCAAATCCCACGCTTCCGGCAAGAAATCCTCCGGCGCCGCGTCGAAGGCCAAGGACTCCGCTTCCTCGCCTGCCAAGTCCAAAAAGGCCAGCGCCAGCGCCGCATCCGCCGCCGCCGCGAAGAGGAAGAAGGCCGCCGCCGCGGCGGCCGCCGCATCCCCGTCCAAGTCCAAGGCCGCCGGCAGGGCCGCGACCAAGGACAAGAAGGCGGCCGCCGCCAAGAGGAAGCCCGCCGCGGCAGCCTCCAGGAAGGCCGCCGCCTCCTCCCCGGCAAAGTCCAAATCCGCCGCCGCGCCGAAGGCCAAGAAGACCGCGAAGCCGCCAACCAAGAAGCCGAAGGCGCCCAAACCGAAGAAGGCCGCAGCGACGCCTAAATCCAAGGCCGCAGCTTCCAAGAAGGCAGCTGCCTCCAAGAAGTAGAGACGAGTATGTTGTGTGCATATCGCCCCCGCGACGCAAACGCAACACGCGCGGTGTCGGTTCGTCCGCCCCGCCGCGCCGGCCGCGCCGCCGAGCGGCACGTACAGCAGCAGGCGGGATGGCAGGAGAATCGCACCCGCGAATCAAAATCAGCAAAAAACAGCCCTTTTCAGGGCTAACATACGTTTCAAAAATTACATTTCCTAACCTAACCTACCTGTGTGGTGGTTGTGGTGTGGTGTGTGAAATAGGTAATTTGTTTCTCAACGGCTGCAAATTAGTCTTACTTATAGATAATATTATAACGTTTTCCTATACCTACCTACCTAACTTAGCGCACCTAGTAAGTAGTCACACACCGAATACCGTTCGTTAAAACATACAAATTACTCACCAGCGAGAGATGCTGCTTGCTGCTGATGCACTTAAAACACAACACAACACTCACTAATATCACACAATACGTTACGTTTACCTAACAACACAATCACACAAACGCGCGCGCGTAAAAGAAACAACAAAAATATACCATCTGTGGATTTTTACACAAAATGCACGCAAAAATACGCGTAAATAATCAACCGCACCATTCGTTTAATAATATTAATAGTATATTCACTTTTATCTTCATGCAAAATAACATAGCGCACGGGCCGACTGTTTTTTTTTTTTTTTGTTTTTTCATAATGTTGTAAAATCTAACCTAACCTAAAGTAGGTAGGTGTACATAACATAATAATTTTCTTAGTTTTCTTAGTCGATCCCCGACCGAAGGTGCACGCTCGCTCATCTCCCCCAGTGCCGTTGAGCGCGCGCGCTGTATATATAAAGCGCGAAACGGGGTGCTACGAAATTACTCACCTCCGTACTGCGCGCCGAGAACATAGGTTTCCACACCTATGCACTCGAAAGCGAGAAACTCCTCCGCGTTATTATACGTGGACTCCCCGCCGAACTCAGTACTGAGTTAATAAAAGCCGACCTAGAGGCTCAAAAATTCCCCGTCCGTGAGGTACATCGCATGTACCGCGGACGAGACAAAATGCCATATGACCTAGTCCTGGTCATACTTGACCTGTCCCCTGAAGGTAAGGCCATCTTTGGCCTTAAAACCGTCTGCAGACTGTCCGGTCTAGCAGTAGAGGCCCCTTTCCGAAAGGGGCCCCCGGGTCAATGCCATAGATGCCAACTCTATGGCCACTCCGCCCGCAACTGTAACGCGCGCCCCCGTTGCGTCAAGTGTCTCGGCGACCACGGCACCGCTGACTGTAAGCGCTCCCGGGACGACCCCGAACCGCCCAGCTGCGTCCTCTGCGGTGTCGCAGGTCATACCGCGAATTACCGCGGTTGCCCTAGCGCACCTAAGATCGACAAAAAGGTGCGCTCTCGCGCTCCGGAGCGATCCCCCCCGAACGCCCCTCGCCCGAGGGTACTCCCGAACAAGGTCGCCTCGACCGTTGCACCTCCCCCTCCGCCCCCCGCACAATCGGCCTGGTCTAAGCCTTTGGCTTACACCGGCAAGGCGCGCATTGACCCGCGCACAGGCGCACCCCCGTCAATTACCCCCGCCCCCGCCCCTGCCCCCGCTGCCGCCGCTAGCCGCGCGACGCCTGCTCCAGAGCAGGGTAAGCGAGCGAGCGTCGACTTCGGAAAAATAAATTCCCTTTTAAATAAATTAAAAAAGGCCGCGACGCCTCTTGAAAAACTTGTTCTCCTCTCGGAGAACATGGACACCGTCAACTCCCTTGACGCCCTCCCCTTCTCTCTCTAATATGGTTGTACAACCTAGAGAGAGAATAAAACCTCGCTCAATCTCGTTAGCGTTCTTCAACGCTAACGGACTCACTTCCCAGAGAGAACTCGTCCGCGAATTTCTAGTAAATCACCAAATCGACATTATGCTAGTACAAGAGACCTTTTTATCGGCGGCCGTCAGCACGCCTAGGATCGCTAACTACATAGCGATCCGAAATGACAGAACGTACGCTCCCAAAGGCGGTACTGTCATCTACTACAAAAGGTCTCTTCACTGCATACCCCTCGACCCCCCGCCCCTTCAACAATTAGAAGTCTCAGTGTGTAGACTTGCAATGACCGGTCATCAATCGGTCATTATTGCATCTTGCTACCTCAGTCCCAATAAGACGCTCCTACAAAGCGACCTCGAATCCCTCCTTAGCCTAGGAAGCTCAGTCATTCTGGCTGGTGACTTCAACTGTAAAAATCCGATGTGGAATTGTCACTCGTTAAATTCGAATGGCGCTATTCTAGAGGGATGCCTAGATACCCTTAATTTAGACCTCCTAGTCCCCCACTGCCCGACTCGATATCCCAGTCAACTTGGTCATAGGAGTGAGTACCTGGACCTGGCACTTCTATCGAACGTATCCCTCCGGATGCGATCCATAGAAGTGATGCAGGAACTGGACTCGGACCACAGACCCGTCATACTCAGACTCGGCCCTCAGCCTGATCAGTCCCCCTCCTTCAAGACCGTGGTGCAGTGGCATAAACTCGGGAAAGTTCTCGACAACATCCACTCACCCGACTTGGAGAAAATTCCAGACGATATAGTCACCCCCGACGACATCGCGTTAGCGGTCGATTCCCTGACAAGGCACGTCCAATCCGCTATTAGCGACTCATCGAAACAGGTCCCAGCGACGAGCGATCGTCAATGGGGGCTGCCAGATGACATAAGACGCTTGATCACGGAAAAGAACGCGGCGACTCGTCGCTTTAGTTCCTGGCCCACTGATCAAAACCGAACTCGTATGAACTCTCAACGCCGCAAGGTGAAGAGAGCCATACAAGACCACTTAAACGTCTCTTGGGATGATAAGCTTTCCAAGATCGAACCACGCCACCAGGCTTACTGGGACCTGGCTAGATCTATGAAATCTGACATGGCCACAACCATGCCTCCACTCATTCGTCCGAATCATCAAACGCCCGCGTTCGATGATAAGGATAAAGCCGATACACTGGCGGAGAGCTTAGAATCCCAATGTTCCCCCAGCCTTGAGCCCGTCGACCCTGCCCACCTCGAATCGGTGGACAGTGAAGTCGAAAGACTTACCTCCCTCCCCCCCTCGGCCCCTGCCCTTGAGCCGGTCAAGGCAGCAGAGGTCGAATCCATCATTAAAGAACTCCGACTTAAGAAGTCGCCCGGCTCGGATGGCATCAGCAACAGAGTACTGAAACAGTTCTCAGCCTCCCTTATCTACCTCCTGGTGAGCATCTTCAATGCAGCCATGATCACATGTTCGTTTCCTGATGTCTGGAAGGAAGCCACTGTTATTGGCATCCACAAACCGGGCAAGAAGGCAAACGAACCCACCTCCTACCGACCCATCAGCCTCCTCAGTTCTCTGGGGAAAATCTACGAGCGCCTCCTTCTGAGCCGTCTCTGGTCACACGTAAATAAAAATCACCTCCTCCCGGACGAGCAGTTCGGCTTTCGAGCCTACCACTCGTGCCCCCAGCAAGTGCTCCGCATCACGGAGCACATCATGTCCAAATGGCACCACACCTGGCCCGCCGACACGGGAGCGGTCTTCCTCGATGTAGCGAAAGCCTTTGACAAAGTCTGGCACAACGGCTTGATTTTCAAGCTGTTTAAACTTGGATTGCCAGACCGTCTTGTACTCATCTTACGAGACTACTTGTCAAACCGCAGCTTCCGCTACCGCGTGGAGGGCACTCTCTCTGAACCCAAACCCATTCGAGCCGGGGTCCCCCAAGGATCGGTCCTCGCCCCCCTCCTTTTTACGCTGTACACCAGCGACATACCCACTACCCATCAGGTAGAACTCGCCCTATTCGCAGACGACACAGCCTTGTACGCGTCCGACACCAACTCAACGCGAGTCTGTATAAGGCTGCAGTCTGCGCTAGACTCCCTAGCAGACTGGTTTAGGAAATGGCGCATTGAGGTGAACCCAACGAAGAGTGCAGCAGTGTACTTCTCGCGGGGCTATCCCAAACCCAAGCCCACTCGTCTCTTTGGTCAACCCATCCCATGGGTAAAGTCGGCCCGCTATCTAGGCGTCTACCTAGACAAACGTCTTAACTTCAAGACCCACATAAAAACTGTTTGCAATCGAGCTAAGTTCGTACTTAGTCGGCTCAACAATCTCCTTAAATCGTCAAGTAAAATGTCCCTTAGAAATAAGGTGACACTTTACAAAGCGGTTATTCGCCCCATCATGACCTACTCATCCGTAGCGTTCGGGCACTCGCCCAACGTAAAATCCATCCAGATAGTACAAAATAGATTCCTGCGCAAAGCCACTGGTTGTCCGTGGTACGTCCGCAACAAAGATCTCCACAGAGATCTTAAGCTCGAATCGATTGCCTATATCATAAAAGAGGCCGCTGAGCGTCACTATGAAACGGCAATCGAGCACCCGAACCCACTCATACATAACATACCTCAGTATGACATCGACCCTCCTCCCACGAGTTCTCTCCTCCGTCGACCGAGACACGTTCTCGGTGACCCGCTAGACCCCATCTCAGCCGCTAACCCGGAGTTAGCATCCCCCAGTCCCGATTTAGAAAATAACATACAAACTAAAAACCGGACCCGCCGGCGGGGCCGAAGAATCCCTATTTCCGCCCGCAGGTGTAATTTTACACCCGGGCGTAATAATCCATAGTCCTCTTATATACTGGCAACAGCCCAAGCCGAGGTCCGTTCCTAAGTGGAGCCCTTGTGCGTGTTGCCCCAACCTAACTTTTGGGGCGCCGCCCTAACGGAACACCGATGCTAACGCGTCGGGTTCGGTTAGGACGCCGCCTTGGTTGAGACGCCCTCTGCGTCCGCCACAGTCCGGTAACGCTGTCATGGCCATCTGCGGTCAACAGCATAAAAATGTCCATTCGAAAAAAAAAAAAAAATGCTACGAAATTATTCGTTCTCAGGCAGGCTCGCAGTTAGCGCGCGTGCTCTTACTTTAAACTTTTTTGACCTGTTCGCGTTTTTAAACCCGAATCAATCAACATGTCCGGACGCGGCAAGGGCGGTAAAGTTAAGGGGAAGGCAAAGTCCCGTTCCAACCGTGCCGGACTACAGTTCCCCGTCGGTCGTATCCATCGTCTCCTGCGTCACGGCAACTACGCCGAGCGCGTCGGTGCCGGTGCCCCCGTGTACCTCGCCGCCGTGATGGAGTATCTGGCAGCTGAGGTTCTCGAGTTGGCCGGCAACGCCGCCAGGGACAACAAGAAGACTAGGATCATCCCGCGTCACCTCCAGCTCGCCATCAGGAACGACGAGGAGCTGAACAAGCTCCTGTCCGGCGTGACCATCGCACAGGGCGGCGTACTTCCCAACATCCAGGCGGTGCTGCTGCCTAAGAAGACCGAGAAGAAGGCATAAATAAGGCACACAAAACAACAGCCATCTATCTGTGTGCTGTGCATGTGATGTGATGCGATGCGCATAACAAAACGGCCCTTTTCAGGGCCACAATATGATTCTATTATTATATGATATTTATTATGTTGTACCTACCTACACAGTTACGAACGTATCGGCTGTGCGGGGTGCGACATGGTAATATCGTTTTGTTTCTTATCTGCTAAATAATGAATGTCATTTTTTATTTTATTTTTAATTCTCTAGAAATACAATTTTTAATGGTGGTAATAATTCATCACGGAGGTTCGTGTACTATAGCCGCGACATTATACTCGTAACTACCTAGGTGGATAGCACAAAATTTGAAATATTATGAATATTATAAATGGACTATACTGAGACTTTCGCGCCCGTAGTAAGTAAGATACAGTTTTGCTATTTCTATAAAACTTGGACTTGACATAACACATTTAGATGTGTGTACTGCATTTTTGAATGGTGATTTGAATGAAAATATTTTTATGCAAATGCCTGAAGGGTTTAACTGTTCAGATTCAGACAAAGTTTTTTTTTAAATTAAAAAAAAAAAAAAAAAAAAACAGGCTATTTATGGCATTATATTATGTCGACAGACTGCCATACATTTATTATCATAGACAATTACATAGAAATAGTTAACATAAACTAAACTAGATGTCACTACCAGTACACATTTTCATATACAATTAATATAGAACTAATCCTACTACTATTATTATAAAGGCGAAAGTTTGTAAGTATGGATGTATGGATGTTTGTAACTCTTTCACGTAAAAACTACTGAACCGATTTAAATGAAATTTGGTACACAGAATCTATAGAGCCTGAAAAATAACATAGGCTACTTTTTACCGCGGGAAAATCCATTATAACGCGGGGCACAGCTAGTAAAAAATAAAAGCTAATTTCCAGCCACGTTAGAGCGTTATTGATTGGCGCGGAAATATGTAATGTATGTTTACGATTACAATGATAGTCATATGGTGCATTATGCACACTGTACATGCATGCATACAGCAGATATTATAATTTATTATATAAAATTGCGTACGTGTACGAAGCGCCGCGCCCGGCCGCATCCGATCCGAGCTAGCGCGACGCGAGCTCTGAATTGATCGAACGCGCCGCCGTTCGTTCGTTCAGCTGCGGACGGGGGACGCTCGCCCCTCTCGCACAGTGTCGGCGCAACGATCCGCTTAATATATAACGTTGTGCGAACGCAGCTGTGTTTAAGCAAGATTCCGCTCTGAGCGCTCCTACTGTGCACACGTGCGACTAATCTCTGACTCTGTTACAGGCCCCGCCCTGTACCTCCGCCCGCTCGCCTCAGCCCCCGCGCTGAGCCCGCCAAAAGCTTCGCTTCGTTCGCGCGCTATTGTTATCGGTGTATGCTGATAACAATAGTGAACCTTTTAACGCGAGTTTGTCTATTTCTAGACAAACTCGTTATTACTGTTTCTTGGCGTACGCTGTCACTTAGAAAAGCCACCTTCAGTGGTCGACCAGTGGATACCAAACGGTGTAAACGAAACTGGTCGGGTGTAGCCCCGGTACACCCGCTTTGTCTCCTGACACAGCGACAACCGGACGGGCCTGGGACCAACGGCCTTGGGGGCTTCCCTAGTCGTTACCCAGGTAGCGTTAGGCACACACCCCTTTTGCCCCGTAAGAGAGGCCTAAGGGACACACCTATTAGGTAGGACACGCAGGCACTCACCCCCCTCTGCCTTCACCCGGCAGAGAGGGACTTAGGGTCTCCTGCGTGCACCCCGCAGGAGTAGGGACTTCCCTCTCCCCCCTTGCGTCCATCATGGACATTACCAATTTATCGCCGGAGAATCTGCGAGACCTCCTCCGCGCGATAAAGACTACTTACCCGGAGCTCATCGAGGAGCTCCTGCGCCCCGCGACTCCCCTCGTGACCCGACTCCCGCCCGGCTATGAAAATAGCCCTCCGTCCCTCGCCACGCCGCCCGTAGCGGCGGAGTCCTCCCCGATGGAGGTTAACGAGCCCTCCTCTGACGCCGACTCCGAGTCATCGGAGGGCTCTGATCCCCCGGCCCCCTCTTCTTCGTCGACCTCTGACGACGACGGCTTCACCCCCGTCCTCGGAGGTAAGCGTAAGAAGATCTCCTCTAAAAAGAGGAAATCCGTACCTCCGGCAAAGATTGCCGCGGGCACGGATAAGCGCGCCGCGTCCCCCGCCGCCCCTGTTGCGGTCCCCGTACCCGCCGGCCCCGCTCCGGCCTCCTCTCCCCCCGCGGCCCCGCCCCGCAAAGAACGTCCGCCACCGCCCGTCTTCCTTCGGGAAAAGGGCAAGTGGCCTAACATTGAGAAATTGATCTCAATGAAGAAAATAAACTTCACCAAGGCCCAGTCGGTAAAGGAGTCAATCAAGCTGACTCTGGCAACCTCCGACGACCATCGTCTCCTCACCTCCGTACTGCGCGCCGAGAACATAGGTTTCCACACCTATGCACTCGAAAGCGAGAAACTCCTCCGCGTTATTATACGTGGACTCCCCGCCGAACTCAGTACTGAGTTAATAAAAGCCGACCTAGAGGCTCAAAAACTCCCCGTCCGTGAGGTACATCGCATGTACCGCGGACGAGACAAAATGCCTTATGACCTAGTCCTGGTCATACTTGACCTGTCCCCTGAGGGTAAGGCCATCTTTGGCCTTAAAACCGTCTGCAGACTGTCCGGTCTAGCAGTAGAGGCCCCTTTCCGAAAGGGGCCCCCGGGTCAATGCCATAGATGCCAACTCTATGGCCACTCCGCCCGCAACTGTAACGCGCGCCCCCGTTGCGTCAAGTGTCTCGGCGACCACGGCACCGCTGACTGTAAGCGCTCCCGGGACGACCCCGAACCGCCCAGCTGCGTCCTCTGCGGTGTCGCAGGTCATACCGCGAATTACCGCGGTTGCCCTAGCGCACCTAAGATCGACAAAAAGGTGCGCTCTCGCGCTCCGGAGCGATCCCCCCCGAACGCCCCTCGCCCGAGGGTACTCCCGAACAAGGTCGCCTCGACCGTTGCACCTCCCCCTCCGCCCCCCGCACAATCGGCCTGGTCTAAGCCTTTGGCTTACACCGGCAAGGCGCGCATTGACCCGCGCACAGGCGCACCCCCGTCAATTACCCCCGCCCCCGCCCCTGCCCCCGCTGCCGCCGCTAGCCGCGCGACGCCTGCTCCAGAGCAGGGTAAGCGAGCGAGCGTCGACTTCGGAAAAATAAATTCCCTTTTAAATAAATTAAAAAAGGCCGCGACGCCTCTTGAAAAACTTGTTCTCCTCTCGGAGAACATGGACACCGTCAACTCCCTTGACGCCCTCCCCTTCTCTCTCTAATATGGTTGTACAACCTAGAGAGAGAATAAAACCTCGCTCAATCTCGTTAGCGTTCTTCAACGCTAACGGACTCACTTCCCAGAGAGAACTCGTCCGCGAATTTCTAGTAAATCACCAAATCGACATTATGCTAGTACAAGAGACCTTTTTATCGGCGGCCGTCAGCACGCCTAGGATCGCTAACTACATAGCGATCCGAAATGACAGAACGTACGCTCCCAAAGGCGGTACTGTCATCTACTACAAAAGGTCTCTTCACTGCATACCCCTCGACCCCCCGCCCCTTCAACAATTAGAAGTCTCAGTGTGTAGACTTGCAATGACCGGTCATCAATCGGTCATTATTGCATCTTGCTACCTCAGTCCCAATAAGACGCTCCTACAAAGCGACCTAGAATCCCTCCTTAGCCTAGGAAGCTCAGTCATTCTGGCTGGTGACTTCAACTGTAAAAATCCGATGTGGAATTGTCACTCGTTAAACTCAAACGGCGCTATTCTAGAGGGATGCCTAGATACCCTTAATTTAGACCTCCTAGTCCCCCACTGCCCGACTCGATATCCCAGTCAACTTGGTCATAGGAGTGAGTACCTGGACCTGGCACTTCTATCGAACGTATCCCTCCGGATGCGATCCATAGAAGTGATGCAGGAACTGGACTCGGACCACAGACCCGTCATACTCAGACTCGGCCCTCAGCCTGATCAGTCCCCCTCCTTCAAGACCGTGGTGCAGTGGCATAAACTCGGGAAAGTTCTCGACAATATCCATTCACCCGACTTGGAGAAAATTCCCGACGATATAGTCACCCCCGACGACATCGCGTTAGCGGTCGATTCCCTGACAAGACACGTCCAGTCCGCTATTAGCGACTCATCGAAACAGGTCCCAGCGACGAGCGATCGTCAATGGGGGCTGCCAGATGACATAAGACGCTTGATCACGGAAAAGAACGCGGCGACTCGTCGCTTTAGTTCCTGGCCCACTGATCAAAACCGAACTCGTATGAACTCTCAACGCCGCAAGGTGAGGAGAGCCATACAAGACCACTTAAACGTCTCTTGGGATGATAAGCTTTCCAAGATCGAACCACGCCACCAGGCTTACTGGGACCTGGCTAGATCTATGAAATCTGACATGGCCACAACCATGCCTCCACTCATTCGTCCGAATCATCAAACGCCCGCGTTCGATGATAAGGATAAAGCCGATACACTGGCGGAGAGCTTAGAATCCCAATGTTCCCCCAGCCTTGAGCCCGTCGACCCTGCCCACCTCGAATCGGTGGACAGTGAAGTCGAAAGACTAACCTCCCTCCCCCCCTCGGCCCCTGCCCTTGAGCCGGTCAAGGCAGCAGAGGTCGAGTCCATCATTAAAGAACTCCGACTCAAGAAGTCGCCCGGCTCGGATGGCATCAGCAACAGAGTACTGAAACAGTTCTCAGCCTCCCTTATCTACCTCCTGGTGAGCATCTTCAATGCAGCCATGATCACATGTTCGTTTCCTGATGTCTGGAAGGAAGCCACTGTTATTGGCATCAACAAACCGGGCAAGAAGGCAAACGAACCCACCTCCTACCGACCCATCAGCCTCCTCAGTTCTCTGGGGAAAATCTACGAGCGCCTCCTTCTGAGCCGTCTCTGGTCACACGTAAATAATAATCACCTCCTCCCGGACGAGCAGTTCGGCTTTCGAGCCTACCACTCGTGCCCCCAGCAAGTGCTCCGCATCACGGAGCACATCATGTCCAAATGGCACCACACCTGGCCCGCCGACACGGGAGCGGTCTTCCTCGATGTAGCGAAAGCTTTTGACAAAGTCTGGCACAACGGCTTGATTTTCAAGCTGTTTAAACTTGGATTGCCAGACCGTCTTGTACTCATCTTACGAGACTACCTGTCAAACCGCAGCTTCCGCTACCGCGTGGAGGGCACTCTCTCTGAACCCAAACCCATCAGAGCCGGGGTCCCCCAAGGATCGGTCCTCGCCCCCCTCCTTTTTACGCTGTACACCAGCGACATACCCACTACCCATCAGGTAGAACTCGCCCTATTCGCAGACGACACAGCCTTGTACGCGTCCGACACCAACTCAACGCGAGTCTGTATAAGGCTGCAGTCTGCGCTAGACTCCCTAGCAGACTGGTTTAGGAAATGGCGCATTGAGGTGAACCCAACGAAGAGTGCAGCAGTGTACTTCTCGCGGGGTTATCCCAAACCCAAGCCCATTCGTCTCTTTGGTCAACCCATCCCATGGGTAAAGTCGGCCCGCTATCTAGGCGTCTACCTAGACAAACGTCTTAACTTCAAGACCCACATAAAAACTGTTTGCAATCGAGCCAAGTTCGTACTTAGTCGGCTCAACAATCTCCTTAAATCGTCAAGTAAAATGTCCCTTAGAAATAAGGTGACACTTTACAAAGCGGTTATTCGCCCCATCATGACCTACTCATCTGTAGCGTTTGGGCACTCGCCCAACGTAAAATCCATCCAGATAGTACAAAATAGGTTCCTGCGCAAAGCCACTGGTTGTCCGTGGTACGTCCGCAACAAAGATCTCCACAGAGATCTTAAGCTCGAATCGATTGCCTATATCATAAAAGAGGCCGCTGAGCGTCACTATGAAACGGCAATCGAGCACCCGAACCCACTCATACATAACATACCTCAGTATGACATCGACCCTCCTCCCACGAGTTCTCTCCTCCGTCGACCGAGACACGTTCTCGGTGACCCACTAGACCCCATCTCAGCCGCTAACCCGGAGTTAGCATCCCCCAGTCCCGATTTAGAAAATAACATACAAACTAAAAACCGGACCCGCCGGCGGGGCCGAAGAATCCCTATTTCCGCCCGTAGGTGTAATTTTACACCCGGGCGTAATAATCCATAGTCCTCTTATATACTGGCAACAGCCCAAGCCGAGGTCCGTTCCTAAGTGGAGCCCTTGTGCGTGTTGCCCCAACCTAACTTTTGGGGCGCCGCCCTAACGGAACACCGATGCTAACGCGTCGGGTTCGGTTAGGACGCCGCCTTGGTTGAGACGCCCTCTGCGTCCGCCACAGTCCGGTAACGCTGTCATGGCCATCTGCGGTCAACAGCATCAAATGTCCATTCGAGAAAAAAAAAGCTGTGTTTAAGTGGAGCCTCCGTTCCTAAGTGGAGCCCTTGTGCGTGTTGCCCCAACCTAACTTTTGGGGCGCCGCCCTAACGGAACACCGATGCTAACGCGTCGGGTTCGGTTAGGACGCCGCCTTGGTTGAGACGCCCTCTGCGTCCGCCACAGTCCGGTAACGCTGTCATGGCCATCTGCGGTCAACAGCATCAAATGTCCATTCGAAAAAAAAAAAAAAAAAAAAAAAAAAAAGCTGTGTTTTATTGACGCGCTAACGTTCAGTTAAGCTAGTTACTACTACTATACGCATACATCATGCCACCCAAGACGAGCGGTAAGGCCGCCAAGAAATCCGGCAAAGCCCAGAAGAAGCACAAGAGGAAGGAGAGCTACGCCATCTACATCTACAAGGTGCTCAAGCAGGTTCACCCCGACACCGGTATCTCCAGCAAGGCCATGTCCATCATGAACTCGTTCGTGAACGACATCTTCGAGCGCATCGCCGCCGAGGCGTCCCGCCTCGCGCACTACAACAAGCGCTCCACCATCACATCCAGGGAGGTGCAGACCTCCGTGAGGCTCCTGCTGCCCGGCGAGCTGGCCAAGCACGCCGTCAGTGAGGGCACCAAGGCTGTCACCAAGTACACCAGCTCCAAGTAAAAACACGCAGCACACACGTGCACGTGTGTTTTATTTACGCGGAAAACAAACGGCCCTTTTCAGGGCCACAAAATATTATCATGATTCTAAATAACAACAGACACATCGAAAACTGTTGTTTATGAATTGTTTCTTATGGTCTCAATTTATCTAAGTACCTACCTACTAACAACTACTGCTACAATTACACATTCAATTTTAATCATCATCCTACTTGTATATATATATACTATTATAAAGGCGAAAGTTTGTAAGTATGGATGTTTGTTACTCTTTCACGCGAAAACTACTGAACCGATTTAAATGAAATTTGGTACACAGAATCTCTAGAATCTCTAGAGCCTGAAAAATAACATAAATAAAAAATAAAAATAAAAAAATAAAAATCTTTTATTTCGGACAACAATAATCCATACTTTGTTAGTAAACTTAATGACTAGGGTTAGTAAAATAAATCAGATCATATTCTATTAAATTAAAATTAATCTAAGTTTAATTAAATGCATTTAAACCAAATCTTACTAAATCAAATTAAACTAAACTCAATCAAATCAAATCACATTCAATTAAATAAAACCAAATTAAACCAAATCAAATTTAAATGAAATTAAACAAAATCAATTCAAATTATATTACATTAAATTAAAATTAAAACAAATTAAATTAAATCAAATGAACATACATTACAACAAAATTAAATATAAATCAAACTAAATTAAATCAAATTAAATTAAATCAAATCAAACCAAATTAAATTAAATCAATACAAATTACAAACTTAAATTATTTTCATAACAAAACCCTTCCAGATGGGAGAAGTGATCCTTCCGGCTATTGTTTGTAGGATGGTGTTGGTACTGCCACGCACCCTGTGCATCAGGGATGCAGTCTTTTTACGAAGGATGGCGGCAAAACCATCCGTCTCGTACTCTGCAAACATTCCCGACGCACTGCAGAATCGGGGCAGCCCCAACATCATCCTAAATATATTATTGTACTGGACACGTAGGGCCTCTAAAGGCTGTTTTGCATGTCTGATCCATAGGTTCCCGGTGTAAAAGCTCTGACAATAGGCTTTAAAAAGCGTTACTTTTACATCTTCAGAACACCTGGAGAACCTACGGATCAGCATATTTCCCCTAACCGCCAAAGCCCTACGTTCCCTTTCAATGTCTTCATTGTCCTTAAGGTCGTCAGTGATATAATGACCAAGGTATTTAAAAGAGGTAACCCTCTTTACGTTAACACCATTTAGGGTTATCTCAGGAAACACCTTCAGATTATTTCCGGCGGCCTTAAATACAATGTACTCGCACTTCTTTTCATTATAGCGGAGACCATGCGATGCAGCGTACTCCGCACAGACCCTAAGCATTTCCTCCACTGATCTCGCTGTCGGACCCAGCAACACCATGTCGTCCGCGTAGCTAATGTTGTTTATACAGACACCATCAACCCTACAGCCGACACGCATGCTACTGAGCCCCACAATGAGATCGTTTACATACAGGTTAAAGAGCGAGGGAGAGCTCACCCCGCCCTGTCTCACCCCGCACTCCAGCCTATATGCATCAGAAAAGGCATTTGACCACTTAATGGTGTTACTTTGATGCCCGTACCAATACCTAAATAGTTTCAGCATTCCCGGCGGGACACCCCTGCCTCTCAACTTTTTCCAAAGCACATCATAGGAAACGAGATCAAATGCCTTGGATAGGTCGAGAAAACAGGCGTATACCGCCGTTCTGCGACTAGTGTAATATTGGACAGTATGCTTGAGTGCTAATATTGCGCTTTCTGTGGAAAGTCCGGGTCTGAACCCGAACTGTGCGTCATGTAAGTGTAAGTATTTCTGTAGCATTGAATCGAGCATACTGTCCAACACTTTGGCTATGATAGTGGCAAGAGAGATAGGTCGGTAGTTCCCCTTGTCCGATATGTCCCCCGTTCTGTTCTTCACAATCGGTACCACTATAGTTTTCATGAGGTCAGCTGGAAGATACGCATGACTAAGACACATTGTGAAGAACATTGAGAGAACGCCCGGCAAACGAACCCCCGCATATCTAAGGTGCTCGATGCTGAGCCCATCGTGCCCTGGTGACTTACCTCGCGTCATTCTTTTTATTATAGCACGTACTTGATCGGCAGAAAATTGCAAAGATGGTTCATCACCACGCTCAGTGAGCTCATCATCGATTGTCCCTGTAGAAGGACATAGTGGAGAACGGACCTTAAAATGCTCCATGAAAACCTGCGCTATCTCTCTTTGATTGCTTTTACCCTCTACACTTACGGGGGGGCCAGATCTAATATTAAGTTTGTTTGTGGACTTCCAGAAGGACTTAAAATCTTTAGCAGCACGCTCTTTTGCTATCTTATCCATAATTAGCTGGTCCTGGTTTTTCATACACCACTTCAGGCGGCTCTTAAAGATTTTGCGTGTTTCACACATTCTTTCATAGGTTACGCCTGAAGAGGGTCTGCCACTCAGAACCCAGCATTTGAAGGTAAGCCTGGCCTCCTCGTGTGCAGCGCGTATATATTTATTCCAGCCACAGACACTTTTATGTTTCTTAGGTCTCACACAGTCATTTCCCTTTGTCTGCGCCGCCGCACCAGTCATAGTATCCACTATAATGCTATACAGCCTATCCAAAGCGTTCCTGTGTTCAGCCAGACCACACTGCCCATGACCACAAACTAAAAATTCTGTAGGGAAATCAATATCGCGAAACGATGCATTACATAATTTAGTATATTTTTCCGTTTGTTCAATACTTCGATCACCCCATAACACATCGCTATTACACGTCGGTTCAATCATTTCTAGTCTTGGTCTGACTGCACACAGATCGCATTCAACATAAATAGGTAGATGGTCGGACGTGTATACATCCTCATATACGCCTATTTTGATAACTGTATGCCAGGCCGAGAGGGAAACAATACAGTGGTCCAACCATCTTCTACTTCCGGATTTTTGACAGATAAATGTGTATGTGTCCGACGTGCATCCTAATCTTTCTACATCCGCACACAGCCACGACTGATCTGAGCAGAAATTCGCGAGCTCTCTATAAAAGGCTTCCTGTGGGTGAGCATTAAAATCCCCCAGAACGAAAACGGATTCAACATTGCAACTTTCAACTATTGCTCCTATCTCACTTAACACCTCGGTGAAACAAGGCAAATTATCTGATTTACATGTCGGCATGTACACAGAAAAAATAATTACCGAGCGACCACCACTGGTTGCCTTGATAGCAGCAAGTCTAGGGCTTCTACAATCTAGGACTGTAACCGACTCAAACATACCCTTTCTCCAAAGAATGGCTACCCCACCGTGCGGTCTTCCCACCAGTATGCCTGCAGACGTATCCACCGCAGACTTACCGGTATATTCAAAGTCTTTGTTAATAGTGCCAAGCACCGGGATGTCATGGGGAAGTAGCCAAGTCTCCTGCAGAGCTATTACGTCCGAACGCTCAGAAAGCTTTCCGAACGCTCAGAAAGCTTTCTTACGCAGTTCATTGATGTAGGTAGGTACTTACAGTTATAACTCACTAACTTGCAACTTCTAGTATTGTGTCCAATCATAAGATAGGCGTTTCATCTGACTTTAACGAAGTTCTATTATTCGTTTTATACATGTAATGAACAAAACGTCTAAATGTAATTCCACGGGGCCAAAACTGGTCATTTAAATACATACCTATCTTATCCTTGGACACAAATAACTTAAACGCATTGTAGTTTTTTGTAGACTTTATGTTTATCTTCTTTAGAGATACAACATCACCGGTTTTGTGCCTAACGTAATCTACAATGTCGCATTCCGATGTCTCCGTACTAACATTTGAGATAAACAGAGGAATTTTATTTTCTGCCGCCCTAAATTTCCCAGTAGGCGATGAGGACGCGCATCCTTTGTGAGATACAATCCTGCACTGCCTGGGTAATTTTCGCTGGATGACCTGCCATTCAGTATTTGAAGTAAAATTCAACTCCGTGGCGTGTGCGCATCGCTCTGCGCTCGCTGACTGACTAGACTCGGCCGGGGCGGGGCGAGAACCTGCAGGTGCAGGCGCCATGCACCGCCCCTTATTTGTTTCACTCACACTCGCGCTGCTTGACAATGCTACCATCTCGTTTTTCCTCGTTTGCATATCAGGAGGCGGACTACGGCACCGGACTGGCACCTGAGTTTCTACCTGCGTCCCGCTTCCACTCTCATTGTTATGGGCTTGGTGTTTCTTACTTCCCCATAAACACTGCATCGAAGAATGATGTTCTCGACATTTCGTAGCCGTCTTGCTTGCACTCCCACTCTGTAGGCATACAGACGTCATCGCCTTCTCACTGTGTCTTACCATAGTGGTAGTTGCAGCGCTGGCCTTGTCTATTGTATTATCTTTCTCAGGTGGGAGAGAGACGTCAATTTCATTTGGACAAGACGAAATCTGCAAGGTTTGCAAGGATGACGCTCGGCCGTTGCTCCCATCAGCTGATGAGATAAGAGCAGCCGATGCGCTACGATCAGCTGACAGCACAGGCTCAAGAGACGAAATATGGGGAGATGGGTTTATAGGCACATATTGTAAGCCTATCGGCCCACTATCCAGAGTAAAACTCTCTTGTAAACATGCGCCCCGTTTTTTG
Organism: Gymnoscelis rufifasciata; assembly: GCA_929108375.1. NCBI lineage: Eukaryota > Metazoa > Arthropoda > Insecta > Lepidoptera > Geometridae > Gymnoscelis > Gymnoscelis rufifasciata. The sequence goes on from OV815301.1 coordinate 3,247,100, forward strand.
TTTACTCTAAAATCTGGAGAGACAAGCCCTTGTGGTATAGATGCATATTTCATATTATGAACCTCTTGCTTTAGAATTTCGAAGGATTCTAGTTTTACGGATCTTTCTTCCAAAGCACTGATTTGTCTTTTTATCGATAAGATGTCCCTCAAAAATCTCGTTACATCTACGTGTTCAAAAGTTACTGGAGGGAGTTTATGTAGATCCTTCGCAACAAATACAGGAAATTTCTCAGCATTCGTTGTGCCTTTCATGAGACATATAATGTCGTCTAAATCTCTCGAAAGTTTTTTCTTACCGCCTTTGCGTCGTAACGGCATCTTCTTCGAGTTCGGCAACGATTCAAATAATAACGTTTTAGCTGCCAATATCTCCTCAGCAGAGAAGGTTTCAGTGCATAGTTGATGCAGACTCTCCTCATCCATGCTGTCCAGCACATTTTGCAGAAACGCAAGTAGCTCGTTAATCACAATATTACAATTTGCACATTTCAAAATTTTTGCGGCCATATTGACCTCAAGACTATGAGTCACCGTAGAGACAGTAGCGCGTCCGATCGTTGTCACTTTCGGCAGAAGACTCATTGTTTTGTATTGTATTGTATTGTATTGTATTGTATTGTATTGTATTGTATTGTATTGTATTGTATTGTATTGTATTGTATTGTATTGTATTGTATTGTATTGTATTGTATTGTATTGTATTGTATTGTATTGTATTGTATTGTATTGTATTGTATTGTATTGTATTGTATTGTATTGTATTGTATTGTATTGTATTGTATTGTATTGTATTGTATTGTATTGTATTGTATTGTATTGTATTGTATTGTATTGTATTGTATTGTATTGTATTGTATTGTATTGTATTGTATTGTTTTGTTTTGTTTTGTTTTGTTTTGTTTTGTTTTGTTTTGTTTTGTTTTGTTTTGTTTTGTTTTGTTTTGTTTTGTTTTGTTTTGTTTTGTTTTGTTTTGTTTTGTTTTGTTTTGTTTTGTTTTGTTTTGTTTTGTTTTGTTTTGTTTTGTTTTGTTTTGTTTTGTTTTGTTTTGTTTTGTTTTGTTTTGTTTTGTTTTGTTTTGTTTTGTTTTGTTTTGTTTTGTTTTGTTTTGTTTTGTTTTGTTTTGTTTTGTTTTGTTTTGTTTTGTTTTGTTTTGTTTTGTTTTGTTTTGTTTTGTTTTGTTTTGTTTTGTTTTGTTTTGTTTTGTTTTGTTTTGTTTTGTTTTGTTTTGTTTTGTTTTGTTTTGTTTTGTTTTGTTTTGTTTTGTTTTGTTTTGTTTTGTTTTGTTTTGTTTTGTTTTGTTTTGTTTTGTTTTGTTTTGTTTTGTTTTGTTTTGTTTTGTTTTGTTTTGTTTTGTTTTGTTTTGTTTTGTTTTGTTTTGTTTTGTTTTGTTTTGTTTTGTTTTGTTTTGTTTTGTTTTGTTTTGTTTTGTTTTGTTTTGTTTTGTTTTGTTTTGTTTTGTTTTGTTTTGTTTTGTTTTGTTTTGTTTTGTTTTGTTTTGTTTTGTTTTGTTTTGTTTTGTTTTGTTTTGTTTTGTTTTGTTTTGTTTTGTTTTGTTTTGTTTTGTTTTGTTTTGTTTTGTTTTGTTTTGTTTTGTTTTGTTTTGTTTTGTTTTGTTTTGTTTTGTTTTGTTTTGTTTTGTTTTGTTTTGTTTTGTTTTGTTTTGTTTTGTTTTGTTTTGTTTTGTTTTGTTTTGTTTTGTTTTGTTTTGTTTTGTTTTGTTTTGTTTTGTTTTGTTTTGTTTTGTTTTGTTTTGTTTTGTTTTGTTTTGTTTTGTTTTGTTTTGTTTTGTTTTGTTTTGTTTTGTTTTGTTTTGTTTTGTTTTGTTTTGTTTTGTTTTGTTTTGTTTTGTTTTGTTTTGTTTTGTTTTGTTTTGTTTTGTTTTGTTTTGTTTTGTTTTGTTTTGTTTTGTTTTGTTTTGTTTTGTTTTGTTTTGTTTTGTTTTGTTTTGTTCACTTTTCGTTTGGCCAAGAGGACAGCTCTTCAGACGGAAAGGCCCATAACTTCAAGTTCGTGATCATTCATCTCTTCTCGCCCTATGGTCTTGGGTGTTCGTTGCAGATTCTGTACAGCGGCTATCGTCCTGTTTTCACTCATGTCGTCGCGGCATACGATGAACCTGTAATTTTATTAAGACATATTATAATTTTGTTATTCTTTGTACATGAACTGTGTAAAGCTAAGCAAAACAAATCTTATTTTGAATTATCAAAAGGACTATTATAAAAAGTCTTCAGGCCCGAATTCCGTCTTCAAATAAAAGAGTTTTCAGTTTTCGCAAACATGTGTTTCAGATTTTTTACTCAAAACTTGATATAAAAAAAACTAATTTATTCAATACTGAAAACAAATATTCTAACTTCAAAACTGATATCTATATGAAAAAATACAACAAGAAAATCTACACTCAATTAACACGACACAAATGATCTGTAACACCGAAAAATTATAGGCCGAACGGGCAGAGAGATGTTTCCTCGACGACGGTTCGCAGGCGAAAAAGAGCTGGTCTTGGTTAGGCGCGCTAATTAATAGCGCGCTACTTGTGTATTTCTATCCTTTAGTTCAACTCAATCTATTTCTATAATTGTAGAAGATTAATACAATATGGATACACACCTGTAAATCCTTTCAGTAGATCGGATAGAGTTAACTCGTTTCCACACCACCCTGAGGTAGAGTTAGAGGCGCGTTTTTTTTTTAGTGGTTTCCCCAGTAGGCCTAGTCCACTTTGAGGCATAGGTGATGACTCTAATTTTATAGATACTTTTACTAAACAACTGTTTTTAACACGTGTTTAACGTAACAGTAGATTGTGATTAATATAGATGTGGTGAAAATCAAAATTCTTTATCAGTTGTTTCATGTATGTACCTACTCCCAAATTGTATATTATTTTAATGTAACTTTGAGCCTAGCAGTTGACAAAAAAAGGAGTAATGTAAATTAAAACAAATATTCCGTAATTTTTGAATTTTATTATCTGTTCGAAGTAAATCAGATTAGATTTTCATACAAAAATATCGAGACTAAAGTTTAAATGAATAAGGTACAAATATATGAGCATTTTTGCTCCGAAAATTGCGATTCATGCTCGCTCTAGCCATTTAATTTTGGTAACACGATACGTTCGATAATATAAACCAAACCTTCAAAAGTACAAAGCCAGACAGAATATGTATCCAGTATATATAATTATAAAAATTATTATATCTTATTCAATTGAAATTAATAAATCTATAATAGGAAACGTGGACTGTAGTTATGAATGTCAAATACAAAACGCCAAATATCTTCATAATATATGCTTAAAATCGAGTAATATTTTGATTATTGAATTCTATGGACAGTTAGATTTAGTATAAAAGAATAGGTGTAACTTCAAAATTCTACAAATACTTATATTTAATTATGATTCACACACATTACTTAAAACTAAAAACCTGGTCTCACCAACCTAATGTACCCCCGACGTACAACTAACTTAGGATACTAGAATAAGAATATGGGAAATTATTGAGGTCCATTTTCCTCTGTAGCCCGTAGAAATTAAACATAGGTACATTGGTAAATCATGTATAAAAAAATATGGATGGTTACAGAACAGGATACCAATTAAATATACATCGAAACAAAAGTGGTCGCCAAACATATCTAGGTAGATCTATTAACCATAAAAAAAATAGGTATCCAACCAACTTATAATAGGGAAAAAATTTAAATGTCGAGGGCTATTACAATTTAAGCAAACTGATTGAAAACTTGTATAAGCCATTGTTTAGATATCGTCACCCCGGAAGAGCATCTAATTTTTTAATCAAACAGCTGACAATAAATGTACGGAATTTGCATTATTTTCAGCCAAAATTCTATTTTCGAAAAGTTTCCTTTCAGTAGCCATCGTAAAAGTTTGACCCGGGGCCATATTTGCGTAAATCTTTTATTGAAAAATTAATAAATTTTTGTCCGCAATTCTTATATCCAACAATATATTTTTATTTTGTGGCCCAGATTTGCAAGTCTGGATGATTTAGAGAGCCAAAACAATTGCGGCATCAATGCTGATAAGAATTGGTGTGGTATTTGTCAGTCAGCATGGAAAGTGAGATGCGATTGCGCTATGGCCGACATGGTTCCTGTTCGCCCATACGCAACCCGAATGCATATATTTCAATCAAAATGCTGAATTGGTAACGGCGCGAGCTTTCGTGTATTAATTTCTCAACGTAGATGCTCGCCTCAAACCCCTTTTTGGTGTTAATTTATATTAGGATGGATAAAATTTATATATTAATTATAATTCTTCGAACTGACGACTGCTAAACAAGGCTCGGGTAAATTTGGTAACATTGTATAAAAAACGGAACTAAATACAAACCAATTTTGGTTTTGGATGAGAACGAGGTTTACACACTTATTATTACTAAATACTTATTATTATAAGCAACTAGGTGTTGCAAACTCTAATCTTAAGGTTCTGTGTTGTCAGTTCAAATTTACAGTTATTCAGACATAATATTTATTTTGAAAAAAAAACGAATAATACCATTTCATCCATGGAATAGGTCAAAGAAATTGCAATAGTGATGGAACACATTTAATTTACAAATTAACATAATTTTAATCATGAAAAAATGTTAAGTACCCTTAGTAGTATAAACTTCTGCTCTTTAGGTGGTAGGCATTCCTGAATTGCAGAAAACATTAATATGTCTTTTCAGTTTCCTTTTTGTATTACTGTTTTTAGTAGTAAAGTTGTTATTGTTGTCTTATCCATTATAATTTCGTTCGTCATTCACTATTGATCCATATCAACAAATATATTCAACAAAAAAATGGATAACTGATTTATTTTATATCTATATTTAATAATTATGTCCCATGTTAGGGATATAATATAGAAAATGAGTAAATTTCAGCAAATCACATAGTATCACCTAATCCCGACTGATATATAAATAAATACTTTGTTTTTGTAAATACATAAATAAAAGTAAAAAGTAGTAAAAAAAAATTAGATTGTGTCATTTTCCTTTACTGCAGAATTCATTCATACCAAGCTGAAGAAACAAATACAAGACGCGATTTCTCATATCAATCATATTGTTTCTTATCAAATCAGATGCAATCATGATAGCAATCATAATAGGTCATAACCTCCTTTTTTCCTAGTGTAAAAGAATATTATAATTCATTGTTTTTTTTGACTCCTCATTCCACCATATTCTGTTGTTTATCATTCTTAATGCATTGCTTCAGTAAACTTATAGTAGTTCGGACGAGGTATAACACCGCCTCCGAAAAAGTGTTCATTCGTCGTGTGTTTTTTCCTCACGTCAAGTGATGTCACCTTAATTCGGTCATCTCTACACTCTCTTCTTCTTTTTCGTGTAAAACTGATTACAGATAAGTAGCGTGAGAGTGATGAGTGAGCCGAGTCCCGTTTTCACAAACATTACTTTAGCGGTCCCACAGTATAGGTACATGGACCCACACCTCGATGCTTAGATGGTAATAAAACGCATAGAGAAATGCCTTTCTTTGTATGGTCTGTAAAGTTCTTTACTTCGACAAGTATAATTTGTGAATTCGGGGATTGCATCGTTGGTAGTGATGAAACCGTGTAGATAATATTTCCTAAGAGCTAAAGGATGGACGTGCTAGCTGTGATAAGCCTAACAAATGAAACCATACCACCGATATTCCGTTTCCGTTTCATTTGCCGATAATGTAGATGTTTATTATTAAACTTGATAATAGATTAACCGTTACGCAAATTGCGCTTATACTAAATTGCTTTCATTAAATATAACAGTTATATAGGTACCTACTTAATATATGTAAGTTAAATATTTGCTAGCCACCTGAAACATTCATATATTACTGATGTATTTTAATTTATAAGTTAAGGCCTCCGCTGTTTAGAATATCTTTGGAAACAAATTGAAATGCAGGATATTTTTAAATCGACTGTCATTTTAGCCAATCACGGGCGTTTGTATGAATACTAAGTATATTAATTTGTACTGTAATCAATCATCAAACCGAGATCGTCTCTTCTCATTATACAGTGTCCTTTGGTGTTCTTGTTAATGTTCTTTTTCGTTCTTTTATTTTCTTAATATTATATTTATTACGTAAACTATTCCTAATGCCCATATTGCCAAAAAAAAATGATAACCGTTTGCTAACGGTACATGGCCTGCTGTCGGCGCACCACGCTCGTTTGAGATGTTATTCAATAAACTACAATATTAATTACTGTGGGCGTTATCTTTTTGAGTTTCCTTAATTTTAGTAAACATCGTCTAAAAAGCTACGTTACATTTAATCGTATCGTGATCGATATAAAGTGAATTGCTATGTTGTGATATGAATCTAATATATTTAATTTGGAATAAAATGTCAAAGGTAGTATTTTTGTCTACTTAACATTTAGAATATTTAAGAAACATGCGTAATTTTGACTCAAGCGAACTAACGACCCATCGCGATGACCGCGTGGGTCACATCCTACACAAACACTATAAGATAAACAATAAGTCAATTTTGTGAACAAGTAAGCGATTAACTACGTAAGTACCCGCAAGTCGAAAATGTGTGCACCATTACATTTAATTATTATGTGAATTTCACTTAATTTTAAAAATCTATACCTAAACATGGATTGAACACTAAAGATCAAAACTTTAAATCACGCTAAAAGGTTTAATAATTATATTTATTAAAGTAATATTCATAATAACACGATATCTATAAATTTATTAAAAAAACACTGAAAACTTGCAAGACAACATTTATATAATTTGTATTTTTAGAATTTGAGTTTATTTAACTAATTTATTATTGTATAGATGTGCAAATTATTTTTATTTTTGAATCATTACTCCTACGCATAAGAATACACTTTTTTTTTTAATGGGGTCACGCACTTGCGATGTTTGGACATTATTGTATAAAACTTGTCCCTTAAACTTACTAAAAACAATTTGTACTGAGAAATTAAATGACAGCAAAACTTTATAATAACGTTAGTAAAATGTACAATTTAATAGTTAATGCTAAGAGGTATGTCTGAGGTTCAACTTATTGCTATTGTAAGGCACGTAACGACAGTCGAAACAATAATATTCTGCAATTTCGTTGATAATATTTCTGATGAGCGCTCTTATGACCGTGAAATCCAACACGAACGCCAAGTCACCAAATCGCAATTATTCTGTTGATTGATTTATACAGTACATATCTTTGGTATAAAAATATACTCTGTAAGTTAACAATAAACACAATAAATATGATATTTATTTCGATAAGTATAAAAATATAATATATTAAATTGCAGCCTACCTTACCTACAACTCCTACAAGAATTTGTGGGAAAAGTATTCTGCAATTCTCATAGAATTCCGGGTTTTTCTTATGTGTTCCGCCATATCCTTACATTAGCAGAGAGCATGTCACTGACAGCTACTGTCAAGCCAATTAGCACTATCCTAAACCATACATCAAAATGTCGCCTTCCAACAAACAAACCTAATCCTAGGTTAAAGCATTCCTAATATACCGAGGTTATACAATTGTAATGCCTCGGCTAACATCGAGGTATAGGACAAATCGTCCTTTCCTGATGTTAACCTTATCTTCGTTCCTAATCCTTCTTTGCCTAAACCACATATCCTGTCTCTGATAAATCAATCCGCTTTTCCAAACCCGTCACCTTTTTTTTTTCCCATTGAAAAATCAAATGTAACTTATTGAAGTAGAAATTGAAAAAATTTAGAGTTGATAAGAAAATAAATACAGATATTGAAGAATAGTTTTTTTATTAAAATGGGTTTTTTATTTTTTTTATTAACAAATAACAATTACAGGAGCGGACTGATGCTAGCCGCAAGTCTTTAATAAGGCCTTAAGCGCACAGTCCTCCTGGGCGGCAGAATCCCACGTAACAATGGGTTCTGATGATGTCACCAACTAGGGCCACCGCCTAACAACGCCCCGGTGGTTGAAATTAATTGTAACTACGAGAAATCAGTAATAAAATAGACTCATTCAATGTCAACCATACTAGATAAAACAAACGTTCCAAATAATTGATATAAAACGACGCAGGTTGAACTAAAATTATAAGGGAGGACATTGTAATAAAGCTTACAGGAACTGAATATAAAGGGAGTTTACGTAAAGGGGACAAAAATTGACGCCAAATTCCAATTAGGATGATATTGAGGAAGAAAATTAGCAAGGACCACTAATTAACATTAAACATTATAATAGTCGAAGAAAAACAATAAAGTAAAATTTGCATGGGACAAATAATTGAAACTGGCTAAATACGACACGAAATAAAAAAGGTCAAGAATGGGATATTAGATGTAATTTAATTAAAAAATAAGGAAGGGCTGAACAATTAAAACTTCGAATCCAGCAAAAGTTAAAAAGAAACGTTACTTTAGATAAAAAAGTTCATAAATTTTTATAATGATAACGTCATAGAATATTTGTTTAAGGCACTAATGGAAAAGGCATCTTGTAACAAAAATAATCCATGTAACGGCAGCGTAAATAATTAAATTTGTCTTCTCTATAGCAATTTAAGCACAATTTAAAACATCCGGGGTGGGGTGAATTATATATACTAAAATATAATTCACCCCAAAATAATATATTTTTGCAAATTTCAACTTAATGAATAAAAACTCGCCCAAAAAATGTTATATAACACGGAAACCAAATGACCAAATTCATATTTAAGGATATTTTAAGTAAATAACGAATCCAATAAATTCAGCAAAATTTTAAAATGAAACTTGTAAGTACAGACATTTCCACATTCAGTCCCAAAATAATACTTAGACAAGCCAGATTAAAGTAATATAACAGTTTGGAAATTAGTTTTACAAACAAAAGTGCAAATAAAAAGACAAGATTAGACCTCAGAATGAAAAATGTTGAGATTTTCTTCTTTTTTTTTTAATATGAGAATCTATCCACCATTCTGTCCAAGATCTAATCCTGTCATCGGGATCATCGCATTCTACGATCCGTTGCCCCGGCTACGGAGGAACTATTCTTAGCCCGGTCCCTCACGGGGAATAAAAACAACTCAAGTATAAAATAATATAATATGCTATAAGACTGTATTGAAAGCGAAGTCTAACAACAACTAACGCAGATCAACAGCGCAGTCGAACAACCAACTAACGCAGATCAACAGCGAAGTCTAACAACAAACTAACGCAATCGAATAAAACAAGTTCAACAGCTAAGTACGAGAGGAAAATCTCATTGCATATATCGGATCCACTAGTCTAGAAATAAAAGGCACATCACAGTCCCCTCAAAGAAAACAAGAAAGAGATTGTAAGTGTTCAAAAAGTAATACCTAAATGTGTCAAAACACTCGACACAAAATTACAAACTTAAAAAAGACCAATGAAAAAGCTAACCCGTTTTGTATGACACTGAATGTTCTCAACGATGTTTGAGTCACAGGGCTAGCACAGAGTACATACACCATTTGCCAGAATCGAACTACGAAGAATGATATCGATAAATATCATGAATTCTAATCGTTCATTCGGCATGGTGTATTTGGTGCGACCTACAATAATCGGGAGTAAACCCAAACCACTAACCACTGCTAAATAGGCATGACTTAAAAAACCCTGAATAATGCTCCAGAACATCGAAGGTTGTCACAACTCAGTGTATACTAGAATAAGTGAGAGGTACTGTGTGGAATAACAATGCTTAATAATCTGTCAATCAAACTTCATAGAATAATGATTTTAGATAAAAACAATAAGTAGTACCAATAGAAAAACATCTAACCGAGCAGAATAACTAGAACAGGTAAAGTTAGAACAAAACGTTTTGAGAAGAATGAACTGACATTTAATTAAATAACAACTTATTAAATCATAGGGCACCTATGAAATGAATAAATTGAAAATTATAGAGAACTATCTTAAAATTATCAAAAAATATTGTAGCCTAAAATGACTTAAAATATTTAAAACAAGTAGTCTAATAACAACTTATTAAATCATAGGAGACCTATGAAATGAATAAATTGAAAATTATAGAGAGTTATATTAAAATTATCAAAAAATATTGTAGCCTAAAATGACTTAAAATATTTAAAACAACTAGTCTAATTCAAAAAATATAATTATGAAAATATACCTAATCAAATAGATCCTTAGAATAGGGGAAATCGAATCGAACAACACTAACAATAATACGCACAAGAGAAAACTATACTAGTAAGATAATTAAGTAATTAGAAAGCATAAACACTCACACACTAAAAATGTATAAAATTAAAAATGCTAAGTAACTTTTTTTTTTTTTATATTTTATGTTCTTTTTTGTTTTTTTTTTCTTTTATATTTTATGTTCTTTTTTTGTGTTTTGTTTTTTTTTCTAGCCTACATAAAATTAAACACCTTTACACTAGATTAACGAGACACTGTAGATCATTGCCTTTGAATGTTGCTGACGTTCAAAATACCTCGCACTCCCAGTCCTAATGCCCACGCGCTTGTCCCTTTGCCCGATCACACTGGGACCACGAAATACAGTACAGAATACGAGCTACAGTGTCTTATAAATATAATTATGCTAATTGATAAGTCAATCGATAACTCCTAAAAATATAATAATGCTATTACATTGGCAGTAAACAGACGTAGTCTGTATCAAACTACTCCACACATTTCGATGTTATAGACGTTGATTAAAAGAGCGAATATATCAAAACAGCAGAATATTCCCGCGATGGTTGCCTTCGATGGAATTTATATTAATACCAGAACCTGGATTTGATAGAATTTGCACGATTATGATGTTTTTTGTTTCAATATAGGCCGATTGATGTTATTGGATGGATGTTTTAATTGAAATTGCCAAAATTTGAGGAAAATCTGTTTTTTATATATACGCTCTATACCGTGTCCGATGATGTTGGCGAACTGGTGGACACTAAACACACACTAAACTTACTCATTTATTGCATATCGATTATTGCAAAGTAAGTATCTAGCGACTGTTAACACAAAAACTAATAATTTTAATCGAATTAGGGCCGGCAAATATAGCCGTTTCATGAATTGCTTAACACCGGCTGCAGACTTGCAAGCAACTAACACACAGCTATAGTATTTTGTCACAAATGTACTAGGATAAGTGGCAAAGGTACTAAGCTGTACGAACTGATCTCGAAACCTTAAGCCTACAATCGGGATTAAAGCATCACTTTAGAGGTAGTATATGTTGATAGGTACCATCACAGTAGATCTTTAGGTGCCTTCTAGTTGCATTACTGCAAATTCTGACTATTACGTTAATTTTGGAAGTCTTAAGTTCTTATCTTATCAAATGTATGAGATGAAACATCTGAAAGGGTTAAGTAATGCAAGCACGACTATTGGAACCTGCTATCAAATACTGTATTCCTTTGGGAACCATTATTTGGTACAAGGAATCTGTCAAAAGACGAGCACGCACTACATACCGCTAGATCTTACTAATTTTTAGCTGGAAGCCCAGTAGATAATAATAAAATTGTACTAGAGTTAATCACAATTTTACGCTTGTGGACGTGATGGAGATACCAGCTATAAGGCAATTTAATTTATAGATATTGCTTCAATACAAACTTCCTCAATAACCAATTGTAACCTGTAAAAAGTAGCCTATGATGAAATGAACTAATAAAACAATAAGCAATCCTCACTATGTTAATCAATTAAATATTACGTAATTAATTAAACGTTTCAAAGAAAACATGTAATTTTTTTTATTGTTAGATAAGCCTTCATTTGACCACAACCTCACCTGATGTAAAGTGACGATGTGGTCTAAGATGGGGCATGAAGACCTAGATTAATGAAACCTAATTTAATCAATTACATACCATGAAAATCGAGGAAGCTCCTATACTGATCATGATTTGAATTTACTTACTACAACCATGAATATGGTTTAATGGTTTAGTTTTACGTTCGTAAGAGATCAGCGCTGTTTTTTTTATTATTGCTATAATAGGGGCAGGAACCTATCTTTCAAGTCATACGTGTGACATCTATTTTGGATGATTATGGTGTATCCAATATCAGCATGAACCCCACCCTTTCAAGTAAAACAGAAACGGAAAATTGAAACAGCTATGTTCTTGTGAATTAGCATGGCTTAGCCCTTTTCCCGCTAATAGGTTGTCCTGTCAGAATTATTGCTGCGTAGATTGACTAGTGTCCTGCCCTTTATGTATTACTAATGGCTCTTACGAAAAAAATGCCAAAATTTCTCCAGATATTAACCATTTTGGCATATTAATTGTCGCGACAGCTATGGTCTTCGTGTACACCGGTCAATGGTCCACTACATAGTATATTTGCGAGCTATTTACTCAAAGAATAAAAGAAGTCGCATGGTAACCGGTATTACACAAGCCGAGCCGGTTCCGTCACTAAAGGTAAAGCTTTTTCAGATGGTGATGAATGACCTATGAAGCGGTCGCGCCATATCCTCCCACCCAGGTGTTAACTCCCCTCCCCCTGAGTCACAGCCAAGTGCCTAATCCACCCTTGTGCCCCGAACCTCGCAGCCACATCTAGCCGCAATCGCTCAATCACTCGAGAAACAATGTCTCAAATCGAAAGTGTGAGCATAATATTGCGATGACGCTAAGCCCAGTAACACCAGTACCCAATTGAGCCTGCCGCGTCTTAAAAGGTATCAATATATGAAACATCATGTTCAATGAATACAGTGTCGACGTAGTTGACGAAATGACGACAGATAAGCAATCTTATAACACCTCAGAAAATGCTGTGATTGTCTAGAGGTGAGCAAAGGTTACTATCGCTACAAATTAGTTTCTTCGAATCTAATTTGTATGATTAACAATGAACAAAATCTAATATATAGAGTTTCTTCGTCCCGCGAACAAAACTGTTACTCGATACCGTGGGTAGACCGACAACACTCTAACCTAACTTATTTCTACGCACAAACATCAAAATAGCTATTTTTTTTTGGTGTATTTTGTATTTTTATTAAAAAAGCTACACACGGAACTTCACACATATCTACTCACCACTACACAAACATTTAATATCGGAACACCTAGATATATAAAACTAACTCTACACAATATTGAATATCTTAACAACTAGATAGATAAAACTAACTAAAGAACCGACAGCCATCCCACCATATTCATAGACGATAGGTTTATATGCCGACTTACAAAACCAACTTTTCTCATAATACTCGACTACGCTTCCATTACGCTGTTCTATAAGTACGTTCTCTGGTCAAAGTTTTAATAACTCCCGTACCGCGTTTTTTTTTACTTTTAGTATCACAAAGGCCGGAAAATGTATAAGATTTGCTCTATATTAAGGAAAAAAGATACTTTTTCCCGCGTTTGGTTTGACCGATATCTGATATAAGTGCCTGTTTGAAAACCTTAATATTTCACTCAATAACCTAGTAGCCAATAAATGAAAAATGTTGTATGTTGAATGGTCCACCTTACCGCCGGCTCATAAAACTGTCGTCAGTGAATGGTCACTTGTGCCTCCAACCCACCCTGCCAGATGTTAACCCACCCTCCCCCAATCCACAATCGCGAGGCCTCGATCGTCCAAGAGGCACAAGCTTGACTGAACGAGATGACTCCGCGACCGCCAACCGACTAGGCCACAATGCGAACTTGATGGAACTATTGACCTCTTCCACGATCACACACACAAGTGCGTAGGCTTGACTATCAATTCACAAGAGTAAAATACCACACATACTAACACCTACAATAAATACCTATAATAACTAACGAGTAGCATCCTTATTCACAATCTTTACCGCACTGCACACGAGAGACGACGCAATTATGGTCCGTCTATGCAGTCACGGTATTGATAGATTTGCGAATAAGAATATAATTAAGAGGTACGAAGACTCTTCCGGTTCGTCCATCTCTTTCGTGGACTTAGTAGTTATCCCATGAAATATCGTGCATTACCGTTATTCCATGTTGCCATGATATAGTTAGTGTACGTTCTGTTTATGAGTCTCCGTTGAAGCTTGTGTCTAAGACTCATCCTGACCTTTCATCACTGTTGCTTAGGATTTTTGCAAGTTGGGTAGTCTACAGTGGAATGAAGAATCAACTATCGAAGGCAGGTTATGTGCATAATGATCTGTGCCTGGTCTGATTTGCAGCTATAATAGGGTCAAGATATGGCTCAAAGTATTCTATGAGCGGTGTTCTCCGCAGCTTGCTGGAGCTGGACTAAACCACTGAATTAGTAACTGTAGCAACGATTGGATAAAATTAACTTTCCAATGTGATTAGTGCTTTCAGAAACATGATCTTCAGTTAACGTACACGTGTTGGTGGTAGTGTCCCAGGTACATAACCATGGGGTTAGTGTCCGGTTTCGTTGTCATGAGACAACCAGAGTTGACTTGTCTTTATAGTCTGGAGCTTATAGCCCAGACATCATGTGTTGTCATTGTGCATCGTCAGGGATACCCCTGGAAAAGCATCATATCCTAAAAGAATGCACATTTCCATCCGTTTTGCAAACTCGAAGGCTAGCAAGAACGGAGTACTCTGTCATTCTACTATGTGATGGAAGGTACAATTTGTTCCTTAGGTATAAAAAATAAACAAAAATCTAAAATAAACTTGGAATCCCTATGTAAAAAGAATATAATATAGTGCGTTAAAAGTAAAATAATACTATAGAAAATAAATATTATGTGAATATGTAAATATATACGAATAATAGTAATATCATTCAGTAGATGCATCCTATCTAAAATGACGGCCTACGTACACTGCTTGTTATTACTATAAAAACGAATTATACAAATCCAGTATCATCTTACGTCTCGTAACAGTCCACATCCGTAGCACTTTTGGTACTCAAGAATAAGACTCCAATAGACAGAAAGAGTGCTGACTCGGTTTGTATAATTCGCTTCTAGGGTAGTATCTGCCATAAATAAAATAAGAAAGACTTTTCAGAATAGTTTAAGAACTACTAAGAAACTCTCTCTTATTTACTCGTGGCAGATACTTCCCTAGCCCCTCCATGGGCAACTACACCTGCCTGTAAACATGAAGACAGGCCGCATGTTTTTGCCCATCGAGACCCGCCCTGTCTCCCTAAATACAAGACTGACATCAACAGAACCTTAAAATCATTAAAATTAGCTTAGTACAATATTCCGTTAGAATACAAACACTACAATACCACATTTGAAACAACTACGTGACGTGATAGATCCTCTATCACTACGATAGTAAATTACACGTTCGAAAATTTCCCAGTCCAACATCAGTCTTACGAAGCCCCATGTTTAGCTGTGGGGATGTTTCCCTGTAAAATTTTGGCCTTCAGATTTGGACTTGTTTTCTGATGTATGTCGCTGTAAATAGAAAAATAAAGCCGATAAGTTATTAGACTTAATACACTGAGGGTTCCGCGAAGTTCTACATTCCTCAAATTTCAACTCTTTACCTAACACGATTCTTAAGATACAGCATTTAAACAGACAGACGGATGTCTTAGTAAAGAACCTTGTAACCCTTTGGGTACTGAAACCTAACACTTTAGATAATCGAAATGCAAATCCCTTGGCGAGCTAAATAGGAAAACTATTTCTAGCACTCACCATTTTTTTCGCCAAAAGTAGCTCTCCACAACTGACTGATTTATATCCACGTACCTGTAAAAAAGATGGAATTAATATGCTGTTCTGTTAACTATTTTTATTTAAAGTGTATTAAATAAAACAAAATTTTAAATTTAAGAAAAACCCCTTGATTCCAATGCCTTAATTTCCTTATAAGTAAAACACCATAATATTTAGTAGTTACGGCACGCGATGCTCTTTCATTTGATACTTCACTCGAGTATATTTGCAGATTTTCGGTTTTCCTTCCCCGCTCTCACCCCCATAACTTCTGAACGGCTCAACCGATTTTCATGAAACATGTCTAAGAACCCCCGGGCCAAACTCACCTCTCATACAAATAAAACTAAAATGAAATCGCCCCATCCGATCGGGAGCTATGATGCCACAGACTTTCATTCCGAAGGTCGTGGGTTCAAACCCCGCCACGCACCTCTGGATTTTTCTTCTCGTAAAATTTATGTGCGCTTTAAACACGTGCTTAACAGTGAAGGCAGAGATCGTGAGGAAACCGGCATGTTCGGAGAACTTTAAAAGAGTTTAAAGGGAAGGATGTGACTTTCACCAACACGCACTTGGCCAGCGTGGTGTTTATTAAGGCCTTATCTCTCTCGTCAAGAGAGAAGTCCCTGTGTCCCAGCAGTGGGAACGTTAATAGGGTGATGATAACTTATAATAGGTTAAATTTAATTGATTGTCCTGAACTACAAAGTAAAATTCTCATTTATGCCCCATCTAGAGTAACTGGACATTATGTGTCATTTTCATACTTCTGTTGTCGGTACAAACTATAGACAAATATTCATATTATGGCGAACTAGTGACGTATTCAATAAGTTATGGAGGCATCCTGATACAAGATACAAAATCATTTATTTCCATTGTTTGGTTTTACAAAACTTGGATCTATCCATTGCTGGCTTAGATCTATTCAGTTCAAGAGTCAACTCAGTCAGGCAGCGACAAACTATTAGGTAATAGTTCCTTTATTGTTAGAAAATAGGTAATTCTATGGGTTTTTGGTTTCTCGTATAATTCCTGTGAATATTGTATTGTTCATTGTGTCCATTGAGTTGTGTTTACGTTTTAGATGCGACTATCCGTGAAAATCTTTAATGTCTTCTGTGAGTATGTCACTGAACTTCTCTCAAACGACTGGACCGATTTTGATGAAATTTTTTGTGTGTGTTCAAGGGGATCTGGGAATGGTTTAGATTCACAATACGGTCAACTGGATATTGTTTTGTGGACAGGACAACGTCTGTCGGGTCGACTAGTATATATATATACCTCTATATAATTAGTTTTCTCGTGTTAATCTTAGCTGATTTTGATTTAAATAAAGAAAGAAATAATTCTTACCCAATGTTCGAACGTATTGAGGATTTGAAGAAGTTAAGCTGGACAAAGGACATCTGGACACCGACACAGCATTCGGCAGTCGATCAGTTCCACCTATAACGAACATTTATATCAAACCCAATTTCCTGACTATTTGATTATGTTTGTATTGACTGCTTCAGAATACCTTCAACCTGAAACCAGCTTAGCATTTGACCGTTAAACTACTTTAATACAGCTTTGTATACACATTATCATCCAAAAATCGTTGAACATACAAAATCTGGGTTTATGGGAATTGAACCCACATAGTATTAGTTGGACCGTCAATTAGTTTTCTTGATTGAAACTTTTTAGAGCACATCCATCGACACTGCTGATGATGAGTCTATTAGTCGAACTGGTTAACAACGTAACTTAAAGTTGATGATAGTTTACTAATGTTCTATGTAATGTGTGTTTTTTTAAAGTTATTGTTTAGAGGCCACTATTACGCGCAGGACGTCCTCTTATTATAAATCTACTTAAAATACCTAAATTTATATTTTTACGTTATACTTATACATACAAACTCAAATACTTCAACATGGCAACAGCTCAAACAGAGCGGGAATCGACCCGCTAAGCCTTGCTATCTCCTAAACTTTACCTAGTTTACGTCTTACTTAAGACGGAGACTTAATTTAACTTGAAGAGAGGTTGAGCTATACGTTGGTAAAGAAAAGTTCTTGAATAGAAGCCAGCTATTAAACGCAGAGTCCTCAAACTAAAAGGACGGGCGACTTGGCAGAGGCCGCGGGCTCACGGTATCTTCCGTTGTCTGTACAACATGGGTTAAGTTACTCTTGGTCGTGGTGCAAATCGACCTATTCTTAAATATACCCTCACCCCATTCTTAAAGAGCCGTTGGGCGATTCATACCTGAGGCATAAACAGCTCACCGTATAAAACGACTAAACACCCGGATGGAGTCGGAAGTGCTGAACATCTTTGAGGGAGGCATACAACCAGGCCAAGGAACAGCTGTTTTACGTTCAGACGTACATTTGACACACACCATGTCCTTCAGTGGGAATCTAACCCATTGCAAAGTGAAAAAGTGAATACCTAGTGGATGTACATACATATATAAATAGCTGGAAAATGAACACAGTACATCTGGCCCTATCTAAGATACTATTCGTAGCTTACGGTTACTTAGGTATCTAATATAGTTAAGTATACCTACTTAAAATACCTACATTCATATTTTTACGTTATGGATGTAAACTCAAACTTTCCTTCAGCGGGAATCGAACCCTTTGCTGCAGCGGAAATAGCTGAAAAATCAGTTCAGGGATGATGGGGCTATACCTGATTCTTCATACATACTTACTTATATTTAATGTTAACGTTACAATTATGTAGTTAACTTAAAACTCCAGGTTAAAAGACAACTGCTTGGACAATAACACATATACTTTAACAGGAATCGAACCTGTTACTTATGGCGCCTTAAGCCGGCCCTTCGCGCTAGAGTTACACACACAAACATACACACTCTATACTTTTTACAGCTGCAATTTTTTAAGTGTATAGAACGAATTGTCGTTCATCCTTCATAAATTCCATTCCATCCGAAATGGAATTTATGAAGGAGCCTATGTCCTACACCTAAAATAAATAAATAAATATTTCCGGACAATCCACACAACAACATCTAGCCCCGTGGTAAGCTCTTAGCTTGTGTTACGGGTACTAGACATCTGATATACTTAATATAATGTACATACATACATAGATATTTTTTATTATACATATTAAACACCAAGACCAAGGAGAAGTTGCAGAACATACAATCACTTGACCCCTCGGCGGGAATCGAACCCGCTACCTCTTGCGCCGCAAGCGGACTCTCGCCCACCGCGCCACTGAGGCAGTGAAAATGATAATGATGATGATGTGGAAACACCCAGACACAGAGAAATGGCAAAAGCACAAACAGAGCGGGAATCGAACCCGTTAAGTCTTGCTATCACCATAACTTTACCTACTTTACGTCTTACTTAAGACGGAGACTTGAATTTAACTTGAAGTCGTAAAACTTTAATGGTTATCTGCTCTAGTTTGCGCAACCAACTCGGTATTCCCTTAGGCTCTGGCTCAGCAACCCGCGCTGTACCAGTGTGGTGGGTTATGGTCTAACCTCTCATGTTTTGAGGTAGTCTACGTCTAGTATTAGAATGCTCCAAGGCCGAAATGATAATACAATACAATAATGTAAAAACGCTGGCTTTGGGGCACTCACTAGAAAATAGGCATCTTGTCTTCTAGGAATATATGATCTAATACTGCTCGCTGACAATCCTGTCAAGCATGGCTCGTGTGTCAACACCTCAATATGATGTCAAGCCTATCATGATCAAGTCCAGTAGTGGCCATTCCGAGAGAGTGGAACTATTATATATAAATAGTTATAAGTATGAAGTGACTCACCTTGTTATTATTGGTTATAAGCGGCGCATGTAGTTTTCTGCCGTCGGTGTCCAGTTTTACACATTCAAGGGGACATCAAGCAGGGTGAAAGTGTTAAACATGTAGTACGATTATTCATATTTATCATTGCTTATTCTACAAATCCCGAGTTTCTCTCTCTGGGAACATCTACAGAACCTTTCCAGGTTTCTTGAGTTGAGTTCATGGCTTCCTTGTCATCTGACATATCGGTCTCGATAATCTTATCGTTATCCCCTTGTGACAGTTCCATCGTCCTAGTTTTGAGTACAGGTGTTACTCCAACGTGGATGTTACAATCATTCAGCTATCCAAATGAAAATCAAGAATTAATTCCAAAAGGAATGAGAAGTTCAGTTTGTTTTAAAAAGTCTTGAGAAGTTTAGTGCAGAGTATCTGGTCTTATTTTCCTTCTTTGATCTTTCACTTCACTGTTCAATTCACTGTTCACATTAGTTTTGAGTACAGGTGTTACTCCAACGTGGATGTTACAATCATTCAGCTATCCAAATGAAAATCAAGAATTAATTCAAAAGGAATGAGAAGTTCAGTTAGTTTTAAAAAGTCTTGAGAAGTTTAGTGCAGAGTATCTGGTCTTATTTTCCTTCTTTGATCTTTCACTTCACTGTTCAATTCACTGTTCACATTAGTTTTGAGTACAGGTGTTACTCCAACGTGGATGTTACAATCATTCAGCTATCCAAATGAAAATCAAGAATTAATTCCAAAAGGAATGAGAAGTTCAGTTAGTTTTAAAAAGTCTTGAGAAGTTTAGTGCAGAGTATCTGGTCTTATTTTCCTTCTTTGATCTTTCACTTCACTGTTCAATTCACTGTTCACATTAGTTTTGAGTACAGGTGTTACTCCAACGTGGATGTTACAATCATTCAGCTATCCAAATGAAAATCAAGAATTAATTCCAAAAGGAATGAGAAGTTCAGTTTGTTTTAAAAAGTCTTGAGAAGTTTAGTGCAGAGTATCTGGTCTTATTTTCCTTCTTTGATCTTTCACTTCACTGTTCACTACACTGTTTACTGCACTAGAAAGTTCCAAAGTAATGATAATCAAAAATAATGAGAAGATAGTAAAATAAAAAATAATGCCGCCTACTGTCTGCCGACTATGCCGTTATCCGAAAAGTTTTCGACCGGCATAAGCTTCGAGACCACTTCCCCGGGCTCCAGGCCCCGGCACTCCGCCCAATTGAGGGTTCCGATGAGCCTCGACTTTCCGTTCGTATCCTCGTGGTACAACACATCCCCGACCATGTACACACGCTTCGCTTTTTGGAAAGCCGGTCTGACGAAATCTATGCTCAGATTAGTTGATATGTTGCCGAGTGCGCTGCGTATCTTGGTAGGATCCACATTTTTGGAGCTGGGCGGAGAACCCGGATCATCTGGGTCGATCCAGCTGGTCCAGGGGGCCCCATCAAGGGAACGCAACGGCGGCTTATTCGTGCTCTCAATGTGGACTAGGAATGCCTGCGGGGACTCCTTAATCTTGCGTTGATGTTTGTGACGCCATTTCGTCTCGTCGTCGCAGTGCCCCATCCCGGGGCCGGCTGTAAAGAAAGGTATGGTGAGTCTTGGTAAAAAAAGGCTTCTAAGCTAACACCATTGGGTTTTTTGTTAATACGTTAATGTTTGATAAATTTTGGCGGTCCAACACAAGGTAAGTTGTTGGCCGGCTCAATTTTCAGTTATTTTTCCCAGCTTTAACCACGAGTCTGCCATTAGAGATAGCTCGCATCTCATAGTGGGATCAAAACTTCTTTTCAAGTTTGTTATTATAATAAAACTAGAGTTCTTAAATTTAACTGCCATAACAAAATACATTCGAGTATAAAGACAAAGCAAAGGCAAAGCTTGTCACCACCTAAAATTTACAAATTACCTAACAAAAGTTCCCTACTAGAATTAAACTAACTTAGTTTGGTGACATTAGCTAAAAATCAATACGCTGTTAATTTTTCTGTAAAAATGTTTTCGGACCGTTTTCGGAGTATAGAGTTAAGAAAGCGAATAGAATTCACACATGTAAGACATGGTTAAAAATAAATTATATGAAAGCAAAGCATTTTATTGTACATCATGTTTCTTAGTGGCTGTCCTAATCTGGTACCCAGGCTCTTATGAGCTTGGTGTTATTGTAGGACGACAGCCTACACATTTGGCATAGTATTTTATGTTTGTTTTGTGTAGAACTCTTGTAAAAACTAATTCTTATAACTTTTACTGTTAAAGATAATAATTTTAAGCTTATTTTAATTTTAAATGTATCTATCTTTTAATTAGTACGTATATTTAGTTACACTTAAATATTGTTGAGAGCGTTGTCTCCCAACACAAGCAAATTTTGTTTAAATAGACCCCAGAACCTGTATTTATAGTTTTTTAAGTTTATGCAATAAACATTTTTATTATTATTATTAGTGAAATTGTGTGCTTATGGCCTGCACAATCGATATATAAATTAAAATGGAGTTCCTTTTATTTTCTCAAAAGTCCGGGATCAATTCCAAGCAAAGTAGGTACAAGTTTTTATTTAAATATATTAATTCTATTTGTAAAATCGATGACACGGTTCCTAAGAACAGATCTTCATATATCTTAAAGTTTTAGACCTTCCCATACCGACCGACACTCAACTTTTACACGATGTAGGTATGTGTTTAAAAACAATGCGCAAAAATAAGAGCTCAGCGGTTGACTATTATCTTATAAATTGTTTAGCTAATAAATTAGGGTGTCCTAAATGAGAGACCCTAAAATGAGACCCCTAAGACCCGATCAATCTAAATGTCATCACAAAATACAAAATAACGATCTTATGTTCGCAAATGTCTAACGAAACCAAGTGTACAAATTAGATCCTAAGGTGGATGAATAGATGAATTACTGAATGTGTCGCTTCCAACCGAAATCACTATAAATGTTTGAAGGGGACCTTTCATTGATTTTTCATAAATCATTTCAATGGATTTTTTTTTTGGGTTTGTTATCTCGGAACCTTGATTTCCGCAGACCAATTTCGATTAATATTTTTGTATGAAAGCTGTGTTTTCTAGTACGTCCCATTTAAATTTTATAACAATCGGTAAATTAGTTCTCGATTTATATTAAAATATGTCTTCATTTCATACGAAAAAAAGGTCAATCCCGGGGTACTAGGTTCGAATCTTACGTGTTTTTTTAAATGCTTGTTTTTACTTTTTGTGCATTATATAAAATAATCGTAAATATAACGCGGGGTTAATTAGTCAAAAGTCATTCTTAACCAATTAAGATTGAATCCACTTCAACTAGCACAAAGCGACCGCTTCGTTCTAGAGTCGGATGAATACTGCAAACGTTTAGCGAATTCCGGATTTGAATATGAAGTAAGCGTTCCTTATTTAATGATCAATTTCATGATCAAATTTGAAATGACTACCCTGCTGTCGCATGATAGAAATCACTTCTCAAGACAATAACACAAACAATACACAATGGTACTATACAAGGAACATGATTAAAATGAACCATGTAAGCCACGACAGACGCGCTTCGAAGGTCCCAGGAACCGAAAGACTGAGGGGTGCACTGCAGATGAGCAGATCGTAATGCAAGTCACAGCGCAGCACAGGGGAGAGACACAGGAAGGGGAACGTGTAGACACGCCTTAATGCAGGCTATCGATTAGGGTATCGGACAGGCATTTGTTTGTATAAATAATATAAACTATTTTGCCAGTTCGTTCCAAATAGCGCTCAATTTGAGTCGTAAGAGGCGAAGTCGGAGGAGTTCTAAATTAATCTCTTTCATCCTAATAAATGTTATAAGTACGTAGTTAAGTGTCCTTGTTTCTTTGTTAAATCTATAGGTTTTTTTATTTGACAATTATCATCAAAACTTTAGAAATGTAAAGTTTGGTACTTAGTATAGGGAAGGATACCACTCATAAAGATGAATCGAATTATTATTCCCTTGGGATTTACGTTATACGAATCTAGTCGAAAGCTAGTGCAAAACAAAAAAAAAGGTGTGTGTGCGTTTCACACACGATAGAAGTGAAACTTCAGTAAATCGACAAAAGAATAAGAAGAATAAAAAAAAAACAAAAAAAAATACTATGCAAAAAGACTATGTTCGGGCGGTCACCCATCCAAGTACTGACGTCGCGAAAAGTTGCTTAACCTTGTTAGCGTTTAAGATTGGCTTACCGGACAGGTAAGCCAATCTTATTTCCATTTCCGTTGCATTCGGTTTCAAATCACAACGATTCTAAAGAAGTTTCACTTCAAAAACTTAAAGTTACTCTTTCAAAACATGAAGACAATTCAAGTCATAAGTGGAATGTAATGTATCATTCAAGAAAAGTAAAAATATTCTTACCAAATTTCCTTATTACAGGAAGTGTCACTTTCACAAACGCGGGCTTTGATGTGAGAGTAGTGAAGATTGTGACTACTGTTTTGAAACGCGAAGGGAACGTGCAGTTCTCGCGTCAACCGAGGGACTAATGACTGAGGGGTGAGTGACCGAGGGGTGCACTGCAGATGCGCAGATCGTAAATGCAAGCCACAGCGCAGCACAGGGGAGAGACCCAGGAAGGGGAACGTGAGGCCACGCCTTAATGCAGGCTATCGATTAGGGTATCAGACAGGCATTAGTTTGTTTAAATATTTGGCCAAGTTCATTCCAAATAGCGCTCAATTTAAGTCGTAAGAGGAGTAGCCGGAGGAGTTCTTAATGAATCTCTATCATCCTAATAAATGTTATAAGTACGTAGGTAAGTGTGTTTGTATATTTGTTACATGTATAGACTTTTTTCTTTTACCAATCTCGTAAAAATTTTACTATTGTATTGTTTGGTAGTAAATGGAAGGATACCACACAAAAAATAAAAATCTAGTTCTTCCTTTGGGATAATCGTCGTAACGTGGAAAGCTAGTGCAAAACAAAGAAACTCAACGTTGCTCTTTCAAACCTTGATGATAATTCAAGTCATAAGTGGAATGTAATTAATCAAGATAAAGTGGAAATATTCTTACCAAAATTCTTATTACAGGCTGACACTATCACTTTCAGAAACGTGGGCTTTGATGTGAGAGTAGTGAAGATTGTGACTACTGTTTTGACACGCGAAGGGAGCGTGCAGCTTCCGCGAGAACCGAGAGACTAATGGCGGATTCTGCAGATGCGCTAAACCTCACAGCGCAGCCTGCGACCTCAAGCGCATGTGCAGGGGCCTGGGGGCGGCGGGGATGACACGAAGGGGAGGGGGGAATGAATTGGCGCGGAAGGATACAACGGGACCCGGGTATCGACGAGATTTAATGACGCGTGGGTTACAGATCTATTAAAATGTCTTCAAATGTTTATGAAAACCTACCGGAATTTAAAACTATACTTCTTATGATGTCCATTTAGAATTTATGTTCATAGAAAAGTATTTGTTTGACTAAAATGAGAGCAGATCACTGTGATTTTACTGGATATGAATCGTTATAAAGTACATATCTTAGAATGAAAAAAACCGGTTCCTGAAAAATATTACACAACATAATTTACTTGAAGGCTATATTAATATTTGAATAGGAAAAATAATCAAACTTATGTTTGAATTTTGGATTTGTTTGTTAACTTACTAATTAAAAAGTCTGATTAAGACTGACTATACGGGTTTGATCAGGTTTTGTTTTATAAACAAAACCTGTTTAAAACACACGGAAAAAAAATTACAATTGAATTGTTTGGTAGTAAAGGGTGAACCACTCATAGAATAAAAATCTAATTATTATTCCCATGGGATAAACGTCCAACAAATTTACGCGGTCGAAAGTTAGTGCAAAACAAAGAAACTTAACGTTGCTCTTTCAAAACATAAGAGATTTCAAGTCATAAGTGGAATGTAATAAATTAAAATTAAGTCGAAATATTCTTACCAAATTTCCTTATTACAGGTAGCGTCACTTTCAGAAACGTGGGCTTTGATGTGAGAGTAGTGAAGATTGTGACTACTGTTTTGACACGCGAAGGGAGCGTGCAGCTTCCGCGAGAACCGAGAGACTAATGGCGGATTCTGCAGATGCGCTAAACCTCACAGCGCAGCCTGCGACCTCAAGCGCATGTGCAGGGGGCCTGGGGGCGGCGAGGGATGACACGAAGGGGAGGGGGAAATGACTTGGCGCGGAAGGATACAACGGGACCCGGGTATCGACGAGATTTAATGACGCGTGGGTTACAGATGTATTAAAATGTCTTCAAATGTTTATGAAAACCTACCGGAATTTAAAAATATACTTCTTATGATGTCCATTTTGAATTTATGTTCATAGAAAAGTATTTGTTTGAGTATAATGAGAGCAGATCACTGAGATTTTACCGTATATGAATCGTTCTAAAGTATCTGAGCTTGAAAAAAACCGGTTCCTGACAAATATTACACAACATAATTTACTTGAGGGCTATATTAATATTTGAATAGGAAAAATAATCAAACTTATATTTGAATTTTGGATTTGTTTGTTATAACTATGTAATTAAAAAGTCTGGTAAACTAATACGGGTTTGATCAGGTTTTGTTTTCAAACATATGTTATAAAAAAAAACCTGTTTAAAACATACGGAAAAAAAATACAATTTAGTAGGTAGTAAAGGGTGAACCACTCATAGAATAAAAATCTAATTATTATTCCCATAGGATAAACGTCCAACAAATTTACGCGGTCGAAAGTTAGTGCAAAACAAAGAAACTTAACGTTCCTCTTTTAAAACATAAGAGATTTTAAGTCATAAGTGGAATGTAATTAATCAAGATAAAGTGGAAATATTCTTACCAAATTTCCTTATTACAGGTAGCGTCACTTTCACAAACGTGGGCTGTGATGTGAGAGTAGTGAAGATTGTGACTACTGTTTTGACACGCGACGGGAGCGTGCAGCTTCCGCGAGAACCGAGAGACTAATGGCGGATTCTACAGATGCGCTAAACCTCACAGCGCAGCCTGCGACCTCAAGCGCATGTGCAGGGGGCCTGGGGGCGGCGGGGGATGACACGAAGGGGAGGGGGGAGGGACTTGGCGCGGAAGGATACAACGGGACCCGGGTATCGACGAGATTTAATGACGCGTGGGATACAGATCTATTAAAATGTCTTCAAACGTTTATGAAAACCTAACGGAATTTAAAAATATACTTCTTATGATGTCCATTTTGAATTTATGTTCAAAGAAAAGTATTTGTTTGAGTAAAATGAGAGCAGATCACTGAGATTTTACCGGATATGAATCGTTATTAAGTATCTTAGCATGAAAAAAACCGGTTCTTGACAAATATTACACAACATAATTTACTTGAGGGCTATATCCATATTTGAATAGGAAAAATAATCAAACTTATGTTTTAATTTTTGATTTGTTTGTTATAACTTACTAATTAAAAAGTCTGATTAAGACTGACTATACGGGTTTGATCAGGTTTTGTTGATAAACGTATGTTATAAAACAAAACCTGTTTAAAACATACGGAAAAAAAATACAATTTAGTAGGTAGTAAAGGGTGAACCACTCATAGAATAAAAATCTAATTATTATTCCCATAGGATAAACGTCCAACAAATTTACGCGGTTGAAAGTTAGTGCAAAACAAAGAAACTTAGCGATGCTCTTTCAAAACATAAGAGATTTCAAGTCATAAGTGGAATGTAATTAATCAAGATAAAGTGGAAATATTCTTACCAAATTTCCTTATTACAGGTAGCGTCACTTTCACAAACGTGGGCTGTGATGTGAGAGTAGTGAAGATTGTGACTACTGTTTTGACACGCGACGGGAGCGTGCAGCTTCCGCGAGAACCGAGAGACTAATGGCGGATTCTACAGATGCGCTAAACCTCACAGCGCAGCCTGCGACCTCAAGCGCATGTGCAGGGGGCCTGGGGGCGGCGGGGGATGACACGAAGGGGAGGGGGGAATGACTTGGCGCGGAAGGATACAACGGGACCCGGGTATCGACGAGATTTAATGACGCGTGGGATACAGATCTATTAAAATGTCTTCAAACGTTTATGAAAACCTAACGGAATTTAAAAATATACATCTTATGATGTCTATTTTGAATTTATGTTCAAAGAAAAGTATTTGTTTGAGTAAAATGAGAGCAGATCACTGAGATTTTACCGGATATGAATCGTTATTAAGTATCTTAGCATGAAAAAAACCGGTTCTTGACAAATATTACACAACATAATTTACTTGAGGGCTATATCCATATTTGAATAGGAAAAATTATCAAACTTATGTTTTAATTTTTGATTTGTTTGTTATAACTTACTAATTAAAAAGTCTGATTAAGACTGACTATACGGGTTTGATCAGGTTTTGTTTATAAACGTATGTTATAAAACAAAACCTGTTTAAAACATACGGAAGAAAAAAATTACAATTTAGTAGGTAGTAAAGGGTGAACCACTCATAGAATAAAAATCTAATTATTATTCCCATAGGATAAACGTCCAACAAATTTACGCGGTTGAAAGTTAGTGCAAAACAAAGAAACTTAGCGATGCTCTTTCAAAACATAAGAGATTTCAAGTCATAAGTGGAATGTAATTAATCAAGATAAAGTGGAAATATTCTTACCAAATTTCCTTATTACAGGTAGCGTCACTTTCACAAACGTGGGCTGTGATGTGAGAGTAGTGAAGATTGTGACTACTGTTTTGACACGCGAACGGAGCGTGCAGCTTCCGCGAGAACCGAGAGACTAATGGCGGATTCTTCAGATACGCTAAACCTCACAGCGCAGCCTGCGACCTCAAGCGCATGTGCAGGGGGCCTGGGGGCGGCGGGGGATGACACGAAGGGGAGGGGGGAGGGACTTGGCGCGGAAGGATACAACGGGACCCGGGTATCGACGAGATTTAATGACGCGTGGGATACAGATCTATTAAAATGTCTTCAAATGTTTATGAAAACCTAATGGAATTTAAAAATATACTTCTTATGATGTCCATTTTGAATTTATGTTCAAAGAAAAGTATTTGTTTGAGTAAAATGAGAGCAGATCACTGAGATTTTACCGGATAAAAATCGTTATTAAGTACCTTAGCATGAAAAAAACCGGTTCTTGACAAATATTACACAACATAATTTACTTGAGGGCTATATCCATATTTGAATAGGAAAAATAATCAAACTTATGTTTTAATTTTTGATTTGTTTGTTATAACGTACTAATTAAAAAGTCTGATTAAGACTGACTATACGGGTTTGATCAGGTTTTGTTGATAAACGTATGTTATAAAACAAAACCTGTTTAAAACATACGGAAGAAAAAAATTACAATTTAGTAGGTAGTAAAGGGTGAACCACTCATAGAATAAAAATCTAATTATTATTCCCATAGGATAAACGTCCAACAAATTTACGCGGTTGAAATTTAGTGCAAAACAAAGAAACTTAACGATGCTCTTTCAAAACATAAGAGATTTTAAGTCATAAGTGGAATGTAATTAATCAAGATAAAGTGGAAATATTCTTACCAAATTTCCTTATTACAGGTAGCGTCACTTTCACAAACGTGGGCTGTGATGTGAGAGTAGTGAAGATTGTGACTACTGTTTTGACACGCGAACGGAGCGTGCAGCTTCCGCGAGAACCGAGAGACTAATGGCGGATTCTACAGATGCGCTAAACCTCACAGCGCAGCCTGCGACCTCAAGCGCATGTGCAGGGGGCCTGGGGGCGGCGGGGGATGACACGAAGGGGAGGGGGGAGGGACTTAGCGCGGAAGGATACAACGGGACCCGGGTATCGACGAGATTTAATGACGCGTGGGATACAGATCTATTAAAATGTCTTCAAATGTTTATGAAAACCTAACGGAATTTAAAAATATACTTCTTATGATGTCCATTTTGAATTTATGTTCATAGAAAAGTATTTGATTGAGTAAAATGAGAGCAGATCACTGAGATTTTACCGTATATGAATCGTTCTAAAGTATCTGAGCATGAAAAAAACCGGTTCCTGACAAATATTACACAACATAATTTACTTGAGGGCTATATTAATATTTGAATAGGAAAAATAATCAAACTTATGTTATAATTTTTGATTTGTTTGTTATAACTTACTAATTAAAAAGAAACTTAAAGTTGCTCTTTCAAAACATAAGAGATTTTAAGTCATAAGTGGAATGTAATTAATCAAGATAAAGTGGAAATATTCTTACCAAATTTCCTTATTACAGGTAGCGTCACTTTCACAAACGTGGGCTGTGATGTGAGAGTAGTGAAGATTGTGACTACTGTTTTGACACGCGAACGGAGCGTGCAGCTTCCGCGAGAACCGAGAGACTAATGGCGGATTCTACAGATGCGCTAAACCTCACAGCGCAGCCTGCGACCTCAAGCGCATGTGCAGGGGGCCTGGGGGCGGCGGGGGATGACACGAAGGGGAGGGGGGAGGGACTTAGCGCGGAAGGATACAACGGGACCCGGGTATCGACGAGATTTAATGACGCGTGGGATACAGATTTATTAAAATGTCTTCAAATGTTTATGAAAACCTAACGGAATTTAAAAATATACTTCTTATGATGTCCATTTTGAATTTATGTTCATAGAAAAGTATTTGATTGAGTAAAATGAGAGCAGATCACTGAGATTTTACCGTATATGAATCGTTCTAAAGTATCTGAGCATGAAAAAAACCGGTTCCTGACAAATATTACACAACATAATTTACTTGAGGGCTATATTAATATTTGAATAGGAAAAATAATCAAACTTATGTTATAATTTTTGATTTGTTTGTTATAACTTACTAATTAAAAAGTCTGATTAAGACTGACTATACGGGTTTGATCAGGTTTTGTTTATAAACGTATGTTATAAAACAAAACCTGTTTAAAACATACGGAAGAAAAAAATACAATTTAGTAGGTAGTAAAGGGTGAACCACTCATAGAATAAAAATCTAATTATTATTCCCATAGGATAAACGTCCAACAAATTGACGCGGTCGAAAGTTAGTGCAAAACAAAGAAACTTAAAGTTGCTCTTTCAAAACATAAGAGATTTCAAGTCATAAGTGGAATGTAATTAATCAAGATAAAGTGGAAATATTCTTACCAAAATTCCTTATTACAGGTAGCGTCACTTTCACAAACGTGGGCTGTGATGTGAGAGTAGTGAAGATTGTGACTACTGTTTTGACACGCGAACGGAGCGTGCAGCTTCCGCGAGAACCGAGAGACTAATGGCGGATTCTTCAGATACGCTAAACCTCACAGCGCAGCCTGCGACCTCAAGCGCATGTGCAGGGGGCCTGGGGGCGGCGGGGGATGACACGAAGGGGAGGGGGGAGGGACTTGGCGCGGAAGGATACAACGGGACCCGGGTATCGACGAGATTTAATGACGCGTGGGATACAGATCTATTAAAATGTCTTCAAACGTTTATGAAAACCTAACGGAATTTAAAAATATACATCTTATGATGTCCATTTTGAATTTATGTTCAAAGAAAAGTATTTGTTTGAGTAAAATGAGAGCAGATCACTGAGATTTTACCGGATATGAATCGTTATTAAGTACCTTAGCATGAAAAAAACCGGTTCTTGACAAATATTACACAACATAATTTACTTGAGGGCTATATCCATATTTGAATAGGAAAAATAATCAAACTTATGTTTTAATTTTTGATTTGTTTGTTATAACTTACTAATTAAAAAGTCTGATTAAGACTGACTATACGGGTTTGATCAGGTTTTGTTGATAAACGTATGTTATAAAACAAAACCTGTTTAAAACATACGGAAGAAAAAAATTACAATTTAGTAGGTAGTAAAGGGTGAACCACTCATAGAATAAAAATCTAATTATTATTCCCATAGGATAAACGTCCAACAAATTTACGCGGTTGAAAGTTAGTGCAAAACAAAGAAACTTAATGTTGCTCTTTCAAAACATAAGAGATTTCAAGTCATAAGTGGAATGTAATTAATCAAGATAAAGTGGAAATATTCTTACCAAATTTCCTTATTACAGGTAGCGTCACTTTCACAAACGTGGGCTGTGATGTGAGAGTAGTGAAGATTGTGACTACTGTTTTGACACGCGAACGGAGCGTGCAGCTTTCGCGAGAACCGAGAGACTAATGGCGGATTCTACAGATGCGCTAAACCTCACAGCGCAGCCTGCGACCTCAAGCGCATGTGCAGGGGGCCTGGGGGCGGCGAGGGATGACACGAAGGGGAGGGGGGAGGGACTTAGCGCGGAAGGATACAACGGGACCCGGGTATCGACGAGATTTAATGACGCGTGGGATACAGATCTATTAAAATGTCTTCAAATGTTTATGAAAACCTAACGGAATTTAAAAATATACTTCTTATGATGTCCATTTTGAATTTATGTTCAAAGAAAAGTATTTGTTTGAGTAAAATGAGAGCAGATCACTGAGATTTTACCGGATAAAAATCGTTATTAAGTACCTTAGCATGAAAAAAACCGGTTCTTGACAAATATTACACAACATAATTTACTTGAGGGCTATATCCATATTTGAATAGGAAAAATAATCAAACTTATGTTTTAATTTTTGATTTGTTTGTTATAACTTACTAATTAAAAAGTCTGATTAAGACTGACTATACGGGTTTGATCAGGTTTTGTTTATAAACGTATGTTATAAAACAAACCCTGTTTAAAACACTATATGTATGTTATGTATTTACAATTGAATCGTTTGGTAGTAAAGGGTGAACCACTCATAGAATAAAAATCTAATTATTATTCCCATGGGATAAACGTACAACAAATTTACGCTGTCGAAAGTTAGTTCAAAACAAAGAAACTTAACGTTGCTCTTTCAAAACATAAGAGATTTCAAGTCATAAGTGGAATGTAATTAATCAAGATTAAGTCGAAATATTCTTACCAAATTTCCTTATTACAGGTAGCGTCAATTTCACAAACGCGGGCTTTGATGTGAGAGTAGTGAAGATTGTGACTACTGTTTTGACACGCGACGGGAGCGTACAGCTTCCGCAAGAACCGAGGGACTAATGGTGGATTTTGCAGATACGTTAAGCGTCACAGCGCAGCCTGCGTCCTCAAGCGCATGTGCAAAGGCCGGGGGGCGGCGAGGGATGACACGAAGGGGAGTGAATTAGCGTGGAGGGGTACGACGGGACCCGGGTATCGACGAGATTTAATGACGCGTGGGTTACAGATCTATTTAAATGCGGGAGCTAGCAACGTTTGGAAAGAAAGAATTTTAGGTTAGCTGATTTTGTGATGTCGTCCTTCTTGCTCTTTCGGTTGGAGTCTGGGCTATCTGGCTAGCGGTTGCGTTCATTAGTGCGCATCCTACCTGTCCAGGTGATATTCCTGAATTTGCCGACCTCTGTGGCTCGGTGGGTGAACGTCGAGGTTGCGGGTTCGATTCCCGCCGGGGGACCAGATTTTGTACGATCTACTATCTCTGGTTTCGGGTCTGGGTGTTTCCTATGTATCATATGTATGTATTTACAAAAATAATGTTTCTATGTAGTATATCAGTCACCTAACACCCATAGTACAAGCTTTGCTTAGTTTGGGGTTAGGTCATGCTGTGTGAGTTGTCCGGAAATATATATTTATTTAATATTTATTTTATTTTATAAAAACATTTTAAGAGGCGTAATATATATTTTTATTGTTTTTAAATTAGTCTACCTGACATACTTTTATTATTGCCAGACATTTTTGACAATGCTTATTATGTGCCATACGCGAGTAAAATTGAATAAAAGCCCGTGCGAAGCCGGGGCGGGCCACTAGTTTAAAATAAAAAAAGTCATGAAAAGTATTGCAGTTTGAAGCTAGTTGTTTGAGAGAGACAGTTTAAAATGCGAGAGAGATAGACAGCGACCGACGGTGGCGCAACCGGCAAGTTTACAAGATGGCGTCACGTCAGTCTAATGTCACCATGTTTGTTTTTGTTTTGATTTTAATGTTAATTTTTTATTTGGCTACAATGGCTAGTGATAAAATAAAATGTGCTTTGATTTTGAAGTTTGTTATAACGATTTAAAAAGCCTGCAAATCTAACATTGCTAAAACACGACGACAATTTTAGTCATAAGTGAAATGTAATGTATCATTCAAGATAAAGTCTAAATATTCTTACCAAATTCCCTTTTTGCAGGTATTATCACAAACAAGGCCATTCATGTGAATGTGAGAGTAGTGAAGATTGTGACTACTGTTTTGACACGCGAACGGAACGTGCTGTTCCCGCTACAAACCGAGGGACTAATGGCGGATTTTGCAGATGCGCTAAACCTCACATCACAGCGCAGCCTGCGTCCTCAAGCGCATGTGTGTGAAAGGGACGGTCGCAACGGGGGAGGGGAAATGATGCGACCCGGGTATCGACGCTCTCTTTATTAAAAAGCTGTAGAATAACAAAATATGCTTACTATGATAACTCACTCGCATATAAACTCATAGAAAAGGTTATATTTTGATATAGTAACGAAAGATTGCTGAGGTATGAGCCGATTTAGAAACCTAAATAGATTAGGATCGGCGAATATCATTCAGTTTTACTATCTAAGTGTTTCAAGTTTTAATATTTATACAACATAAAATCTTGTAAGATGAATACGATTTTTTGTAGCGCCATAGAATAGAGAGAAGGGAGGAGTGTGTGAAACAAGCTCCACCTACACACAGCTGTTTATTGATTTCGTGCATCACGCTAAAAACTAAAATGGCCGACGGACTAACGTATAGAATAATGTACAAGAAGTTAATGTTTTCGTAGGCTTTACCTTGATTTATAAGTGTTTTCACCAAACAATTATATATTATGAATTAAATAAACCGATTTATTTTACCGACGAGATGAAAATAAAATAGCCGAGTATAGTGTCGACAAATAGGCCCTAGACTTTGTTTAATCCGAGTTTTTATATAAAGGAAGAGAACTATTTTAACGGTAAAATAAAAATACTGAAATAGAGATTACTAGAGAAAATATATCACTACATCAAAAAAACTTACCAAAGCAGAACAAATCGGTGTGTAGCAAGTCTCACTAGATTTCACAAACACAGGTAAGTATATTTTTTATAAGCAATTATAGTATGGAAAAGTGAAATAATGATGTCAAATATGTCAGGAAAATCAATAGTCATAGAGTTTCACAAATACTTCTTTTGAATACGGCAAGATACTACAATGCTTAACTTGCAGTTGGTAAATAGGTGAAAATTGAGACTGCTGATTTAAACGCGAAAGGAACGTGTTTCTCCTTCGAGTGTCGCGGGACTAACTAATGTTGGGTTGGGTCCTGCAGATGCGCCGAGGACCAAAGCGCACCCAGAAGCGTGAGGCGCATGTGCAATAGCACAAAGAGGAGAGGGGGGGAGAGGGTGATGCTACCGGAAAAGTCGATATGAGATATGGCGGCTAGCGCTTGAGTAATAAGCTAATAAGCCACACCCCTCAGCAAAGCTTTAGAGCGCGAGAGAACGAGACAGAACGAATTGCTATACATTTCAATGGCTAAAAAATTGCTTTATTTTAACGACTAGATGATGATGACGAGATTAGGGTCGATAAAAGGCACTCGACTTCGTTTAATTATAAAGAAACCTACAGAAGTAATTAATTTATGTTTGATTGAACTGGATCAACATATTGTACCTGTGTCTTGAAAATAATTAAACATTAAATCTCCGAAGTCATAACAGCTTTTCCACCTTTCGCGCCATTTATGAGACAGTCCCGTTGTTAGAAATAGTCCTACGAGGCACAGTACCTCGGCCAGTTATAATTAGTCCGTGAAATCTCAAGGGAGGTAAGAAAACGTCTTCAGATTAAGCTCACTTTCGACTAACTTACTCCCTTGAGATCTCGCGGACGACTAACTGAGAGGCGCGGAACATTCATGACGCCGGCATCATCGCAATACAAAATGGCGGAACGCGTTCGAATTTCGAGCAAGCCACGCCCCACGCAGATGTAGAACAAACAGACCGAGAACATGGCGCTTATTAGGAGAGGCATATGTCCAGCCGTGGACTTGTATATGCTGATGATGTTGAACGTGATATTTATAAATTTGAACCACTTCTCGCTTTCCCTTTGAGTTGAAATTTTGAAAGAGCATGATAATCACCACCAAACTCGTACAATATGACATTAAAAGTGTATGCTATTAATAGAGCTATCTGTTGAACGGCGGAAATAGGAACTCCGTTATAAGGAAAACAAGATTGTAACAAAAAATAAAACAAACGACTTAAAATGATATGAATATTACGATTGAATAACAATTAAAACCGTTTGAGCTGCCCCATTTTGATTATATATTGGAATTAATTTCAGAACTAGCTTTTAAATAATAACGTGGCTACCACTAACCTTAAGAATTAAAAAAAACTTATTTTATTTATAATGACCCTTGGAATATATCCTCTACAACAAAAACAAAACCAAATCGGTTCATAAGCCACGAAGTTTATAATTCACGTCTTTTTTTGAATTCGTTTGAACCCAATCTAGTGAGTGCTCTTTTGGATCGACAACAAGCAAATAAAAAAAATTATAATCATTTTCGGACAATCGTCTTAAAAATTGTACCCATATTTTTTAAGTTTTCTTGTAAACGATGAATCATCGATGATCAATGATGTATCAAGATGATACAGTGCATAGAAGTTTCAAAATGCTTTCCACCAAAATGTACTAAATGAATACGTGACTGTAGCTGTTTACTCCCCAAAATATTTATTCCCTAGTATTTTAATTCCCGTTCTATTTTTTTCCCATTATTTATTTTCACCATTTATTTACCCATTACTTTTTGGCCCCATTCTTATAAGTTCATTAGTTTAACACCAACAACTAAACTAAACTGAACACTGTTCCCAAAATTGTACGGTTACAGTTAAGTAGGTACTTAAAATGAACCAGTATACTAACTTAAAGTTAGAAGTACGGAAAAGAACAGAGGGTAACTTTGACCAAGAAAGTTCATGTGAAATTTGTAAAAAGTGAAATTTGCGTTAAACATCTGCAATGTTTGTATAAATTAGCTACCGGTAAAATCTAGATAATTCTTGCAATATCTAGCCACTTTTTAACCCGTGAACTTCTGTTTCCGGTAGTTACTAGGCAAATGTACTAGATATAAAATACTTAAAATGAAATTAATATTAATATTTCCGGACAATCCACACAACAACAACCCAGTGGTAAGCTCTAAGCTTGTGTTACAGGTGCTAAACATCTGAAATACTTAATATAATAGATAGGTATACATTATATAGATATTTACTATAGGTATACAAAACACCTCTTACATATAAAACATACATATATAAAGGAACTTCATTCCATCCGGGTGTCCCTTGACACCTCTGAAGTTTTATACATATTAAACACTCAGACCAAGGAGAAAGTGCTTACGTGCAAACACTTGAACTCTCGGCGGGAATCGAACCCGCTACCACTTGCGGGCCTTTGCCACTGTGCCACAAAGGCAGTCAATTAAACTTCAATCAATTATACTTAATACTAATTCACGGCGACGGCCATGTTCTATGGTTTTTTCCGCGGGAACACAAACGATTTTTTTACATACCAGTATTTTGTAAGATTAGTGTGTACAAACAAAACTCTTTACCTTTATAACATTAACTATACATAATATACAAAGATAAAGTATCACAATTTTTAAACATACTTATAAGTTCTAACTGTATACAAAATGAATGCAATAAAGATTTTGAAGTTTGATCCCTGAGCGGGAATCGAACCCGCTACTGTAGCAAGTCAACTGATAGTGGACGTTCGACGACAAAAATGATGACGACGAATTATTTTTCTTTGTTATACCTAAAAAACACTTAGACTTAGAAAAGGAACATAAAAACATTGATCCCCAGCGGGACTCGAACCCGCTACCGCCTAAGCCGTGTTGGCTAAGTGGGAGCACACTCGACTTTCATTTCGAAGGTCGTGGGTTGAACTTTAAAGAGTTTTTTTTTTGTTTTACTTAGAAAACACTTAAACTAAGGAAAAGGAACATAAAAACATTGATCCCCCAGCGGGACTCGAACCCGCTACCCCCTAAGCCGCGTTGGCTCACTTGACTTTCGTGGTCGAAGGTCGTGGGTTTAATTTTAAAGAGTTTTTTTTTGTTTAACTTAGAAAACACTTAGACTAAGGAAAAGGAACATAAAAACATTGATCCCCCAGCGGGACTCGAACCCGCTACCCCCTAAGCCGCGTTGGCTCACTTGACTTTCGTGGTCGAAGGTCGTGGGTTTAATTTTAAAGAGTTTTTTTTTGTTTAACTTAGAAAACACTTAGACTAAGGAAAAGGAACATAAAAACATTGATCCCCCAGCGGGACTCGAACCCGCTACCGCCTAAGCCGTGTTGGCTAAGTGGGAGCACACTTCACTTTCATTCCTAAGGTGACATTCACCAACCCACACTTGGCCAGCCAAGAGCGTAGTCCCCGTTTCCCAGCTGTGGGAACGTTAATAGGGCATGATGGTGACCCCCTGCACTGCAAGTTAACCTCCATACTGAGGCAGTCAAATTGTAGAATCCTTGAGCGAGACCTCTGCCAAAGCGCCGGAAATGATGATTATAAAATAATGTGTAATTACTAGTTAATCTTCCAGTGGACGTTGAGATGTTTTTAAAAGTAAACATAAGGACACATATCTCTCGGCGGGAATCGAACCTGCTACAACTTGCACCGGAAGCGGACCTTGCACTACTGAGGCAGTCAAATTGTGCTGGGAATTTTCTTATGATGATGATGATATTATGTATTTTATAAAACATAAACAAAGGTACAAATACAAAAAAAACTAAATTTATTTCCATACATTCCTAAGGATCCTCTGGCTTCGTCAGAAGAAGTTAATATACTATAAATATGTATAAAAATTATCTTAATATAAATTTAAATCTAGTCTTAATTAAATAATCTAACAAAATAGAAATAGTGTTGTCTTAAAAATACGCAATAATACACGTATTTTTACCTCAGCGGGAATCGAACCCGCCAAACTTGTGCTGCAAACAGACATCCGTCCAAAGTGCCATTGAGGCATTCAATGTGATTTCAGCGTGGGGAATTAAGGCCTAATCTCTCTCGTCAAGAGAGAAGTCCCTGTGTCCCAGCAGTGGGAATGTAAATAGGGGTGTTTCTGAAATGAAACCAGCTGACCCGGCAAACATTGTTATTAACCCCCGATCAAAGAAGAGGGGTGTTATAAGTTTGACGTGTCTGTCTGTCTGGGACATCAAAGCTCCCGAACGGATGGAGCGGACAATAGGCTTATTTTACCGAGGGAAAGTACGTTGTTTTCGCGGGTAAATCCAAATACACGGAAAACGATGTAACGTGTTAAGGTAGTGTTTGTCTATGGCATAATTCTTCTGTGAGTGTGTATGTCACTAAACTTCTCTCAAACGACTGGACCGATTTTGATGAAATTTTTGGTGTGTCGTGTTCAAGGGGATCTGGGAATGGTTTAGATTCACAATTTTGGAAAAAAAATTGAATATAAACCCGTGCGAAGCCGGGGCGGGCCACTAGTCTAAATTTAAACCTTAAGAAAAACCCCCGATTCCAATGCCTTAATTTCCTAAGAAGTAAAACACCATAATATTTTGTAATGTGCACGCGATGCGCTTTCATTTCCCCCGCTCGAGTATATTTGCAGAATTTTGGTTTTCCTTCCCCACTCTAACCCCCATAACTTTTAACCGATTCTCATAAAACATATCTAAAAACATTCGGGCTAAACTCACCTTTCTTACAAATCAAACTAAATTGAAATCGGTCCATACGTTCGGGAGCTATGATGTCCCAGACAGACAGACAAACACACAGACAGGCAGACACGTCAAACTTATAACACCCCTCTTTTTTGGGTCGGGGGTGTATCAAAGAAAGAAATTTGATGTTGCACTGTACTTTTTCTTTCTTAAAAACCTTATACTATATAAGTTAAGTATTTAAACATATCAGTATCATATCACATGAGCCTAGAGTTTGTAGCGGGGCTATATGTTGTGAGATTGTCCAGCGATATTTATTCATCTACATATTATATAAAACAGATCTTGTGCATAAAAATCTGCAACCATTCCCCTTAAACTCCCTGTTCCCTTTAAACTTTTCTCAGTCTTATAGGTTTTGGGAATTATTTCAATACCCACATTATTTCGTTCTAGTTTTTAACTAACAAATTTATTTTAATATTATCATTTTTAGTTTACTTAACTTTAAGTTGACCTTTCAATGTATGCCCCCTGCTACTAAGAAAATTAATGTTTTGACTTTCACTTTAAGTCGTCAGTCAGAATTCAACTCACATGAATTGGAATAACTAAATAATTTCATAGATAGTTAAATATTGATGCTTTTAAGGTTAAAGAACGTTTATTAATCTCAAAAGAATTTACAAAAAAAATCACTTAATGAGAACACTTTATACATATATAATTAATTATTATCTAGCATTCGGGACAACATTCATTTAAGATTTATTAAAATACATTGTTATCCTCAATTATCCTCATTAGAATCCGACGCATAGTACCAAGGAGTTATAGTGGGGCTTTTTAAGATGGTCAACTGGTCAACTATCAACTTTAAACAATATGGGTACAATAGTTAACTGTGAACTAAACCTTCGTAATTAATGATACTTCATCCGGAAATATTTATTTATTTATTTACGAATAAGATTTTTTTTAAATAAGAATAAATATTTTTTTTCCTTTATATCACCATCATCACCTATCACATCACTATTAACGTTCCCATTGCTGGGACGCAGTGACTTCTCTCTGGGCGAGAGACCGGCATGTCTCATGTGGCATGTGTGTTTGGCTGCCTCAGTGGCGCGGTGTGCGGAGGTCCGCTTGCGGTGCAAGAGGTAGCGGGTTCGATTCCCGCCGAGGGGTCAAGTGTTTGTATGTTCTGCAAGCATTTTCTCCTTGGTCTGGGTGTTAAGTATGTATAATAAAAAATATCTATGAATGTATGTCTATTATATTAAGTATATCAGATGTCTAGTATGTACCCGTAACACAAGCTTATAGCTTACCACGGGGCTAGATGTTGTTGTTTGGATTGTTCGGCAATATTTATTTTATTTTATATATGTTCTAAGAACTTTAAAGAGTTCGATGGACATGTGACATTCACCAACCCGCACTTGGCCAGCAGCGTGGTGAATTAAGGCCTAATCTCTCTCGCCCAGAGAGAAGTCCCTGTGCCCTTTATTTAGATTATTTAAAAACCCCGTATTTTTTCAATTTTCTTGCAAACGTAAAAACAAGACGTTACAATGCATTGAAATGTCTCGTGACGTAACGCTTTCGTGTGATTTGTGAACGGTCAGTCACTCCGGAATTTTGATGCTCTATCTTTGCACTTACTCATAAAATTGATAATGCAAAAAAGTAGTTATTAAGGCTATTAAAAAATAAAATGGAAGCCGTGTTGGCTAAGTGGGAGGACACTCGACTTTCAATCCGAAGGTCGTGAGTTCAAACCTCGCCACGAACCTCTAGATTTTTCTTCTTTGCAAATTTATGTGCGCTTTAAACACGTGCTTTAACGAACATCGTCATGTTCTGAGAACTTTACAGAGTTTGAAGGACATGTGACATTCACCAACCCGCACTTGGCCAGCGTGGTGAATTAAGGCCTAAACTCTCTCGCCAAGAGAGAAGTGCCTGTGTCCCAGCAGTGGGAATGCTAATAGGGTGGTGATGATGATGATTAAAAATTATTGTATCCTGTAACTGTATTGAGGACCTAAAGAATTTTATGTTATTACGTTAGTTCAATTTTTATATTCAGTCCCATTATTGACAGCGCCCTTGAGCGGTCACTTAACTGAAAATACAATTTTAATGTTTTTCTAGGTTTTCGTTGTCCGAATTATAAGATTTTTATTATATTATCAAAATTGAATCCGTAAAGTTCAAATCATATTTTACTTGTTGTAAATATCTATACTAATATTATAAAGCTGAAGAGTTTGTTTGTTTGAACGTGCTAATCTCCGAAACTACTGGTTCGAATTGAATAATTCTTTTTGTGTTGGATAGTCCAGTTATCGAGGAAGGCTATAGGCTATACATCACGCTACGACCAATAGGAGCAAAGATATAGTGGTAAATGTGTAAAAAACGGGAGAAATTGTTCATCTTTGAAGCCTTCCGTTGCGTGCGCCGTGAAAACGGTTCAAGATACACAAAAAATATGTATTAAAGAATAATAGCTCTTTTAATGATCTAAAAAACAGTCCCCGATAGTATCTTTTAAGATTAACTCACAAAAACCGTTTTTACGGTACCTAATTTGGTCGAAATAATTTGTTTAAGTTGTATCAACATAATAATATTAATCTTTATTCAAATAAATATGTTGTTGTTTAAGAGTACTTCATCCATTATAACGCGGGTAGCACCGCAGGGCACAGCTAGTTTTGGATAAGGTAGCATTACACAAGTCTAACAAATGTGAGGGATTTTTTTGGTTTTCTTGTCTAATTCTTATGGTTTTGGGTATTCTTAATTAGAACGTCACAATTTATTAATTTTACAGACAGACAATGTCGGAATGAAAATAAGTACATAAAAAAAATATATAAGTAAATAATTAAGTTTATCTTTAAATATTTTAACCAATCTTAATGATTTTTAATAAGTAATAAACCTCACTTTGGTTAAACTATTTTAAATTTTATGCAGTCAAAGATTAACCAAGTCGTTACACTAATGAAAGGTTACCCAAATAAGAGACGGTGCCGTTTTTATGTAAAACTAGCGGCCAGCCCCGGCGTCGCACGGGAAAAAAGTGCTCGGCAACTTTTCCTTATTTGCTCCGCTAAACCTACCCTGGACTACGACAAACATTTTAAAACCAAAATCAGCTCAATCGGCCCAGCCGTTCTCGAGTTTTAATCAGACTAACGAACAACAATTCATTTTTATTTATATAGATTTGATAATTTGTTTAAATTTAGATAATTTAGTCATTATTCAGTCGGCAAAAAGACCCTGGTATTTTTTTCATATTTTTGTTATCTTATTAGTGATATCGTTCACCATGTTTTTCACTCACGTCTCTATGTAATGTTTCTATTCTCTTATTTATTTATGACGTTGAGGGGTGTATGGGCACCCCATTTTTAGGGTTCCGTACCCTACAAGTAAAACGGGACCCTATTTCTGAGATCTGTCTGTCAGCAGGCTGTATTTGAAGAACCGTGATAGGTAGAGAGCATTTGAGAGATGAATGTTAGTTTGTTAAGAAATATGACTTCAATTAGATATAATACGCGCCGTAAGTTAAGCTAGAATGGAGTAAAATATCTTAATTTTATTTAGTGGACGAATTAAAGAGAGAAATCCGAGAAAAATAGCATTCGTTCACGTTTACCATGTTGAATAAAAAATCACATAATTATCTTCTATGAATTTTCACGCGCGAAAAAAGAATAATCCAGGGGTAGAGTCCCTTCCGTCGCATATGTCCAAAAACGCAAATGGCCAATGAACGCAACGAACTTTACCCGCTTAGTTCCAAATAAAATGTCTTGCCCAAGAGAGTTACAAGACGGAAACACTTCACAAAAGTTCTGGTGGTTTATGATATTTCCGCGTTCAAACGATTGCGATTACTAAGAAACTTATTCTAAGCTCAGAAAATGTTTGACACTAGTTTGAGGCAGAGCAAATGCTCTGGGCTGTGATGCTCGGGGAATGAGATTATGAGGGACTAAACCGTGCCAACAATACTTTTGGCATACAGGGCTGTATGCAGAAAGGACTTCCGTTTTTTTGTGCACTAAAAGGCTTCCTCAAGTGGATCATTCAATTTTATTTATTTCTTATATAATCACTTTATACATTAATTATTTCATTATTAATTATTATACATGTCATATTTATCTTAGAAGATGAAACTTATTCCCATTGTTGCTCTCCATTATCTAAATCTGAAAAAAAAAATTAAGCTTATGTTTTAAATATGAATTAACATTATTAAATAATTCCTTATAAAAGTTACCATGTAAAAACAAGCAATTGAGTATGTTAAGTATAATGAAGCATAATACGCGCTTTGGGTTAAAAAATAATTAATTTTGCGTACGTAGTAAGTAAATATGATAAGGCTTAGTTAAATATTAAAGAAAACATGTTTTTTACTCACCTTCACAAATTTTTTTTGACGAAAAGCCTAAAAGGTAAACCTTTCAACACATTACTTGCTGATATTTTTACTGTATCA
Organism: Gymnoscelis rufifasciata; assembly: GCA_929108375.1. Classification (NCBI taxonomy): domain Eukaryota; kingdom Metazoa; phylum Arthropoda; class Insecta; order Lepidoptera; family Geometridae; genus Gymnoscelis; species Gymnoscelis rufifasciata. The sequence goes on from OV815301.1 coordinate 3,290,973, forward strand.
TAAGAGGTCATCACTTCAAAATTCGATTTTATGAAAGATTTATAAAAACGCGATGGTTTTTGTAAATATTGTATAACGAAGTTGGATATAATAAGACACAAGGTTAATTCTATTTTATTTATTTAAGAATCTCTATAAATATTTACAAACATTTTACATTATGTGTATTTTCTTATAATATCATAAATTTCATCCTTCATTCCCGTTATTGTTGTCCATCATTTGAATTTGAAAATAAATATATTATTACCTAGAAATTAAAAACATTATTCATATCTTAATAAATGTCATTATTTAAAAATCAAGCATATATTGCATAATAAAGAAATTAATTTGATGCTGTTATTTTATTATTAAAAAGGTATTTCTATAAATAGACATACAATTAATACTAAAGGAAATATGTAAAGTACTCACCGATATTGCTGAAGAAAAATATGACCAAAAATATTTCTTTTCTTTCTTTCTATTTAACGGCAAGAGAGAGCCCGATTTAATGAAACGTGTAGGTATGAATTCACATTATTTGTACTGTCTAAAATTGCTGAAGATTTTTTTAATAAAAAAAATTATGTTATTTTAAGAGCTTATTATCAGAAATAGGAGATTCAACCTGTAAAACTGTATTTAGTCGAAACTGTAATAATATGATTCGTTCCCGTTCTCGAAGCAAAATGTAAAAACTCTGTGACACCTGTAAAATTAAATGAGGCGTTTGCAAGAAAAAGTAAGTTCTTAATTACTCGTATTTCAATTTATGTATCGTTTTTACGATTTGTACGAGTATGAGATCTAGCGCTTGTTAGAGGGGCTTAGATGACGTTATAATATATAAGAGATTCCAAATTTTTAATATGGCTGATGTTATGATGTCTTCAAAGATTGTGCATGTAAATTTATATTGTCAGTATAAAGAATGGTTTTATAAAACTGTTTGTTTACTATCTTTCTGAACATAATCCTTTTAAGAGCAAAAGCCTCATTTTCTTACCTTAATTCTGCGTCGTCTTCTTTCTTGATGTATTTTTATTGTAATCTTTTTAATTTACATATGCGTAATTTTTTTGTGTGTTTCAGCTAAAAAATGCTTATATGTAATTCTATCTTCCGGATATGCCTCAACAGATCACGTTTTTCAGCGCCAATAGATTGCTTTAATAAATTAAGATTGCTTTAATAAAATACTAAACTAATTAAAATGAAATTTATTCCTAGCTCACAAACGGCTCTTAATTTCTAATTTATTATATTCCATCAAAAGTGTTTTCACCTTCTAAATGACGAATATGATAGATACTTATACATATTATGTTTAATCACATCACTATATTCACATCACTGGCACTTTTTAAATAAAATCACACAAAACACTTTCACTTAGTATTTTTCCACTTTACACATTCGCTATGACCATATTACATAGCTGCACTATTATTTTAAATATTCAGTAAAATACAATAATTATAAATGTATAACACTATCACTTAATATCACACTATTACTCTTATACACTTGTGTACACTGAATTACATGTTATCACTATTATATTATTTCCACACTTAATTGCATTATTCATAATCATAATCACTAGTTCACGATTCACTGATATTTCGCCGTTTTTGAGCCAGCTTATTGATTTATTATATTTTCAAAACAAAATATGGACGCTGAGTTGAAACGTGATTATGCAAAAGTTCGAGATTCTGAGTATGTTTTCGACAAATGACCAAAAGTTCCGACCTACGCAAGCTTGTAATGTTTCTGCGTTCCCAAATTCTGTTCATAAAATTACTAAACCTTCAAGTAACTGAATGACACCGCCAAGTCGTAACAACCAGAAAATGTATTGACAACTGATCAGGAAACAAATGACGACATAGGTGGTTCTGCGCATGCTCCAAATTTCAACAACTATCAATGTCAGATCCGGGCAAAATGGCGGAATAGCCGACGACACGCATGCGCAAAGTCCCTTGACATTCCGAATTAAAAATGCCGTCCCAGAAGAATGTGCGCATGCTCCAAAATAAACCGACAGATATCAATGTCAAACCCGGACAAAATGGCGGCCTAGCTGTTGACACGCATGCGCAAAGCCATCATGGAATAGAAATGGCGACTTAGAATATTCTGCGCATGCCCCAAAAAATCTGACATCCATCGAAGTCAAATCTAAACAAGATGGCTGCCTAGCTGATGACCCGCATGCGCAAAGTCCCTAGAAATTTCCGGTCATGAATTCAAAATGGCGACTTAGAAGGATGTGCGCATGCTCCAAAAGTTACCAAAGTTTCAAAAAGAATTGTGACCATACGGGCATTGGCTGTTGACGGCCATATAGCCAGTCACGGACGCAATCTATTAAAAGAAGAAGAAGAAGAATTGTGACAGCTGTCTCTGTCAGATCCGGACAAGATGGCCGCCTAGCTGATGTTACGCATGCGCAAAGTCCCTAGAAATTTCCGGTCATGAATTCAAAATGGCGACTTAGGATGTGCGCATGCTCCAAAAGTTACCAAAGTTTGAAATAGAATTATGACAGCTGTCGCTGTCAGATTAGGACAAAATGGCGGCCTAGGTGATGTCACGCATGCGCAAATTCAATTTCCTGTCATGGAATCAAAATGGCGACTGAACAGGTGTCGCTATCAGATCTAGACAAAAAGGCGGTCTAACTGCCGACACGCATGCGCAAGACTGGATGCCCAATGTTCTGTATCTGACAAGGAAATACAAAATGACGACATCGCTCATATGCGGCGTTGTCATCATTTTAAGATCCAGACTAAATACCCAAGAACGAGAAATATAACTTTAAAAACGTAGTTTAAATCAAGACATTTTATATTTTTAAGATTATTGTTTGCAATGGCCATACAAAACACGGATGAAAATGGATTTCAATGATAAGAAAACCGGAACAATATTGGGCAAAATGGCCGATCTGAATCAACTGCGCATGTCTGAAATTAGGATGACAGATTCTGATATTAAATCGGTACAAAATGGGGACAACGAAGAAGACGCTATAAGATTTTACGAGCCTGAACCGACCGTCGGTCGAGAGCCAATAATATTATCGATGTCCCAACGAAATGATACACAATGCGCCCTTATCATTACACGCACGTTACATTTATTTTCCGAAAATATTACATAATTCACCGAATATAAATAAAGAGAATAAATATTTATTAAATAGTCTGAGAGATAGGAATACACATAAGAGAAGTTAATGGATTAAATTGTTTCCCTTTAGAAGATACTTGAAAAATTTCCTTAACAACAGATTATATCCATTTTCATCTCATATATCTATAAATATTTCAAACAACGTTCTAATAAATATTTATACACATCATTTATACTTCCTGAATTCAACAATATTTCCTCTCCACTAGCCTTCTGTCCAGCAGGTCAATCTATCTCGCCTTGCTAAAAGACGCCAAGATCCTCGCATTTTGTAGCAAAGACACACAAACACACGCATTTATGAATAATTTATTGTTGCTCGGCCGCCCCTGCTCTGCACAAGCGCTGAAAATGTTCGCTTGGGGTAAAAAGCGCTGGATTATTTACTTACTTGATATTAATTTGCTGATGATTCCGCCCCGGGATGGCTGCTCGACCCGGGCTGCTTGTAGTTCTGGTCTGCTGAAGGGGCACAGGCACTAGCACTTTGAACTTTTAGTGGACGCGACTGTCCCGGCCAAAGCGCGGAGCCGAAAGACGGCGGATCTAGATTTCCACAGGAGACCTGCGGGGCCCCTGCAGCGAGGGGCGCGGGGATAATTTTCTGTGAGCTAAGTGATGAGCGAATAGAGCTTTTCTCGATATTCCTTTTCAGTGAAATGTTCAGATATTGTTTTATAATTAAAAAGGCTGTATACCTGTTCTAGCTTCTAGGCTTCATCCCTATTTTATAGATTTTTGACGAAAATAAATTAATATTCAGGTTTTCAAAAAAATATTTCACTTTTTGTGTTAGACTTATAGCACTTTAATAGAAGGTTTTATAAAAAAGGTTATTCATAAACCTAAATTAATGACAAATCTGTTCGTTCCAACAGCTCAATAAAAGCTTTTCACCCATGTTTATCGTTTTAATAGACGCAACATAAGGCATAATAAGGCTTATTGTGTATTTTAACTAATTTAGTGATATAAGCCAGAAATAGCAGTTTTTATTAATACGAGCGAATACCGCTAGCCTATGACACTTTCCTATGCAACAGTGAAAGGATATTTTGAATACCTGGACCGGTGAGTTTCTGAGATTAGCAAATTCAACCAAGCAGACTGCTCAGTTTCATAGTATAAGGTATACCTATGTATTCCAACCATTGACGAGAAACCTATTCTTAATTTATTAACAATTACTTAAGTTATTGAAATTGTATCTTTGGACAAATTCGTCAATACATGCTATAAACTACTACATTATTATTATAAATTGCGTTAGCAGAGTACCAGAAATTTCAATAATAAACTATAAAAATAATTATTAAATAAATCAATTTTATAATAATTGGCCTGTTATTGCATAAGTACATTATTTTTTCAAAAGTATTTAATATAAAAAGCATCAACTTATAATATAACGAGCAACTTATTAATGGTACGTGTACATGATACACGCCCATCTTGAATTACCAAAAATAATTCCTTTATAATGTAGATCAAAGCGAGGAGACAGCGAAAACGACTTAATATGTTTTTTTTGTAAATATATACAAGAACATTTTATGTACTCATAGCTTTTTAGTAATAAACCCGACTCCGACTTTTTACAAGAAAAATAATCCAGTGGTAGGTAGAGGTTTGAACCTACGCCCTTCGGAATAAGAGTCGAGTGTTCTTCCACTTAGACAACACGGCTTCTAATTATGTACCTGATATAATTGCCCAGCTAGGTGAATCATTCTAGTCTAAACTTACTCCTCAAGAGAGAAGTCCCTGTGTCCTAGCAGTGGGAACGTAAATAGGGTGCTGAAGATGATGATGATGATGAAGATACTATAGTATATATCATAATCTGGCTAAGGGCCTGTTTTACCATCTTCGAGTAAATGGTTACAATATAGAACAAACTAGCTCTATATTTTAACCACTGAGTTATTTACACATAGGTGGTGAAACAGTCCCGAATAGTCTCACTTGTATAGCCTTCCTCGACACTGAAATATTTTATTAAACTTGACTAATAGTTCCTGAAATAATCAGCTTCATAATATTTGTAGAGATTATAATATTAGTATAGATAGTATCAAGCAAATACACGAAACTCGGAGTACGTGTATTATATGACCAATAATTCTAAAAATCTGTCTTCCTGTGTTAATTTGATAGAACACAAGATTTTATTAATTAAACACATGCCGTTGCTGATGAGAAATGTATTATAATATTAAATGGATGTTACCAGATAGCTCTTGTGAAGATAGTTGGAATATTTACCTTAAGTTTATTTATCAATAGTCAAAGTACATTATATTGTATCATCATTTAGTCATTTCGTTCTTATTTATTTAGCACATTATTTAGCGCATTCCGTGTCCTGTGCCGCCATCAGCCGTCATCTCATCCCTACTCTAACTCCTTTCTAATACATAAACCTTCACTTCCTTGGTGGTCCATTTCATCACATTTATCACTACGTTATTGATGTTATATCACAGTATCCTATATTAATGTATTTTATTTATAAGAATCATAAGTGAAACGATGCAAGGTTTGTTTTGCCTGGACTAACATTATTATACATTGTTGAAAGTAGAGTAAACACAGCGAAAGGACTACTACCCAATTCATGTCATTGTTTATAGTTGAGTCTAAGTTACTAAGGGACTTGAAAATCATCTCACACGTTTTTTTTATGTTATATAAGCTTTCATTTTAACACAATTTTACCCGATGTAAAGTGACGATATGGTCTAAGATGGGGCATGAAGACCTAGAAGCTTCTCCGGGCAACATTACGAAACACGAAAATATTGCTTCACAGCCCTCCGGGCTGGACCAGTGCGTGAATCCATTTTAGAACCAGAGACTGCTCTTAGCACCACCCGGAGTTCACGTGTCAGGATTCAGAGGGTTAACACTTACGGATGTGAACAGAAAAAAACCTCGCATAAAAAGCTACATCGCGAAAGTTTTCACCTCTCTTATTTAGCCAGGACGAAGCTGCCGGTTCGATTTCGGCACCCTAACAACACAGTTCCTAGCTCCAAACCATGTTTATTGCTTATGAATGAATGGACAAAGTAGCAGGTTTTTGCCTCTCTTATTTATACCCGGACGAAACGACCGGTGCGTTTTCGGCACCATAGGAACACAGTTCCTAGCTCTAAACCATGTTTATTGCTTATGAATGAATGAACAAAGTAGCAGGCTTGAATATTAATATCGTATTCGTTTTCCTTATACATAAAAAGGGTTTCTTAACGTAAATATCATTCATGGGGCCATGGTGGTGTGACTCCGCCCAGCCACTCTAACAGGTGTTTTCCCTTATCACGATGACGTTGTTTAACACATATTCATTTGATGTATTTTTATACGGGGGTGTTGACGTGTTACATAGATAATATAACCAACTTGTTGAGGTGTAATAATTTGGTAAATGGAGCGGAAAGTTGAAAGTCTTGTTTTTAGAAAAAAGGCCTTTTATTTTATGTTGCCACATCTAATGGACTAGGTCAAGTTTAGACTCGTATCAGTTGTAGTTCTAAATGGCAGAGTTTTAAAAAAAACTTTATTCACAATTTTATTTGTTATTAATATTATTATATTTAGGGCTTGTTTCACAATCGCCGAGGAAAATAGCCATTGGTTAAAATATAGAGGAATCTTTGTCAGACAGTCACTGACAGCTGTCAATTGACTTGAGAGCTTTATATTTAATCATTGTCTATTTTATACGGAGATATACGGTATACGGTGAATCAGGCTCTTAATTCCATTAGTTTCACTTTCGAACCCCCTAAGTATAAATTTTATGTCCTAGGTTTATAAACAAGTTCGAGATTTAAGTTTTATCGGTTTTTTATAGTTATCAAGTATTAATTCGTACGGACAATTTTAATACGGGAATCAAACAACTTGGCGAATTTGCAGCTGAGTGATAAAATATTCATAAATCTGGCTATTTACTTAAAACTGGCTATTGGATCAACACTTGTAACAATTTTTATTCGGCACATAAATAAATTTTAAATCAATTTCACTAACATAGCACTAAGCGCTATCAATTTAACATTCCATCGCCATAAGTGCCAACAAAATCACACAAGAAAACTATTTATATATTTATGTTTCTAGAAAGTTCCATAAGCCCGCTTTCGCTTATGCCATGAGGCAGCTTCTACCCCCAGCTTTATGGAATTTTCCGCAGTGGGGGGGCGGACTGCGGGGCGGGAATAAGAGGGTTGGAGATCGATACCCGTGTCTATAAGGTTGCTTTTCCCGTGAACAGCCCGCTGGCGCCATCAAGCTGCAACGGAAGCTTTTGGCAACTCTGCGAATGACGCAAATGGTATGACGCAGTGGGCATTTTCTTTGTTCTCTAATATAAGACGTAGAAGGGTTTAGAAGGCTTAAAATGCTTTAAAAAGTCTATTACTATGATGTTTATTCATAAAAAAGGCAGTCTCTCTTATATAATGATCGGTAATTGGCCAAAATGGCGCAGTTACGATTTCCTTTGTTTACAAAAGTGAGGCGTAGAAGACTTTAGGAAGGTCTAAAGGTCTTATGGAGGCTTTACCTATGATGATTATTCATAATAAAAGCAGGTTCTCATATATCATTAGCCTTAATGAAGCAGTTACACAGTTACAGTTACTTTGTTGCGAAAATTAAGGGCTTGAAGATTTTAGGAAGCTTTGAAGGTTGTATGAAGTTTATATACATTGTATTTGTATTATGTTAGGTACAAACTGCCTTATGTTAAGATTCGTAATTCAATTATTTGACGCTATTTCGATTGTCTTGTTCTCTTAACGTGAGGGGTAGAAGCTTTTTAATCCATATATCTTTTAATTAGCCCTTATTTTTAAACTACAAACTAAGGTACTGCATCTATACATATATAATAAAATTTTCAGTAATAGGTTGACATTAGCATTTTTTTATATTGTTTTTGATCGGTTATTGGTCAAATAATGAATTTCAGTTAATGTTACGTAATGTGCTGAGATACTATTTAGAACCAGATATGCCAACTTATATAATGTACATTATATAAAAGAGTACCTGTAATTATGATGATGATATTTTTTGTTACTCCCACCCACAACAAAGGTCAGAAGTGGTGCGGGAGCCACCCTCGCCTATCGAGGTGGCCATCCACCCCGATGGGCGAGGGTGGCAAATCGATTTCTGCTATGACGCAGTTAGCAATTAACAAGTTGTAACAAAATTGATGACAACTTTTAATGTTATGTAATATATATTTTATTTATTTATACTAAGTACAACTTCATTTACGAATTTTATTATTCCGTTTTTTTTCGTATAGTAAACATAACTATTAAAAAAATCTCATGGCATTCAAAATATTGATGAATATTTCTAATTCGAATTTAGCTTTGAAAATTATCCTTATTATTACAAAAAACCCTTGAGACTTTAGTTTTCTTATATTGATTGATTATCTTCTAGCTATGATATAAACACATAATCAAAAGTAGTTACGTCCTAACGTAACAATGTATAAAAAAATACATGACTTTTAGAAGTTAAATATTTTATCCATATTTGAATTTTTAATAAAAAATGTTTTATATATATTTATTTTCATCAAACTTATGTCAGTAACCATAATGCCTATTAAAAATATCCATATACTTACAAAAACCTTAATTTTTAATCAGTAATTCGTCAATGTTCATTAGTAAGAAGCGAAAGAGACCTACAAAAGATGTTTGGCGATTCTTAAACATACATTATTATATGTACATACAAAAAGAATAATAAATTTTAGATATGTGATTTTGGTACACACTATTTTCTGATAAGGGGAAGTGAGGGTGTGGGTGGAGGGAGGAATTCGAGGGTGGAAAACGTGGGATCAAGGGGGGGGGGGGCGGAGTAGAAATTCACTTTGTGTTTGATGTTTGTTTTTCTTGATCCCTTTAACATTGTTCGGTTATTCGCCTACTGATGTTGATGTTAATTTCATAGAATGTTACGTGATTTCCTTAGAAACATTTTGGAACCAGCTAAATGCAAATCACACAAATTATACAAAAAATAAACAAAGACCTAATAGATAATAGATAAGAGATAATAGAGCGATCTCTTCCAGGCAACCGTTGGATGGACAGGGTCAAGAGTAACAAAAAAGACAGTGGTGTTATAGGAGGGAAACATAAAATATATATATATAAATAACAGGCTGACCCCAGCAAACGTTGTTTTGCAAAATGAATAATAGATGTTGGCCGATTAATATGCTAACAAAATTTCATGAGAATCGGTCAAGCCGTTTCGGAGGAGTACGGGAACAAACATTGTGACACGAGAAGTTTATATATAAGTTAATACCTATTTTATAACAATACAATACGAGTACATAAAAAAGAGAAAGAATGGCAAGGGTAGTAATATAAAGAGATTAAAGACATGTAAATACAAAACTACATGCCATTAATGATGATTAACGGCAAGTATAGATAGTTTTTGCCACTCTCGTAACAACAAAGCTAACAGACGCCGTGCGGGGGCGGCTGGCGGGGTGGATAGGCGAGGGTGGTAAATCCATTTCTGATGACGCAGTTTGCACCCAAACAAGTTGTAAAAGACTTGATGGCAGATTTATATGTTGTGTTATTCTAATATATTTATTCTTACTAAGGACAGGACAGGACTCATTGACAAGCGTTTTCCTGTGTGCTTTAAAGTGAGACATTGAATTTTTTTGGAAATATAAAGCTGGGTCCACATTTGTATAATTTCGGTGTATCGTATCTCCGTCGCGTGGCCTCGGCGCGGCGCGTATCATGATCGCTAGTTTGGACGCAAGCTGATACACGTTAATGATACATGCCGTATCCGATACGGCCCGATCCGCACCCGATCTCCAATGATCGCGTATCTTGATACACCTCGTATCCGATACGTGTATCACAATCGGTGGTATGGACGTATTTTGATACTGTATCATGATACTGTATCGTGATACGATACGTGATACACCCCGAACCATCATGTGTCAGTTTTTCCGCGATCATCAAAGGGGATACGCGTTGCATCGAACAAGTTTGGACAAGAGAGGGAGGTGCACTGTGACACAAGGATCGGAAGAAAAAATGAAGCGTCCATATTTGTAAAGTTAAAGTTGATACGCTGAAATGATACAGTATGGACGCGTTTTTACAAGATATGCCTTAACGATACAACATGGATAAAATGAGCGTCCATACTTATGATTCGGATACTCGATACGACACGCCTGATCTTTATACACCGAAATGATACAAGTGTGGACCCAGCTTCATACGCTGACTTTTTATTTGTTTATGCTTAAATACGACCCAAGGATCTTAGATAGTTAGACAAAGTGATGTTACGATTTTTTTCCTATGGCGTAAAGCTTTTTGGATAATATATAATTTTCTTTCACGTCTATTTAATTCTCTATACTTACGTAATGTTATATCTATGTAAAAGGTTTTTCCACAAGTTTTAATTAAAACCTCTTATCATGTTACTAACTATTTGCCCACTCCAAATATCCATATACTTACTAAAATTTTTATTTTTGATCAGTAATTCGCTAATTTTCATTATTGAGTAGCTCTTGGGACATATTGAATACAGCTTTACTTGGCGATTTCTAAATATATACATACTTAAAAATAATACCAAGAAATAATTTTAGATAGATAATTCTGGTACACCCATTATTTTCTTATGTGTGAGGCAGGGGGTGAGGGGTGAAGGCTGTGGGTGGTAAAAGGGTGAAGCGGGAGGGGGGTAGAATTGAACTTTGCTAAACTACGCAGTTGAGATTTCTGTAAGTTATAGCAATAAACTATTACTATTACCTATTACTTATTATAAACGTATCTCCGCCTCCGTGTTTTGTCTCTATCTCACATAGACACTTACCATCAGGTGAGATTGTGGACACACAAAAACTATCGTCAATGAAAAAAAAATCGTGATAATCCCAAAAACCACTAACTTATTACTATGCTGTTTTTAGCATTAGGTAGAAGGTAAAAAAAAAAGTAAAGGTTAAGAGGAAGGTTTTTGCACCCGTCCAAAGCCGGAGCGGATTTTTTTGTGCTTTAATGTAAGACAATGAAGGTTTTTGGAAGTTTCGAAGAATTTTTATATTAATAACGAAGAAAGAATTTCTTTTAAATCAAATTTAATAACCATATTTACTGAGTTCATTAATCATGTACCTATATAATATATTTCGCAATATTTTATTGTGATCAGTAATCAGTAATTAATTGAAATGATGGATGAAGACAGGTAGTCTTCATCATCATCCACCATTCTGTAGCTCGGTGGGTCAAGATCCGCCTGAGGCGCAGGAGGTTGCGGGTTCGATTCTGTCCGATCTACAATTTTTGGTTTCGGCTCTGGGTGTTTCAATGTATTATTATTATTATTTTTTTATGATCTATAAGTTTTCATTTTACCACAATCTCACCTGATGTAAGGTGACGATGTGGTCTAAGATGGGACATGAAGACCTAGAAGGTAGATGGCTTCTCCGGGCCACATTACGAAACACGAAAAAATCTCTTCACGCACTGGCCCAGCCCGGAGGGTGGTGACAAGCCGCGGCCGAAGCCTACCACCAGAGACTATTCTTAGCACCACCCGGAGGTCACGTGTAAGGATTCAGAGGGTTACCACTTACGGACGTGAACAGACAAAAACTCCAATGAGTATGTATTTACAAAAAAAAATAATCTATGTAGTATATCAGTCATCATAGTAGTTTAATACCCATAGAACAAGCTCTGGGGTTAGGTGATACTGTGTAATTAGTCCGGAAATATTTATTTATTTAAAAGACGGATGGATGACAAGTGTAAGAAAGGAGCGATTGTTGAAATCGACTCCACGTAATGTGGGATAAGGGTAAAATAATGATGATGATGTGGTTTGCCGTAAGAAAACTCTTATAGAGTTAAGTTCGCCTTAGTAGATGAACACTGTAACAAATCCTTATTTAAAATTTTTTTGAATTTATTTGGTTTATTAATTAGCAAAAATGACACAGTAAGGTTTCCTTCCCACGTATACACGTGCCGCCGCTGACCTCACCCCCCCACACCCTCCATCCCACGTATACACGTGCCGCCGCCGACCTCTCGTTAGAAAGAAGAGGGTGTACCAAAATCGCATAGTAAATTATCTTAAATTATTTCGTCTTTGTGTGTTTATATTAAGGAATCGCCAAGCATCTTTTGTATGCCTACAGAGCTACACAAGAATGAACATTGACGACTTACTGATCAAAAATTATGGTTTTAGTAAGTAATATTAAACTAAATATAATAACACAGCATCACCTAACCCCAAACTAAGCAGAGCTTGTACTATGGATGTTAGGTGACTGATATACCTCTACTACATAGATACATTTTTTTTTTCTAAATGCATATATATATCATACATAGAAAACACCCAGACTCAAAACCAGAAATTGTAGATCGTAGAAAATCTGGTCCCCCGACGGGAATCGAACCCGCAACTCGGGTCTCTGCGTCTCAGGCGGACCTTCGCCCACCGAGCCACAGAGGTAGCCAAAAAACTTTTTTGTCGTTTCAAGTACCGGGACACATGAACCCGAACTACTATATGCTGTATTTTATTTCATTGATCTAACTTTTACTTAGATATTTTTTGAAGGACCCGTTATTTTTGCAACCGAGTGTATATTTTAAATTTTTATGCAGAAAAAGAATAAGACGCATCCTTAACCTTCACATAAAAAAATCAAATAATTTTACCTGAAAAGTAAGTGCAGTTTATCACTTTTTAAAAATTGTTAAGACGAGTGTATATACTTTAAAGCCATTTTTGAAAATATGAAAGACTAGCTGACTCGTTCCGGCGAGCACGGCTCATATTTTGCCATCATTTTATTACCGCTTCGCGTTTTTTACTTTCCGTTTAAATACCTGTACCTTTTCCGGAAAAAAAACAAATATATATATTTATTTTATTTTATTAAAAAAACAAACAATTCCTAATTAAATTATAACTAATGATTACATAAACATATCTGATAACCATTTAATCAAAGTGAAGCTAAAACACACATAAACTTATAAATATATGTATGTAGGTATTTACCGTATAAAGATTCGTCCAGTAGGTATTTCAATTTCTCTCGAACATAATATATATAAAGCGTATTTTAAATTATAATATTATGTACAGATATTATCAGTATAGAATGGTGATTTTGTGTCATGCACTATTTTGCTTTATTTAATATAATGGGGAGCTTAGTCGGGTGGTGGTGGCGAAGGGGTCCGTAGGCGAGGGTTAAAAGTCGACCTCATAAATGACGCAGTTGTGATGTTGTGAAAGGTGTATAAGATTTACTTGACGTTTCAAATATAATAGCCTAAGGGCCTTCTATCGACATCCCCGTATGTTACAGTAAATGTGATTAATAGGATATTATTAATATCAATCGATCATTATTATAATTTACGCTGAGTTACGATGTGATTAATGTTAAACTCAAAACAGAGAAAACTTTCCTCTAAAATCACAACCTTCCTGAATTATATTATTTTCATACAAAGGTTGTCTGGATATTGCTTTAGGCAATATAACGGCCCATTACGCATGCTAGGTTTAATTTTGCTATTAATTATTTGTATTTTTGTTTATTGGTGTGTGTAATAAATAATTGTCTATCGTGCTTTTGCACAAAACCGAATAAAGATCCGTCCAGTTTTAAGATTATCTGGTACAGGGTACTTTAATATACAATAGAAAGTATAGAAGATTGTTAGATTAATTGCTTATTTATGGTACACCCACTATGTTGCAAGTATTATAATGGGGTGCCATACCCTCGCCCACAACCCCCCTTCGCTAACCTCCCGGCGAAGGATAGGCGTAGGCGGGGGTTGGAAATCGATATTTGAAATACGCAGTTGTGATTCTGTGTAGGGTGTAAAAGACTTTTTTGACGTTCAAATATTATAGCCCAAAGGGCTTCTACCACCATCCCCGAGTAAAGCTCAGAAACGGGACTGAATGGAAATGCCCTAATGTCATAAACAATTCTAATTATAAAAATTGTTTGACGTGAAATCAATTTGCGTAGAGCCATCTTTGCCGAACTTTTATCCTGTGCGCGAAAGTTACGGATGTGTCTTAATTTTGTCTGCATAAAATTTAAAATTAGTTTAAATAGTATATAAAGGTCTATATTTCGAGTTAATGTAATTAGATAATTAAAGGTATTGAGAGGTGTAAAAGCTTTTTGAAAGCTTGTAACTTAAACTGACTTATATACTTAGTAAGAATACCAACTTAATAAAATTGCCTTATTTTATAAACAAGGTATATATTTCTACACACCATATTATATTCTACGCAGAATCTCCCACGCGCAAACACGCCGGCCAGCGAGGCTTAGATAGTCGTAGCACATATAAAAACCGACGAAGGAACAGCGCCGCAAAGCCATAAGTATGTTTAATTTTCAGAGTTTTCAGGTCCCTGTGTGGATCCTAAACATTATAACGTCTTGCGTCTTGTAGCGGCCAGCGTCACTATTTGTGTTCCTTCTATTCTGAAGAAAAATAGGAAAAAAATCCTTGTTTTGAGGTTACATCAGTTCAAGCGTGAGAAGTTTCAAATTTTCTCATCGACAGGACTTATAAAGTTCGGTAAGGTGGTAGAAGTAACTAATAAAAAATTAAAAATCTATTACAGATTATACGATAAGAGCGTATAATTAAAGATTCTATCAAGGCGATATCCATAATGTTATGTTATACGTAGCACCAAGACAACTGGCCCTAAAAATATGTGATATTATGTTGATTTGGTACACCCACTCGGTATTTTCTAACGAGATGAAGGATTGTGGGTGGGAAAAGGGGGGTGAGGGCAGGGCGTGGGTGGGAGATCGGACTCTGGCAATGACGCAGTTTGATTTCCTAGAAGGTGTAACAGAATATATTGCAGCTTTAAATGTTATGTAATTCTATCATTTTATTATTAATCATTTAAACAGTCCATTCTACTTGGTGATCGGTAGTTTTGACGTAGTTACTATTTTCTAATGTACAAGTTGAAGTTATTTGAAAGTTTCGAATAAGGTCGTTTAGTTTTGCGACTTTAATATGTATAACCACGAAATAATTTATTTTTTTTAGGCTAATTTTCAGTGTATTTACTCATTAAATACAATACAAGATCTGTATTTTGACCTATAAAACATTAAGGATTGTTTCCCTTTCGGATAGCTTAAAAGCTTTTTTGAAGCTTAGCACTTTCTATCAGACCAATTATCTTAACTGTTTACTTGACGAAGACCATGCTATATACAGCGTGGATCGTCGCAGAGATAAAACTTCTATCAATCAATCAGAATATTTTTTTTAAATCACTCGCGGGAAGGAGCTGGTCAAGGGCGGCGCCGCCCGGCGCGGCGTTTGACGCGGCAATTAAAAAATAAAAGTAAATAGTAGTCTAGCTAATTTATTATTTAGTAACGTAGGACGTTACAGCTTTTCTGAAGTTTTTGACTATTACAAATATTTTACAAGCAATATGCCCACTGAAATTATTTTCAAAAGTTTCACTTCTTGATCAGTAATTCATCAAAGTTAGTTAAAAAAAAGTGTGTGTGTCAGCTACGACGCACGATTGGAGTTTACTCCTTACGAACTATAATTATGATGTATTTCGAATAGAAAAAAAAGGGTAAATGAACGCATCTGCTAAAATGATAAGAGATTAACAAACATATATCTGTAATTATTCGGATTATTTATATTACTTCAATTAAGCGTATTACATAAAGTATGTTACAAAATAATATAAATAAAATACAGAAATACCTCTTTGCGCGATACTTTCATTCTTTTACACGTTCTATCCTACAGATACATAAATATATATGTTTGTCTCTTTCTATGTAACGCCTCAACTTTCGTGTTACACTTTTTGATTTTACCTCTCATAAAATTTCCGTACCGGGCCTTATAACTCAAATCGTTTCTTAAGGAGTAAACTCCAAAAAATTAGAAAACGTATGTTGACTTCTATAATGTAAATGCATGTAGAAATAAATTCCCATTTTTACCACCATTTGCTAAATAAGATACACCAGTAATAATCCGAGTAAATAAATGCTTAAAGGTTAAATAAGAAATAAGCCAGGCAAAAGCGACGACCTCATAAATGACGCAGTTGTGATGTTGTGAAAGGTGTATAAGATTTACTTGACGTTTCAAATATAATAGCCTAAGGGCCTTCTATCGCCATCCCCGTATGTTACAGTAAATGTGATTAATTGGATATTAATAATAACAATCGATCATTATTATAACTCACGCTGAGTTACGAGGCATGTGATTAATGTTTTAAGTATAAAACCAAGAAAACTTTCCTCTAAAATCACAACCTTCCTGAATTATATTATTTTCATACAAAGGTTGTCTGGAAAAAATTGCTATAAGCAATAAAACGGCCCATTACGCTTGCTAGGTTTAATTTTGCTATTAATTAATTTCTTTTTTTGTTTGTTGGTGAGTGTAATAAAGAATTTTCTATCTATGTATCTTGTTATTGCACAAAACCGTATAAAATTCCGTCCAGTTTTATGATTATCTGGAACATAATGACAGACGCAGCAGGGTACTTTAATATACAATAGAAAGTATAGAAGATTGTTAGATTAATTGCTTATTTTGGTACACCCACTATGTTACAAGTATTATAATGGGGTGCCATACCCTCGCCCACAACCCCCCTTCGCTAACCTCCCGGCGAAGGATAGGCGTAGGCGGGGGTTGGAAATCGATATTTGAAATACGCAGTTGTGATTCTGTGTTGGGTGTAACAGACTTTTTTGACGTTCAAATATTATAGCCCGAAGGGTTTCTATTCTACCACCATCCCCGAGTAAAGCTCAGAAACCGGACTGCATGGAAATGTCATAATTGTTATATCTGGTCTCAAGTCTTGTATGGGTGTGAATCGTGGACGTTGAAAGAAGACCTCCGAAAGAAATTGGAAGCATTCGAGATGTGGTGCTATCGGAGAATGCTACGAATAAGCTGGATGGACCACATTACCACCGTTGAGGTGCTTAAGCGTATGGGGCAAGAAAGTGGAAATAGTTCGGACCATTAAAATAAAAAAAGTCGTCATATCTTGGTCACATACTTCGTAACCCAAGGTACTATCTATTACAAACTGTGATGATGGGGAAAATTTCCGGAAAGCGCAGAGTTGATGGACGTAAAATGTCATGGCTTCGGAACATTCGACATTGGACTGGCATTCAAACTGTGGAACAGCTGTTCAGGATCGCCATGAACAAGGATACATTTAAGGAGCTGACTGCCAACCTTCAGGAATGAAGTGGCATATAAGGAAGAAGAAGTTCATAAACAATTCTAATTAAAAAAATAGTTGCCGTGAAATAAATTTGCGATATCTTTGTCGAACTTATTTTTTTAGAGTTGACTAAACAGCGAATTATCAATTATCCTGTTCGCGAAAGTTACGGATGTGTCTTAATTTTGTCTGCATACAATTTAAAATTAGTTTAAATAGTATATAATGGTCTATATTTCGAGTCATAATTAAGATAATCAAAGGTATTGAGAGGTGTAAAAGCTTTTTGAAAGCTTGTAACTTGAATACCAACTTAATAAAATTGCCTTATTTTATAAACAAGGTATATATTACACACCATAATTATATTCTACGCAGAATCTCCCACGCGCAAACACGCCGGCCAGCGAGGCTTAGATAGTCGTAGCTCATATAAAAACCGACGAAGGAACAGCGCCGCAAAGCCATAAGTATTATTAATTTTCAGAGTCTTCCTAAACAAGAGTGGATCCTAAACAATATAACGTCTTGCGTCTTGTAGCGGCCAGCGTCACTATCTGTATAGAATAGAAGGAACTATTCTGAAGAAAAATAGGAAAAAAATCCTTGTTTCGAGGTTAAATCAGTTCAAGCGTGAGAAGTTTCAAATTTTCTCATCGACAGGACTTATAAAGTTCGGTAAGGTGGTAGAAGTAAATAATAAAAAAATCAAAATCTATTACAGATTATACGATAAGAGCGTATAATTAAAGATATCCATAATGTTATGTTATACGTAGCACCAAGACAATTGGCCCTAAAAATATGTGATATTATGTTGATTTGGTACACCCACTCGGTATTTTCTAACGTGATGAAGGATTGTGGGTGGGAAAAGGGGGGTGAGGGCAGGGCGTGGGTGGGAGATCGGACTCTGGCAATGACGCAGTTTGATTTCCTAGAAGGTGTAACAGAATATATTGCAGCTTTAAATGTTATGTAATTCTATAATTTTATTATTAATCATTTAGACAGTCCCTTCTACTTGGTGATCGGTAGTTTTGACGTAGTTATGATTTTCTAATGTTCAAGTTGAAGTTATTTGAAAGTTTCGAATAAGGTCGTTTAGTTTTGCAACTTTCATATGTATAAACACGAAAAACATTATTTTTTGAAGCCAATTTACAGTGTATTTACTCATTAAATACAATACAAGATCTGTATTTTGCCCAATAAAACATTAAGGATTGTTTCCCTTTCGGATAGCTTAAAAGCTTTTTTGAAGCTTAGCACTTTCTATCAGACCAATTATCTTAACTGTTTACTTGACGAAGACCATGCTATATACAGCGTGGATCGTCGCAGAGATAAAACTGCAATCAATCAATCAGAATATTTTTTTTAAATCACGCGCGGGACGGTGCTGGTCAAGGGCGGCGCTTGACGCGGCAATTAAAAAATAAAAGTAAATAGTAGTCTAGCTAGACTACTATTATCTATTTATTATTCAGTAACGTGGGACGTTACAGCTTTTCTGAAGTTTTTGACTATTACAAATATTTTACAAGCAATATGGCCACTGAAATTATTTTCAAAAGTTTCACTTCTTGATCAGTAATTCATCAAAGTTAGATAAAAAAATTAGAAAACGTATGTTGACTTCTATAATGTAAATACATGTAGAAATTAATTCCAATTTTTACCACCATTTGCTAAATAAGATACACCAGTAACAATCCGAGTAAATAAATGCTTAAACGTTAAATAAGAAATAAGCCAAGCTATTTCAATGTAATGATTTTGGTACACCCACCATTTTATCTTAACGCTCAGATGAGGAAGGGTCGTGGTAGATAAGGGCGGAGAGGGGTAGTGGGGTGGAGGGGAGGGGTATGCGATTGTGGAAATCGATACGATGAAGCGCCCTCACATCTGCAGCGGCAGCTTTTGGCAACTCTGCGCTGATGACGCACTTGCGTTTTTCTTTGTTCTCATAAATACTGCGTAGAAGGTTTTTGGATGCTTTAAAGGTGGTGTAAGGCTTATTTCTATTTCATTTATAAATACTAAAGACAGCTTTTTTTTGATTGATGAATTAGCCAAAATTTCAGTTACGTAATTTAAGGCGTTTAGCTATAGCCAAAGAGATTGTGTTATGTGTATTTTAATTATATTTATACATACTAAACCAACAAGGTTAAAAATGACTCAGTTAATTTTTTCGTTTAAAAGCTCATCAAGATTTTCTCAACTTTATATACGTACCTACTCATAAATAAAGTCATATGCCTACTATATAGTAGGATATAAATAGTAGTAGTATATAGTAGAGAAACCATAATATGGTATCTCTCTATATTTCAGTAGCAATATTTAATGTTCTTTATAATGACGCGTAAAAAAAGACTTATGAGCATGTCCTTAGTAGTATAGCAAGCATTTGTCATCTAAGAACACTTTAAGTAGGTAGCTTAAGTAGATTAACCAATGCGCGTTTCAGCCTTCTTTTTAAATAAATATATACTGATTTCTAAAACCAGTATAAAAATTCCTTCAGTCGTTTTTGAGATTATCACGTACATAGGCGCCTATTTCCCTAACAATGAGTTTTTGTTTAAATTTAAATTTCGTATGCGTATTAAATTTCAATACCTTATTATGGGGTTTTAGGTCTGTAGATAAAAAGGACTTAAACCCATTCTATGCGACATGGCATATGCTTCTCTTTGTTATAATCCGGGTGGGGTCCACTGAGGTCAAATAAAATCACACACCTGGCTAAAAACGACAACATTTTTGTTAATGCTATACAATACCCACATACACGTAAATGTTAATTTTCGTCATCGCAAAGAAAAAATTACATATAAATGATAATGTTAGTGCAATTGCAAAAGCGGTCTCGCAAGCTATAGTCATGTTACATAAGTATACATTATAATACATTTGGGTTAAAAAAAGCATACAACGAAGACCACTACTCCCAGTGTAACCCAACACCAGAAAGATGGGAGCAGTGGGTGCGAATGAGATGCACTATAACTGCATCGCTCGCACTATTCTCGCCAAGGCCAGTGGGGTGGAGTAATGAATGGGGTTGCAAGCTGCAGTTCAGTATCGAGGGATTATTATTTACGAGCTATGTGGC
Source organism: Gymnoscelis rufifasciata (assembly GCA_929108375.1). NCBI lineage: Eukaryota > Metazoa > Arthropoda > Insecta > Lepidoptera > Geometridae > Gymnoscelis > Gymnoscelis rufifasciata. The sequence goes on from OV815301.1 coordinate 3,311,668, forward strand.
CATCTCTAAAATCCCTAGACAGATGGCCATCTGGGTACATAACCGAATTCAACCCCATAGCCAGATGGCTTATCTGTATTGTTTTTTTTTGTGACGAATAAAAGTAGTTTTCAATAATGAAGTGAATAGGTACATGTTATATAATTATTTGAAGAATAATTAATAGTAAGTAAGTGATAAAATGACCAAATGAATATTTGTATTTTTTTTATAAAACAATACATTATAATTACCATAAATAAATCTGAAATAGAGATAACCCTATAAAATAAAAAATATATTAATTTCGAAACACGAACAATTAAAAATAAAAGCTACCTTCCAAATCGTCGAAATCCGCGTTACATTTGAAATCCCTTCAAAGATACACGCACACGGTCACTTCACACACTTCAATCCAAAAGTTCCAAAAAGACGCTAGCTGCTTAGTATTTTCGAACAGCGACTGCGGTGTGCCCTACATAATGACCTTGGTTCAAGTACCATTACACGTACAGCGAACCCAGGGTTTTGTGCAAGCCACAACGCTTGCGCGAACCGAATCTTTACAACATGAACCATGACCATAGATCTGCAGAAACCGCGAGGGTGCTAAGACGCTGCGACCCACGGGAGCGAGATACGATCTGTTTGATATTTGCCACCTTTGGAAATGAACATTAAATGGTCTACCCCTAACATATAATGATATATTTTTTTCCATAGTTTTGGTGAGTACTTGCTTCGCTTCGGAAAAATAATCATACATATTTCATATTTTGTAAGAGACTTAATATATCAACTTGAATTACTGTATTGCTGAAAACGACATCACAATATATTATATAAATTACTTAAGTTATAATCTAAACGAACCGACAGCGAAAGTGACTTATTTGCAATACCAGCTTATAAAATCAAACGTTAAACGCAATAACCTTGCATGTAAACTCCAACTATTATGCAAATCAGCATTTTTAATACGTTGAAAGCTTTCCAACTTCGCGAATGACATTATTTTCAGAATGGTTGTTGCTTGTCCAAACCGTTGAATGTAAGACAATTCAGAAAAGTGTATAAACATGTCCCAGAAAAAGTTAAAAGTTAATAGGATAGCTGGTTCATTCACTACCAGTATATAAATTGGTTAAGAATGAAACTTTTTGCAAAATTACTTTCTTGTCTTATATGTTTACCTGCTTTAAAAGCTGCAATAACATTTTTTTTTCTATTAAAATAGGGCGCTCTTTCAGAATAGTCTCCTGATCCTCATCTCAATGTCTCCGTTGGTAAGAAGTCTCAGTAATATTTTCATTGACATTTTCTTTGTAACTGACATTCTTATAATATGTCTTAACATTTTCGACTTTATTGTTTTTATTTTTAATTATGTAATATAATTTTTATATAAATTGACAATGTCTTGATTGTATTGTATTATTATTGTGTTTTGTTAGAACTTAGTTAAGCTAGTGTAATTGGAATATTGTACTAGTTATTAAATAAATAAATTATTATATTCCATTTCTTCTAGATCTCTCATTTATCATTTCCGTTGCATTTTGATCCCTGCCAAAATATGAACGCGCCAAGATACCGAGAAACAACCATAGACTATAAGAATTATTAATTATTTGTATCTTTTTCTTATACCTGTGGAAACTTATAATTGCCCGTTAGTTACACACTGTGTTTAGTATTACCTAGCTGTTAGTTTTCCCAAAATTATAAAATAAAATAATAAGAAGTATTATCAATCTTTCAGTTATTTATAAAACATAGTAAAATAGATCAAGACAATGTAAAACTCATTGAATGTAATAGGTACTTTGTTACGAAAACTTTAAGTATTCGTGTTTTCTTTTAAACAAGCCAAAAAAATCTGTATCGAAATTGATTCATATAGGAAATCTATACTAATATCATACAGCTGAAGAGTTTGTTCGTTTGAACGAGCTAATCTCACAACCAAATTTTCCGATTTAAATAATAATTTCACTGTTTGATAGCCTATTTATCGAAGAAGGCTTTTACAACGCATTAAGCACGGGCAATACCGTGCCATTTGCTGTTTAACAATCTCCAGATAACATAATTATCTAATACTTAAATTAAGAGTTATCATCATCAGTCTATCATCATCACCGTTCCCACTGCTGGGACACAGGGACTTCGCTCTTGGCGAGAGTTTAGGCCTTAATTCACCACGCTGGCCAAGTGTCAATGTCACATGTCCTTCAAACTCTTTAAAGGTCTTAGAACATGCCGGTTTCCTCACGATGTTTCAATTCACCGTAAAAGCACATGCTTAAAGCGCACATAAAATGCCATGTCAAGTCAACTGTCAGTGACTGCTTGACCGTGATTGTTCTATATTTTAACCAGTAGTTATTTACATATATGGTGAAACAGGCTACTATAATAAAAAATCGTAAACAGGACAGCGAGACAAAGGTGTATAACCGAAATCATTAAGAAAAAACTACCTATGCTGAAGTAGCGAAAATCATATGAATAAATTCTAACGCAACATTTCGTCCGTTAGCTGGTCATACATTCTAGAAGCTTCCGCCGTGGGAGGGGGTTGTCTCCCGGAAATCGATACCGGCCGCACCCTGCCGCCATTTTGAATATTGCGTAACTGGCATTAATTCTATTAACTATAGATAAAAGGGTTTGGATTCGGTGGATGCAGACGTCACCAACAGTAATAACTGAAAATATTTGAGAGGAGCCTAAAGTCCAGCAGTGGGCGTTCGACGGCTGAAATTAGGATGATGATGATGATGATAGTCGACCTTGAATGGAGACTGCGGATCGGGAAACACAGCGTCAGACGTCCGCCACACATAATAAGCACTCCTAATCACGTTCCCACTGCTGGGATCTCTTGGCGAGAGAGATGGCGATCATTTACCACGCTGGCCAAGTGCGGGTTGGTGAATGTCACATGCCCTTCGAACTCTTCAAAGTTCTCAGAACATGGAGAGGAACATTGAGAGGGCTCATGGTCAAGGTTGCGTTATGAGGTCTTATTCGAGAGAAAATAATTTATTGCGAGTATAGACTGATTTGGGTCAAATTTGGCAAAGACATTGCTGTTTTCCTAGTGAAGGACTCTCTCTCTCTCTCTGGGGTCGTTCCCTCATGGCTGAGGATCGTGGTCATCATAGGTTGTGGACAACGGTGCTGTGGTGCACCTGGATTTAATAATCTGCCTCCAACGGTGCCTATCCAAGGCGTCACGGACAACCGAGCAGAATTTAGATGAGGAAGAGGCCTTCACATGATCGGACCATCTGGTTGGAGACCGACCACGGGCTCTTTTACCCTCCTACCCTCCTTTTACCTTTTTTTTTGTTTAGTGAAGGACTAAAGCTCCTTATTACCGCGGGAAAATCAAGGATAAAAAAAACAATATATTTTTTTAGTATGTAATCGTTTAATTCATTAGGATATATACTAAAACACTGATACAATATTTATACATTTCAATACTCAATACATGTTTTACAAGTGTTTAGATTAATAACAACACAATAAGTTTCAAAAAGATGTTGTTGTAGGAAAAAAATCTGGTTACACGAATATTTATTATCATATTGAATTTGGGAAGATAAAATTAACTTAATTAAATAAATCCATAGTTTCCATAATTATTAATATCTCACATACTATTATTTTGCACAGCAAAATATAGAACAACTATAAATTAAAATAATATAACATGAATCTCCGAATAATTATTGTTTAGGTAGTATACTTGAAAATTATGACGTGTAGTTATATCATGATGCTATTTTTTTAATTTGATTTTGAAGTACTGTGTAGAAGCTTTTATCCCGCGATTTTTGCGTATATTCATATATGTTCACATGAGAATAGAATATATGCTTACTTACTAATTACCATCAGGTGAGATTGTGGACAAACATAGATCTACACCATAAAAAATGTGCAGGGTACACAAACTACAACCAATCTATAATAATTATGAGTAAGCATAGGCTAAGTTTTCAACATGATATTCCTAGTCAAACTATTTATAAATGTCCAACATTTCATTTCGAAGGTCGTGTGTTCAATGTAAAAATTTTGTTATTTGCTAAAAAAATGCATTTTTGTAGTTTATTGTAGACACCTAACACCCGTAGTAAGTCGCTGCTTATTATGGAGTTAGGTTATACTGTGTTTAACACAGCTTTGTTAAGCCCCAATTTCAACATGTTATGCTACAAATCGAGTTTTATAGAACCAAGTTCAACCAAGAAAAATGACAATTAAATGTCAATTTGATCTCAGATGGGCGGTAAAACGGGTTTACTCTGATCTGATCGTGTTTATAGACAATGGTGAAATCAGGGCTAGAATCTATTAAAAAAAAATCACTGTGCCTTTATAAAACTTGCAGTATTTATCGTAGGTATCGTAAATAAGTGAACACTCAATCGCCTAATTAATTAATAAATAGCTCCAATACACTTTCTTATTCTTGTTTATACTACTCGTTGAAGACGCGACTCTACCAAAAACAAACATTGCCTAGATTCTTAAAGAAATTCTGATACATTAATTGCTCTACTTAATCTATTTTGACCTAGTTTCAAGTAAAACTCACTACACAATACATAATACAAACGTTTACAAACATTTTTTCTCTCTATGGTGTCAATCTATTATTTTTTTATCATTTTTTTGAGGGAATCATTCGATCAATCATGTTAACCTCTTTTATACAAACATTATAGATTATTAAATTGTTATACAGAATAGATTATACATTATATTGCGGGTAGGAATCAGCACCATCTAATAAAATAAAATAATGCATAATTAATATTTAATGTCACGAATAGAGAAAATATGTTGAATATTCATTTAGATTACAAAATAAAATAAATTTTGAGTGTGGTTTATTAATACGGGCTTTAGTGTAGAGGATTACTACTCAGAATAACTACCGCTATAATAAAATTATAAGGAATCACAGAACTCGATTATTTTTGCTACGCATAAAGAAACAAGAAGGATGGTAGAGAGAAGTCCTTCTCAAGTTAAAATTACCAGAGACAAATAGTGATTTAATTACTGAATGTGTTATAGTTTTTCTTGAGTCGAAAATTTTAGTAAATTTATCTTTTTGGTCACATCTCCGAGCAGAATTTGTAATACTTAAAGTAAGGAATAATGGAGAAGATAGTGTTAAACAGGTCAATAGAATAATGATTGAAAGATAAATAGATAGAAAATTACACACTTAATAAACATAAATATGTTGTAATTATGTTAGATGGTATTAATTCTTAGCCCGCAACATAAGCATAAATACATATAAATACAAGGGAACACCAAGTAAATTAAGAAATAAATCTAAAGAAACGAATATTCATACATTTTCTAGTGAGATTATCGAGATTCAAAGCATTAAATTACATTATCCTAAACTAGTTTGATATGATTGGTTTAGTGGTTCATCTTTGCTGAATGGCTCCTGGAGGCCTGTAAAATAAAAGTAATTTAATATAATCTTAATTTTATATTAAAAAAGTAACCGATTTCAAACTTTAGTTTTTACTATTTAGATTTAAAACAGGATAATTATTTACCATGATTAAGTGTCTTTAAAATTTTCGATTCTTTGTAAATCTAAATAGTATTGATAACCATGATAGTTTCAAAAGTTATTTAGTTTTTTTGATTATTATATAATTTTTTAATGTGGCCGTCTGAAGTAGTCGAATATGTCACTTCAAGGTTTTCAAAATTATAGGAAGATCAGCGTTGACTTGTTAACTATCGTGTCTCAAATAGAATCTATTTTCTTCTTTCTATTCATATTTCTGTGCAATCAAAGCTGTTAAAGGTAGCATGCTAATGGCGCATTTTCATTAGTCGATAACTCGTTCGATATACAGCATGCGGGGACTCCCCGCATGCGAGATAACAACCAATGAAAGTTGCAAGTCGATACGCGTTCGGTACAACGCCTGCGGGGATTCCCCGCATGCGTTATACCGACCGTGCTATCGACCAATGAAATTCATCAGTCGATATACACAGCTTGTTTGCGGGTCTTGCGTCAAATATTTCATAATACGTCGTGTGCTTGTTGGATTAGGAGAAAAAAAAAAAAAAAAAAAAAAAGGACACTGTTCAAAATGGCTGATCGCTTATCGGATTCGCAAATGTTAAAACTTGTGGAAATCTATCAAGATTACGATTGTTTATGGAATGTGACTAGTAAGTTGTATAGAAACCGAGATGCAAGAGAACTAACTCTTTAAGACGATAATTTGAAAACTTTGTTTGAGCATATAATTTTGAACAGCTTGTAAGCTTATTTTATGAAACAATATAAGTAAGATATTTTTACTACTTTAGGCGCATACAATATATTGATGATTACAATTACTATTGCTTCTTATATCAATTTGACGCCGACTGTACATGTAAGTAAGACGTATAAGTATTGAACAAAAACTTTCAACCCATATACCGTTAATATTATAATAAATGCGAAACAATTACTTTCGCATTTATTATCTGTCTGTCTGTGCGTCTTTCACGCACTACTAAACAGATTTAATGAAATTTGTTATTTTTACACATATTATGTATTATCTAGAGCCTAAGAAAGGCATTGGCTACTCTTTACAGCACGAAAATCCATTTTAATGCAGGTAACACCGCATGGAACTACTAGTTGGACATTTATCTTGGTATATTGCATTATTATTTATTTGGGTTATAAAGGGTTTCTAAAAATATCATAGTGATCAAAATCAACCACTGACGAGCAATTCATTAGGTATAGACCCTTACATTTCAAAGTAGGTCTCATTCCAGCAGGCTATGTCCTATTTTCGAAATGATGATGATAAATTATCATTTATTTTCGGGGCATATGCTAACTTTCCCTCTTGTCTTTCCTCTTTTAGGCTTAGATGTTAGACCGCCAGCTCTTAGGCCGTCCATGTCGTCTAAGGTTTAATGGGTGCTTATATTTAGCTATTCTTACATAACATTAGCACCCCTACTTACGTTCCCACTGCTGGGACACAAGGACTACTCTCTTGAAGAGAAAGATTAGCACTTAATTCACCACGCTGGCCTTGTGCTGGTTTGAGAAGAACGCATGTCCTTCAAACTCTTCAAAGTTCTCAATAAATGCCGGTTTTATCATAATGTTTGCCTTCAACGTTAAAACAAGTTTCACTTCAAACATAAACCAATTACTTACAGTTGGCTGTCTTCTTTACCAGGCCAATCGTTGCTATCCAAAGTTCTTCTATTCCCTAATAACAAAGTAAAAAAGACCGTAAACAATAATTTGCTAACAATGAGGGGTCAAATAACCAGTGTCCAAGGTACACAACTATACAAATCGCTTCATATAATTAGACCTAAGTATCAATGTTGCTATGGGGTGACGAACAAAAGGGACAGATTGTACTAGAAGCACTATTGTCAAAGAATTTACGATTTAATCCTATACCATATGTTGCTACAATGTGCCACAGAACAGGTAACTCAAACGGAAAGACATCTGCGAATTCATTTTGGAATTAATAGCCAAGACGCGTTCCAATATCATAGACATTAGCAAGTACAAAGTATAGACGCTGTTTTATAAAGCTGTTTTAGAAGAAAAGGCGTCTCAATTTTTACTTTATATAATTATAATTTCTCAACAAGAAAGCTGAGCTAAAGGACTTCGCGCCAGGCATTTCTGTTAAGCATATCAAATGTCTAGTACCCGTAATAGCTATGTAAGCACGGGGCTAGATTCCGTAGATTATCAAGAAATATTTATTTTGTCTCCCAACTCTGTGGCAACTTGTATTAAATGCAGTTTTAAATATATTCGGTCTAAATCTAAGAGGGTTACAAAATAAGGGTGTTTCGAGGACATCTAGGTATTATAGTAATTTGTAGCAGCTGCTATGAAACCCCTTGGATCAACACCTGGCCTATATTTAGTGTGGTAACTTTAACAAAGTTACTCATTATGTAGGTACATCTATAATAATATTAAAAAACTTAAGTGTTTGAGTACGCTAATCTTAGTTACTGCGGGTTCGATTTGAACAATTCTTTCTCTGATAGTTAGCCTATTTATCGAGGAAGGCTTTGGACACAGACACAACGCCGTGGCTGAGCTAGTTTATGATATAAATCGCATAGCAAAGCTAAACTTAAAATAATATGGTCGCATCAATTAGCATAGATCGCATTTGCATTCGCAAAGTTCACTTTATCTTAAATAAAAATAATGAATAAGCAAGGGCAAATTTCTTAAAATTCTTTATACTCAGCCAAGGTTAGTAATGACACAATCTCCGAGTAAACTATTCTATGGTTAAAATATAGAGAAATATTGGTCAGCTACCGACCGTTGTCATTTGCGTTGATAGCTCTATATTTTAACCATTTAATTCTAAGATCTTGTAACAGACCCTAATATGTGTCGACGGTTAGTCATGCCAAGAGGTATCCTGCTTTGTCACATGTGACTAAACGAATAGCTCTATGCTTAAACCATTGTCTAATTCTACTCGGAGATTGTGAAACAGGCCCTAGTCTGCAAAACTTGTCTTTGAGGTAGGTAAAAAAAAACAAAAAAACTTGAACAAAACATCTTTAAACTCCTTTGGGTAGGTCTTCGTTGTTGCATTACTATGTAAGCAAGGTAACCCAACTATTGTTAGTGACGTTATTGCTCATACACAAATGTTACTGTAAAAATAATCTACACAATTTGTTTTTGTTTTCCCGACCAAAAAGAGGGGTGTTATAAGTTTGACGTATGTCTGTCTGTCTGTCTGTGGCATCATAGCTTCCGATCGGATTATTTAGGTTTTTTTGTATGAAAGGTGAGTTGGCCCGGGTGTTCTTAGACATGTCTCATAAAAATAAAAAATAAAAATCGGTTGAGCCGTATGTACCATAAAAGTTATGGGGGTGAGAGTGGGGAAGGAAAACCGAAAATCTGCAAATATACTCGAGTGAGGTATCAAATGAAAGAGCATCGCGTGCCCTAACTACTTAATATTATGGTGTTTTACTTATAAGGAAATTAAGGCATTGAAATCGGGAGTTTTTCTTAAATTTTAAATTTAGATTGTTGTACTAAATTGTTGCTGGTTGAATTGTAACACATAAGTAACTTTATCAGCATTTTTACCATAAAACAGCAATATGCCATATGCTACAATAATAGCTTATAACTTATCCGAAAGAAATAAACTAGGCTTAGGTAGCTGTTAGTCCGTTGTAGTTTCAAACCGAGTATCGTATTACAGAGATTGAAAAGAGACCTCATTCTAGTTGTTACAATATGGGCCTATTTCTTTATCAACGAGAAAAACTACTCAATGGTATAATACAGAGCTGACAAGTCAACTGACTACTAAAAAATACTCTGATTTTTGTATACATTAGTAAATATCCGTTGAATATTTAAGCCGGGTCTCTTTAGACTAGAAGTCGCAGACGAGGCCATGAGGCATTGGCGATTGATAACATAGGCTAAAAAAGAGGGTGAAAAGACAACTTCTTACAGTTCTTCATATCGCATAGACGGTTGCGTTTGCGCTCGCGCGGCGCCGCGCGACTCTTGGACGTTGCCGAGCGTACCAGGCTCTCTATAATCTCGTCATCAGCTGTTAGTTCACCGCTGAAACAATAAAATACAGTTTGAATACGGTTTTATTTTATTAACTCACGTTAAGTGCGACTAATACGAAAACGAAGACACGAGACGGAGACGAAAAAAAATATGTACATAGTTAATAGTAATAGTAGTGTTACTAGCGTTGGTTTTGAATGTGTAATACGTTGATGGCTTCTATATCAAACAAATAATTTAATACTATCCAATCCTTGAGACGGTTTTACGGATTTTCATGAAATTTTGTAAAAAGGATGTTTTGTTTGAGATGATAAATCGATATAGCTTTATATTTTATCTATTGATTAATTTAGGAGATGCTGCAACAAACCCTTAGTATGAGCGCTATAATACACGTACAGGTGTAAGCTATACACGTACAGGTGTAAATGTACATTTATGCTGATAGACTTACATAATTTTTTTTACTTTGTTAACAAAACATCGAAACAAAAACAAAAAATTTAACATAGGACACAAAAAAACTACTACTAATACTATTCGCTTCTTCACTCAGTGTAATATGATGCGAACTGTCAAGAAAATGTCATTTCCTTCATAATTTTTACATATTACATAAAAAAAATTGTTTTATTAACTTTAAGTTGACCTGTCCATGTACGCCCTGTACTACTAAGGAAAAAACCGTATGTACGTATGTAGTAGTACAGCTACTAAGGAAAAAACCGTATGTACGTATGTAGTAGTACAGCTACTAAGGAAAAAACCGTATGTACGTATGTAGTAGTACAGCTACTAAGGAAAAAACCGTTTTGACTTTGACTATGACTGTACTCACTTGATGAGCATGCTCTTGCTAGCCGAGGTGATGGTTTTCTTGCGTCCGCGGAAGCTGTTGTACGGGTCGGCCTTCAGGAGTTCCTTGAGCGCACTGTCCTCTGAGTTCTCGCCGTTCTTGGTTGCGTAGTTACCGACCTGGTTAGAAATAAATAAATAAATAAATAAAAAATAAATAAATAAATAAATAAATAAATAAAAAATAAATAAATAAATAAATAAATAAATAAATAAATAAATAAATAAATAAATAAATAAATAAATAACTAAATAAATAAATTAATAAATAAATAAATATTGCCGGACAATCCACACAACGACATCTAGCCCCGTGGTAAGCTATAAGCTTGTGTTACGGGTACTAGACATCTGATATACTTAATATAATAGACATACATAGATAGATCTTTTTATTATAAACATTTTAAACACCCAGACCAAGGAGAAAAAAATGTTTATTCATAACAGATAACTAATTCATCATCATCGCCCTATTATCTTTCCCACTGCTGGGACACAGGGACTTCTCTCTTGGCGGGAAAGAGTTATTAATTGACCACGCTGGCTGGTGCGGGTTGGTGAATATCACATGTTCTTAAAACTCATTAGAGTTCTCAAAACATGCCGGTTTCCTCACGATGTGTGCCTTCACCGTTAAAGCACGTGTTTAAAACCGCCCATACATTTTTCAAGAAGATAAATCCCAAATCGTGTGGCACACATTTCAGAATACCACATAAGCTACTTTAAACGCGGTTAAATATCACTTTTCTTACCTCGGGATAATGTATTATTTTGCGGATAAATCGCATGTTTATTAACGTAAAATCAATAAACTCACATCAATGATCATCTTCCCTCGAGTCTTGTTTCTCTCTCTGTGGTTGGCTCGTTTCTCCAACTGCTGCAGAACCCTTTCCTTCGTGGTGCGGTACTCGAGCGCGAACTCCGCGATCACCTTGAGGAACCCTGAGGGCTTGGTCTTGGAAATGTCTTGGGGCGGTACTCCGAGGAAGAAGAGGAATTTGTTGTATCTGAAATGTTTTGATGATAAAGTTTTTTGAAGTGAAACTTCTTTAGAATCGTTGTGATTTCAGACCGGATGCAACGGAAATGCGACAGGTAAGCCAATCTTAAACGCTAACAAGGTTAAGCAACTTTCCGGAACGCCAGTATTTGGATGGGTGACCGCCCGTACAAAATCTTTTTGCACAGTATTTTTTTTATTCATCTCATTCTTTTGTCGATTTACTGAAGTTTCACTTCTACCGTGTGTGAATCGCACACACCCCTTTTTTAAGTGATTAGCTTCACTGAAGTTGAAGCACGGGTTGTTTTTTTAATCTCCCGTCGCAATCAAATCAAATCGGTGAGTTAGTAAGTAGTAGTTAGTGTGTAAGTTTGACTTGTCTGTCAGTATGTGGCAACATTGCTCCCGAATAGATGGAGCGATTTCAATTGATTTTTATAGCATAGGTGAGATTCGTGCGTGTGGATAGACATTTTTGATGAAAATCGGTTGAGCTTTTCAAAAGTTATGAGGATAAAAGTGGGGAAAGACAGCCGAATGTGTGCAAACATACTCAAATGGGGTATCAAATGAAAGCGCATCACGTGCTTATTACTGTACAATATGATTTTTACTTTTAAGGGAACAAAGGTTTTTGAGTAAAGGGTTTTTTTTTTAAATATAGAAATTAAATTGTGTTGCAAAACGTTGATGTTGCGTTAGTTAAGGGATACGTTATAATCTTTTTACACAAATTTTATATAAACACACTGTATATTGTATGTTTTATATATAGCAGCACTTTTGATCTAGCTGTGTTGTGTAAATCTGGTATCCTAATGGTATAATCACATGAGATTGTATGGATGTATGAGTAATTGAGTATGTACTATTAAATTTAAAAACTTATGTCAATAATTGTAGCACTTTTATAATGTAACCACATGAATCATATATATATATATATACAAGTCATGATTGTCCATAGATATCCATAGATACATAAAAACCCAGTATGACGCGGTTAGGTGACCCAGCAAACGTTGTTTTGCAAAATGAAAAATAGATGTTGGCCGATTCTCAGACCTACTCAATATGCTCAGAACATTTCATGAGGATCGGTCAAGCCGTTTCGGCAACGAAAACTGTGACACGAGAATTTTATATATAAGATAATATCTCTCCGGGGAAAAACCCAGTGTGCCCGGGTAACACAGTGGTATTCCTAGTAAGTCCTCACCTGTTCATAACCCTGTCCTTGATGATAGACAGGAGGATAATCCTCTCGCCAGCGTCCGACAGGAACTCGTTTATCTTTGTCTTAAAAGCCTGTGAATGAATAATTAAAGAAAATTATTAAAAAAAATGTTGTTAACTATAAATCCTTCACTTCATGATTAGGAAGAGATATGGACCTTCAGAGTGAATGTGGAGATGCCTTCGAACACATTGGTACAAATCCCGTATTTGTATGATGCCAAGTTGGTACAATTTCTCATTAGTACGGAATTGTACTAATGGAACATTGGTACAATTATATTTGAAAAAAATTACAGTACAGATAAACCATACATCTCATCTTATTCACTTTTCTTAACTTAGGTATCCTGAGCGTCAGTAAATATGCATAAATCCATTTTATACTAACAACTATTCTAAGTAAATAAACTATTTAACGCAAGGTGTGATTCAAGTATTACAACATTTTTTATTATCATTAATGATTATTTGTATATTATCATTATTTTTCTTCGATTAATATTTAATTATTTTAATCAACCATTGTGGAGAAATTAACTTTAGACTGCTTTACCAAGCTCAGGCTCAGTTTGTCAAAGTCTACTTGTCTACCAAGAACTAAGAATGTCCTATAATGATGATGAAAATGAAGGTACTAGGTTTTTGAGTGGAGGGTTATGGTTAGGTTAGGTTATTAAGGATGTCTAGTACCCGTAACACAAGCTTATCCCTTACCACGGAATCACGGAACTAGATGTTGTTGAGTGTAGAATCCGGAAATATTTATTATTAATTATATATTTGTGAATTAGGGCCTTATCTCTCTTGCCAAGAGAGAAGTCCCTGTGTCCCAGCAGCGGGAACGTTAATATGGTGATGATGATGATGATATATTTATGGTTACCTGCGAGCCATCGTGCTTGGCGACTCGCTTCATATGGTCCCAAGAAGCCTTGCAGTCCGCCTCCAGTCGCTGCAGGTTCGCGCTCAGGTTGTCAAAGTCTACCTTTGACGCCCTGATCACTGGCCCAACCTGCAAAATATATTGGTTGAAAAAAAGGTTTGTGTGCGATTCACACACGATAGAAGTGAAACTTCAGTAAATCGACCAAAGAAATGAAAAAAAAAAACAACAAAAAAATACTGTGCAAAAAGATTTTGTTCGGGCGGTCACCCATCCAAGTACTGGCGTCGCGCAAAGTTGCATAACCTTGTTAGCGTTTAAGATTGGCTTACCTGTCGCATTTCCGTTGCATCCGATTTGAAATCACAACGATTCTAAAGAAGTTTCACTTCAACAAACGTGTCAGTTGCCGGACGCCCGACAAAGTATAAAACATTGAAGCGAACTGTCAAGACAATGTTATTTCCTTGATATTTTCTGTTTAAGCAATTTATTTTATTAATTTTATGTTGACCTGTCCATGTAAGATTTTTTCGTGTTTCGTATTGTGGCCCGGAGAAGCCATCTACCTTCTAGGTCTTCATGTCCCATCTTAGACCACATCGTCACTTTACATCAGGTGAGATTGTGGACAAATGAAGGCTTATCCAAAAAAAAAAACAATATATGGAAAGATACTAAATAAGAATTCATTGTAATTTTTATGTTGTTGAAATGAAATGAAATGAAATGCATTTATTTTGGTACATTAACACACAACAGCACAGAAGACAGCATACACAAACAGACACAAGAAAATTAACATAAAAACCACAAACAGATAATTAGCTGCCAGGCTGTGCTGCCATGTACCAAAAAAGGCGCAGTCTCAGCTTAATGCCACTCCGCTCCCCGGGAGAGGGATCGAAGCAACGCTGGTTTTCAGACTGCTCCTGCTTGGATTGGATGACATCACAGTCTGTAGTTTGTAATTGAATACTAACGAAACACATATTTTCATATTACATTAAAAAAAAATAATTAAATCTAAACAGATCAATACTCTATACAAAAAGGGGAAAAAGAAAAAGACGAGGAGAATAATCACAACATTATAGAACAGAAACTCTACGCTTAAATATTTATATCTGTCACTGTGACACTGACGTAAAACGTTAACAATTTTGTGCTTGACCTTGACCGACAACGCCACGTCATCATTCATCAAGCATGCGAGACACGTGTTATTTAATTTGCAATACGTCATCAAAACTGTTCAACTGGGTAATGAAATTTTACAAATTACATGAGTCCATTTCATTGAATTTGCAAATGACAAATAAAAAGTTCTTCATATATCGTTCAGCTAAATGTTGATGTATAGTATTTTTCTTAAATCGTCTCGATATGAGAGCCCAAGTGCTTGTGAGATTAATTTTATGGAGTGAGAAGATGAAGCAGTCTATTCAGAGCAAAAGTGTACAGAGTAAGTGCCAAAGAAGAGGATGAGTTGTTGGTGTTTGATTATTGTATTGTATTGTTGTACCTCACTGAACAGATCCGACGTGTTGGGGAACCTTTCGATGATCATCTCGCAGACGTGGTACAGCAGCGGGTGTTTGTGCACGGTGTCCTTCACCTCCATTACCTATAATTAAACATATTTCGGTCAATAGTATATAATGCAACAGGCAGAGCATACCAATTAGTCGGATAATTATTTTGCTGCTGACATGAATACACAGAATAAGAAGTTACAGCGAACTTACTAATATATTAAGGAGCAAAAAGATGCAGTTGGAACGGTCACCCACTTGACTTACTTGTGTACTGGTCGTTTTTTGTATGGGGCTTCTTATATATTTGTTTATTATGTGTTTTTAGTATTTGTTGAAAACTATCTAAAACACGGTGCTTGAGATACAGCCAGATAGACAGACGACGAAGTTATTATTATTATTTTTCGTCTTATTATTTTGTCATGTCCTTATAGCCATCCCATTATTTACTAGTTTTAGGCTTGTTTTTTTTTAAGTTTATTATTAATTTGTGTGGCGTACAGTAAAGTGTTTTCTATTCTATTCTAAATTTAATGGAGTATAAGGGTTTTACCTTGGACAGATATTCCAGTCTGAATCCCTTCACTTGGCTCCCGTTGAGGAAGCTGCCCACGGAGCGTAATGTGGACAGTATCACTTTGAAAGTCTGGTTCGTTTTCAGAAGTTCGATGCCTTGCTTCAGGTCCATTAGTGGTTCTGCAACTTCTTTCTACAATTCCGAATACAGAAACGTATTATTTAGTGCCCAGTAATAAAAATATCTATTATAAACATACATCAGAAATAAATAAATAAAAAAATAAAATAAATAAATATTGCCGAACAATCCACACAACCTCATCTAGCCCCGTGGTAAGCTATAGCTTGTGTTACATGTGATATACTTAATTATAATAGACATGCATAGATAGCTATTTTTTATTATACATACTAAACACCCAGACCAAGGAGAAAATGCTTGCAGAACATACAAACACTTGACCCCTCGGCGGAAATCGAACCCGCTACCTCTTGCACCGCAAGCGGACCTCCGCCCACCGCGCCACTGAGGCAGTCAAATATGTTTATTTTTAACCACAATCATACAAAAACTACATCTGTATTTCTGATACTGCTCAGCATAATGCTACGTGTCTTTGAGGTCAAGGAAACGAAGCGATGGTCTTCCGCCGTTTCCTACATACAGTGCACATTTTAAATAATATAACACAATACATACAGGAATGGGAATGTGAGGTATATTATAAATAAGATATACCAATGTGTACAATTACTTACAAAAAATTTCTTGAACATCATCATCATCACCCTTTTAACGTTCCCACTGCTGGGACGCAGGGACTTATATATTATTATTATATAGAGGTGCGTGGCGGGGTTTGAACCCATGACCTTCGGAATGAAAGTCGAGTGTCCTCCCACTTAGCCAACACGGCGAAAAATAAACAGCTGTTTTAGTAAATATGTTTAGTTGACAAATTATGTATTTAAGTAATCTGTGATATTCTTCAATTCTTATATATTGGTTCGCTACAACCTCGTCTTAACTGAGTTTGTTTTGAAGTGAAACTTCTTAATTGTTGTGATTTGAAACCGGATGCAACGGAAATGCGTTTAAGATTGGCTTACCCGACAGGTAAGCCAATCTTAAGCGCTAACAAGGTTAAGCAACTTTGCGCGACGCCAGTACTTGGATGGGTGACCGCCCGAACAAAATCTTTTTGAATAGTATTTTTTTTTGTTTTTTTTTATTCTTCTTATTCTTTTGTCGATTTACTGAAGTTTCACTTCTATCGTGTGTGAATCGCACACACACCTTTTTTTTTATTTTTTTCGCATCATCATATTGAGTCTTTGTTTGCTTACCTCCAGATTATCAAAATCTAGTTTGAAGACCCATAGTTTCAAGCGGGAGGGGAGCTCGTTGATGGACGCCAGTGTTAGGAGAAACTGCTCGGCACTCCCAAGGGGCAGGTCTGGATTCGCGTACTGATAAAAATACATGTTTCAATCAAAAGTACATAAGAACCCTATTTTACGTTCCCACTGCTGGGACACATGGGTTTCTCTCTTGACGACGGAGATTAGCCCCTAAATCACAACGCTGGCCAAGTGCAGGTTAGTGCACGTCTCATGTCCTTCAAAGGGGCTAAAGTCCTAAGAACATGCCGGTTTCCTCACGATGTTTGGCCGTTATGGCTTTAGCGCGTGTTTTTAAAGCGCACATAAAATTTTCAAGAAGATAATTCTGCTGGGTTTGAATGCATGACCCTCGGATTGAAAGTCGAGTGTGCTTTCACTTAGCCAACACAACTTTTTACATTCCTTTGTAAAAATTAGCAGTTATCATAAAAATGATAAAGATATTTTTGGGTTTGAAGGTGTTTGAGAGTTTACTTAAAATATAGTTTAATTTTCAATATTCTTACCTGAGCCTCTTGAATTTTTAGTTTCTCTTCTTCTGTTGGTAGCATCGTCAGCAGTTTCTCTATCCCTTCTCTCCCTAATACAGTAGCGTCCATTTTCATAATGGCTGCTTTTATAGTCTGTGGTGTTGGCAATTTCTTCATAGCAATGTTTATGGCATTCGACCTTTTTGCGTCCAGGATTAAATTTCTCTTTGGTTCCATTAATTTCTGTAAAATAAGTTTTGTGTAACAATTTGTTTAAAATAATTTGAAATGATGATAAAACACCGTACTGAATCATGATTAAAAGGATGATTTACTTACTTCCTGTTGAGGTAAACGATAACAGCATAATCAGGGAACATGAAACAAAAAAAGTTATCAATATAAATATAAGATATTATTAGAAAATAGTATTATAGTGAAATAACTGCATGCATTCCAACAAACTTATCAGTTGAATAACTTTTTTTACGTGTTGTTTGTATGCACAAATATTTGAATTAATTAATACAAATATAATAAAGCTATTTCATTTCTAGGGATAAAAACAAACCTTAATAATCAGATCATTAGTCCTCGACTCAAACAGATGCTCAAGCATATTGGTGTCCAGCTTAATATCTGGCAATTCGTCCCAAATGAACCCTCCGACCTTCGGCCTCGACGGCGTCGGCACCGGGTGCTCCTGTATCTCCTTCCAGAACAACTTCACCGTCTTCTTGTTCTTTTTGATCGAACTATCAGAGTTTGATAACTCAGAGGAAAGATTCTTTGGCGGCGCTGGCGCTGTTCTCGGACAGGGGGGAATCATGTTCGGCAGAGGAGGGGGAGCATTAAAACTGGGGAATAGCCCAGGGGGAGGCGGTGGTGGACCATTCCTAGCGTTCACGGAAGGACTGATCATGTCATCGTCTGAATCTCCCTTCAGATCTGAGAAGTCGAGGTCGCATAAGTGAAATTCTCTGTTGAGACAACCTTTCCGTAGCTCTTCCCAGTGTATGTCGTTTTCTGATACTTTGATCTCGTGGATTTTGGGCGATTTTTCTATTGTTGGAGATTTTATTACTTCTGGAATAATACATTAATCTGTGTGAAGTGTAATTCAAATGGATAGACTGAACAGCAATATTTTTCCAACAAGATAGTTCTGAGCTGAGCTTATGTAACGAGAATTCCATATCTAATGAATTAAATAAATTGATATTATATTAACGCTCATCCCATGAAAAAGTTTATGACCTTATTCTTAGAATGAGCTACACAAGATCTGACAATATACATGAAAACATTTTATTAGCTATATTTAAAATAAATAGGAATATCAAGTAACATACCTTTCGATTGCGATCTCGCTAGCTCCTTTTTTGCCTTAGAAACTATACCAGCCATATCCGAGACCCTTAGCGGCTTATCTTCTGACGTTGGACTAACCGGGCTGGTCAGTCTTTGAGCTAGGTCCTTGATACTGTGTTCTCGATTCAGTATTAAACCTAGGTCCTCCCGGTTACCCTCTACTACCGTGTCCTGTTGCTTCTGTCTCATGACTGTGAGAGCATCTACAGCGGTCACGCTGTGCCCTAGTGTGCCGTTTTGGATTCTTTGTTTCAATCCACTTGTGTATCTTTGGTTTCCTGAAAATAGATTACAGTTAGGTATAATTTGACTTAAATAATTATGTAATTTTCTTTCATCAATTTCTAGGATTCTAAATTTTGATGCATCTATTTAATTTACTTATATGATTTGTTTTCATTTAATGACTAGCAACTTTGTGAGCTGTAGATATCGATGAAGTAGTTTTTCGAATACATAAAAATATACGCAACATATTGTGGTGTTTTAGTTATATATTATAATTTATCTTAATATAGATTTTATAAAACTAACGTTTGATTCTTAGATCGTGCTAGCCTGAGCTAAATATAATATCGGAAAGCTGTATGGTGCGAAGCAATACTCATAAATGTTTAATGCATGCAACAGTGATAAGCAAATTAGTGTGTTAGATATAAAACAAACCATTCTTCAAAACATCAGCAAGGTTCAGACTTTTGGTCGTCCTATTCACGAACGTCTCCAAGTCTTCCTTTTCTTGGGTTAAATTAGCTGTATTTGTTTTTCCATTGACACTGGCACCATTGACTCCAGCTCCATTAATATTAATATTGACACCATTTCCTCCATTGATTCCATTATAAAGTCCTACCCCGATGAAATTACTAGGGCTTGAGTATGTTTTAGTGTAAGTCCCGTTAGTGTAAAGTCCATTCGTAGCAATGCCGTTCGATGTACCATACACACCAGTATAAACAGTGTTGTTTGAATTATTTAGCAGTTCTTGCTGATGTATGTGTGTGGATTGCCTCGTATATCTATCTCGTCTTCGCCGTAATGCAGTGCTGAGTTCTTTATTCTCTTTATTTTCTAGTATGGATGGCAGGAATTGAGTCCTTATGACCAACGGCTTGACTTCTGGTTCGGTTCCGGTGATAGCCGGTAGCGTGGCTGTTGTTAGTGGCGACATGAAAACTGATGTCAGTAAATTCAATGCAAATGGTCATTTTAATTGATAATAAGGTATTTGACTTCTGTTGTTTTGCGTTGTTTATTTTTATACTACCTATATTATTTTTATTATTTGGAGATATTTTTTTTTGGATTAAATGCATACGGGTTTAGAAGAAACCAACGTTTAGATTCCAAGGTCTTTGTTTGTGAGCAATAGTTACAAATTCGTTCTAAGAAAAATCTTACAGAAATGAAGTCAAATTCCTTATAGTAGTTAAAAATAAATGGATCGTTCGAAATCAACAACAGCAGAAAAACAACGTTTAAAATAATGAAAACGTGCAAAGACGCATTAAACATCAAATTTTAATTTAAAAAATCCAAACTGGGTAAAAAATGGAATTGAGTGATCCATACCTATTTCTTTCATCTGCTGCTTTTTTGATTTTCGTTTCTCTGTAGGGCTGATGTTGAGACTTCGTCGCCGTACCGAGTTTATTACAGAATCGTCGAGTCGCCTAAAATATGAATTGTTTTTACGTCAAAAGATACAACATATTTCGATTTAAAACTAAAAAAAAGACCACTGCCTTTTTACTATCAGCTGAAATTGGTGTATACCATATTCTAAAGCCAAAAAGTTCGACAATCAATGATAAGTTCTTTGTTAATATTAAAATAAATAAATATCTCAGTGTTTACGTTAATGTTAAACAAGACATCAGAAGCTATTCGTTGGAGTGACTACCACTATTACAACTTTCAGACAGACTGCCGATTAGCTGCAAAAAATTATTTCAATTTTAAACCTACTGGCTAAACTGACGGATTATTAATTTGATTTATAGTTATGAAAAATCTTAATTCCATGTACTCACTTCAATGCTGTTCCGCCCTCATCACCGTCTTCATAAAGCAACACAGCCTCGAATATCTGCAGCTGCCTCAACAAATCTAAATCCGTCCCCTGCTTAGTCATATACAATTGAATAATATCATCCATCCCCTGATCCTGAAGCGAATCCACCTGGTCATAATACAAGTCCCTATCCGGTACATTGTTTAGACACCTGTTTATGAGCGTGGTGGCATAAATGAGAAGCTCAGTGTCAGAAGCATCAAAGTCTTGGAGGATCTTCATGATGTTGTACCACGGTTCTCTTCCATTCACCCCGTCGTTGGTTGCGATAGCGTCTATGAGGAGAAGGGAGTTCTTCTCGGTGTATTCTACGAAGACTAGGAGGAGTTTGAGAGAAGTTTTGACGATGTGCCTAAACTTGCTGGAGATGAGGGAGTAGAGCCATTGGACGCAGCGTCTGTGAGCCATGACTCCGTGCATGCCGTCTACGTAGAGGAGGATCTGGAATAAAGTAATAGATCTTTGATGTTTTATTGTTCATTTTAGATACCTGGTACAGTGGTGTTAAAAAAGTTATGAACAGTCAAATATTTTAATTAGACCAATACGTTTGTTGAGGTTACCTCCGAATTTAGCTTTTGATACGTTGTATGTGTCTTATCAAATATCAACATTACAACTTTTCGTCAATATATATGTACTAACAAACTATAATATTCATATTTGTGAGATTGTCTTGGGTATCTAATAGTTCTTGAAAACCGTTATCCCCAATTTTTTAGGTAGGTAATTTGTATGAATAATTGTCACGTATGAATTGAAACTGAGCTTACCTGACCCATCGCTCGAAGGATATAATCGAGATAGTTGTGGTCAGCCAAATTGCCGACTTGCATGAGGCAGTCCAGGCCCTTATTGGCAACGAACTCGTGTACAAGATCCTTGTCAGACTGCAGTATCTGCTTGAGGGTAAATAACGCTCGGCGTAGTTCCCGGCCTTGCGACGATTGGAGTCTCTCTGAAACGGATATAGGGTGGATATTTTAATAGTTATCGTTACAATAGGCAAACAAAACAAAAAAAAGGAGGTGGCAACCCTACCAATTACTGATACATAATTCGAAAGGCAAGACAACTGAAATCAACAGGTATTTTCGTTTCTTTATACCTAAATAGGGTTGAAATACAAGAAATATCATACCTCGAAGCGGAAATTTTGCACCCTAACACTCGACTAAACCTTCACCAATACAACCAGCATTGAAACAATAAGTACTCCAGCAACAACACGAAATTTACACAATCTCTGCGCGCGTTTTAACATACAGACAAAATAATGTTGAAGACTTAGGCTTCTCTGACCACAAAGCAATCACATTAAGTTTAAACAAACCCCAACATAAAAGTGTCAAGCTTTGGAAAGTAAGAAACGGTTTTTTAATACAAAAAATTTGGTTAAATTTAAAACGGAACTCAAAAATTTTAACTGGAATAAAATTATCTAATCAAACAAAGACTAACTAAATAGTCGAATATTTTGTAGTTAACCTATAACTACAAAATATTCGACGAAACTATAAAAAGCCTACTAAATCTATGTCCATTAGGAATCAGAGGAACGGTACGAGTACATCAATTGTTAAACTCTTTCCTTGAAAATCGGCTACAGTACGTAGAAATTCATAGAACATTTTGAATTTGATACAGCCACTATTAAAAATGTAAGACCTACCGCTCACCACGTCACACGTTCAGTTCCACAGGGTTTCGTATTAGGATGAATAACCTTCCACAACATAATATAATAACACCTTGTGTCTTGTTGGCAGATGATATCTATTTAATAATACCACTCTCTTACGGGGGTAGGTGTAGATACATAGACGGTTTACTAATCAGTTACGAAAAACAAAAGCTAAGGAATGTAGAACACATCAAAAAACCGTAAAATATTAATTTACAATTCAACAACACACTTAGAATGCGACAATAAAACTGGTTAACAAAATTTTGAAATAAGAAATTTGCTGGCTAATTTTAAATAACCTACCTACCCTCATTTTATAACCATATTTATTTTGATTCCATCAGATCTAGTTTTCGTGTTACAATAATGGCGGCCTAATGGGATCGAGGGAAGTTTATTGCCGATATGTAAAAAAAGCTGTATTTGAATTACATACCTTTAAAAACACACATTACACATACGTACAAAAGTAAATACGACCATAATATTTTGTGATTTTCACACTTATTTTAACAAAAACACTGATTACAACTAGTTTTAATTTACTCTTCTATAATCTCTTCACCATAAAGATTCCGAATTGACTCAACAACCGCACTCTCGTGTTTGTGCAGAGAATACTTCTCTTACTTTTCATTTTAACACGCCTAGGGGGAATACCTGAGCCCGGTGATAGCGTAGCGTTCAGTTGCGTTCAATGCTTAAGGCCCTTTCTGCACTGTCTCGAGGATGCATGTTTCCGATGCAAGGAAAAGGAACATTCATATCGAATTCCTATGGGAGGATACCAATGTTACGTTTTGTTTCACCATTTCATAATCAAAATTTTTGTTATTTCAGGTAATCTGAATTGCCGTATTAATATTATTATGATACGGCAGTAAAAAAGCTGCCGTATACCATATTTTCTAAAAAAAAATCATGAATTACCATTTATTACGGCAATTGCCGTATCGATAATAACGCTGGCTCAATGCCACACACTTATCTCGCAGCATTGTTTTCTTCGGCCGGCGATAGCACGGACATACAAGATTATTCATAATGCAAAAGAAATGTGTGCGTATTCTCGCTAACATACCGACAACTAACCCAACGAACCGACGAAAAGAAGTTTAAGAAGTTTAAAATATTGACCCTGCTTTCATTCTACGTATTAGAAATGAGTAAATTTGCTAGAAAGTACCCCAGAGTTTACAAAACACTTAGACGTAATTCCCAGAAAATATGAAGTTAGACCAAGTAGAAATAAAATCGTGCAACCATCGTCAAACCTGCGCATGCACAGTTCCGGCCATTATAAAATGTCAATCAAAATATATAATAAATTATCAAATGAAATAAAAAACGTACCTTCAAACTTATTGTTCGCCAAAAAATTAAAATTATTACTCATTGACAAATTTTATTACGAATTAAATGAATTATTCTTGACATAATTAAATATTTTTTTATTAATTTTAAATTATTTAATATAGTTATAATTATGACTTTATTTAAATTTCCATTTCAATTAATGACATTTTGTTTTCAATTATAGTCTATTTATGAATTCATTTAATTTAATTTTTATGTCATTTTTAACTTTTATCTGATAATATCTGATACAATATATTTAATTATTTTCTTTAGGTAAGTTAGCCCGGTAATCTTTAAGTTTGATTGAATTTTAATTTGATTTTTTTTCATTTTTATTAATGACATTTTGTTTTCAGAATAATCTTTTTTTATAATTTACTAGTGGATAGCCCCGGCTTCGCACGGGTTTTTATTAAAAAAAAATCCCGGCAATTTTTCGATTTTTTGTCGCCTTTTAAACCTTCCCTAGACCTCCACGAACATTTCAAGACTATGATAAGATAAATCCGTT
The DNA here is from genome assembly GCA_929108375.1 of Gymnoscelis rufifasciata. NCBI lineage: Eukaryota > Metazoa > Arthropoda > Insecta > Lepidoptera > Geometridae > Gymnoscelis > Gymnoscelis rufifasciata. The sequence continues at coordinate 3,336,200 of OV815301.1, forward strand.
CCGTTCTCGAGTTTTAATCAGACTAACGAACAACAATTCATTTTTATTTTTATAGATAATATTGTTTTCTTTATGTCATTTCTAAATTAATTTTATTTGTTATTTTTTTATTTACTTGTGATTAAATATAATTATAATTTAATTATTTTAATTGTAATTATTTGCTAATGATATATATTATTTTTTTTGTATGATCAATAAGCCTTCATTTGACTACAATCGTACCTGATGTAAAGTGACGATGTGGTCTAAGATGGGACATGAAGACCTAGAAGGTGGCTTCTCCGGGCCATATTACAAAACACGAAAAAATTGCTTCACGCACTGGCCCAGTCCGGAGGGTGGTGACAAGCCGCGGCCGAAGCCTACCACCAGAGACTGTTCTTAGCACCACCCGGAGGTCACGTTTAAGGATTCAGAGGGTTACCACTTACGGACGTGAACAGACAAAACCTCCAAAAATCCTCCAAATATCTTGACATGTACTCAATTCAAAAAATAACCAACATTAAAAAGCCTCGGTCTGCTTCCCTCTGTCTGTAACGCCCAACAGGGTCCACATTGTGATAATATAACTGTCTAAGATACACATACGCTATAATATAACTGTCTAAGATTTAAGAAACCAATGTGTTAACAGCAATAAAGTATTGAGTATTGAATTGAATAGAACAATTTAGTCGTCAAAAAATATGCAAATATCGCAAAAAAAACCTAAAACATTTATTATTTTTATTTCCCTATCCCTAAAAATCCTCAAATTTAACTTTTATTTTCTTAAGATCAACAAAATATTTTCGATTAATCTTTCATGCATTCATATTTAATACGCGCATGAAAGATTTCACAAAAAATATCCACTACAACAGTATTCTAAGGTTGTGTCATCAATGCAGACAGTAAAACAGTTATAAAAAATAAAAACTTACCGATAATTGCGTGCACTCGGACCGATAGCTGGGTTCGTAGCACAAGAGCATTTTTGCGACTGAAACAAATAAATATGAAAATAAAAACAGTGTCACGTCCCAGACAGCAGACGCGATAATATTTTACCATAAATTAAGCAAAACCAGACTATAGGTGAACCTTTATCGCAATACTTTGGTCAAAAGTACCTTGGATACAGTTGAAGATAAAAAGATAGATATGTATTCATTTTCATTCAAACGTTTATTTTCTTAAACGCACACTAGGAAAGATAAGATAAGGACAAGATAATGATGATGATGCACATGGCATACATGGACAGGTCAACTTCAAACTAATTTTAATAAAGACTAAGATTAATCTAGGAAATAACATTGTATTGACAATGATTCAATTTTTTAAAACTGAGTTGAGTAGCAAATAGAACAATCCAGCATTCATCTCTTATGTTGTTATTATAACAATATTAGTGTACAACATTGTTACCACATATACAATAAACATAAACAAACAAATGATAGTTAGAAACAAATTAGATATACCTACTATTACTAAGAACCCTAATTTACTCAGTCTATAATTACCAACAAATATGTAAATAAATATGTATGTGAAATACAACATACTATATATGAAAATGATTGATGAAATTCGACAGAGCTAAAGATATTTAATGGGATCAAGCCTAATTTCATATAGTTATTATTGGCTATTCGACCACTTTTCGACTATCTAGTGAAGAGAACGCAAAATGAAACGAGAAATTATCTAAAAATTTGATTTATTCTTTATTATATACACTATTAGTTATAAGATATTGGTAGCCCTTTCTTTATCATATTTATTTTACCGTGTAATACTTCCAGAAAACGGGTTAAAATTACTTAAACACTATTGAGATAACAAAGTAGGTTTATATAACAAATTAAGACTAATAGTTACTCGTTACAAAATTGAATGAATACATATTTATGTTACAAAACGGGCATGTTTACGCCATATAATACGACTTTGAGTCATTGACCAACATGTGTGCCAATTTTCAGCATAAACTTTCAGCTATTGGAAAGTTCAAAGAAAGTTTTGTGAAAATCACGGATCGGATTACGTCAGTATTTACTGACAGACGTACTAGTGATCGAACTTATAATCTATCATAATTATAAAAATAATTAAATGGCTAAAAACTGCTTCACACTTTTATACATAATATCAAGGCTTTGGGGAGACATTTGCCCAGCTGTGGGACACAACAGGCCGAAAGAAATTATATCAACGCAAGTTAAATTCTAATTTAAACATATGTATGTATGTTAACATTATACTTAAAAATTTAGTGTTAAATGAAATTAACGAGGACCTTTTAATATTTAATATAGTTATAATCCTTACTCGATCTCAATTTCTTCATCCTCTTCATAGAACTCATCCTCCTCTTCATCCGACATCTCAAGATTCACGACTTCACTACTCTTCAGATCTTCCTCATAATCCGCAATACCTGAATCAATCGACACCTGACGAGACACCACTAACTTCCAGCCTCCATGTTTGTCACTCTCCACATTACTCGAGCGTGTGAATCTATTGGAACCCATCACCTCGTAATTCGTTTTCCCTGATAAACTTATACAGGTGGATTCCATTTTTACACTTAATAATACTATCTTGAAAGTACTTTGATTGTGCCTCTGGGAGTTTTTCGTCTATCCACTAAATATTTCTTCTATCATCGCGCAGTATATCTTCATGAGCTCGCAGCGAGCGCAAGGCAGAGTGATTGGATCCATTACTGGTTTCGAAATGATCTAGTTTAGTTCCAATTCCGATGTTGTGTTCGTCAGCGGCTGCTCTCGACTGTGCTCTCACGTCCCGGGTAGCAGTATTCATACTCGCTTCAGGTCAATTTTCTCAATCGGATCACAAGTGCGAAAAAATACGCGCTCAATTGCCATTTCCTATTGCGACCCCTCTGTGCATCGTTGCGAGTACGAGGGACCTACGCAGCACATATGCAGGCTTTGTAATTTAACTACCAATTTATCGAATAGCTTATTTTTATATTGAAGTAAGTTAACGGTGTAGGTAAGGAAATATGGGTAAATTGTTGGTAACTTTGTACAGACAGTCGGATGATGATTAGTTTTATTGAGTGCTCGGGACCTCATTGGGACGTTAAAAAGATGCGTTATACTCTGAGATAAACGCAGCTATTTTATTAAACTGATGTCCCTTAGTCGAAATTATATCTCATTATACCATAACAAATTATATCAAAAATGGTTTATTTAAATACTTTGCCGCATTAACATTGACTGCGTCTAAATCAAAACTCACTTTTTCCTTGTTTTGCGTTGTAAAATGGGGACAAAGTGTGCTCTTCACTCATTTACACATAGATCTCAGGTAACCAGTTTTTCTTATTACTTGAAACATTTTTCGGAACACGCGTACACCCTGTATCTAACGACTGCCAGTGCAAGTTCATTGTTGTATCGACTACAACTTTTTATGTGCATTTGCCTTCATCGCATATGAATTTCGCATGAAAAAAAATCTGTAACACTCACGATTTCGCTCGATCAGTTTCTATGCTTTCTAATATAGGTGATTTATTTAGGTACTTTTGATTGTTTGATTTATTGATGAAGATGGTGTATCAAAAAGTTGTTATTGTGGGTGCAGATGTCTTGAATGGTTTTTTATATTAGACTAGCTGCCCGCGTAATAATTTGATTTTCCCGTGGTAAAAAGTATCCTATTTGTTATTCTGATATTTAAAGCTATTTCCAACAGTGTTTGTGTGAAAGAGCAACAAACACACACTTACAAACTTTCGCGTTTATAATATTACTAGCTGACCCCAGCAAACGTTGTTTTGCAAAATAAAAAATAGATGTTGGCCGATTCTCAGACCTACTCAATATGCTCACTAAATTTCATGAGAATCGGTCAAGCCGTTTCGGAGGAGTACGGGAACGAAAACTGTGACACGAGAATTTTAAATATAATATTAGAATAATTTAATAATACAAATTGAGTTGCAGAGGTAGCGGGTTTAATTTCCGCCGAGAGGTTATGTGTTTGTATGTTCTGCAAGCACAATTTCCTTGGTCTGGGTGTTTAATAATGTATAATAAAAATATAAATGGATGATTTTTTTTTTATCTTTTGAAGTGCAAGTTCCACTGATTGAAAACTGTTCAAGAATTGGAATATTGAATTTATTGAAGTCTCTTGATTCTTCGAATAAATAGGTAAGTCACTAATGGAAGTTAATGAGGCCTATTATCTAGCCATAGATTCCTATGATCATAATTATGTTGATGCTTAAATGAAGAGATATTAAGTGCAAAGTATTTTTTGTAAAAACTAAGTATTCGTTTTTGATTTTCACAAAATTTTGCTATTCTTAACGACGATACGCCTGTCTTTGAAATTCAATGTTCAATAGCTTATAATTTTTTTTCATTGTGTCATTTTTAAAGTCTAATTGCGCATGCACGATTTTCTGAAATAGGAGTACCAACCTACTATAAAGTCATAATATCTCTGACTCTTTAAAGAGTCGCTTAAATACAGATATGATCAAAACTAACACAAACACAGGGTACATAAATAAAAGTCGTCTTATTATGACGTACTCAATGGTACACCAAAGAAACCTAAATGTATTGATTAAATAAAGGTATGTAGTGTTGTTTATTCCTAATGTTATAATAATGAAAGTGCTGACTGTTATCTAACTAAAATGTTGCATACCAACTGGTGAAACATGTTGAAACTGTATTAAATAAATAAAAATATTCAGTATACACAGGTTTTTGGCAAATTAATTATTCTTATTAAATTAAATTCCTTGTAATAATAATTGGACTCTGCGCTTAAAGCATCAGTTTTCCAGTGTCAAGTTAAGTAAAATTAGTGTAAAAGATGTTTCTCAGTTGAACGCCATTTTGCGTCCCTATTCATATTCCGATAGTAAGTCCGAGTGTTTGGTATCGTTTGTATACTCGCACAACGGATAAATAAACAATTTAATTAAAATCACATCACAGGGTAAAAAGATCCGCTGAACAGTTTCACCCGGTCACTGAGTAACACTAACCTAAATAAATCTTCTGTTTAAATCCGGTTCTGGTATTTTTAGACGCCATGGAAATCGGGTGACGACCTTTGGGCTTTATACCATGCGAATGTTTAGTCAAGTTTTATATTACGCGACTTTGAATTCGTCGAGTTTAAATTATCTTTCTCGTCTGGTTTATTAATTAGTTAAGAGATTTAAAGTATCAAATGATACGTTAAATAGATGTTCATTATCGGAGAATATATTCTCATTTTTATTGCCAATTTAGAAAAAGAAATAGTTTATTCAACAACTTATAAAACATTGAATAGGTGTCTTAAAACTAGGCTTAGCTATGGATTTCTTTAAAAAAACAAGTTAATAAAAAAACAAAAAATAGGGTAGGCACCTATTCGAGAATTGAACTGTACTTCCCGTGCTAGTATGAACTGTGTTATGGCAAAGTACGATTCACGCCCCTTACAATACAGACCACTTTTGCTTGAAGTTATTTGACAAAGCCGTTCGGCCTTATTTAACACGTAGTCATGTCAGTGATACTTTATAATTATGTAGGTATTATAACAATTAACAATATATTTAAAATATATCGGAATAATAACACAACATCAACTCACCCCAAACTAAGCCGAGCTTGTACTATGGGTGACTGATATACTACATAGAATACATAGAAATATCCAGACCCGAAACCAGAAAAAGTATCGAACCCGCAACCTCCTGCGCCTCAGGCGGACTTTCAAGCCACAGATGTGGTCTGATGAATGTGAGTAGATATCATTAATACAGAAATAGATAGATAGATAGATAATATCTTTATTGCACAACAATGCCTACAGACTAACTTAAAAATAACAATCAATAGCCACATTTGTTGTACAATCGCTTAAGAAATATTAAATAAATAAATATTTTCGGACTAATCACACAGCATCACCTAACCCCAAATTAAGCAGAGCTTGTACTAGGGGTGTTAGGTGACTTTTATATAGCCCACTTAATGAGAAAGGCTCTTATGCTATTTATTTCATATTCATATTCATTTATTTGTAGCTTCATGTGGTTACAATAAAGGTGTTAACATATACATATATACATATTGAGTAGGTCTGAGAATCGGCTACTATCTATTTTTCATTTTGCAAAAAAAAAAGGTTTACAAAATGTTATAATTATTTTTATTTCAGCTAGTTTACTCATATAAACTATCTTAATCAAGATAGTTTATATAAGTAAACTAGCTGACCTAACTACCTACTTGGTAAGTATTTAACATTATATATAAAAATGTTGTAAGTTAGGTAAGTATGGAAGATTCTGGAATTTAACTGTAACTAGAATTTTACAATTTATATCATATCTAAATTATGTACTATGTATTTTCGAAGAAATGCTTTTATCTGCACGAAATTCCAAAAGACAGAAGTACGAATCTATTGTTAATTGCTTACACGTCCTAATTGAGACTTTAGAAAGGATTGATTACCGCCGAAACGCAAGACAATAAATTCTTAAATAAATTAATTGAATAGACCTTTGTATTGTGTTGTAGTCCTGTAGAAACTAAAACTACAACATTTTTATGGAAAAGTAAACAGAATCTTTATAGGACAATTTTGGTTGTCCGCCACTCTGTTAACTTTTTGTTGAGTGTTATCTTTGGCTTACTTATTGTTGAGTGTTAAAAGCTGCGTTGGCAAAGTGGGAGGACACTCGACTTTCATTCCGAAGGTCGTGGGTTCAAACCCCGCCACGCACCTCTGGATTTTTCTTCTTGAGAAGTTTATGTGCGCTTTAAACACGTGCTTTAACGGTAAAGGCAAACATCGTGAGGAAACCGGCATGTTCTGAGAACTTTAAAAAAGAGTTTGAAGAGACATGTGACATTCACCAACCCGCACTTGGCCAGCGTGGTGAATTAAGGCCTAATCTCTCTCGTCAAGAGAGAAATCCCTGTGTCCCAGCAGTGGGAACGTTAATAGGGTGATGATGATGATCTTTGGCTTCAAAATCTGCTGCATTCAAAGCTTTCCTGGAGCATTATTCATTGACAGAGAGGTCGTTTAAATCAGTTATCCAATCAGATGTTCACGTGAGAGGAAATGATCGGTGGAATCGTTGAGGGGACTGCAGTGCTCCCCTACATTGTGTGCAGCGAAATCGAATCAAGTGAATGCAAAATCATCATCACTTCCAGTGGAAATCTTATTAGCCCAGGACTTTCTTAGCCAATGTTTATGGTATTGTTTCGGCACAATAAACTACACTCAACCCTAAGTTTGATCTAGAATTGCATATTAGACACTCATGATCAAACTTTGGGTCTTTGAGTGTGGTTTATTGACTGGACTTAAACTTGCCTGAATACCTTCGGATCTCCGCGACTGTAGATGTTCCATTGTCAAGGGTTAAATATAGAATTTCTAGTCTTAATGTCTTACAAAACGAGATCCTTGTCCTTATTTGTCCAATAGTAATGGGCTATCTAAGTTTTATGCAGGTACTTTGCCCAGAAAATATTCCTGTACCGCTTTATGTTTATTGACGATCTCATTGGCTCGGTGGGCGATGGTTCGGCTGAGGCGCAAGAGGTTCAATTCCCGCCGGGGGACTAGATTATATACGATTTACAATTTTTTGGTTTCGGGTCTGTTTAATACAGATAATGTATGCATTTATAAAAAAATTAAAGCACCTACTCAAAATAATTATTGCATTTATTTCGAAGTCTATCTACTTATTTATATGGGCATTTGCCTTTGCAAATTGCAAAAACATTGTAGGTTATGGACCCATTAAATAAAAAAACACATCTATACTTACTAATATGTTAGTAAGTTGAAGAGTTTGTTTAATTGTTTCTTTGTTTGTTTAACGATCCAATCTTAGGAACTACCAAGTGAGGCCAAGTGCACCCGCACTTGGTGAATATCAAGTTGTTAATGAAAGTTCTTAGAACATGCCGGTTTCCTCACGATGTTTTGCCTTCACCGTCGTGGTGTCGTTCAGATCTAGTCATACTATAAAGTAAGACTTACCTATCCTGCAATCCCTCCAGCTCCTCATCTTGCTCGCCGAGAGTGGAGTCCAGGTCCAGATACGGCCCGTAGTCTCCATCCTTGAAGACTTGGAGAGTGGCATCGTCCAACTGTAGACAGAAACGTAAAGTAAATCGTCACGCTCATTTTTAACCGGCTGCTAAAAACTAGAATGAAGTTCAAGTTATGAGCGTGTTTATGTTCCTGCCCATGAAAGGTTGTCTGGGAGAAATTGCTTTAAGCAATAAGACCGCCCATTACGCATACTATGTTTAATCTTTCTTTTAATAAATTTGTCACCACGCTGGCCAAGTGCAAGTTTTTAATTATATAGGAGCCTAAAGCCAGAAGCACACCAGGCCATCATAGACGGGGCAAATCAACGCACCGACTAAATTTAATTAATAAAAACTCATTTGTTGTAAAACTTATAATAATGGACACAGCTTTCATTACCTACATAAAAGGTACATAAATGTATAATCCACTAATATTAAAAACGTGAAATTTTGTGACGATGTGTGTGTTTGTTGCTTTTGAATGCTTCGTGAATACCACGTTTCGCGGGAAAATCCATTATTCAAATTCCATTTCGATCAAATTTGACAAAGCTGGTGTCCTAGTAATAAAGGGCAATACATACTTGTTACTTCAATAAATAATTTAAGATGCGGTCAAAGCCGCGGGTGCTAGTGAATTATATCTGATAGTATATACATATAACATTTCCTGTTCAGTTTTGGTCATCGATTAGTTCTGCGAAATAGAAAACGTAGATAAAACTACTTTTAATTATAAAATCTACGATTCTATACACTTTATTATAGGTATACAGTGTAAAAGTTCACTACTGCCATCTATGCAATATCATGTGAACTATAGCGTGTTCACACAAAGTTAGATAGTACTTTGGCTTGTTCAAAAATAGCACAATAGATGGCGTTGCCTGTCAAAGTAAAACAGTATTATAACCAGCTTTTCGTTGTAAACTAATTATTTCTACACATAATAAAATTTCTATGTGATCAGACTGTTTAAATTTTGCTTGCTTGGCTTAAGTATAATTAAACAGATTATGTATTATTAATTAACTAGACACCGATACTTATAGCAGGATTTAATACTCATTATATGCAAGTTTATTGCTTTTTAACCCCCGGCCAGAAAAGAGGGGTGTTATAAGTTTGATGTGTCTGTCTGTCTGTCTGTCGGTCTGTGTGTCTGTATGTCTGTCTGTCTAGGACATCATAGCTCCTGAACAGATGGAGCGATTTTATTTTATTTTGTACTAAAGGTGAGTTTGGCGCGAGTGTTCTTAGATATGTTTCATGAAAATCGGTTGGGCCGTTTAAAAGTTATGGGGGTGAGACTGGGGAAGGAAAACCGAAAGTCTGCAAATATACTTGTGTGGGGTATCAAATGAAAGCGCATCGCGACCACATTACTAAATATTATGGTGTTGTACTTTTAAGGAAATTAAAGCATTAGAAACGGGAGTTTTTCTTAAATTTTAAATTTCGATTTATTAGACTAATTGCATCTACATAAATTTAATATTAATACAATTAAGATACTTTGGCACACATACACATTTTAGGCAAATTATAGTTTAGGGAGCTTAAATAGTTAGGTAAGTACATACCTACTTTGATTTCTAGAATGACTTTTAGGCATTTTACTTCTTTGCAGAAAATTCAGTTTCCTAATCCAGAAGTAGGTAGTATTTGAATTTTGGTAAATAATTACTTTGATAGAAACCGTATATAAATCTACTCCGATATTACCACTGTATTTAAATCAACCCTGTTTGCTATTGATGATAAAACAGTAATTTCACCGACAATTTCGAAATCACATCAAAGTTTTACGCGTATAGTTTAAAAAAATATTAATCAAAGCCGCGAAATCATAACATGAATAAGTGCTGATACAACGTCTCTAGCTAATCTAATGGCTTTTCTTAAGAAATCCTTCAATCCATTTATAGTATAATGACGGATGATGTTGATTTTTCTAACAGAAGTACCTACCTGATGTCATAAGCAATTAATACATAATTGTGTTATTTGCGCTGAGACCCGACTTCCCAATAAATTCTAGATGATTGTAGCGTATTAGTCTATTCCTGGTGCTGTGTATATAATCTTGTTTCTTTTGTTGCACGTTTAATTTATTTAGCACTTTGTTTAATATGGTCGTATACATCGATTTATATCACGTCGACCTTTGCAAGGGTTTCTATATGACTTGATTTAAACGAATGGAGGCCACGGTTCGGCAAGCGCATTGTCGGACGACCACCAACAAGATGGACAGATGACTTGGTCAAACTTGCTGGCTCACGGTGGATGCAAGTGGCGGCCGATCGGAATGATTGGTCGTCTTGGAGGCTTATGTCCAGCAGTGGGCGTCTAATGGCTGAAATGATGATGATGATGATGAACTAAACATCTTGATGCATTTGTGGCTTTAGAATTGATTCCACTTCCTGTTAAGAATAGAGTGTACTTTATGTATATATGTACTTAAATGTATGAAAAAGAGTGGTATTCTAAGTTGGAGGTGTATGTCTCATGGCTTTGGCATCATGGCTCCCGAACAGATAAAGCGTTTTCGACTTTGTTTTTTTTTGTAACAAAGATGATTTTTGCGCGTGTGTTTTTAGACATGTTTGATGAAATAGTTTAACAGTTATGGAGGTGAAGTGGAGAGGAAGAGCCGAATATCTGTAAATATGCTCGAGTGGTTTCTCAAATGAAAGCGCATCACGTGCATGCTCATTACAAATTAATATGATTATTCACGTTTTAGGGAACTAAGGTTTTGAAAAAGTTGATTTTTTTAATTTTCTTATTACAGGACTAACACTGAAAAAGGTTATGGTATATGGATTGACTATCAGTTTGTCTTAGCACCCCTTACGTTCTCATTGCTGGGACACAGGGACTGCACTCTGGAGTATATTTTATCTCTGGATATTAAGCCTTGATTCGCCACGCTAGCCAAGTGCGGGTTTGCAAATGCCACATGTCCTTCAAACTCTTAAAAGTTCTCAGAACATGCCGGTTTCCTAACGATTTAGCACTTCACCGTTAGAGCATGTGTTTAAAGCGCACATTAATTTTTCAAGAAGAAAAATACAGAGGTTGCTTGTCGGTTTTTAAACCACTACCTTTGGAATGTAAGTCGAGAGTGCTCCCACTTAGAGAATATGAAAAACGAATTATAAAGTTTACTAGGCAACTTATGTGAAAAAAAGTTTAAAATGTAATGTATAAAGTTGTTTATATTACAGTAGTTTCTTTATATTTTGTCTCTATAAATATTAAGAATTTCTAGCTTAATTTTACAATGTTTTTTTGATGAATTTTTGGTTAATTTGCCTTTTTTTGGATGGAAAGTTAAAAATATGTAATTTTTAATTTTAATGCAGCAAAATATTAAGACGCATCCGTAACCTTCTCACGCAGATAGAATTAATATAAGATAGGATAAATTGAAATAGTTTTACATATAAAGTTAGCTTTACCACCAATTAAAATTTCTAAAAATTTTAAAATTTCAAATTCTGAAACAAAAACGACTTAGGAGTTGTGTTCGCTCATTTTGAGTATTAGGACTTATTGTTTCGTGACAACTTTTTATAATATTAAGTCTTCTCAACTTATGTGTGTTTTTCCAGTTCTAATTATGAAATTAATTCATATTTTAATTTTCTTGTATTGTTGTTTTTAGTAAATTTCCATAATTTCTATTATAAAATAAAATTGACATTGCCATTTACATATATAAGAAAGTTTTGAATTTTGCCTTTGAGAAAAACAATTTTCCGAAGCACTTCTCCGATTCATAAATATTTTAACTTTTTGTGTAACGGCTACATGATTTGAGATCAATACCAACTACATAGACTTCGTGTCAGACTTCGCCAGTAGTTACGCAAAAGAGATAGAGTGTACTTGTATCTCTTTCCTGCAAAGGCAAATAGCGTAAACTTCTCGAACTTGTCTAGTCCAGTCTAGGGTAGAATAGAAAGGAAATCGCCATGCTAAGCCAGCAGAATCTGAAGATGTGGGATATCTTTTTCAGATATTGGTAACCTTATCAAGTCCGCCGAGAAATCGAAACACAGAGGCTACGTTTTATCGGTAAATATATATTTATTTCTCCGGTAAATTCCATTACAACGTACCTATTATAATTCACAAGCAAAATAACGGCTAGTTTGAAATAAAAGGACCGGAAACCAATGAAACAGCGCAGCAACAATCTGCGTAATCAGGGACTGATGTCACAAGATTTCAAGACTGTTAGCAAATTGTCCAAAGTTATTGGAGACTCGATAAATGTTAAATTAAATGAATCACTCCTATTTATAGTTCTGTCGGTTAGTTGTTTTATTATGGCCATGAATCTTATCGAATGTTTGTTTCCTAGCAGAGACTTAAGTCTCAAGTCTCGAATGTAGCGTTGGCATGGTCATTTTGTATCGTCCGTATATTTTATACAGTGTGAAGGATTGTTTGTATAATTGTTAGGAGATACATAACACTTGACATCATAATACTAACAAAACCCGATATCATATTACGAAGGAAAAAGTCTTCCGTGTCTTTTAATTGGAAGAAATCAATTGTATTGAGCCGGAGGGAGACCAAACCTAACAATGATGGATGGTCCCGTTTAAAAAATCTATATATCCTGTGTACATACTGTGTGTGATACATATTTATAAAATTATTTTAATGAACCTTAAGGCCGAGCTTAAGGCCATGCGTAGCTACAATCGGCGCGAGCCGCGAGCTAGTCGCCTGAAACACATGGCATTTTTCAAGGCGTGTAAGGAGAAGCTGATAGTAAACGTTTATTTGAATTATAGCGTAGCTCGCGGACACAGCTGTGGTGGATGCACGTACTAAATAATAAAAAAAAGATTAGTCCTTTATTAAGATAATTAAAAAAAAATAACGTCTTGATTTTTCTTTTGGAAGAAAAAATAAAATATTCCAACTGTTACGGGATCAATCCAAGGCACTCTGTGGGGACCGATACACAAAAGTTGTACGACGGAGTTGGAAAGATAAGAAAAAGAAGCTGTTGGAGAAAGGAATAATAAATCTAAATTTAAAAGCTCCAAATTCCTATGCCTTAATTTCCTTAAACGTAAAACAACATAATATTATGTAATGTGGACGCGATGGGATTTCATTTAATACCCCACACTAGTATATTTAACAATAATTAATTAAATAATAATTAATAAATTTTAATTATTAATTAATTAAGTTTTTTAATTTTAGTATGGACAAGACGAAGGTCATGTCGAATGTCCATGTAGTGCCCTCCCCTGTTATGGTTGAGGATTCGATGCTCGAAGTTGTTGACGCATATGTTTACCTAGGACAAACAGTCCAATTAGGTAGGTCCAACTTCGAGAAAGAGGTCAATCGCCGAATCCAGCTCGGATGGGCAGCGTTCGGGAAACTTCGAAACGTCTTTTCATCCAATATACCTCAGTGCCTGAAGACGAAGGTGTTTAACCAGTGTGTGTTGCCAGTGATGACATATGGCTCCGAGACGTGGTGCTTCACCATAGGCCTCATGAATAGGCTCAGAGTTGCGCAACGAGCTATGGAAAGGGCTATGCTCGGGGTTTCTCTACGTGATCGAATCAGAAATGAGGAGATACGTAGAAGAACGCGGGTCACCGACATAGCCAAGCGAATTAGCTCGTTAAAGTGGCAATGGGCAGGCCATGTAGCGCGTAGAACAGATGGCCGTTGGGGCCGGAAAGTTCTTGAATGGAGACCACGAATTGGCAAACGGAGAGTAGGACGTCCACCAACTAGATGGACGGACGACTTGGTGAGAGTAGCGGGCTCGCGGTGGTTACAAACTGCTACCGACCGAAATTACTGGAAGTCCTTGAGGGAGGCCTATGTTCAGCAGTGGACGTCCTACGGCTGAAATGATGATGATGATGACTAGTATATTTAAAGATTTTCGGTTTTCCTTACCCACTCTCACTCCCATAACTTTTAAACGGCACAACCGATTTTCATGAAACATGTCTAAGAACACTCATGTCAGACTCACCTTTCATACAAAAAAAACTAAATTGAAATCGCTCCATCCGTTCGGGAGCTATGGTGCCACAGACATACAGACACACAGACCGACAGACAGACAGACACACAGACAGACAGACAGACAGATACGTCAAACTTATAACACCCCTCTTTTTTTGTCGGGGGTTAATAAAATGACAAGGCGAATGGAAATACCCAAGATTTATGAGCCCATTCTAGATATTTTATATTATCTTCGAAAAAACGAAAAATCAAGACGTGTCAGTTTGTTATTTTTGAGTCAAAAGACGGAACTTTGATGCTCTTTATCTATGCACTTTCTTATTAAATTGATAAAATAGAAAAAAGGTGTCCAGTATTTTTGGCCGGTTCTAACAGACGAACTATCCAGAAAACCATTTTTATGTAGTCATCATGCCTATTCCCGCGAGCCGCTGCACGCGCCGCTTAACGCTCCGCTTAACGCGCTGCCTGAAGCTACGCGTGTTATTGAACGCGGCCTTATAAATACCTTTGTATATTAGCTTATCGTGATGGTAAAAATAATATGTTTATGCAGATAGACAGAACATTGACGGCAAAATTATCTGTACCTACCCGATTAGTGCTATTATAGATAACAGGTTTTTATTGTTCTATAATTTATAAATTTAACTATTGCTGTCCGATTGTTGCCCTCTTTTTGCAGTATCTTCTAGTTTATTGTAGAATATGTCTTAGTTTACGACTTATATACAGTTCCTGGGTTATTGCATTTATTTTTTTGATTACCTACTGTGTAACTGATAGAACCAAAAATATGATAGAAGAAGATCCGAGCCTACATCGACATTCACCGGGTTGATACATTTAATATATTGGAAAACATATTAAAAATGGTTAGACAAAAAAATCCTGGACATAATATTTTTATTTATTTAAAAAACAATCATTCGTCAATAAATATTGCATCATGAAGATAATAAGAAAATTTTATACTGCTGATGCGGTAGCTGCAAATACAGCTACCGCATCGAGTCTCATTTTATATATTACTCATACGCTTTGAAAGAAAGAAAGAAAGAAAAATATTTATTTGTGTACAAAAATAAGACAGAAAACATTATTATATTAAACTTAGATTAAAGTACACAAATGGGTCGACACTCAGCATGTGCTGTATCTTTGCTATGTTTGATATAAAATAAATAAATAAACGCAGGAACAGTCGCGTGCCAGTCCCACTTATATGAAAACGAGGCCGAGAGATCACGACGACATAACGAATTCGCACCTGAGACTTGGTCCAGAAATATTCGGAACAGATAATATTAGCTGAATACCGCGGTGACTAACCTACGTAGCATTAGGTACACGCTGGTACCTAGATACTACATAGTAGAGTAATGTTTCTAAAATAAAGAAAGAAAGAAAAATACTTTTTATTTAGAGTTTGATATTTAACATAAATATATTGAGATTGAACTTTATAATTTAATTAGTTGTATATTGTAATTGTTTTAATTGTATATTTGCATGCCGATGTATTTTTGTGAAATATATGAAACAAAATATATGAAGCCGTGTTGGCTAAGTGGGAGGACACTCGACTTTCATTCCGAAGGTCGTGGGTTCAAACACCGCCACGCACCTCTGGATTTTTCTTCTTGAGAAATTTATGTGCGCTTTAAACACGTGCTTTAACGGTGAAGGCAAACATCGTGAGGAAACCGGCATGTTCTGAGCACTTTAAAAGAGTTTGAAGGACATGTGACATTCACCAACCCGCACTTGGCCAGCGTGGTGAATTAAGGCCTAATCTCTCTCGTCAAGAGAGGAGTCCCTGTGTCCCATCAGTGGGAACGTTAATAGGGTGATGATGATAAAAATCAATATCTAAAACTAATAATTGACTCTACCTTTACCTACGTGAAAATTAAAAACAAACTTCGTGAAACTCAGGAAGAAAGAAGAGGAAGATTATTCGTCTAAAAACGCAGCAATCCTCCTCTTCTTTCCTGGCGAAACGCACAAACAAACATGTCTAGGTGTAAACCAGTTCAGTTGGTAGATAATGTAGATATTTCGATCAATTGATTTGATTCATCGAATGAATGAAAACGTCAGGCGCAGTTTCCCTGTACCCAAAGGGTAAACAAGCCCCTATATTGCTGCTTCATCGTCTGTCTATCAACAGATCTGGCTGAGATTGAAATTTAGATTGAGATTGTAATGATGCGCTTCTGTTGTTATAACATCGAATCCTCAGACTTAGAATAAATATAGAGGTATATTCAAGGGGGCTCCCGTTCAACAAACGTGATTTTTACAATTTAAGGCGAAAATATGAATACATAAAACAACGTTGCACGAGACTGGTACATTGATGGAGTGACCGCTCTGACTGCAAAATTTTACGACATTTTTTTTATATTATTAGTCGACCCGACAGATGTTGTCCTGTCCCACGTCTCAAAAAACAATATCCAGTTGACCGTATTGTGAATCTAAACCATTCCCAGATCCCCTTGAACACACACAAAATAATTCATCAAAATCGGTCCAGTCGTTTGAGAGAAGTTCAGTGGCATACACACTCACATACAACAAGGATTTCTTGGTGTAGTTTGAAACCATCTCGTAAATTTCTTTGAAATTGTATTATTATTAAGATATCGTCTCACTGTCAAATGTATGAGAATAACGAAAGAATGAGCGTTTTGGATGAATTAAAATCCTTAATTTTAAAGCACGGAACTTTTGGTTTCCTTACAATAGTGTTTATTGTTTGCAGTATTAGCGTAATAACTAAATCAAGATATTGTTAAATACGTATTATCCCGTGATACATAAATTTATATAATATTTAAATATTAGATAATTTTTATTTATATATTACTATTTTATTTTCTGAGCAGCTGTTTCCGGGTTGGAACAAAAAAATACCTACAAGTGATCGAACTTAGACCAAAAGTTTATTATTTCTATAATTCGATTTTTGTACATATTAAAATGAATTTTAAAAATAAAGAGTAAATTCTCGTAAAATTCACATAGGCATAACAGATGGACCCATAATGTCGTTGTTTATATTTATGTAAGTTTCAATTAACAGTTCGACAGTCAGTTAGACGATACTAGTGGATTGATAAATCGACCCTTAAGATTAGACCAAAACAGATCATTTTTGCCTGAAAACACAAGAGCCAAAGTTAAGTATTGGCAGAGTCCGCCGCGCGGCAGACTCTCCCGCTTCGCAGTCGCTTTGGTCTCGGAGGCTTGGCCGAAGCTTAAATCAAATATTATAATGAATTACCTAATCATCATCATCACCCTATTAACGTTCCCACTGCTGGGACACAGGGACTTCTCTCTTGACGAGAGAGATTAGGCCTTAATTCACCACGCTGCTGGCCAAGTGCGGGTTGGTGGATGTCACATGCCCCTTCAAACTCTTTCAAAGTTCTCAGAACATGCCGGAATTACCTTATATGATTTTCTGATTTAGAAAATATAAGCATTAATCGTAAATTGAATATAGAACACAATATCCGGTTTCCTGTTTTAGGTGTCTAAAAATGAAATTATGACGATTTAGTCTCATAAAATCATTTAAGTTGCGTTAAAAGTATAGGGAAATCAAATGAATTGTGTGTTATAATGGGGCAGCTTTCAATAGTAGGTAATTAATAATCTTTACTGTTTTTGAAATGATTTCCTTTCAGATAACTCCGGTAGCGAAGCAGTTTCATAAACATTCATTGTTAGTCTTAGAATTTAGATTTCATGATTATTCAATAATGCAGGGAAGGCCACACAGTATCACCTTAGCCGAGCCTATTAAAAAAAAACAGGCTATGTATCTATTTTGTTACATGCACAAACATTTTCTACGAAACACATGATGTCTAATATAAGTTGAAGATAAAAGAGTGGCCTTAATCATACAATGCCGTAATTTGTTGTTTAAAATAAAATAAATACTTCCGGACTAATCACACAGCATCACTTAACCCCAAACTCAGTAGACTTTGTACTATGGGTGTTAGGTGACTGATCATTATACTACATAGATACATTTTTTTTGTAAATACATACATATGATACATAGAAAACATCCAGATACGAAACCAGAAATTGTAGATCGTACTAAATCTGGTCCCCCGGCGGGAATCGAACCCGCAATCCTGCGCCTTCGACCACCGAGCCACAGAGGTCGTCAAGGTGTTGTTGTTATATATTTCGGTCAAAAATTTTTAGGGTTTCGTACCCAAAGGTGTATAG
This sequence comes from Gymnoscelis rufifasciata, assembly GCA_929108375.1. Taxonomy (NCBI): domain Eukaryota; kingdom Metazoa; phylum Arthropoda; class Insecta; order Lepidoptera; family Geometridae; genus Gymnoscelis; species Gymnoscelis rufifasciata. Next base: position 3,354,610 of record OV815301.1, read on the forward strand.
AGAGTTGAAATTTTGTGGACTGACTTATTTATTTTGTCCGCTATAACAAAAAATACTAAAAACACATAATAAATAAATAAAGAAGCATACCACATTTTTATAAACTTAAGCAACGTTGCACGATGCCAGTACTTGGATGGGTGACCGCTCAAACTGCATCTTTTTAATAAATTGTATTTGTTGCGAAATACGTTTATACTGAACACGAAGCCCTAAGATGTAGCATGAGACAATCTCATACCTATCAAATATTTGTAACTATCTGTGAATCAATTTGGGTCAGAACTTGATCTGCGCTGATTTAAATTTCAGGTCGTAAGCGTAGGTCGTTACTGAAATATGCGCAGCTGTGACTGACTGACTCACTCTGCAGATTGTATTGCAATGAATATACGTATTAACTTAAACATCTGTCAGAATTTGAAAATTGACTTTTTATGGGATAGGTGGATTGTTATGAAGACTTGCTGGGTAAGAGTTATGGACTTGTACAAAGGTTATATTTTAATTCGAGTGTATATTATACACTTTTTTAAATATTATGTAAACTGTCTAGTTTTCAGCCTAGTGGCGGAGTCTCTGTAATACGGTTCCGTTCATAAACTAAGAATATTTAAACCCTAAACTGATAAATATCTTTGACGCCATTTTTATTCTTCTTATACGTTAAGTAACTACACGACCTTTCCTGTAAAAATATTTTTTAGTAGACAATATTAAACATTTATTCTATGCCTAGAATATTTTATGCATCAAGCCGGCTTTTGTTGTGTCTATTCTAAAAAAAATAATTTCGAGTTTGCATTTGAAGTTAGGGTTACACTAATATAAATATTTTTATATACGTACCTACATAGGTACTTCAGGTCTAATAAAGTTTTATTTCTCAGTAGAATATACATAATTCAGTAATTGATAACATTTTATAAATAATAATTAATAATTATACCATCCTAAATAGTAAAAGCAAAATGCCAACTTACAATTCACAAAAATACATTTATTTCTTCATAACACTATTGTTACTGTGTAATAGTGTTTTAACCTTGTGGGTACTTACGACTTCATCATTATGAATACTTGTTAGTACTTTGGTGCCCAACCAAACAAATTTTGTTACACTGACATTTAAATATGTATTTGTTTCATAACCTCAAAAATGTTGGTTCCGTCCGACAGAATTCCCGCGCTGGCCATTCAGTGTTGCAACACTAAAATTAGATCACTGTCTTTTCCTAAATTATGTTATTGTTACGTCGTCGCTGATTCAGGTCTAGATATAATTTGTTCGAAAGGTGAGTTTAATTTGGGATGTCTGTGTTTGAAATAAGATTAATGTGGAACTTTTTTGATTGGTTTTATATTGAATCGCAAATTATTGTAGAATAATGTTAAGTAGTAGATTTATAATTATTAGATTTTGAAATGTGTATCAAATGTATCTATCAAAATCTAATAATTTTCGTTCGTTTTAATAACGTATTTGAATGGCTTAGAAATCAAGTGAATTTGGACTAGGTTAATGTAAAAAAAAAACCTTATATGCCAATAAAATGTATATTTACCATAGTATTATTGTTTTGCAATAATTTAACAATTAAAATAAGTTTCTTAATGTTATCAAATTAAAATTGAAATATATCTATAAATTCTAACTGATAAAACGTGCAATAACATACGTCGAAAAGTTTATATAAACAATTATAATTATGTTTATATACATATATACCATTTATAATATGTTTTTATATACATATAGCAAATATAATAAGAAAATAAATAAATGAGTTCGCAGATTACAGCACAGTTTTATCAATAAATAATTAATTTATTCCTTAATGATAACCACATTGGTGGGCATAATTATATCCATTCCAGCTAGTTTGCGGGGAGGCATAATGTCCATCGGTGAAGTTATGGTATATGTATATTACAGAAGTAACAAAAGTAAACCGATAGACTTTATGTATCTAAATTTTCATTAAAAAAACATGGAATATTAAAGCGCCACTAGAGAAAACATTCTTAAAAAAATCTGGGACCAACTTTAAGCGTTAGTATTAATATTAAAAAATATGATGCCACAAAATTTCAATTCGATTTCTATAACGGTTCTTGAGATAAAACCTAGTGACAGACATACAGACAGACAGACAGACGACGAAGTCTCAGTAAGAGTAAAGAGAAGTCTCAGTCATAGGGACCCTATGACTGAGACTTCTCTTTACCCTTTGAGTACCTAACCTTTAATATATCAAAATTCTTAAAAATTTAAATTTAAAAAACGCCTCGAGTAAAGAACCTTTTAGAAAGTCGGTTCTAAAATAACAGATGTTATTATTTTATTATCTTAAACTACCTAATAAGCAATTTTCAGCGTGCATTGTAGTTACCATACACCAATTTTATTCGCTTCTCAACTCAGTATAAAACATTGAAGCGAACTGTCAAGACAATGTTATCCTTGATATTTTTTGTTTAAACAATATAGTTTTATTAATTTTATGTTGACCTGTCCATGTAGGCCATGTGATTCTAAGGAAATAAACTTTGTGACTTTGACTTTGAAATTGACAATCTCAATAAAAATAGGTACATACCATTTCAGAAAATTCGTCGTCCATCACAAAAGCAGTATTAAAATTCCACTAGTTGAACTAATTTAACCTTGTTTTTTTTTATTGAAAGGGTTTTATCAAACTTTACACTTGATTGTATCTTAGCACTTGTTACAATCATTTGTAAACTGCACAAAAAAGGATCTAAACTCTCTATTGCATCACTAAATTTTATCTAAAAATCGCATTAAAATGTCTCAGTTCTTTTTAAGATTACCGTAAATAGGTATAACAGAGGCAACAGTTGATTTCAATTTATATTAATTGTATTTGGATTCCGCACATTGACACTCCTTAAGCTTCTTAAAACTGTAACTAATTCCATACTTTTTGCAATAATAGAAAAACCATATATGTACATATTTACGCAAGAGCGGCGGCAACTAATTGAAATCCGAGCGCAGCTATCAATATGATAAATAGTTCCAGTTTGTCAGTCATATTCAGGGATTATGTAATCCCGAAACATTGTTAATAAACTAGGCACTCAAATTTCAACGAGTTTGATAATTTAATTCCTAGCAAACTTCAAAACTGCTTGATTGACAAATATGCTGGAACAAATTCACAACGAAACTATTTTGTTTTGTGACCAATTTAAAGAAAAAAATACAAGTTCTAATTAGGGTAATAGGTATTTTTATCGCGTTTAAAATCGGTTTGATAACAAAGTTACACGGGTTTCTGGTACTACGAGTAGATATTTGAAGCTAATGGGATTTGCAAACAAATAACCTTCTCGTAAATATATTTTTGCATAAATTAGGACGTGGTGCTTGCAGAAATACAAACACCTTAAGCGGGAAGTGAATCCACTACTACCTTGCCGCCAGCTGATCTTTGCTCACTGCCCGAGGTAGACAGTATACAAAAACTTGGGCTTTCAGTATAATATCACTACTCATAGACACAAAATATAACCCGTAGCTATAGAGTAGGTACGTTCTTATTTACTTAGATATAGGTATAGACATAAATAGAGCCGCAAAGCAATTTTATAAAAGGAATATCATATATATAAATATTTTTTGATGTGCGTAATAAGTAGACTTACCCGATGCGGTGCCTGCAAAAGTCGATGTACAGCGGCAATCTGGTACGACAGTGGTATAGTCGTATTGAAGGTGTGATACAGAGCCCTCGGAGGCTCCCTCACGTTATACTCCAAAAACGGATCCAAGTCATTCAAATACTGCACACGAAAAGAAACACCGGCAAGGTCCCTCATAGCACCATTCACCCTATTTTCACTGACTTTCAATAATTCGAACATTTTAAACAACTAATTAATCACAGTCCAATCACATTTTACACTAAAACCTGAAATGAAACGTAAGTTCCTTTGAAATTTCAAATTTCGCGGCGGAACGTGGAACGCGCGCCAGTTTTCATTATTTTTCTTTTTAAATTCGAATAGAGTTGAGCACTCTACCGCGTTCTAAGGCGGTTTGACTCGAACGCATCGCCTCGCGACCGCACGTTCTCGTCCGCGGCGATAACCGTGCAAGATGTTTTGATTAGGTTTTTTTACGTCGAAAGGATGTGGTTGGCTTTGGTTTGTAACTGCATGTACGAATACTAGCACTAACGAGCTGATCTTGATAATGGAACGTCACCTTTCAGCGATACTGCGAAGGTGTTGAGTTAAGTTATGCATCATTGTCTATTCTTGAAATTGTTTATCTGTTCTTGTAATGTGTTTATCTATGCTGAAGCAGATTTGGTGATTTGTTTCAAGGCCGAGACTGTTACGTGAGTTAAGTTCACGAATACGATATTAGCCATTTGTTCCGAGTCTGGTCTATAAGTAGAGGGTTATTTTTGCTTTGCGGTCAAGACATACCGCGGATCTAATGATGCGAAACAGTGGACCTCATTCTTTACTACAAATAATATAATTTGAACGTCTGTAACTAGAGACTATGATAAAGTGCCAAATTGAAAACAGGTATTTTTAACGTAAATTGTGACGATAAGATATTGAGTAATGAGTGACTTTGTGAATAAAACTTTTATTATATATATTAGTATGAAAATTTTACACCTTTTAATAATATATAAAAAACATTTATTTCAAATTGAAATTCTATACATTAATTTACCTACATTAAATAAAATTAAACGTGATAAGGTTAAATGTAAAATTGCACAGTTTTCATAATTTACAACCGTGGCTTGATCAGTAATTATATTCTTTAGCGACAAAATAGGTTTATTACGACGATCGTTTGAACCAATGGAAAGCAATTTATGAATAGCAATCAAATCATCGATGGGTGCGTAGAATTGATCTTGCAGATTCAATTCAATTGAATATGGCGGCCGTAATTTGACATTGACAATAAGCTGTTTTGTATGATAAAATATTTCGACTTGGTACCTAGTCAATAGGACGCAGTAATATCACACATTAGTGTTAAATGCGAATAAACCAGTGCCGATTTTTGACAATGGTCTCATAGGCTCTTTTTGGGTAGGTACCGTACTAAAATGGTAAACACGGGAACTGGCTAAGCATGTCACCATTCTTTAAGCAAAGAACCGCGATAGATAGAGAGTTCACTAATAAGATATTACTAACTTCGAACTTTCTAGAGAGTTGAAATTTTGAGGTACGATGTATTTCTCTTGCCGCTATATAAACAAATACTAAAAACTGATAAATTAATATATAAGAGGGCTCTCTTACAACAAACGTGATTTATATAAAGCTAAGCGACGATGCGCTAGGTTAGTACTTGGATGGACCGCTCTAACAGCATCTTATTGTAAAATGTGTAAAAACTGTCCACGGAACCCTATTTGTATGAGTGTACGAGTTCATCTCATTATTAAATCAAATTTATTTCATTCATTTGACAGTCAATTGACTACATGAGAGGATGGAAATATCGTTCCATTGATCCTTAGATTTTGTGATTCAGGTAACTATTGTAAGCATTCACTACTCAGTTATTTTATTAAAGTAAAATTTTGTCATATTCTACACCATAAATAAATGACAGTTTTATTTATTACAAATGTGGAGATTATTACGTTGATTCGCCATTATTAACCCCCGACCAAAAAAGAGGGGTGTTCACAGTTTGACGTGTCTGTCTGTCTGTCTGTCTGTGTGTATGTCTGTCTGTCTGTCTGTCTGTCTGTCTGTGGCACCATAGCTCCTAAACGGATGGAGCGATTTCATTTTAGTTTTTTTGTATGAAAGGTGAGTCAGCGCGAGTGTTCTTAGACATGTTTCATGAAAATCGGTTGTGCCGTTTAAAAGTTATGGGGGTGAGAGTGGGTAAGGAAAACCGAAAATCTGCAAATATACTAGTGTGGGGTATCAAATGCAATCGCATCGCGTCCACATTACATAATATTATGTTGTTTTACGTTTAAGGAAATTATGGCATTGGAATCGGGGGTTTTTCTTAAATTTTAAATTTAGATTTATTAAATTTAATTTCATGAACATTACATAAGCTATATCTGTAGTTATTATCTTACTTCAGACAATATACTCGTAAAGCAAAAATTAAAGCAATATAAATTGAATGATATTTTACGGGAAGCTTAAACATTCTCTTAGTAATGGGAATTGAGCGATTCTTTGATTACCTAGTCATTAAAATTAACTTATAATTAGTGCTTCAACGGGTATTCGACAATCTGTGTTTTTTATATCCGAAACATTTACAATAGAAAGAGAGAGAGAGAATCGATACTTCTATTGTAAAGCTGAAGAGTTTGATTGTTAGAACGCGCTAATCTCAGGTACTGGTCCGATTTGTAAAATTCTTTCAGTGTTAGATAGCTCATTTAATGCGGAAAGCTACGGAAATACGTTGTTCCCTCTGGAAAAGCCATGAAACACGGGAAGATAGAGAAGTTAGAGAAATTAGTAAATAAATTCTCAGACGTTAAAAGTTAGTTATATAAAATAAAATGGTGAATTTTGGATGTAATGCTCACTGCGCCCGTCCAACTAATGTTATATATTGTCTTAAAAATTTTAATAAGTCTTATATAATTTAAATATGTAAATATTTCCGGACAATTTACACAACATCTAGCCCCGTGGTAAGCTCTTAGCTTATTTTACGTTTCTAGACATCTGATACACTTAATATAATAGATATTAAATATTTATTTAAATATTTATATACATATTGTTTTGTATATGTATAAATATTTTGTTACTATACAAATTAAACACCCAGACCAAGGAAAAGCGCGGACCATAAAAACACAAACAACTCTCGGCTCGAAATAAACTGTATGGCTCAGAATCCTCCCTAATCTGTGACTAGAATATTCAAGGTAATACACATATTACTGGACTAATAATATTACAGAAACATTAATCGGAAATTTACCGACTACTTTGACACACGACCTATGTGTATCATATATTTCGACGTATTTTTACAAAGTTTTTTCATTTATCTACTTAAAATTATGATTATGCATATTATAAATTTGATTCCTTAGCCGCGTCTGTCGGTCTTTATGCCCCGAATAATGCGGTTTTCAGCAATAGGTAGAGTGATTTAAGAGTAAGGTTTTCGCATTCTTGAAAAACCGAAACGGGCCAGCTAGTTATAGCTGTATTTTCATATATTTTGGCTACATTTCCCATCACGCATCGCGAGTTTTCGCATTCTTGAAAAACCGAAACGGGCCAGCTAGTTATAGCTAAATGTATTTTCATATATTTTGGCTACATTTCCCATCACGCATCGCGAGTACCACAGAACGCAGCTATCAGGCCGTTGACCCGCACGCGATCCGCGATTCACCACGCCCGAAGCCATGACTGCCTCGGAAGACCGATTGAGTAATACTCAACTCTCAAGGTCTTCTTGAACCCCTTTCACATTGAATGCGAATGGATGCATGTTTGTTTATTTTGTGTTCAAACAGCTGAGATTTGAGTGAAACATTTCTTTTCAATGCTGTGCTCACCTTTTATTAGAATATATATCATGGTATAATAAATTAAAAAGGTATGTATTGATAATTTTAAAGTGATGGTTATATAAATATTCTCTTGGTGTAGCCTATTTTAATAAATAAATAAATTTCGGTAAAAACAGGAAGTTTAATTCCGAAAATGTTGAAGACCCAAAATGTTTTTTGCCAGAATCTTTGAGTTTATTTGGTTTCCCAAAATGTTTGATACTAAGTAAAGATTATAAGTAGTTAGTCTAGGTTTATCTTGACGTATTGAATTTAACGTTTTAACATAAAATGTATTTATTGAATAAGGCAAAACGGTCTTAATTATTTTTTTTGATTAGGTACGTTTTTTTAGAAGTTTATGAAGATCGTCAATCCGTTTATATAGTTGCTATAGTATGATATAATTTGACCTGATACGGCGGAAGGCTCTTTTGTGATCCATTACCAGAATAAGGGGAGTATTTAAATTGTGTGAAAGGTAATTTTAATTAAAAGTTAGTTATATGATATCAGAGGTTATAAAATCGATCCTTAGGAAAAGAAAAGTTCGATAGTTTCCTTTATGAATCGTAAACCTAATGAGAAAACACTTTTTCTTCCACGTAAATTTTAATTCTCTGATCGATGGATTAAGTGTGATTGCTACAAAATTACATTTTAGTCATTAAGTAGATGTACATGATCCTCCCGACGCATTAAGACAAATTCTCGTACGCAAACCGGCACATTCATCATCATCTCAGCCGTAAGAAGTCCACTGCTGGACATAGGCCTCCCTCAAAGATCTCCAGTGGTTTCGGCTGGCAGCGGCCTGCATCCACCGTGAGCCCGCAGCCTTCACCAGATCGTCCGTCCATCTAGTTGGTGGACGTCCTACGCTGCGCTTGCCGATCCGTGGTCTCCATTCGAGAACCTTTCGGCCCCAACGACCATCTGGCCGGCATCATACCGACACATTAAAATACGTGAAATACTCGCAAAATAACATAATTATTTCATATTTTGATTTCATTGTAAAACAATCAAAATAGAATCGCGGAAGACATTTGAAAATTACTGTTACAGACATCTAAGACCTATTTCGCATGCAAGTTATCTGAATACATCTGATGGTACAAAAGATGCTGTCGTGACTCGTAAAATTTTGTTTAGCCATAATTATCGTGTACTTCCCACGGCACAACAATGCTAGTTTGCATCGTCACTTTGTGCTAAAGTTAGTACTTAGTATTGTTGACCATATTTATATCTATTCTTATGAGCTTTGAAAATTACGAGTTCTAGAATTAAGACCATGTTTTAAATTGTCAGTTAGACACCCTCTGAAGTAATTGTGAAAATAACTTCTTTAGAAAGTCGACCAAATATGAAATCGTCTTGAGTTTGGTCGAATATCAAAAACCGTTCAAATCAAATCAAATCATTTATTTGCTTAAATGTAGGTACAAATAGATCTTATTTTTATGTCAATATTAGTTCCATTACATTCTGCCTGTCCAGACGTGATTAGTGTCCGTTTTATGATTACTGAAAAGATTTTTACTATCAATTTAGGGAAGTCTTTTTCTAGGCTTTAAAAATATCAGATCACCATCGTTACCTAGTTGGTAATCGTAAACACAACATTTAAATTGATTGATATAAAAAATAAGGATTTGCTTTATTTTATTTTGTAGGTATTTCATTTTAAGTTGTAAGTACTTTAAATATGTATAAATTTGAATCCAGATTGTAAACTTTGATAATATAGTCCTAGAATCAGTCAACTCCATTGACAAAACACAATCATACATACATACGTCCTAATTAATTTCCTTTAATATTAATAACCCCAATTATTATATCATCCATTACCTCATTTCAGTTCAGTTCAATTTCTTGTGATTGGACTCTGCGCTTGATGTGACAATTTGCCAGTGTCGAGTTAAATAAAATTATAAAGTGAAAAATATGTTACTCAGTTGAACGCCATTTTGCGTCTCTGGTTCAGTTCAGTTCAGTTTCTTGTAATTGGACTCTGCGTTTGAAACGTCAGTTTGCCATTGTCATGTTAAAAGTGAAACGCCATTTTTCCATATTACATTTAATATCCACCACATTGTGAGGTTATGACTTCCATTATTTTGACAAGCGCGCCGTCATTAGCTATTCTATTCTAAACCCATTGCACAAGCGTTGTGAAACCGGACTGATGCGTCGGGAATTAGATCAGCTGTTTCGGACAAGATGGCGGATGGAAGCGTTTAACGTTTCGTTTTAATGAATTATGAGGTATTTTGACAGTGATTTCGTGGTTAAGCTTGGCATCACTGCTTAGCAAAAATTGTATTGTTTCTTTACCATTACTATACATTCATAACAATAATAATAATAAAGCCCATTTATTTCTATACATTATACTATACATTAGTTTAGTCATAATATAATTCTGAAGTTTTTTGGCGCTAACCTCAGTACGACAGGTCCAATTTGAAAAATAAATTTTATTGTTAGGTATTTTATTATCAAGGAAATATGTTGTTTCTGCGGGATAATCCAAAAACACGGTCAACACCGCGTGTAAAGCTAGTCTATAGATATAATCGTAACATATTCGCAATTATCTTAAAAGGTTTCAGTAACCAGTAATAGGCGTTGGAAGGTACAAGAGAACGTTTATATATACAATTCATACCCGTGCAAAGTTGGGGACGGGCTGTTTGTATTTTTTGTATAATAATTATGTTTTAATTATGAAACAGCTGTTTCGAAACAACAACGACAAACAAAAGTTATGTTTGTTTGCAATGATATGATACTTGCATAGAGGAAACCCAGACTAGAAATATTAATTTTAGAGCATACGTTATGCATAGGTACGGCGTTTCAGGGCTTATTCACTTACGGAAATTGAACTAGGTTAGGCTTGTCCGCGGTAATTCGGATCTCTTTTGTACCTACGTGTTTGTCATAAAACCGCGCCCGCTTAAGGCAGCCTCAGGTCTTAGTCTCAGGCCCGTATTAATTAACCAAACTACTAATAAACTCGGCTTAGCGTTCAACTTGGACAAGTCTGTCTTGAAACTCACTACCGCCTTATGGAATAGATGAAGCCGCGCACACCTAAGACTAATCATCTAATAGACTAAAAAGTCTGTCTAAAGGCAGATTTTTCTAAGGTGGACGCTAACCCTAAGTTCCATCTAGAGTGCACGTTTGAAACGTAAAGTACTTAATACGTTATTAAATACGCACTCAAGATCTAGCTTTTAGTTGAGTTTGGTTTATTAATACGTGCCTACATTTATTTATGTCTTGTTACTTTTCTGAGTTATGCAAAACAAACCATGACAATAAAAATAGTTAGAGTTTTAGTAACCCATTCATCAACGCATTTTCAATTTGGATTCTTTTGTATTACAATTCTAGAACATGAGTGAAGCTGGGCTGGTGTGTCAAAAATATTGACAGGTGCTGTACATGGACTAGGTCAGGTGCGATTCGTGCAAGTGCGTATAGGCTGGGTGCTGTGACTGGGCTACTTCAGTTTTAACGTACCTACGTACCAGAGTACTGTTACGCCTATTAACTAGCAAGTCTTAGAATTATAGCTTATCAAACATTTCCCATAGTTGGTCACGGTCGGAAGTATCTTAAAATTGAGGATGCTTAAAGTTTTCTTTGTCATCTAACAAGAGAATACGTACTTGCTTTTTTCTACTGATTGTAATTTTTCTAGTTTGGTCAAGTAGCTATTTAGCGAGTACCGAGTACAAAAACATGGGTTTGTTAATAAGGTCCAGTTAATATTTCGGATTATTTATCTCTTACTCTAAACATTACAAATTAAAATGGGCAAGGCGTTGTAAAATGCTGAGCTTTTGACTGACTGCCTCAGTGGTGCGGTGGGCGGGGGTCCGCTTGCGACACATGAGGTAGCTGGTTCTATTTCCGCCAAGGGTCAAGTGATTCAACGCTCTGAAAACACTTTCTCCTTGTCTGGGTGTTTTATGTGTATAATAATAAATATCTATTTCATATATAGTATGTCTATTATATTAAGTATATCAGATGTCTAGTACCCGTAACACAAGCTTTGACATTACCACGGGGCGAGTTTGTGTGGATTGTCCGAAAATATTTATTTATTTATATTAGATAGAACTAAGAATAAAGATAACGAATAAATATAAAAATAAATTGACCTGATGACCTGTGGTACTTAAATTTACAACAAATTAAGTTGCCATGAGCCACGAGCGACTCCGCATTCAAGGCGCGATTAAAACGATGGCTTATAGAACAGACATTTTACAGCTATAACTATTTGTATTTGTATGTGTGTGGAAAACCTGTCTGAATAAAGAAACTTTTTATGTTTTTTTATTTTATTTATTACGAGTTCATAGAGTGCTCTCTGATAAATCATCAGTAGCTGAGATAAGAAATTAATTTGCTTGGATTGACATTACGTTTGTATTGTATTTAATTGTAATTTAATAAATAACATTTTCCGCACTACTCACACAGCATAACCCCAAACTAAGCAGAGCTTGTACTATGAATGTTAGGTGGCTGATAATACTACATAGATATTTTTTTTTTGTATGTACATACAATGATACATAGAAAACACCCAGACCCGAAACCAGAAATTGTAGATCGTACAGAATCTGGTCCCCTGGTGGAAAACGAACCCGCATTGACTTATTATTCAAAACTTGACATAATGTATTTGTTATTGACTAAGTAGGTATTTGGAATTTGACATATTTATTAATTGTATTTGATGATTTATTTGTTTTGACATTATTAGTACTAAAACCTGTGTAACCGAAATGTAATTGTATAATTGTAAATGTATAACTAATATATTAACAATATATGACTAATAATGACTGTTGTACCCAGTGGGTACTGGGTAGTTTCTTTTGTACAAACAGCCAGACAGACAATACCACTGCATTATATAAACATTCATAGCAAACGATTTTGTATGGACATTTTACAAACCAAATTCCGTTCGTATCATAAATATTATGACTTTGATAGTGAATTTTTAACGAGTTCGTCTTTTTGCTGATTGTACAACAACTTTCTGTCATTTAATCGGCAATAAGGACGAGGTTCTCAATTGAACAAGTAATATTTAGGGTTCCTTACCCACAACGTAAAACGGAATCCTATTACTGAGACTTGGTCGTGTATCTGTCCGTCTGTCTGTGATCATGTATTTTTCATTCCGCTATAACAACAAATACTAAAGTTTTTTTGTTCATCGTAAAATTTGTATAAATTGTACACAGACCCCTTAGTGTAGTAAGAGTAGATGTTGATCGACTATAGTATTTGTACTATAGTCGATCAACATCTACTCATCAACATGAACAACAAATACTAAAGTTTTTTTGTTCATCGTAAAATTTGTATAAATTGTACACAGACCCCTTAGTGTAGTAAGAGTAGATGTTGATCGACTATAGTATTTGTACTATAGTCGATCAACATCTACTCATCAACATGAACAACAAATACTAAAGTTTTTTTGTTCATCGTAAAATTTGTATAAATTGTACACAGACCCCTTAGTGTAGTAAGAGTAGATGTTGATCGACTATAGTATTTGTACTATAGTCGATCAACATCTACTCATCAACATGAACAACAAATACTAAAGTTTTTTTGTTCATCGTAAAATTTGTATAAATTGTACACAGACCCCTTAGGTGTAGTAAGAGTTTGATCGACTATAGTATTTGTACTATCAAATTTATTTTTGTAACACATGACACAGTTCAATTTTAAGGAATGCAATGATTTGACCTTATTTGGCATGTGAAAAATCGGACCTAAGAATGATTTTACATAGTAACAAACAAAAGTAGGTCATCATCATCACCCTATTAACGTTCCCACTGCTGGGACACAGGGACTTCTCTCTTCACGAGAGAGGTTAGGCCTTAATTCACCACGCTGTCCAAGTGCGGGTTGGTGAATATCACATGTCCTTCATACTCTTTAAAGTTCTCAGAACATAGCGGTTTCCTCACGATGTTTGCCTTCTCCATTAAAGTACGTGTTTAAAGCGCACATAAACTTCTCAAGAAGAAAAAACCAGAGTTGCGAGGCGGGGTTTGAACCCACGACCTTAGGAATGTAAGTCGAGTGTCCTCCCACTTAGCCAACACGGCTTTTTACCTGAAGAAGTCAAATATTTTTCTAAGTACTGAGGTATCTAGTTATAGGTACCTACTCAATCTCCAAGACTTAAAGACTCAAACCTCGCGCTCGTGACCAGCATACCTATACATTATTCTATGCCTATACAGTCCACTCTGATTCGGAATGCATACCTAGTCTCAACTTTCGGTCCTAGACTTCCGGTTCTGACGTCAGCCTTAAATAAGCTGATGTAACAGCCTAGCTTAGTTTTACTTTTAATATATTCTTTTCGTGTATAAAGAGATTGTGAAATGCTTATCAAGAATTAAGATTATTTTGATTGGGTTGTAAAGTGATTGGGCTGTCGAAAACACAACTAATTGATTCAAACACTCAAATCAGTAAGAAATAAAAAAATATAGTACCTACCTAATAAACCACATGCCAAAACTACGCGTCAGCAATGCGGGAAGCGACTACCCCGCGGGATTTTATTATGCCTAAAACGCCCCTTTTTGTGGTAGCTTATGTATGCAAAGAACCATAGTATACATAATAATAAGGACAGCGTAAATCCACCTAATGGTGGATCTGCTTATGCTGAGGCGAGCCCTTTTGGCACAACACATTCAATTATTTATGTTAAGTATTATATAAATTTCTAATTTTTTATTTTATTTTACTGGTTATATGTGTGTTGTGTCAATAAATGTTCTCTCTCTCTCTCTCTCTCTCTCTCTCTCTCTAATAATATACTTATGTGTGCAAGGGTAGTTGCCACTTACGGCAGTTGGAGTATACAAATGTTGTAATCTCATGCATTTCAGAGATTTATCATAACTAAAATTTTATCTTTATTTGTTAAATGTATGGAATTACAACATGTTGTGATCTCCAAAAGTCGTGGTAGGGCTAATGGCTAGATGAACTTGACGAGCATGTAAGATGCGATCATGGTCTGAGGCTAGTGCTATTATCCCCTTCAATCACCATCGATTGCTTACAGCCTGAGGCAGCTGCATCGAGGGAATTAGAAAGAGGAAATCCCTTTGCCGCCCAGCTGTGGGGCAGTACGTAGTGGCGTATCTGCGGGCTAAGCGGAGTAGCCAAAATTAGCTGGGCTTCGGAATCTTAACAAAATGTTGTTGAAACTCCTCACTCAAAACACAACACATCGCAACTTATAAAAATAATATAAGAGATAGCATTTTTTATTAAATGTAGAAAGTGTTTTTTTCCATTCAATTTATAAAACAGAAAAATAAATAAATATTGCTGGACCACACAACAACATATACCATCGTGAGGACACCCTCATGTTTTTAGAACTTTTCAGAGTTTGAAGAACATGTGACATTCACCAGCCCGCACTAGTTCAGTCCAGCGTGCTGGATTAAGGTCCAATAAATCTCCCGTCAAAAGGGAAATCCACGTGTCCCAGCAGTGGGAACGTTAAAAGGGGTGCTTATGCATTGCCGCCGTTGCCCACGCCACGTGAGCAGCTGAGCGAGCTACGTGCTAACGAGATTGCCCGTGACTGTACATCGGTGGTGCAAGCTATAAACGAACGATTTATTCATTTCATTCTTTTGTCGATTTACTGAAGTTTCACTTCTATCGTGTGTGAATCGTACACACACCTTTTTTTTTATTTAGCAGTTTAAATACAATTTTTTTTTTATTTGAGAGTTGATTATTTCGTCTATATAGTCTTATACTATACAGCGGACAAATATGGGTGTCTAACGAGACACTTATATTTAAAGTGACGTTATTGGCGACGTCCACATTAAAAATCTTATGTTAAAAGTGTTCGCGCGAATACTTAGCGAATCGAATAATCGCCGTAGGCCGCTTATGTAGCTAGCCACACCGTGACTAGGTAGAATCTAACTTTCAAACTAAATGGGCCCTTTACAATCTATACTAATATTATAAAGCTGAAGAGTTTGTTTGTTTGTTTGAACGCGCTAATCTCCGAAACTACTGGTTCGAATTGAATAATTATTTTTGTGTTGGATAGTCCAGTTATCGAGGAAGGCTATAGGCTATATAACATCACGCTACGACCAATAGGAGCAAAGATATAGTGGTAAATGTGTAAAGAACGGGAGAAATTGTTCATCTTTGAAGCCTTCCGTTGCGTGCGCCGTGAAAACGGTTCAAGATACACAAAAAATATGTATTAAAGAATAATAGCTCTTTTAATGATCTAAAAAACAGTCCGCAATAGTATATGTCTATCTTTTAAGATTAACTCACAAAAACCGTTTTTATGGTACCTAATTTGGTCGAAATAATTTGTTTAAGTTGTATCAACATAATAATATTAATCTTTATTCGAATAAATATGTTGTTAGTTAAGAGTACTTCATCCATTATAACGCGGGTAGCACCGCAGGGCACAGCTAGTAATAGCAAAACAAAAACAAATAACATTTGTAGTCTAGCGATTTTAACGTAAACACCTATCCTCTGAACTGAAATTGCGTGGTTTTACAGTTCAGTTCAGTTCAGTTCTTATTATTGGCATCGCGCTTGCCATATGCTACGACTTGCCAGTGTCATTCAGTTACTTGAAAGATTAGTAAGCTATACAAAAAATTGATCGGTATCCAGAATGCAGAAACGCGTGGTTTTACCACACGGTTTGAATACGTATTCACAGTAAATGTCAAAGTCAAAACGTGTGTTTCCTTAGACGCACAGGCCATACATGGACAGGTCAACTTAAACTTAATTTAAATAAAAACTTAGAATAATCTAGTAAATAACATTGTCTTGTCATATGTATTAATATTTTGTTATTTTTTTTTACACTGAGTTGAGAAACGAATAGAACAACCCAGCTTTCAACTACTTAATTTACTTATGCTAAACGCTATCGCTCTCACCTTGGCTGCCGAGTTTATAATGGACAAGGTCGCGAGTTCACTTCTCAGTTAAAGCTGCAGCTTACTTAACGGTATGGATTCCGATTGTTACGTCAGAAATGTATTTTCTCGCTAAAACTGCGATTGGCATTATCTGTTGAGATTTTTATCCGTTATTTATGATCTTATAACCCATTACCCATTACGCATTCTAGGTTTAGATTTAGTAATTTCTTATTGTATTGTGTCTTTGTTTGGTGAATAAAGTATTCTCTATCTATCTATCTTATAACTAAATATTAGCACTGTGGTAATGTCTGGGAATGCGTTACGGGATTAGACATCTGACGAATTTCTTAACATTGTTTAATAAAAGCAAGTCATAGTTTAGTGCTGGCGATACAACGTGGTGTCGTAGTGCGTACAAACACAATGCCGATGTTGCATTAGGTACCTTATAATATCTATTTTTTTAATATTACACACCAACATGGGACACCACTTTTTTGCTTACTTTCAAAATTAATTAAGTTATTATATTTTTTTTTACACGTACGTTGTGCTCCATACCCAAAGAAATCCTATAGATTTACATTATAAAGGTTTTCGATATTTTTTCACTAACTGCCCGTTCCGGCTTTGCAGGGATGCAAAACCCTTCTTGAACCACTCTGCCTATAGCTGAAAACTGCGTAGCGATCCGTTTAGTAGTTTTTGAGTTCACTGCGAAGATAAAGACAGAAGGTCTAGGCAATAGACTTTAATTTGTAATATGTATACAAAAACTAAACGCTGGACCATATTGGTGACGATCGAGAGAAAATTTACTACCTTTTTGTCTGGGACTTTTCTATGTATATATGTAACTACTTATGTATTTACAAAAAAATGTATCTATGTAGTATATCAGTCACCTAACACCCTTAGTTTGGGGTTAGGTGACGCTTTGTGAGTAGTCCAGAAATACTTTTTTTATTTTACCTTACTGTAAAAAAATTAAGTGAACTATTAAGAATTTTTTTTTCCATTTTTATATCATACATTTTTGTTGAATTAATTTGAAGTTCACCTGTCCATGTATGCTCTGTGCTTGTTTTGACTTATGTTATGTTTTGAATTTGATTGATAAGAATGGGCCCAAAAAGTACTGGGAAAATATCAGAATGGTGAAAACAAAGGATGAAATTGGAATGTAGATTAAAATACTAAAGAAAAGAAATTTGGGGGTATTAACGGCTACTGAAATCAAACTTATAGACCGTGTTCCCAATATCGATATCCGAAGACGAACGAAGGTGAAAGATATTGGGAATCGTATCACGGAGCTAAAATGGAGTTGGGCAAGACACTTGGCGAGACGAAATGATAATAGGTGGAGTACGGCAATCACTGAGTGGCGTCCAAGGAACGCCTATAGGAACGTCGGGCGTCCAGCAGCGAGATGGGCTGACGACATCGCTAAAGTCGCAGGACGCACCTGGATGCAATTAGCACAGGACCGTAATGAGTGGCGAGAGCAAGAGGAGGCCTATTCCCAGCAGTGGGTGAAGTCAGGCTGCGGATGATGATGATGATGATGATGAACGGCTACTGTCTCACAGTCTTGCAATGAAGGTGATCCGATTAAGAGATTTATGATGTAGATAAAGTAAAAGAAATGCGTTTAGACCAAATTTTTTCTATATGCTGCGAAACAGCAGGATAGAGTATACAATTTAAATATGCGGAAATGAAGGATTACTTAAATAAGAGGTTGAAACCTTTAAACGAATTCCATAAAATGTATGAGTTTCCTCTAACTTAATACATACAATTTAAAGAAATAACATACATCCTACTTATCCTTTTTTTTTTAAACCTGTTCTAGTTAAATGCCAATTAGATTTAAATAAAATTGAATGTTTATTATAATTCAATCATAGGAAAAACCCTGTAATTTTTATATAAATAGACGGCCCTGGTGGGTTGTGATTTTAATACATAGGTGCTGAAAAATAAAACTTTATAATCTCAACTCAAACTCTTTTGATTTATTAAACATTTCCATTATTTAATTGAATAGGTATTTAATTTGATTTAATTCCCTAACATTAACTCTAATAAAAACTTAAATTCGTCTATGTATGTTTAAAAAGCCACATTTTATAAATTTATGCATAAACGCAGGATTTGAACTATAAAATAAGTAAACCTACTCGTAAGTGAGGATATCACCTTGTCAATCTTAAAGACTTGATTGATATTTTGTTAAATTTATTTATTTGTTATCAAATTCTTTAGAAAACGCCCCATTGTTAAGTTAAGTACCTAATGGTATGCACTTGATCCCGTCCCCAGCTCGTCTGAGGCGCGCATCACCGTAGACAAAGCAAAGAGAACAACGCTTTCGAACAATAATGGATCTTATATCGAGAATGTGTTGTCAGTAAGTAAGTAGACAAGCATATATTTTATGTAAATGTTAAATTTATAAATAAATAAAAACTCCAAAATTGTAATATCTGGTAAAGCTGTGTTGTTCTATTCGCTTCTCAACTCAGTATAAAACATTGAAGCGAACTGTCAAGTCTGTTGTTAATTTTGAAGCTGACCTGTCCATGTATGCCCTGTGCTTCTAAGGAAATAAATGTTTTGACTTTGAATTTCTGGGTCACGTGACCAACTATTGATTATGTACAAAACAATGAATAATAGTAATTCATATCTAATTCGGTTTGTTTTGTTAAAATTTCCTCATTGTGAAGTTAAGTGCTTCTGGTATGCACTTTATCCTGTCCCCAGCTCGGCCGAGACGTGCATCACCGTAAACAAAGCAGAGAGAGCAACGCTTTCGAACAATCATAGAAGCTATATCGGGAATGTTATTGTTATAAAGCTGTTGTCTGTCAATTTGTGAGGTCCGTGTATGCCTATTATTTGCACACATATCATAATATAGTCGTTTGCCGGGTCAGCTCTTTTATCATAAAATTCTTGAACACGTCGTATTGTAAGGTCGCATTTAGTTTGAGGATGATAAAGACATATCTCTTGACATTTTTTAAATAAAGCAAATAAAATTTATCAAATGTTTATAAAATTATTAATATATCGATATATTTTTAAAAATCAAATGTATTTTAAATAATGTTAAAAAAAATTACAACCAACAACCAACTAGATGGACGGACGATTTGGTAAAGGCTGCAGGTACAAGGTGGTTGCTCTTATCGAAATAGCTGAGAGTATACGAGGGCTTATGTCCAGCAGTGAACGTCCTACAGCTGATTTGATGATGATGATGAAAAATATATCGCTTTTTTATGAATAAAATGACAGAATGTATCTACGGGTATACAAGTAGTAAAATATAGACAAAAAAAACATCGTTTGCAAGTTCCACTTGTCTACGGCAACTATATATATATAAATTTCGCGGAACGTCCGCAAAACCAGGCTGTTACCGGTTTGTGACTAAAAAAGACGTTCATGAGAACTCAGAACAATGGCTCAGTGGTACAGTAGGCAATCCAGTTTAACTTGGCTTTATTCGTAGTTGGTTTACGAAGCCGAACTATAGTCATTAATAGTAATTAATTAATAATATAATTATACGTAAAAATTACAGCTATTTCATACCTCCACAATCATGTCAAAACAAATATATCAACGAAAATAAAAAGTAAGAGCAAGATACCTATAATCAAATTCAATTAATATACCTATAATATGTCAAATATATTATATTTATTTGTTTTTTCTTAACATTTGTTTTATTAATTTCGGAGGCACTACATTAATGTTTATTTATTATTTATTTAGTTATTTAGTTGGCGGGCAGATCTTCTGAACTTGTGAAAAAGCTGGTGCAAGCGGATATTAAAAGGTATTCTCGAAAAAAAATTAAGCAGGTTAGCCAGTCGTACAAATAATAATAATAATTTTCACCATCTCAGAGTATAATTTAATTAGACAATGGATAAAATAAAGAGCTATTTCGCCAGTCACATGTTACAAATCCAGAAGACTCTTGACATAACTTATCTTATCATTGACAAGTATTATTGGCATAACTTAACATTGCTCAGTTTACTCGGGTTTGTGAAACAAACCGTAAAACAACAAAGAGCGGCCCTCACTTAGAGGAGCTAACAATACAAACGCTTATGTACTAACGTTATACGAGTACATATATATCTAAACGGTTTGTTTGTTTATCTAAACCATTTCACTGAATAATCTCATATATAAAAATTCCATGTCACAATGTTAGTTACCGTATTCCTCCGAAATGGCTTTACTGATTTTTACCAAAATTTATATGCGTATTCAGTAGGTCTGAGAATCGGCTACTATCTATAATATTTCCCCTAGTATTCTATCTGATCCCCACATTAAAGCCATAGAACACGGTTAGAACCAGTTTAATTTATCATGGATAATCTAGACTTTCATCTAAGACTCTAATGCTATGGGATAATCTAGTGCCCTGGTTAACAAGCTAATGACGTGCGCCTCAAGGCCAGACAGGTAAAAACGGAGTTACCGTAACTGTTAAACTAATAAACAAGTCACCTTTATCTGGTAACGGTAAATCCTCCTAAGCATTGGATATTTCTATATCGATTTCTTGTTTTTTTATCTATTTCTGGGGAAAGGCCTCTTTATTTAATTAATTTCTTTAACTTTTGGAACATTGCATAGTAGAGTATACTTATTTAAGTCATTAAATTAATAGATTCAAACATACATCATCATCATCAACCTCTTAACGTTCCCACTGCTGGGACACAGGGACTTTTGACGAGAGTGATTAGGCCTTGAATGTAAGTGACATTCACCAACCAGTACTTGGCCAGCGCGTGGTGAATTAACGCCTAATCTCTCTCGCCATGAAGGCCCTGTGTCCCAACTGTGGGAACGTTAATAGGGTGATGATGATGACATTTTAAGTATTCAAGCGAAAACATATGCCACGATAGTTTCTGTTCATCTAAAACAATTTATCGAAAACAGATATCAACTTGCGACAAGGTTATCTGAAAAAAAGTATATACGAAAATGTAGGCTAGGTTATGTTTGTTTATAAAAAACCACGCGAGAACCGAGCGTGCAGCAGTAGCGGCCGAATTTCCAGAGAGCCCGCTCAGAGTTAATTTAATTTGCGTTTTCCACGAATTATATTTTCAGCGAATTTTTTTCGACAATATTTATTTCCGAAAATCAACATTTAGACTAGTAACTCCAGCGTTTATATTAATCTTAAGCTGACTGTAACGGATCGAAGTCTCCTGTTTAATATCACTTAAGGGATTAATATGTGATCTATAGCGACTTAATGCACAATATTGGATATGACTTAATCTACCTAAGTCCTTGGTTGCTTTGTATCATGCTAATAAGTTCTCTATTCATGCTATGCAAGTTCTAGGTACATAATACTATTATTCTGAAATGTGTTTGATTGCCAGTAGTAAGCTTAAGGGTTTATTTTCCAAATACCACGTAATGTCAAGAGCTATCTCGCTTTGTCATAAGTGACTGAGCGAAACAACTTTTTTTTCATTATTATTGATAAGCCTTCATTTGACCACAATCTCACCTGATGCAAAGTGACGATGTGGTCTAAGATGGAGCATGAAGGCCTAGAAGATGGCTTCTCCGGACCACATTACGAAAGACGAAAAAATCGAAAAAATCGATTTTTTGCCAGTGCCCAGCCCGGAGGGTGGTGACAAGCCGCGGCCGAAGCCAACAACTCTATCTTAACCATTGTTTAACTTTTTTCGGAGATGGTGTCGCATCAAATGACATATTATTTAATTTGTTATGAATACTTTCTTTTTATCTATGACATACTATTCGTTGGTATAGTTTTTATTTATTGTAGTCATTATGATTTTGGGGCGTATTAAAACAATGATTACTCGTATGTTGAACTAATGAAATTAAATGTAATAAATAACTGACTGATTAATAGATTTTCTCGCACAAAGACACCTTAAAAAGGAGCATTTTTTTAGGCTCTAAAGAAACTTTGTACCAAATTTCATTTAAAAGTTCGGTAGTTCCGTAGTTTTTGCGTGAAAGACGAAGAGACGAGTTACTTTCGAATTCATAATATTAGATTACTTAGATGAAAAAAATATATCTGATGCCGACCTAATAAATAGTCGAATCCAAGTCGTACTTCAAGTCGTACTAATAGTTATTTTTCAGCGTTATTAAGTTAATAGACAATGTAAAGGCAATAATATCGAAGGATGTTGCGTAAAGTTGAAATTGTATTATTTTCGCAAAAATAACTGAATCAGAACTGATAGAAATCTTAAGTAGTATAAAATGGAACATCATTAGCATAGTGGTGCAATAGCGCTGTAATAGACCGATAACACTACCTTAGCGATAAAAAACCTATTAAGTGTTAATTAAAAATGTTAGTAAATAACTTATTGCAGATTAAATCTAAGAGCATTGGCAAATCCTGTTATTATAACTTAAATTTACAGCCAAATCGTCAAGAATCCGATGCGGACCACGATCCTCATGTCTGAGGTGTCGATAATCAGCATCGGAGTTACATCGGGAGCGGATAAACTGTCCGGGTTCTGTCCATAGCATCTCTACAGTGTCGTAGAATTAAGAAAATAAATATTATGACTGTCGCTTCACAATATATTTACGAGAATTTGCTGTACACACACAAAACTAAGCAAGATTTTCTAAAAAAGAGTGATTTCCATAATGTTAATACTAGAAATAAGAATAAACTACATATCCCTACATTTAGATCACGTAAGGTGGGGAAATCTTTTATGGGCAATTGTGTCCGTTTCTATAATAATATTCGAAAGTTTAAGTTTTTAATTAAAAAATGTCTTTTGAAAAGAGCCTATTATTCTACAGAGGACTATATCAAAGACGATAATGCTTGGACAGATGTAGCTCAGTTCCACTAGGATGGACAAAATAGCTGAATTTAGTTCTTTTTTCTGTTATGTGCATGTTTGACTAGGATTTGTTTGTAAATGTTAAATGTATAAGTAACCATGTTGTACACCAATATTGTTCTAATAACAACATAAGAGATGGAAGCTGAGTTGTTCTATTCGCTTTTCAACTCAGTGTAAAAAATTGAAGCGAACTGTCAAGACTATGTTATTTCCTTGATTATTCTTAGTTTTTATTTAAATTAGATTTAGGTTGACCTGTCCATGTAAGCATAGGCTCCTAAAGAAATAAACGTTTTGACTTTGACTTTGACTTTGAATTTGGAGAATGGAACCTTCATCTGAGACATGACTTCTCAAGACTTGGTAAAATAACCATAAAATGCCAGAAAAATGAAAATAATGATTTTCCAGAAACATGAAAATTTCATGATACTTTTAATTTACCATTCTACTGTTATATATATTTTTTTATCTATTGCAATCAAACTGTATTGGTAATCTGGCTCATTACCCCTCATTAATGAGGGGTTCGCATTAACATAACGTTTACTTGAGTGGGGTCTCAAATGAAAGCGCATCACATTACAAAATATGTAGTATGACTTTTTTCTTCAAAAAGAACTAAGGATTTGTACTCAAGAACCTTTTTTTATAAATTTAGATTATTGTTGTTCTTATTGCTATATCATTGATCTTATCAATATAACATAGTTAACACTTCATTGTTTTGTTAACTTATTTGCATCAACCAGCGCACAAGTTAGCATAATATTCATCATTTAAGCCTTAAGTTGTCTTAGTCCTCCCTCAGAGTTAGTTATCAAATTGAGGGGAAGTTAACCAACTCACCACACTTGACAGGCTTGTTGGCGAACTAGATCAATTAATTAATAAGGCTTTGGAATACTCTTGACTTACAACTACAATCTTAGTTTATAGATGAGGAGGAGAGGAGGTTTTGGAGGTTTTGTCTGTTCACGTCCGTAAGTGGTAACCCTCTGAATCCTTACACGTGACCTCCGGGTAGTGCTAAGAACAGTCTCTGGTGGTAGGCTTCGGCCGCGGCTTGTCACCACCCTCCGGGCCCGGGCTGGGCCAGTGCGTGAAGCGATTTTTTCGTGTTTCGTAATGTGGTCTGGAGAAGCCATCTTCTAGGCCTTCATGCTCCATCTTAGACCACATCTTCACTTTACATCAGGTGAGATTGTGGTCAAAAGAAGGCTTATCAATAATAAAAAAAAAATATATAGACAAAGGTATTTTCTTGATAATTTTTGTTTAAAAAATTATTTTAATTAATTTTAACTAACCTGTCCATGTATGCCCTGTTCTTCTAAGGAAATAAACGTTATTGACTTTGACTTTATGAAGAGTGTATAGATATATTTTATGACTCTGTAATCTATCCGCGTCAATCTCACAAAGCATTACGTGCGAGATTGTGGTCGAACAAAGGTCTATTTTTATTAAATAATAAATAAATAAATATTTCCGGACTACTCACACAGCATCACCTAACCCCAAACTAAGCAGAGCTTGTACTATGGGTGTTAGGTGATATACTACATAGATACGTTTTTTTTTGTAAATACATACATGTGATACATAGAAAACACCCAGACCCGAAACCAGAAATTGTAGATCGTACAGAATCTGGTCCCCTAGCGGGAATCGAACCCGCAACCTCCTGCGCCTCAAGCGGACGTTCGCCCACCGAGCCACAGAGGTCGTCAAAATAATCTCCTTTATTGTCTAATTACTGTTTGTATTATTTTCCTAGTCTACAAAAAGTTATATCGAACTGTCTTCTCTTATTTCGATATTTATAAGAAATTTTGAGTGTACTTGCCAACAATGGGTTTTCATAGGTGCCTTTACAAGAACGGTCTATCGCGCACGAAAGACGCGTCCTGCGAGTAATCGCGGGATTGAACGCGGGAATGAAGCGACTTTTAAGCGAACTTTAGAGAGAGACACTAAGAGGTTGTGTGTGTAAAAGCATTGGTGCCGAGCACCAACGTTCTCCTTCGTAATTATAAACTACCAACATCATCATCAACTTCTCAACTATGAAAAGAGAAGTCTCTCTTTTGACGAGAGACATAAGTTATATTTACTATATTTGAAAATTGCCATTATAGAGGTATGTATATAATAAGATATAATCAAAATATTTCAAAAAAAAGCTGGATTCCAGAAATTTAGTTAACTTTAAAAGTAAAAAGTCATATTATTTTGTATTGTGCACGTGATGCGCTTTCATTTGAGACCCCACTCGAGTATATTTGCAGATTTTCGGTTTTCTTATCCCCACTTTTACCCTCATAATTTTTAAACGGGTCAACCGAATTTCATCAGACATGTTTATGAACTCACGCGCAAAACTCGCCATTCATACAAAAAAAAAACAAAATTGAAATCAGTCAATCCATTCGGGAGCTATGATGTAAGTACCAGACAGAAAGACGGACCCACATATATGCATATACCCTATTTAATACACGTCAGACTTATAACACCCCTCTTTTTTGTCGGTCATATTGTGTCATATTCTGAACCATAAATAACTAAAAATTAATTATAAAATAAAAAAATTATAAAAAAATAAATAAATAAATTGTTCATTATCGCCGAGCACAGTAGGAGCTATGGGGAATCGGTTCCATAATAACTAGTACCGTTGGCTTGTCAGGATATCGTTAATACATATATTGTTTGTAAGCACCGCTTTTGTTATTTGTACTTTTAAGCTGGCGGTTAAGATAATGCCTCTCTAGACTCTTGTTTTAAGCATAAATAACGTAACATTAACTCTGTGTTAGAAAACCATGCATTACTATTAAGATATTCTGAACTTCATTTTAAAGACTTTAGAAAAAAGTTGCAGCCCGCTTAGCAAAGAAAAAAGCAAAAATACTTTTATTCCCCATAATTTTATGATATGTAAGAATATATGTACATGTACACGGACATCAAAGGTATGAGCACTAGAAATGCAAAATAAAGTATCTATCTATAACTATTATAAATTTAAATCCCTGCCGCGTCTGTCTGTCTTCATAATAATAATAATAATTATTATTATAAAACTCTTTATTACACACCAGGATATCACAATACAAAAAGGGACTTTAAGCTAAATACAAAAATGATTAATGGGCGGCCTTATTGCTTAGAGCAATTTCTTCCAGACAACCTTCATGTTCGCGATAAACTCGAAAACGATTGAACGGATCTTTAAGCGGCCTTCAGCAATAGTTCAAGACGAAGGTTTTAGCTTCAAAGCCGAAACGGATCAGCTAGGAGGTAAAATAAAAATAATTAATTAAAAAGGCTTATTGAGATAAATGATCGTTATAATAAATACATTTCTAAAAGTAGATCTCACTGGTTGGAAAGTTCTCAAAGACAAGTGCAATAGAGGCCTAGTGACAAGTTTTAAACTTGTAGTTACGAGTTCGGTACTTAAATGTTGATATCATAGCATAAAATTAAGTCGTTTCCTCAGTGATTATGTCTTATAATCTGCATAACGGATTTTTAATAATCTGGTTTACATAAATAGATGAAGCAAATACCGCCGGTCCTATTCCCCTACATCAGGGAGTTGGGCTGGTAATCGCCATGTTGGGAATGGGGATAATGGAGAAAACAGTCCCAGGAGATTATGTCATAGCAGATCTCATAGCCCCCCATTTAGAATTAGATAAAGCAATTATAGATAGAGAAGTTTTCATTAATGATTCTGGGGGGATCTCTAATTAATATTATATAAACACAGACCCTTACGCACTACGTTATTTTGATGTATGAATTAAATATATCCGATAGATATGAGATGGATTACATCGAAGGTTCTGTTCAATTTTACAGTTAAAACTAATAATAATTAAAAAAACTTTGCGTAATCGAAATAGGAATAAAATACCGGTCACGAAGCAAAGACCTCGCAAAGGTAATTTGTTAAAATATCATGTTTGTTTTTAAGAGTTCTTTATTAAATCATAGAAAAAAATACATTTTTACTTTACTGTTGAGAAGGCTAATATATCATGTTTTTTGTAATAATATCCCGATTAATGTATATATACATTTTGTGTTTTTAATAGGTACTAATACTTGACCACAAATAGGTATTTGTGGTAAACAAAAATCGTTAAATTATAACTACCTACACATCTCACTAAGGGGATCCCACACGGGGGATTTGCGAGCACTTTTTTATTTTTTAAGTGTGTAACCCTAAAATCACCACATATCCGGTATTTTATAAGGCAGGAGAATTATTTCTCTCGGACTAGCCCGAGCAGTTGACGACAAACATTTATAAGAAAAGCAATTCGTTTAAGCTTTTTTGCCGGATATGAAAGTTTCAAAAACAAGAGCTTTATTTTTGCTACGTTTATTATTAATATCTACGTTATTTTTTATTAATAACTAGCAGACCGCCTCGGCTTCGCACGCTTAATTATTCAATTTTTTTTTGTGCTGCCTATTAGTATTAGAAACTTTGTCGCTGAAATTGAAATTGAAATTGGTCAAGGCGTTGATAAGTTAGTACACTTACCCACATATTTTGCGATTCATTGATCTATTCAAAATGTGTCATTTTCGCTAGTAACAATTTAAATGTTCTTTCTGTAGGTAGAATGACCCTTTGTTTATTTTATCGAGTTTAGACATTTATATATATATATATATATATTTACATACATTATATCACGCAAGATAAATTAGTTTAAAGTGTGTCTCGAAGATACGACACTATTGATAAAAAAGCATCGAAGTACGTTTGTTAACTACGAGTTTTATTATTTTCCAATGTTAATTTTTTTAGAGCTTTTGCCGGTTACCTCATATGTGCCATACTCATTATTTATATATTTATTTTTCTGATTATTGTGGATTATATTACTGTGGATAGAATAATCAAAAACATTAAAACTCAAATACTTAAAATAAAGTTAAATAAAGTCGAGTCATGAGGCCGCTCATTTATTAAATATATAAGTATGTTCAATATTATATGTCTATTAGTTTATTGTTGTGTGGATTGCCACACAATATCTAGTCCCGTGGTAAGCTCTAAGCTACTGTTATGGTACCAGACATCTGATATACTTAATATAATAGACATACATACATATATTTCTTTACTTTACGTATTAATCATACAAGGACGTCTCCATTAATGGTAATATAAAGCTCATTGGACGACAGCAGAGTAGATACAGTGCAGAATCGCAACTCATACGAAAGCGGGCCATAGCACCTACTAACCTGTTTCTGTCCCTGTCCATACTGGCACCAGACTGGGGTTACCAACTGTTGTTTCCGACGCTACTTTTAGCACAAGCAAGTGTTATTATAAGACGGTAGGAGTGATAAAAGTTTCAACCTTCGGAATGAAAGTTGAGTGTCCGCCCTCTTAGCCAGCACGGCATTTTAATACAATAAATAATTTTGTTAAGGTATTTAATTTTGTCTCTAATACAAATAAAAACGACCTGTTCCTGAGTGGGAAGTTAAAGTTCCCATTGCCCAGTGCCAGTGGAGCTGGACTTTACGATTATTTGATTAAACTCTATTCATTCAAGTTTTATTACGATGTTTTCATTCAGTCTATATGTAATGGAGAATGTTAGAAACGCCACCCCGTTGGGTTATTTGGTTTTATTAACGGTTTCCCTGCCATTTGCAATTGGCTTTTAATGGGTACACATTACTTCAGACAACTAACTCACTTAATTCGATTAGTATTTATACCATTAAACAAATTGTAAAATTAACTGTAACATCGATAATAATGATTTATCGTGCATTATATCGTGTAGTTATCTATACTAAAAATACGGCATGTTTTTAAGTGTAATATGAATATTATCATACCTACCTAATGGACTTAACATGAAAGTCCAAACAATTGTATTAAGATTTTTAATAAACAATTTAAATATTATAATTAAATCATAAAAATATTTTAATTTTGCGATTCATTTTAGGCATATCAACTAGTCAACCATTTTGAAAAAAATAACATCGCCGGCTTAATTAAAAGTTTGTCAATCGACTGAGTAAATAAGCTACAAAAGTATTAAGCATACAAACAAAAATTATTTCATAATCAAATCTACAATTCACAAGGTTTCTGGCTCATTTTGATCCGATTGAGACGGCAACACCGTCTATTAGAGAAACTGGACTGTATGCGTACGCGCAAATAGGCAACGTGGGAATATAACGAGGAGCGTGGGTGACAGGACTGCGTCAGGAATTCGTGGGCATACGTGAACTCTTGGAACTTCCATTTGAGCAATGTTTGTTTAGGTAAATTTAGATCGGGCTTAGTGGGTAGCTAAATAGGTTGCGCAACAGATTTGGTATACAAGCTGCCTCCCCGCAACTTTGCCAATAATACATTTAAAAAGTAGCGGTATAAAAAGTTTATGTCTTTACAAAAAAAAAACAGCTATGTCCTTGCCAAATATGACTGAAATCGGGCTTTGCTCGCAGTAATTGTATTTTCCCGCGAAAAGCTGTATTTTATCGTAGTAAAAGTACCCTATGTGTGTGATCCTGATAGTAAGCTATAACTGTGAAGTTATATATAGAATAAGTTTCATCAAAATCCCTCCAGTTGTTTTTGGGTGAAGGAGCAACAAACTCACTCACATCCTCACTAACTTTAGCGTTAATAATATTAGTAGAAATTGTGTTTAAGTATCCAGATTTAAGAGGTTGAACCACGGAGTAATAATACAGAAGTAAATAATAAATACATTAAGGAACGACCCATAAAGCAGTACCTAGTCACTGACTTGTGGTCGAATTGTGTTTTAAACAGTCCAATACCAACTTGTGGTAGACGAAGATATGCTATGCACAGGATTTTTTTTGAGAATCGTGAGATTATGGAGAGTAACGTATAAAAGGTGGGTTGGAAATAAAATAGCGCATTAAGTTGCAGTGCAGGCTATACGGCACGTAGAACTGATGGCTGTTGGAATCGAGAATAATATCGAATCGAGAGTGCGTAGAATATGCATGCTGGTATAAATTACGATTGGAAGCGCAATCGTAATTTATCGTTTAGACGTTTTATAGCAAAAATTATAATGGCGATAAGTTTATTGTTCTGTGCTAAACAGTCAATCGTTTTGCATGGTCAAATACATTTGATAATATGTGTCAATATGTGATGGACTGATACTACCACTACACTACAAACACCTAAGGTTCCAAGTACTGTTTATACACTTGCAAAAAAAAAATTAATATTAATAAACACGAGACACTTGAAGGGACATGGGGGAGGCCCTCGCCCAGCAATGGGACACTAAAGGCTAAAGAAAAAAAATTGCTCCAAGATGCAGAAAGAGCGGTCACCAATCCAAAACTGGCACTTAACTATATAACATCACGTTTGTTGTATGGGAGCCCTCTTATATTTATGTATTATGTTATTTTAGTATTTGTTGGCAAAGCGGCAAAAGAACGAGCGTAACCCTGTACCTGGTATAGGGTAACATTCAGCTGAGACTAATTCCTTTTTTGTGCGCACCTAAGTGCAGGCATCACAATCTTCGCTCCTACATACCTACTATAGGTATGCCTAGACGTAAACCTAGTGTCCTACCTGTTTATCGTCCTATGTGTTCGATGTTTTGTTTTGTTCATGTTATGTTCGTTAAAAAATAAGTTTCACAAATTTTGTTTTTATATTAATTATGTTTTTGAATGTTAATTTTCTGTGTTTGTTAATTGTCTGTACTTATGAGTGTACAAAATAAATGCTTAATTATTATTATTACTAAATATCATCATCCTCCAAAATTTAACTCTCTGTCTATCATAGTTCTTAAGATACAGCCTGGCGACAGACAGAGATATACACACGACGAAGTCTCGGTAATTTATTCATTTATTTAAATAAATTTAAATTAAATAAATCACAAATTCTTAGAACTATAACTCAAGATACGATGCTTGCCGCAGAAGTATAAAACTGTGTCGCGGTTTGCAACGCCTTCCAATTTTTCGCCTTGCAATTAATATGGTCCCGTTCTACCCCATGGTATGGAACCCTCAAAATATACGCGACGAAATAACCCGTCGGTCTAAAACCATAAGTTTCGTGAGTAAGCTCCTTTAAGATCTAGGTGTGTGATATCTCGTAAGCGGTTAGTAAAAGCTATCTATTAATCTTAAACAGAGTGAAATCGACAGAAAACAGGCACTAACTAAAATATAAATATTTAAGTCAGCAGCCATGTTTCGCATATGTCTTACTGTTTTGCAATTAAGATTTCTTTGGAGCTTTCCTAATGAATTAACAAAAGACTTAGAGAAAGGTTTTATGCAACTGGTTTCACTGCGGAGGAGTCTCTATATAAAATAGATAAAATGAGAAAGCAACTCTGTTGTTTTATGATCTAGTGGTTTTTAACCAACTTTAACAAAAAGTGGGAAGTTCTCAGTACTTCTTTTACTATATATCTTACTTTTACCTTACTTTTATCTTATACTACAGTTCTCAGTTGGGTAGATATAGGTCATTTACCTTATTCTAAAGCGGCCGACATCGACTGTAGAATCGAATTCTGATCAATCTATATAAATTGATCAGAATTCGATTATATTATAGATAGATAGAATATAATAGATTCGATAGATTATAGAATTAAGTTTTCCGTTAAATGGTCACTAGTTACGTATAACCCATCACTAGACCCTTCTTTGATTTCAATTTCAATTTATTTATTTATCATAACATTATATTTCATAACAGGCAAGTTAACTTTGAGAAATAACTTAACCACCCTTCATCTTACGCTAGAGAATTAAATTTGGAATCAAGGTATAAAAAAAATAACCGAACTGTTCAATCAATGCTATTACCTTGATAATTTATATTAATGAATTTTAAGTTGACCTATCCATGTATGCCCTGTGCTTCTAAAGGAAATAAACGTTTTGACTTTGCCTCTACCAAGTCATACGTCAGTTGGAGGATGTTCGCTAGGCTTGTCAATCTGCGGTCTCCATTTGAGAAATGTCCGCCACAATGGCCGCCTGTTTTACGTGCTGTAAGGCCTTATTCGTATCAATGTCACTTGAGTAAATCCGATCGCCTATACCCATGTTTTTGGGTTCTGTACTCAAAGATTAAAACGAAACCATTGTACTAAATAATTTATTTTATTCAATCTTATTTCATTTATTTATATTTTATATGACACTTTTGCAATTATCAATTTTATTGATTTATGTACGTATTTTTTGTATTATTTGTCTGTTTATTTAATTTATCTGACATTGAAAATGTTTAGTTTCAAATAAACTTTTTGATTCAAAACTTATATTTTTTATTTGATTTGATATTGTTAAAATATAACCATTGCGAGTATACTCGGAATTAGTGAAATAAGCCCTTATTGTTATATGTATCATGTATGTATGTCGTACGTATCACCTCTTCCAGATACGATTGCTAGAATGGAGATATCCCGAGTATAACTCTCCCTCTTCAAGCCACTGTGCGATTATTCCGCCAACAACTAAGGCTATGTACACTGGTTTAAGCTGTATCGCTGTATTACGTGTACAGTATTGGGATTTAACGAGACGCTTTGTATGGCTTTGCAAGGACGCGAGACATTGACCTTGCTTTCGGGTTTATAGTCTGGTTACGTTAGAAAATTACAAAATAAAGTAGAGTGGCGCTAGATTTAATGATTGTAGAAGTATTTTGGGAAAGTGATTTTTGTAAATTCCATTTTAGATCTTTTCTGTGTTATAATGCGCACATAACTACCTACACCAATACAAGGTGCACTTTTCTATTTTTTTAATTGTATTTCCGATAGTTCACAAATTTGTGCGCTGAACGGAAAATAATTATACCTACTGTTAAAGAAATTTTTTATTATTAAATAAAAACTGATATTAGTATACCTAAATAACTAATATTTAGCAAATATTTTAAACCATATTTGAAGAGCTCTTTTTTTATTATTTATTTATGCTGGATACACCTTCATTTAACCACAATCTCACCACATGTAAGGTGACGATGTGGTCTAAGATGGGGCATGAAGACCTAGAAGGTAGATGGCTTCTACGAAAGCAAGTTTCTTCTTCTTCTTCAAGACATTCTTATTTCAAAGCAGCGCGCAGATTAAATGTTACTCGCGGTGTTTCTCAGAACATTATAATATATTTTTATTATTCTAAATTTGGATGTGTTAAGCATTCCATAAATATCTACCTTATTTTTGTGTACACAAAAATATTGCCATCGTAACAGCCGTTCTTAAAGAATTTTTCACCGGTTTAAAATTTTATATGGTGTGAGAGGAAGTTACTTAAATATGTGATAAACATTCCATGAATATCTACCAACATTCTTTGTATACATAAAGATATTGAATTTTTCACCGGTTCATAATTTCATATGGTGTTGGAGGAAGTGAGTGCGAGGCGTCAACAATACGGCTTCATTGACTTGCAACTAACGAAGTCCCTAACGCGTTGAAGTTCCTTCAAAATGCCTTTGGCATTACTCATTCTGTATCTAATTTAGCAGATTATAAACGTATGTTTTCTAAGTTCATTTGAATATTTAATATCGGTTCGCGCTTATCGGGCTGTTGAACTACTTACGTTTTCATTTTATACAATATTTGGTTGTAAAAAAAAAACACTTTAAGATCTATTGGAAACTTTGTGAATTTAGAGAAAGATAGATGAAACAATAGAAGTGAAATATTTTAACCACTTTGGGCACATACAACGATTCTGACTGCTTATAATCAATTTGGTTTTATGTTATATATATGATTTAGATTACTCAAGACGCTTATATCAATTTGGCGTTGACAGTACTATTAGTTCACTTTGTGTCAAAATTACTGACCTACACTCATCTCTACATTCCGCACATAAATATTTCCGGACAATCCACACAACATCCATCCCTCGTGGTAAGCTCTAAGCTTGTGTTACGAGTACTAGACATCTGATATAGATATAGAAGAATAGTATCTAAATTACTAACTCTATATTACATGTATATACCCGATATAGATATTTTTATACTACATTTTAAACACCCAGACCAAGGAAAAAGTGTTTGTAGAACATACAAACAATAGACTCCTCGGCGGAATCGAACCCGCTACCTCTTGCAAAAGCTCGACAAATATTACACTCTTGGATTAATAAGCTGTAACTTTATATCGAGCTCGTTGTTACACATGTAAGTGCCCTAGTGTATAAAATATTTAACATAATCTTTAAGACCAATCATCATCAATTTCAAAGAAAAAATAATTTTGTATGAATTCAAAACGTGCAAACCAACAATAGGTTCTTAGTTCACTGTTCGGGCTTACAATTGTATGTTATTGTAAACAAACTGTCCTAGACAAAGTTCCTATTTGTAATCCTCGTTGATTAGATAATTAATACCTACAAACAAAAATATACCGAATAAATAATGGATTCACCAAGCAGTAAACATGATTTGAAACTAAAACTAGGTAAGTACCTAGGTGCGAGTTTTATCATGATGCAAAGTAATTACTCGGAAAAATTCAAATTAAAACATTTTCTGTACAAATCATACAGATTTGCTATAATGACATGGAGGAGGTCTTTGCTTCTGCAGTATCTAAAGAAAACACAAATTTTAACTTTCATACTAAAATCAATTTCCTTAGTTTGTATAAAAAAAGTAGTTTTTTTTAAGTTTATGTAAATAAAACGTTCTGAATAAAAAGCTATTATAATTATAATTCATAACACATTATAATGAATGAAATTGGAGGGCATGTACCTAGTAGGTATCAATAAAATATTTTTACCAATACAAGTTTTGAGTATTTACCCCGTCAATAATACCATAAACCACCTATACCGCAAAACCTCATTAACATGCGTTCAGATGTTTTGCAGATTATCGGTTAACATAATAATCACAAACCCGCTGAATTCTTACAACAAACTGTTATTTCAAAATTAATTTGAAGCAACAAGTATGTAATTGTATCTAATTGTAACCTGCACGACATAAATCGATATTATAGAGGTAAAATATTCGTAACTGCGTGACTATTATACTCGTATTATAAAGGGTAGTTCTGGCTAACTTGAATCGACGTCTATGAATAAAATATGTGTGCATCAAAGCACTGGCTTACGATAAACAAGGCTGTGGTATCGACCATCGACCGCTATGCGACTTTTAAATAAAACAATGTATACTAACAGAAACATTTTAATATTTAAAAGAGGTTACACCATCAACTAAATCGACAAGTGACTGAAAAAGCTTCGAGCTTTACAGAGCTTGTTAAATGCATAACAATTGCAAATATATTAGGGAGTCCCGTCCTGCGTTACATCCTACATAATGACTCTTCAGTTATAAACTATTTGAGCTCATCTGCATAAATGCATTTGCTTTGAGCACGAAAATAATTGTACAATAGCAGCAACAGCATTTCATAGCAAAATCTATAATAGCAAATCTGTAAATCAATTGTAATAGCTACCATTATTACAGTTTTGATATGTACTTGAACCTTCCGATAAACTATTGATGCCATAACACTAACCCAGTAATATTAGATGGTTGTAGTTGGTTACAGGCTTGTTCAATACATACATTATGTTCATGACACTTAGTCTACCACATATAATATAGGTCTACAAGGTTCAGAAATTAAAACTCAGAATTTTGTTTATATTATTGCGGCGCAAGATGGCGGGTCCGATTTCCATCGAGGAGGCAACTGTTTGAATATTTTGCAAACACTTTCACCTTGGTCTTGGTGTTTAAAATGTATAACAAATGTATATTATTATTAAGGATATCAGATGTCTAGTTATGGTTACACAAGCTTAAGCTTACCATAAATTTATCAAAAAAATATCTAATATATAAAATTCTTCTGTCACGGGGTGCGTAATCGAACTCCTCCGAAACGGCTTGACCGATATTGATGAATTTTTTTGTGCTTATAACCTCAGAGGAATTATTTTAATACAAATAATTTTACTAATGTTTATCACTTCTGTGTTACTCAGACATCACAAAATTCTTTCGACCTCTTATTTGCATAATTTTTGCACCTATATTCCAGTCAAAACAATCTCGTTTCGTACATTCTTTCCATTTTTAACGTAATTCTACAAACGTATTATTCAATCTGCTGCCGTGCATGTTTTAATCATTTTTATCTGAGTCTTTTGACCATCGGGTAACGTTTTATGTTGTAGGGTCTTGTCAATGTCATTTTCTGGAGTAGATACATTACCAGGAACAATCGACTAGACTTTCTGGACGGACGCAAAATGGCGTTTAACTGAGTAACATCTTTTTCACTTTATAATTTTATTTAACTCGACACTGGCAAATAGTCGCTTCAAGCGCAAAATTACAAGTAACTGAACTGAACTGACTTTCTGGACTTAAAATCTGTCAGTTTTAAGAACGCCTACACCTTCTAGAGCATTATCAATTACCCTTTTGTTCCACCCAATACTTGTATCTTTTGTTAAAGGTGTAAAAAGTAATAAAACCCTTATCGTCTTAAAGCGGATGTCTTAAAAGAACGTTCGCAGGTATTCCATGATAACAACAACTTATTCTATTGAATTCTTAAAAACCGATAACAATTTGTAGATAAAGTTATTTAAATGCTAATTTATTGGCAAGTGTTTTTAACTCGGAACTCTTACTTATTTTTTTTTTTTTTTCGGGCTTTTTACTGGGAAATGTTCTTGATATAGAAACATACATTAAATTAATAAATATAGTATATACAGTTTGAAAGTTTTTATTAAAGGATATGAGTGTTGAGATGACGGGTGATAGAGGGGTTGGAAGAAAAACACATGTTTTGCCGACCCCACAGAGTGTGGTACAAAAGCAGGATGATGATGATGATGCGTATAAAAAGTTTGAGAATTCAAAGGCATTGTAGAGTTTGCTGTTGTATTACTATTGCTGAAGAAATGTGCTTTATTATTTTGTTAAAGAAGGATTTTACCCTTGCACTGACAAGTATTCACATGACATTACATGTATTAATTTTATTTATCAAATGTGAAAAAAATATCATATGACCGATATCTAATTATATGAGAATATAGTCATATGTAAGGTGTATAACAAAGAATTACTTAAATCGCAAAATATTTCAAACGATCGCATTTGTGCAGTATATATAATATTATATTAGACTCACCTTATAAAAAATAAATGCACAGCCTAAGGAGCCGAAGGACCGATTTTGAAGGTCCTTTACGGGATTACGGTAGTTTTACGGATAAATATTGATTTTAAATTACAAATGAGCGATCCAGTAAAATTTATAGGTTCTTATTTGAAGTGAATAAATAATCATTTCAAAAATCAGCTCGCCGTGTGCCTAAAAACTCAAAATAAAGAAGTACCGTAATTTAAAAGAAGCAAAATACTGAAAACCGGCTCCGCTATATCAGACCACTGGAACTGCATTAATAAGATCAGAAACACTACCTTGAGATCAGAACACATACAGTCGAAATAGTAAAAGTCTTTCAACACAATTCACTTCATTTTGGGCAAACCGGGTGCCGCGGTTTGTAGTGCAACCCTGGCAGCTCCATCAGTACTACTGAGTGTACAATACAAAGAAGCCGGTACACATTTTCACGTCCGTATAAGCCTACCGTTTTTAAAAGGCTTCGATGCTCGCCAGGTGTCTCAGAGGGAGCCGCCTGCGCCTCCCCGCAAGGTAAGGTTATAGCAACAATGTTACACGCTTGCGAGAAAGAGATAAAAACTGTATTATTGCAAGCTTAGGAACTGGTAATGGGAATGCCAGGACCATAATAAAGTCCTCTAGGTGATTAATAATTGAATTGTTCATTACAATGTTGCTGATCTACATGGATATTGTAGGAAAAATTGTTTAGGTTATAAGGGGTAGCGAAAAAATCCCGGTTTCAGCTCCTCAGTTGTGATAATTATAACCAGCTATTATGTATAAACTCGCACATAATTTAGATGAAGCAAAAAAGCATCACAACCAAATTAAAAATATTATAATGTTCTAGAAGCTAACCAAAACCCATACAAAATGTTAACATATTTTTTGTGATCAAGTCTATGCGCGTGACGTCACGTTTTTAAAATGTCAGCTACACGCGGCATGTTTTGTCCCTGTCTGGCGCGGTTCTCCCATACGAAGCGACTCAAGGATATTCTATACAGTGCACTCTTCAGTTCAGTGCACCCGTAGCGCCGTAATTCCTTCGCTGCGCAAGAGTGTTTTACCTAGATATTTTGAATCTATTGAAAAGCAGGTACTTTTGTAGGGATTATTTTTGTTTTGACATGTTTAAGTGATCTTTTTGAGCTTCTATGGGAATAAATGTCTCGTTTCAATAACTATGTTGAGTTTGACTGCGGTTTATAATCATTTGTACGTTGTTCACTTCACCTTCAATATAGTTTTATTAAACATGTTTTTTAATAGCTTATCAGTTTGGTTGTTATTAGTAGGATAACCAATAAGACATATATTTATATATATTTTTTATAAGCAATTATAAAAAATACTTTTTTTTTATATTAAAAAAAAAACTTTAAAATTGATTGAATCAATGATTAATTATTATTAATTTAAAATTTTGCTCAGGAAATACAAGAAATTAGCTTAATTTTAATGATTTTTTAAAAAAGATAAGTATTGTTTTAAGGAGCAGAACAATGAATTATAATTTTCACTTGACTCTATGCAAACTAAACTCAAGTTATTTATTACACTAGGTACCTATACAAATAAATTTGATTATGTAACGAAGTCAAAGAGTTCCAAAGTTCATGTATAAAATTGATGACGTCAAAACCTGTACTTCTGTTCAGTCATCTGGGTATTAAAATATCTAGATATAGATAATATCTATATAAAAACAACCTTGTAGACACGTTATGCTCATATCTTGTTTCTAGGATTCCACTGTCAGTTTATAATTTTTCAGGTGAGTTTATACAAGGTTATGGTTGGTGTTACGGGTACTAGATATCTGATGTACTTAATATAATAGTCATACATATATAGATTTTTTTACCATACATATTAAACACCTGGACCAAGGAGAAAATGCTTGCAGAACATACAAAAACTTTCATACTCGGCGAGAATCGAACCCGCTACCTCTTGCGCCGGTGGTCCCACCAGCAAGCGGACCCTCGCCCACCGCGCTACTGAAGCAGTCTAATAATCTTACTAGCATAGTTAAAATATACCTACTCGTATATCTAATATACTGCATAAACGAAAATACCTTGTTTGTTTTTTACGATACCAATAATTCGTTCCAGCATTTATTTACCAATTTCTTTTAAACTGATTAAATTAATTATATATGTATATGCAAAAAAAAATTAAGACATCTATTATTTTTTTTAAATAGGTAGTTTTTATTTATTTCCTTAAAAAATGAGGTTAATAACTTATTAAAAATCATTAACATTAGATAACATTTATAAAATTAACTCAAATCATCGAAAACTTAAGCTTAAGGTACTCGTATACATGTGGAAACCTTCAATAACTCTTAAAACCTCCCACTTAACGAATTCTACTCCCACCCAGCAGCATCAACAAGTTTTTATTCAAACAGCTGACGTTATAATCCACCATAATTTAACTTAATAGCATCTGCTAATATTTGTTCCCAAACGTCTTAAAATAGTGATCCAGCCTTCTTCCAAAACCTCATTACTGATAATTTAAATCAATTATCATTTAAAGTCGGTTTCAAAAGTATTCAACAGATTTTTTTGTTCGCGTATCACTTCTAGATCAATAAAAGCTTTTAAAGTTTTTGCTGTTGCAAAGTAGTTTACCTAAGTATTAGTAGAAGACCTTTCGAAAATCATTTTGTCATAGGTTTTAACATGGGGGTTTAACTCTTTATTAGGTATATAAATGCAAGCGCACCAAAAATGCCTCTTTTTATTATATAAAGATAGGCACAATGGCTCCTCTTTTTATTATATAAAGATAGGCAGAATGGCTCTCTAGTTATCTTTATTCAATTTTGTAGTCGACAGCAAAAGTATGTGATCAAAATAAACGTTTCAAAACAACTTTTAATACGACGTGCCAGATATAACAAAGTGGAAATTTCATTTGAAGTTTTAATTGTTCAAAAGTGAATGATTATAATAACACCGAGGATCGAAATAAATGTGGTCACTTACTTATAACACTTTAATGGTTCCTTTTCTAATAAACTACAATAGCTTTTGACGTAATTAACTGTTTATATTAATTTTGGGCCCCATTTCATTAGTTTATTTTGCTGTTGACTGTACTAATTGCCTATAACAATAAATCTAAATTTAAAATTTAAGAAAAACCTTGATTCCAATGCCTTTATTTCCTTAAAAGTAAAACCCCATAATATATTTAGCGACGATCTTTCATTTGACACCCCACTCGAGTATATTTGCAGATTTTCGGGGTTCCTTCCCCACTCTCACCCCCATAACTCAAACTATTTTCATGTAACATGTCTAAGAATAGACGAGCCAAACTCATCTTTCTTACAAAGAAAAAAACTAAATTGAAATCGCTCCATCCGTTTGGGAGCTATGATGTCCCAGACAGACAGACACACAGACTGACAGACAGATACGTCAAACTTATAACACCCCCCTTTTTTGGTCGGGTGTTAAAAATAAAAATGTTCAGACTTGTAATTATGTAAATGACGTACCTGATTTTCTGAGTAGTTGACTATGTCGTTTCTGAAACAAAAGGCAGGAATAAACGATTGAGGAAGTTAACAGTTCAAAGCACGTAGGAGCGTGCTAAGCCTTAGTTGGAAAGCACTTTGAGCTACGCAATTCGATCGTGCAATGGCCATAGTGATATTTAAAGAAAACGACCTGCCAAGAGAATCAAACACATGCGTTTCACATGCCCAATTTAGCGGTAACTTTGTGTACTGGCGAAATTTATGCAATTTACAAAGGACTGGGTACTTTATGAACAATATACGTCACATCTCAAACAGAGTTGGAACACAAATTTAAACTGTTCCATAACGAATAATCTTCGGATTTCATAATAAATTCGCTTTCTAGGATAAAGTTTTCAATATAAAATTATATATAACTATAAATTATTTCGCATGCAATGTTCTGACAATTATCAGTGAGTTTCTAAAACCACTGTTACATTTTCTAGTAAAATAAGAGCTTAGAAATTTACGTGACAATATTTTTCGTTATGACACAACCCTTGGAATTTAAGTAATAATTAGGTCACAAGTGTATAATGAGCATTTCAAAACCAAAATAATGTCCTGTGAATTTTTGTATAAGTTAGATAAATAATTTATAAATTTACCTTGACCCGATCTTCTTGATGACTGGTCGCTGCGCTGTACTGTCGTGGATACGCACTTGCGTGGGATCTATCTCTTCACACTCATCATCACCGTATTCCATCTGACCCGTTCGTCTAGCTAAGATGGAGTCCATGAAAGGACTGTAAATTTGACCAGATGTACCCAGAATGTCATCAATATCTGTATACCTTGAAATATACTTCTCAGGGCCTATTTGAAAGCAGTTTGAACTACGTCTGAAGTGTCCATTGTTTTCATATGGCGAACTACGACTTCTGTAGTCTTCATTTTCTTTTGGCGTTTCTAGGCCCTCAGGACTTCTTCGATCACCTAGTGGCTCATCATCAGGGAGATGTAAAGGAAACGGCGGTATATGCGCTGGAATTGAATATACTTGCACTTCTTCGGAGTCGGAAGAATCTGATTCGTCTTGAGGCGGAGGCGTGGGTAACTTCTCGATACCTTCTGGAATGTTTTTATCGCTGGATAGCCACCAGGGCCGCTCGCCTGACTCTATATGCCGTATTCGCCTTACTGGGAAGTTTCTGTCGGAACCAGACTTGCTTAAATTTTGTGATCCAGACTTACTTAATTGAGAAGCAGATTTGCTCAACGTTTGAGCATCCTGTTTAGCTGAATTTAAAGAATTCTCGTTACTGGTAGCCCACCAGTCCTTTTGATCATCCGAATCTATTCGGCGAGCTTTGAAAAAGTTGTACTTTTCACTTTTGTCACTATCACTTGATGATTTCCTAGGCGGAGTTAAACGTTCTACACCCTCAGGAATATTAGCGCTACTATCTAACCACCAAGGTTTCTCTTCATCGACAAACTTACACTTTTTAAATGGTTTATTAGAGCTGGAGGTGTCATTAGCAATGGCAGATTGTGTTTGATTGTTACTATTATTACTTTCGTTATTCGACTCCATCCACCAAGCTCGTTCACCTGATTCTATGTGCCTTATTTTTCTAGGAGAAGCTCTTTCAGGAGTTGTCCTTGAGTGCTCATTAGTATTGTTACAAGATTTGTGTTCAGAATCTGTTTCTTGCCACCAAGCCTTTTCTCCTGAGTCAATGGGTCGAATTCCTTTCAGTTGAACTAGATTGTCATCATTAGATGCTACAATGTCCTTGCTTTTACTAGATCTGTCGCTTTCCGTTATCAGATTAGATATATCTTTACCAGTGGACTCAGTTGTTGATTCTGGCCACCGGCTATTTTCACTGGAGTCGGTCTGTCTTATTTTAAAAAGGTTTGTTACTGGTGCTAAGGCTCTTATCAAAAACGATTTCGCTTCTTCATTTTCTTGCTTTGATGAAGGAGATGGAATTCTCCCTGATCGGTCGGTAGGTAAAGACGTCTCGTCCGCTGAAGTTCTAGAAGCATCATTTGTTTTTGATTTCGAAACCGTTTCGTCTTCACTTACAGATGACTGGGTTGACAACGTCAGACTTGACTCCGGGCTATTGCTTTCTCGTGACTTGGAATGTTTAAGCTTTGATGAAATTGAACATGTTTTTTGTAAACTTTTCGGAGGTGACGCCGACCTTTTTTCGCTAGTTTCACTATTCTGGTCAGAATCTGTGGAACTGACAGATTTACTTCGTTTTTTTACAATTTTTTTCTTAGTACCTGAGTCCGATGAAGAGTCCGTGCTATTTTTACGCGTTTTTATTTTCTTTATCTTTACAGCTCCATCTGATTTCGGTGCTTGTGGTGGTAGCTGACTGTTAGTTATTGTGATTTCTGGTGATACTAAATCTGTAGATGCAGCTGGACTTTTAGCTCGTTTTAATTTTAGATTTACATTAATGATTATTTCAGAAGGATCATCTCCTTTTGCTTGTTCGTAAACAGCTGAGACTATTTCGGGATTAGATTCTGATTCTAAATTTGTTTTGTCATTACTGTTTTCAGAAATTTGTGGACTACTTGAGCTTTCTTTTGGTTGTGGTTCAGAACTGTGACTTCGACTACTTCTTTCATATGAATTA
Organism: Gymnoscelis rufifasciata; assembly: GCA_929108375.1. Taxonomy (NCBI): domain Eukaryota; kingdom Metazoa; phylum Arthropoda; class Insecta; order Lepidoptera; family Geometridae; genus Gymnoscelis; species Gymnoscelis rufifasciata. The sequence goes on from OV815301.1 coordinate 3,398,532, forward strand.
CTATGTGGGCTGTCTCTTACATTCAAGTATTGAGTGGAGTATCGGCCAGCATACCCTGTGTAGCTATTTGAACTAGGTGTATAAGCTGACCAATTATTTCCTCCAGTTCTTGCCGTGCTTGCAAATCTGTTGAACCGAGGATCGTCTAATCTGTCTGACTGAATTTCTTTATCGACCATTAAAGGTTTTAGAGTTTTTCTAGTTATCGTGTTTTCTACAGTCTTTGCCATGTCAGCTCTCCGTGATCTAACATATGCTGAGGACCCTGGAGGCGTTGGAGAAGTATGTCTTGTTATGACAACGACAGTTTCAGTCTCATTTTCAGAATTATTGGTTTCTGATGTGTTATTTTCATTTCCCCTTGTATGTTCATTATGCAAGCTTGTTTGTTCATATATCACTTGGTGGGGTGATATTGACTTTTCCTTTTCTCGTTTAGTAATATCAATATGATTAACTGGAGATACAGATGTTCTTTTTACTGTTGTTGGGCTTTTTAAGTAATTTGAGGATAGGCGGTTGGCTATTGCGTATCTATTGACAGTGACTTCAGGCTTGACGCTGGTTTCGGCGCGTGACGATGGTCTCGAGTAGCTGGGACTTCGAGGGTATAATTTGTAGCTTGATAGGCTACTGTAGCCTGTAGACTTGTCAGTCTTGCTTGGAATGTCTTTATCTCCAGGACTTGGGTCTCTGCTTTTCTCTTTGTAGCTTTTTGGCGTTCTTCTTTCAGGACTCAAGTGTCTGGAAGTTCTACCAAGGCTATACTTTGATGATGTTGATACTGGACTGGGATCTCGACTTTTGGTAGATGTGATAGAAGGAATGGAAAGCTTAGAATAATCTTTCTTTTCATATTTAGATGCTGGTGTTTCTGTTTTGTGGTAGTTTGCATATTTGTTTGCGATTGCTGTTATTGGGGATTCCTTTTCAGTGTTGTTTCTTTCGGAGTTGAGAATAGGTATGCTGGAGGACTTGTATGATGGGGTGCTGGTGTATTTAGCTGTGACGGATGTGGGCCGGTCCGTGCTGGATGTTTTGATCCGTCCTGTGTCGCGATTCCGGCCGTAGGATGAGTCATACTGAAACAAACAATATAAAATAAACATAGAATTAAAAATCTTTATCTCAATCCAAATCTAAAATTATCTCTTCCTCTACTCACAAAAACCTTTTATTTAATATGTTAGTCCATAAAACGTATATGTCTAGTTCTGCGGTTCTCAAACTTTTTTGGCAACTTATGGAAAATCAAATTATCTGCTAGTCAGTTGGCACTTATTTATAAACAAATAAGAAATAAAGTTTAGTCTCTTCGCTTTTGCTTTTATAAAGAAGATATATAAGATAATCTAAAATCACCGGGAGAATTCTCGTGTAATGTTATGTTAGTGATCCCAGTATTACTTTAGTTGGTTTAGTATTGTTAATTAATGCTCCAAGTCGAATATATAATGTTACACTCAAAGGCTGCCGTTGAGGGAAGCACGTGAAGATTTTTAAAAATGTTTGTTCATACCAGTAATATTTTATCTATAATGTTTATCGAACTTTTCATCCAGTATAAGTTTTTTTTCTGTATAATTGAGGTATTGTGCTTATGACATTTTGTCATTACAACATTAATTATAATATGTAAAATAAAAAAATATCTATTATATACTTAATATAATAGACATTATACGTATATCTATTATATTAAGTATATCAGATGTCTAGTACCCGAAACGAACACCGTGTTGTGTGGATTGTCCGGAGATATTTTATTACTATTAAGGTATGATTGTCTATTTTTCAAAATAATTCATCTATCAGAATAAAAAATATTTATTCTAGATCTATATGTCAATGAAAATTCTTTGAGAGCCGCTGATCGATGCTGATACGAGTATACTTCGCTCAACACTATCATGAGTAAATCTGTGCCTTTCACAGTTTATTTATAAATAGCGGGGGATTCGTGTAAAGAATCAGTCAAGTCTCAGATAATACAGACAGATAATACAACGTAGTCGTAGTCTTTATTGAGAAAGGTGAAAATATTTAATTTAACTTACATAGTTTCTGAGAGACATTGTGTATCATCTGGTTTCCATTAGAAATGTGAAGATAGACCGATTTCTGCGTGAATCCTGAAAAATAAATAAATTTTAGTTATTAATCAGCATCATCAACATCAACACCCTATTAACGTTCCCACTGCTGGGACAGGGGACTGCTCGCCTGACGAGAGAGATTAGGCCTTAATTCACCACGCTGGCCAAGTGCGGGTGAATTAAAGTTTATTGGTGAATGTCACATGTCTTTCTAACCCACTACTTTCGGAATTAAAATCGAGTTTGCTCCGTCTTATCCGACACGGCTTCGTTATTAATGTCTTTCTGCTATGATTAATTAATAATGGAGTACCTAAGTAAAGCTCATAGACATACAGTCTAACCTCCATTGGACTAACGTGGTGGGTTATGCTCTTTATAAATTAGAAAAGCATTGTCACTTTACATCAGGTTAGATTTTGGTGAAATTGTGTGTACTAAAATGATAAAAAAGGCTTGTCTAGTAAAAAAATCTGATTAATTCTTTAAGCCGTTTGAAAGTAAAATAGTAATTTACATAGTTTAATATCTTTCTATCACAGATATATTCAAATAATAATAATAAATTTGAAACAACAAGTTTATAATTTATCTATCACAATACCGAGGAATACCTAAAGTCTCGGGCAAGGTAGGTACATTAACAAAGGCAAATTTATCAATTTAAGACCTTTATCTAAGTATCATAGTTATCATAAAGATTATCACAAAGATTGATAGATTAATCTTGTAATATAATTATTACACTCTATTAATAGAATTCGGTTGTTTGTTTACATGAATGTACTACTCGTAATCTGAGAAACTAACTTATAGTTTTCTTTCTATTGTATGGTATACTATAGTGTTTTATGGGACCATCGTAATTTCCCGCAGTAAAATAGCCTATAGCCTACTCAGTCCTGATTTTTGATATTAGACCATTAGTTCATAAACTTTTTTATATTAGTATAGAAGTTTTTCGAGCATGTTAATGTGCTAATATTTATTTACTTCTTGAAATACGTTATTATTGTGGAAAAAAAAACAATTTTAAAGGGAAATCTTGACCTAAACCGATTCATAACAAAAATTAAATGTGTTTTAATGTGTGTACATGTATGTAATTTAAATATGTGCAACATAAAAAAAAACATCAAAATCTGTCCAGGAAAATAATATTCTAAGCCTTGCGCAGAATGGATAACCTCATATTTACGAAGTCGGTTAAACAAATGTATCTTCGTGAACCGATAATTGTGACACTGTGGCATCCTTAGATGTGACTGAAGATTGTGTCATGGAAAAATATAAAATTAAATAATCTTTCCCATCGCCAACTTAACTTACATCGATAAGAGAAGATAGATGATGCTAGCTTATCTCTTCGCGGTCTCTCGTAAAAGGAGAACTAGGGTTTATTAAGTAATTTTATATTTATGCCTAATGTATCACTTGGTCCTGGGCTATTGTCAGTTTGTCCAGAAATAACTGCGACATACTCTTTGCTGTTTTTCTCATAATCATCACCCTATTAACGTTCCCACTGCTGGGAAACAGGGACTTCTCTCTTGTCGAGAGAGATTAATCCTTAATTCACCACGCCGGCCAATTCTGCTGTATTTTATATTAACTGTATATTATATTTATTTATTTATTAACTGTATAATCGTAGACCATCTTATTATTATAAAGTAGAGTTGTATGACTCTGATGATATACTAAAAAAGCCATTTAACAAAATATGTTAATAATAAAATAATTTTGGAATTTCTATGTTATATTAGGTCCTTACATATGAAATTGGCGTTTTTCGTACTGGCCACTTTAATCACAAATTTCTCCTCTTTGGTAAGGAATTCCAAATTCAAATTTGTACAGCTATAGACTCATGTATTTGTGCTTCGATGATCGTCATTCATTTGTTTTTTTTCTTCTGTTTTTTTCTGTTTGCGTCACTCATTTTACAAAATGGAAAACTTAAAATATCGCATTATTTACGAGTACGAGTTCCGCCGTGGCACTAGTGCTGCGGAAACAACTCGAAGGGTGAATGATGTGTATGGTGGTCGTGTTGCAAAAGAAAACACAGTTCGTTTTTGGTTCCAACGTTTTCGTTCTGGAAATTTCGACTTGCAGAACAAGCCCCGTGGACGGCCTGAGACTCAAGTTGATAATGAAGAGTTGAAGGCTATTGTGGAAGCGGATCCATCGCAAACCACGTCCGAGTTAGCTGCAGGCTGCGGTGTTAGTGATAAAACTGTTTTAATTCACTTGAAGCAAATTGGGAAGATTAAAAAGCTTGAAAGGTGGGTACCTCACGAATTGACTGAAGCAAACCGGCAAACGCGCGTCGACTGCTGCGTTACATTACTAAAACGGCACAATAATGAAGGTATTTTAAACCGAATCATTACCTGTGATGAAAAATGGGTTCTTTACGATAATCGGAAGCGCTCAGCGCAATGGTTGGATCCTGGCCAGCCAGCCAAATCCTGCCCCAAGCGAAAATTAACCCCAAAAAAGTTACTTGTAAGCGTTTGGTGGACTAGTGCCGGTATTGTTCATTACAGTTTTCTCAAATCTGGCCAGACTATTACGGCTGATGTCTATTGTCAGCAATTGCAAACCATGATGGAAAAGCTAGCGGCTAAACAACCTAGGCTGGTCAATCGCTCCACGCCACTGCTGCTTCACGACAACGCTAGACCACACACTGCGCAACAGACGGCTACTAAATTAGAAGAGCTTCAATTGGAAAGTCTAAGACATCCTCCGTACTCCCCGGACCTTGCTCCAACAGATTACCATTTTTTTCGAAATTTGGATAACTTCTTGCAAGGGAAAAAATTCAACTCCGATGGGGCAGTCCAAATCGCCTTCAAAGATTTTATTGATTCCCGTCCGACTGGTTTTTTTAGTAAAGGGATCAATGAACTACCTATAAGATGGCAAAAGTGCATAGAAAATAATGGTTCATACTTTGATTAATTAAATATATTATATTAAAAAATATTCGACTTTTTGTTCCTCCCATACAAAACGCCAATTTCATATGTAAGGACCTAATATTAATGCTGTATCCTTAACACCACACCCACCCTTATGTGAAATAGTCAACAATAAACCTAAAATATATAAAATGACGTCAGCATTCGTTTGTCCCTGTCATTCATTTGACATCTTTGTATGTTAGAAAGAGACAAAATTTATGCTAACTTAGACAGCTTTGCTATATATTTTGCCTAAGAAGGTTAGTGAGGAGCGTTTCGTGTTTTAGGAATTGTTCTGTTATAATAACATTTATTAATATTCTATACATAGTGCCCACTAGGTTTTCATGATTCATCCCCTGTTCCATCTCTGTTATCGGAATGCTGCATTAATGTACAGAATGACAAGAATTTAGTAAGATCGGACAATCAAAGCGAAATAATTAGGACAAACGGTACCGCAGATCTGTGGCTACAACTTTATAACAAAAATCCAGCTTCTGAGTATTGTATCTTCAATGTTATTGTGTACAATGATATTGTTACTAGCAAATCCAATAGTCATTTCAAGATATTTATTAGTTCTTAACTGTTTTTGAATTACTGTTGGTAACAATTCTTAATTATAATTTATCTATTAATATTTATTTGAAAACATGTTCTCTGACAAAAACCGTGTTGGCTAAGGGTAACAATAACACACTCGACTTTCATTCCGGAGGTCGTGCGTACAATCCCCAGCCGAACAGTTTAGATTAATTTTCTCAAAAAATTACCTACCAACCTAAATAACTTTCGGAGGATTACCACAATATTCCCATAATGTGACTATGCAACACATATTTTATTTTTAATCGGACCCGATCTGTAACTGATCTTCTAATCGGATCTTTTAACCTGAGATTTATAATATTAGATTTGTCGAAGTTATCATATGCTACAGCAGGAACCGAACCCTTTTACTGTGATAATATACGTTATTTTTCGATTTCCACAATATCAAAAAATCGACAGTCGGTAAAATTTTTGAGACAGTCGGTGAAATTTTTGAGTCTTAATTATTTAAGCGATCTTAAAATTATGTATGTCTTAAAGCGCGTACATCGCTCATGCATATTTAAGCCCTTTCAATACGTCAAATGAGCTTACGTACTAGCCCTAAAAATAACATGAACAGTTCATTAGGAGCGAATTCAGTGCTGTTGACCGCGGAGCAGCTAGTTCACTTCTTTCAGTTTCGAAATAGAATATGTCTAGTTCCGTAGTGGCCTACATCTAGAAAGTCAATGAACAGCTGATGCTCAGGGTTTTGGCTACGGCTTTCTGCTTAAATGTTTCATAGATATTTGATCTGGTATGCTAATGGGATCTCAATTCCACGCTTATTGCAATTGAGATCCCATTAACATAGAAACCGGAATATTTTTTAATCTGTTCTTTCTTTATTGTTTCAAAGGAGATATGTTTTGTCTGGTTTGTATGTTAATGTGATCTCAATTGTAATGAACGTTTAATATGTTCTTTATTTAATTTCGCTCTTATTAGTCAATATTATTATTTTTGGTATTACGGATAATTTAAACTTCCTTGGAAGTCTAATTGTAAACATGGAAATAACGTGTATTTGGTTCGTCAGCGGTTTTCTTGATTAGTTTAAAGTTTTCCGAATTTTAAGTTAATAATTACTCAATAATTTATGTTTATTTGTTTCGTATTATATAAGCCGTGTTGGCTAAGTGGGAGAACACTCGACTTTCATTCCGAAGGTCGTGAGTGCAATCCCAGCCGAGCACCTCTAAATTTTTCTTCTTGAACAATGTACGTGCTCTTAAAACACGTGTTTGGCACGTGTATTTTTGTGTTTGGTGTGAAGGCAAACAACGTGAGGAAACCGGTATGATCTGATAACGTTGAAGAGTTTGAAGGACATGTGACATTCACCAACCCGCACTTAGTGAATTAAGGCATAATCTCCCTCACCAAGAGAGAAGTCCCTGTGTCCCAGCAGTGGGAACGTTAATAGGGTGATGATGATGATAATATAACGATTTACTTGTGTTTTTATATTTCCGGCTTGTTATGTGTGTGTTGTGTCAATCAATGTTTCTCTCTCTCTTTGTTTTTAACATAATCATGTTTATGAACTATATTTTCTTTATTTGCTTGCATCTCAGCGTAAATATTTTAATTAACTCTAAGGGAACAGCTATTTTTCTTTTTAAAAGCTGAATTTGCTCATATTATTATGTCCTATAAACCTATGTTTTTTTCTTAATATACTTATTTAAATTCATGCTTTCACGAGTGTGGTTGGGAATTCTCTAATTTAATTACATAATTCGACGCTCACCCGAGAGTATATAAACTAATTCTGTCGCGTGAAACTTTATTAGACCTGTTGTTGAGATGTATGTCTGTTTCTTCGTTATTTATTATCATGAGGATGGAGGAATCATCATCGCGAGTTGGAAGCGAATCCGTGGTATTTTCTTATATAGAATTTGTACGTATCTTAAGAAATATTGAAGAATTTACTGATTAAGGCTATGGTATCTTTATAATTTATTTGGTAAAGCCGTGTTGGCTAAGTGGGAGGACACTCGACTTTCATTCCGAAGGTCGTGGGTTCAAACCCCGCCACGCACCTCTGGATTTTTCTTCTTGAGAAATTTATGTGCGCTTTAAACACGCGCTTTAACGGTGAAGGCAAACATCGTGAGGAAACCGGCATGTACTGAGAACTTTAAAAAGGAAAAAAAGTAAAAAAGTTAAAGTAAAAAGAAAAAGTAAAAGTTTGAAGGACATGTGACATTCACCAACCCGCACTTGGCCAGCGTGGTGAATTAAGGCCTAATCTCTCTCGTCAAGAGAGAAGTCCCTGTGTCCCAGCAGTGAGAACGTTAATAGGGTGATGATGGTGATCTTTATAATTCGAACTTCAAAGGTCAGAAATTTGCTACCTGCTGATGTATTTCCTGATAAATACAACCTGAGTGTCTTCATGACAAGAGTTAATAGGTACATTCTAGATCTATGTGATTTATTTTCGTCCACATTGACACTTACCATCAGGTGAGAATGTGGACAAACATAGTTCTCGCAAAAAAAAAATGGCTACAAAATTTTCAAATTCATTACAAGCGACTTGACTAAACTTACTGAACTGTGGGCGAAAGTGATCAAAAACTTCGCGATTATATGGATTAATAAAACGAATTTGCTTAAATAACAAATATCAAGGAAATAACATTGTCTTGACAGTTCGCTTCAAGGTTTTTATACTGAGTTGAGAAGCGAATAGAACAACACAGCTTTATCAGTTATTACAATTTTGTAGTTATTACAATTTTGGAGTTCTTATTTATAGGTAACTATTATAAGTTTAACATTTACAATAAAAACATGTTTGTCATATAAGGAAGCTATTATAAAATGAGCATATCAGTCCTGGTCAACCAGAATTATTAGAGCCTGTTAATGTGGAACTAAGCAACATCTATCCAAGCTGCATCATCCTTAATAACAAAAACAAACCCTTTTCACACTCCTAAGAAGTGGCCTATGTTTTCAGAGGCTTTAGACAACCTGTGTAGATAGGAAGTACGAATAGCAACTGACCTAGTCCACCTAATGCCCCTGTCAATATTTGTGACAGGGCTATTCGTAGACACCATTTTGTACACATAATGACAATCTCTGTGTCTCGGAGGGCAAATGTTTTTTTTTATGGGAGATCGATCTATGTTTGTCCACAATCTCACCTGATGGAAAGTGTCGATGTGGACGAAGATGGAACACATAGATCTAGAAGGTACCTTTTCACTCTTGTCTTGAAGACACTCATCATCATCATCATCACCCTATTAACGTTCCCACTGCTGGGACACAGGGACTTCTCTCTTGAAGACACTCAGGTTGTTGTAATTAGGAAATACATCAGCAGGGCCAAAGTCCGCCCCTGAGGCGCAGCAGATTCCCACCGGGCGACCAGATTTTGTACGATCTACAATTTATGGTTTGTATGTATGTTTAATTTTTGGTTAATGTGTGTTTTTTATTTATTTTTTGTATGTATTTACAGAAATAAATTCTCTATTTAGTCACATATCAGTCACCTAACACACATGGTACAATTGCTTAGGTTATATTGTGTGATTAGTCCGGAAATCTATCTATATAAATAAAAATGAATTGTTGAGTTTCTCGTTAGTCTGATTAAAACTCGAGAACGGCTGAATGGATTTATCTTATCTTAGTCTTGAAATGTTCGTGGAGATCTAGGGAAGGTTTAAAAGTCGAGAATAAATCGAATAATTGCCGGGATATTCATTTTGAATAATAACCCGTGCGAAGCCGGGGCGGGCCGCTAGTATTAAGTATTTATTTATTCATGGGATATGGGATAAGTAGAAAATTGTCTTGACACCTGTAGATACTATACACGTCTATACAAAGGTTGTTGCCTCTGCTCAATTAGGTCGCGACGTCCACAAAGGTGTTGACTATTCTATCTGCCAAATTCCTATCAATTAGTTTTGGCGAAAGTAAATATAAGATGTATGATGATGATGTATGTCTATCTACTCTACTATCTCTAAAACTTAGTTTGAATTTGTGTTTAGTGAAAACGGACCCTTATGGTCATTATATTTTTCTTAACTGAATAGTTTACGCGAGAGACTTTCAATGTGATATAATGTGTCCCCAATAAACTTGAAAAATAAGAGAATGAATAAACTTTGATAAATATAATTATTACTGATACTGTCAGTTGCCTTGATAACAGTTTATTTAATCAATGACTAATTTAATTCTGAGATTTTTCACGACCTTTCACTAGCCCTTTATTAACTTAAAAAATTACATACAAAACAAGGACTGACTTTATAAATAATGGTTTACGATTTATGACATATTAAATAAACTACATACTAGATTTCGTTCGACCAATTTTCGGAGGAAGATCGCATGGTAATAATATACACTGACAACTGTCAGTGACTGACTGACCGAGATGGCATAATTCATAAATTTATTTAATTCCACCTTATTTACATTGTATTTGAAAATTACAATAATATGTAAAAATATAATAATACCAAATAATATTACAAAAACAAATGAAAAAAATAAAAATTACAAATATCAATATATAAATAAAAATTAGTCATCAGAAAAAGTCATCAACAGAGTATTTAGTAACACCCTTTCAAGAAATTCCTTTAATTTATTTTGAAATACCTTAGGATCGTCAATTGCTTTCATGACTATTTATTTTAATCGTATTGGTTTACTAGGAGATCGTGAAATATAGGGCATATTTCACGACTAATTTGAAGTTCACGGAAACCTTGGCATATAAGTCCATCTCATACTATTTTAATATATTAGTTTCAACCGTGCATAAGTTCTACAACAATGTTGTTGTATTCTGCAACAGTTGTACGCAAAACTTAGAGTAGGACCCTGTCCTATGTTTGTGTGTTGTGTGTACTAATGTTTATCAAGTTTTGCAAGCACAATTTGATACACTAGTCGGTTTACAATTGGGAATAAATTTAGTTTTGCACGGTGATATGTGTCAATCTTGTTGTGATACATAAGGTGGTAAAAAGCTTACGAGTTTGTCTTATTGCATTTAAAATATAGGGAATATGTTGAAACAAAACTGAATAATGTTGGTTTAAGAAATATTTAATGGGGTCGGGTAATATAACAAGCTTAGAGCTTACCGCGGGGCTAGATGTTGTTGTGACAAATGAACAACTCCACATTCTAAATGGGTCAGAGAGAGAGTTAATAAAAACGTAACCTATAGTTACGTAGATGTTTACATCTCAATCTCGTGAATTTGAAACTAAATACACGTAACGATGTCGCGTGGTAAACAATATGACGTCACGAGTTCATGTGGCGTCCAGCCAAGTCAGTGGAAAACTGTGAAATTGTGACATGACTCATACTAATTCTCATTTTATCAGATGAGATCGAGATAAGGGACCGTGCTCTAATTGTCACGCACTGCCATTATAATGTAGGTCTTGCATATTAAATAATTATCAGACTTAAATTAAAGAGACTTAGGGCCTGTTTGAGGTAAGCTGTAAGCCGTGTTGGCTAAGTGGGAGGACACTCGACTTTCATTCCGAAGGTCGTGGGTTCAAACCCCGCCACGCACCTCTGGATATTTCTTCTTGAGAGATTTATGTGCGCTTTAAACACGTGCTTTAACGGTGAAGGCAAACATCGGAAACCGGCATGTGCTGAGAACTTTAAAAAAAAGAGTTTGAAGGACATGTGACATTCACCAACCCGCACTTGGCCAGCGTGGTGAATTAAGGCCTAATCTCTCTCGTCAAGAGAGAAGTCCCTGTGTCCCAGCAGTGGGAACGTTAATAGGGTGATGATGATGAGGGCCTGTTTCACCATGTCCGAGTAAAGAGACAATGGTAAAAACACAGTTAACAGTGACGAAGCGAGGTAGCTCTTGAAATAACGAACCGCTGACACGTGGTTTCGACGTAACCTTTGCTTAGCTTACTCTCCGTCTATAGATTTCTTAAGAATATTGTACCCATATTTTTTAGTTTTTCTTCTTCTTTTCTTTTTTCTTGTTTTTTTATTTGCTTTTTTTGTTAAACGGAAGAAGAAAACATGTTGTGCCGACCCCACGTGATGTGGGATAAGGTCAGGAAGATAATGATCATCATCATCATGTTTTTTTAGTTTATGTTGCAAACCAAAAATCAAGATGATACCGTGCATTACTACATGAAACGTCACAAGCAAGACGAACCTAACCAAGAAGGAGAAGAAATTGATAAAGCGAAAAATAGTTGTATTTTTGGACGGGCTAACAGGCGAACTAAACAGAACACCTGTTTTTTTATGTAGTCATCATGCCTGCTGATGTTAAAGAGACTTAGGGCCTGTTTCACCAACTCTGAGTAAACAAGGTCATAGATGATTGACGTACGACCTTGAATAGTGAATTGCGGCACAGGACCGGGACTTTTATTAACCCCCGACCAAAAAAGAGGGGTGTTATAAGTTTGACGTGCCTGTCTGTATGTCTGTCTGGGACATCCTAGCTCCCGAACGGATAGAGCGATTTCAATTTAATTTCTTTTGTATAAAAGGTGAGTCTGGCGCGAGTGTTCTTAGACATGTTTTATGAAAATTGGTTGAGTCGTTTTAAAGATATGGGGGTTTGAGTGGGGAAGGAAAACCAAAAATCTGCAAATATACTCGAGTGGGGTATCAAATGAAAGTGCATCGCGTGCACATTACAAAATATTATAGTGTTTTACTTTTAAGGAAATTTAGGCATTGGACACAGGGGTTTTTCTTATATTTTAAATTAAGATTTATATAGCTATGTAATAACAAGTGTTTAGATCTTACGTGGCTTAACAATAGGTCCCCATTGTCCCAGTGCGATCGTAGGAAGCACACGTTAGTGTACCATTATTCACGCTGGACCGATTCTGTTGTTTGAGCATGGCTTAGCAGCCACACGTTGATCCGTTGATGTCATAATCATAATAATGTTAACATAAAGGTATATAAAAGTTTTTTGAAAAATATTGTTTTCTGGCATTTTAAGTCATTCGACCAAGTCTTTGAAGGTTACTGTCAATCGAGAGGGTTAAAAAACATGATAGTGATAGTGAGGTTGTGTATCTAGATCTATAGTTGGATCTAGATACACAACCTCACTATCAACTAAACCACTTCAGACCAGACTTTATTCAAATCTGATTATCTTTTGTGAGAATGTCCGATTCGATTGCAATTGGACATAATACGGCATCAGGGTCAGAAGCGTAGCTAGGCGACGAAAGGCCCTGGGGCAAAAAAAACTGGGGCCCTTGAATTAAGAGAGGGTGTCAATCAATCACTGCCTCAGTGGCGCGGTGGACGGAGGTCCGTCTGCGGTGTAAGAGATAGCTGGTTCGATTCCCGACGAGGGGTCAATTATTTGTATGTTCTGCAAGCATTTTCTCCTTGTTCTGGGTGTTTAATATGTATAGTAAAAAATATCGATGTATGCCTATTATATTAAGTATATCAGATGTCTACTACCCGTAACACAAGCTTATAGCTTACCACGGGGGCTAGATGTTGTTGAGTGGATTGTCCTTCAATATTTATTTATTTATTATATCTTTCTTTAAAGTTATTACTTCATAAGAAAGGGTGAACCGGGCCACTATTCTCACTCTAACCAACTGATTTATCCGTATGAGTTATGCACACAGTTTTTTTATATCCTTAATAATTACCGCTCTTGGTATATTTAACGAAAATTCCCACTTTCTTCTTCTTCCGGAGAAGTTCCTGTATTCCAGCAGTGCGAACGTTAAAAGGGTGTTGATGACCATGACTTACATCAAGTTATTTCAATAATATTTGAAGATTTTAGGGCCTTGGAGGCCCCGGGGCACTGCGCCAACGCATAGATACGTCCCTGTTCTGGCTGCTGTCATGGAGGTTACTTGGCGTTTCGCAATTTCCTCACACACCAGCTTGAAAGGAGGAGATGTCACTGTCACTGTTGTCACTGTATTATACACACTGTGTAACATTATCGATGGAATAACGTAGGCTGGGCGATAGGTGACCTCAATAACTATCGATTTAAATATAACCCCCATCATGGGGTGGATGTCTAAAAATAAGTACTTAAAAAATGGCTTTTTATTTGAAGTGAAACTTCTTTAGTATCGTTGTGATTTCAAACCGGATGCAACGAAAAAAACGACAGGTTAAGCAACGTTGCGCGACGCCAGTACTTGGATGGGTGACCACCCGAATAAAATCTTTTTGCACAGTATTTTTTTTTTGTTATTGTTTATTCATTCATTCTTTTGTCGATTTACTGAAGTTTCACTTCTATCGTGTGTGAATCGCACACATTTTTTTTTTACGAAGAATTAAGACGTTTCATTGCATTAAAGTATTCGTATTCGCAAGCTCCCACGCGGTAAATACGATACCTTATATCTTTTCACTTTCTTTTTAATCTGATAAAGAAAAAAATCGGTGTCCATTATTTTTGGACGCGCTTAAAGACGGACTAAGTAGAATACCAATTTTTATGTAGTCATCGTGACATCTATTATTTATAACTGGTGCGAATTGGAGTTATGCAAACGTAAGGAACGTTCTAGTAGGACTACTTTTTAGATAGATCATTTAAAATAGAAAATTCTTTTTTTTTTATTTCAACAGTATTCACGCCCGTCTGCGGCCTTATGAAACTAAACCTCCAATATTCTACGGAGGGCGCCTTAGGACCCGAACAAGGGGAATATAACGTAGGAAATGCAGCAGTTTCTTGGACCACAACTCTTCATAGTTGCGCTCGCTTACCTGTCTGCCAAGCTTGGTGAGAATTAACAATCTCCTTTAAATTTATTAAATGAATAAGGAGTTAAAATCTAAGCAAAATCGTCTAAGTTAACTCATGTTATGGGTCCAGAGGATTTTTAATCGGATACCCGACTCAATTAAGCAGGCTCAGACTAAAAAAAATTTTAAAATTAAACTTTAGAAATGGCTTATTGAGTAATGTTTCTATCGCTATGATGACTTTTATTATAATCTATTTTTAAATGTCAATTTTTATTTTTACAGTTTATATAAATTAATTGACCTTTCGTGACTTTTTTAATAACAAATATTTCATGTTATTTCCATTTTATTGGAAAAACGTAGATTATAATTGAAACTATGTACCTTTATACAAACCTGACCTGTATCCAACCTATGTTATCAATAAAGAATCTTGAATCTTGTTATTCAGAAGTAGTCAGCAGTAGCAGTAATCGTAAGACACAAGCGGATATATTCAATACAAGCGGATCGGAGGGTCCGCTTGTATTGAATCGCGCGAGTAATTATTTATAAAATTGTTTTTCCCTGTAATCTGCTAATCTGTTCTATGATCCACAATGTCATAAATCTATATATAAAAAAATGTGTTTAATATGTGTTTTGTTATTTATAATAAGTTGCCGGAATCTATAAAGGCACTTAGGGGTAATCTATTTAAAATTAAATTAAATAATTGCCTTAATGGGAAAAAGTTTTTATGGTGTTATGGAAGATATGGAATATATTATAATTAATAATGACATTTGTATTGACAAATTTTTAAATTGTATTCTGTTTTTAATTATCTTTGACTTAAATTATGTTTAATTTTTGAATTACAATAATTGGTTTTAGCCTTATTTGATCACAATCTCACCTGATGTAAAGTGACGATGTGGTCTAAGATGGAGCATGAAGGCCTAGAAGATGGCTTCTACGGATCACATTACGAAACACGAAAAAATCGCTTCACGCACTGGCCCAGCCCGTCCAAATTGGTGCAGGCGTTGTTAAATTATGCGTTAACAACACATT
Organism: Gymnoscelis rufifasciata; assembly: GCA_929108375.1. NCBI lineage: Eukaryota > Metazoa > Arthropoda > Insecta > Lepidoptera > Geometridae > Gymnoscelis > Gymnoscelis rufifasciata. Next base: position 3,414,013 of record OV815301.1, read on the forward strand.
TTGGGATTCATTTTTATATTATAAATAGATAGAAAGCAAAATATAATTCTGTATCACAAACTCATTGCTGATTCAATCTGACTAATCTCTCAGGCCTGACGCTGAAAACTGTGTTAATTGGGGCGCGGGCGCGGTTTTAATTTTAAATAGGTACAAAGGATTATAGTAAAGTATGGGTGCGTCGGCGCGTGGCTTACGGTCCCGCATTGCAGTCGCTTTGGTCGCGCAGGCTTAGCGCAGCATCAGGCCATAGACTTGGCAGGCGCATGCAAAGAATCTTTAAGCTACTGTAAAATCAATGTTTTAAGGAATTGGACTGAATAAAAACAAATAAACTTGTCCTGAAAAATCTGCCTTGCGATCGGGGGACGACTTCCAAATACGCTTAAGACTAGTCTTATAACCGACTAGTAGAAATATAAATAGCAATCGCAGAATTCGATAATGAAAGCGCCTATTAAAATAACTACCCAAAGTTGCTATGCCTTGTTTTTGCTAGTTTGCAACCTGTTTGTAATTGTTGCTGGAATATATGTCGGCATGTGGGTGCAGATGTTTTGACTTCGTCCGTTTTCCCACAGCAGTGGTTCCCTGGTAGATGGCGAACAGGTACAGGTAAATCTATTTTTGTTTGAGTTTATATTATTTGATGCTTGGATGTATGGGTATTTTGTTGCTATTTAAATGGTTCAAGGTCTTTTACTTATTGTTTTTTGTTATTGGATTCGCGCAGGTTGCGTTCGCTTTATGGAATGATTCCAGTTCTCGATATGAATCTATTATTAATGATACAATTTGTGTGATTGCAATCTCTAGATCTAATCTATAGAAAACTTTCTACTAGTTTTACTGGCTACTGTGGTAAATATGACATGTGTAAGAAAGGGGTGAGGGTGAGAGGTGAGATGACGGGTGATAGAGGGAAATGAAAGCAAAAATCATGTTTTGCCGACCCCACGTGATGTGGGATAAGGTCAGGAAGATGATGATGACTGGCCTGAGCTGGCCCGTTGCGGCTTTTTCACGGATACACAAACCTTTCTCTTGAATCCGCATAAAGATCTGTTCAGTATTTTTTGAGTTTATCGTAAATATGGGGAAAAACAGAAGGGGCAGGGCTCTTTAATTTTTTTAAATAATAGGTGTTATTACTTTACTAGCGAACCGTCCGTGGAATACCAGGACACAGGTGCAATGGTTCCATGATTTGTAGCCGAAAGCTTTGTCTATAGATTTTGGATAGCTTTAAATGTAGGATGCTCTTTTTTTAAACACCGCTATAGAGTTGTAATGTAATTTTCAGCAATAGTGTCATTCGAAAGGAAGCTATATCATGTAGATGCCCGCTCCGCGGCGATGATCATGTTTTATAGATTTTCCGGTGGTAGTTATATAAACTTTCCCGGAAATTGGACATTTTCGTCTATAAAAAGATAATAATAAGATGAGATAAGTCTGGTATAAATATGAGTTTGTATTCTTAGTAGAGAACTAATTCTTCCTGCAGCGATGACGGACGCTCACACTCATAGTTACAAATGCTATTGTGTTTTGGCATTAGAAAACTTCGGAGAGAAAAAAATACTGGCTTTCGGCCATCTTTTTAAACATAAATAAATATAAGCTCTACGGAAATCCACTATAGAAGGTAAATATACCTTTCTATAGTGTAGTCCTTCCACCTTCATAGGAAAGATATCCGAGGAAACTTTAGTGGAACTGGGAGAATTGGGACCTAATTCTAGAGCAAATATTGTAAGTCTTTGCCATAATGAGCTCGAAATTTTAAAAGTTGGCATTACGGGAATAGGTAATATGCACGAGACTTTAAATTGAACTGCTTTTTTCTTAATAGTAATCTTTATTGTTTCAAGAACATACTTGTACAATTATTTTTAAAATTAATAACAATTTCATAGTGAAACTTAATCATCAAAAAGTGACTATTTTTATTTTACCTCGCAAATTGTAATACGTAAATTCTTTTAGGGTTTCCATTGGCTTGTCTATGTCGCCCTAAAAGGATAATGATTTTAAAATAGTTTTTTAGCAGCTCAATGGTTTATATTTTTGGTAATGTGACAATAGTAGTTTAAAACAGTATAAAACATGTTTGCATATTCCCAACTGATGTTTTGAGAAATATAGATATAGGCCGGAATTCATAGTGGCATATAATCATTGATAAATTTTATTCAATGATTCTCTGTAATTTATTATTCGATCTGTAATTTATTATCATTATTTTCAATGACATAGTTATTTACGCCATTTCTAAAATAAGTACTTATGGCCATGACAGCAAAACACTACCAAACATATTTACTTAGTAATTAGGTGTTCGGGCTATCCGATATCCAATATTTTATATAGTGAAACCATTCTTAGGGCGAGGATTTAGGGACAAGCAAATGTACGCACAAGCAAAGGCGGATTAATGATTTTTTAACGCCTCGGTGGCGTGGTGGGCGGAGGTCCGCTTGCGGTGCAAGAGGTAGCGGGTTTGATTCCCGCCGAAGGGTCAAGTATTTGTATGTTCTATTAGCACTTTCTCCTTGGCCTGGGTGTTTAATATGTATATTAAAAATATATTTTACTATGTATGTATATTATATTAAGAATATCAGATGCCTAGTACCCGTAACAAAAGCTTAGAGTTTACCACAGGGTTAAATATTTTGTGTAAAAAAATAATATAATTGAGAGCGCCGTAGGCAAACTCACTATAAAGAACAAATTACATTTTATTTTATTATTTACAGACTATCTCACTTTCGTTTTTATGTCTATTTCTTGCTCTGTTATGTCAAAGTCAAAACGATTATTTCCTTAAAGCACAGGGCATACCTACATGGACAAGTCAACTTAAAATTAATAAAACGAAATGTTTCAAACAAAATTTATCGAGGAAATAACATTGTCTTGAGAGTTTGCTTGTATTTTAATACTGTCATGTCAATTGTCAGTAACTTTTTAGTACTTCAGTTATCGGCTATATTTTTATTGCGAATATTTGCAAAATATTTTACTGTCATGTGCATAAAAAGTGCTGTGAGATTGTATAAACATGCTTTCCTGTAATCTACATTATATGGCTAAATTTATGGTTTGCAACATGTTTAATTTGTTAAGCTGTGTGAGACTTTAAAAGAGTTAAAGGTTGAAAATACGAAAAATAAAGGAAATTGACGAAATTCCCTTTGAATGAAGCCCCGTACAAATAAAGAAACATCTAGGTATTTCCCCAAAATGTATATGGAAAAATATCTTGTTGTCAACAACTACTGTGGAACTATCGATAAACGGAAACACAGTCAACATTTTTGTTTTTCTAAACTTTTTTATTTATGAACACTCACTTAACTATTTTTGCTACTACCATTTTTTAATGTTTCCGTAGCAAAAATTTAAGCAAAAAAGGGATTGTACGGAAAATTAATAGTTTATATCGCGAGCCGGTCTTGAGTTGGTAATACTGGCATACAATAGCATGCTTACTTTTTCTTTTTAATTTCTGGTCCTCTTTACAGTCGCTCGACCCTTTTGAGCTTCGCGCCCTTAGGCACATGCCTACTTTGCTTGTGGGGTTATCCGCCTCAGACAGCACATGCACCTGACAACTGATTCTGAACCTGTCTGTAATTTCTAAACTGCAAGAAAACTGTGTGGTGTGGTAAATTATTATTATTATTAGCCAAACCATGTTAAAATAAATAAATAAATATTATTATTATTATTTTTATGTCACCGTCCAGTTATTTGCTGAGCATTTTCCTTTCCATCCAAAGGTTGTCTGGAAGAAATTGCTTCAAGCAATAAGGCCGCCAATTACGCATTTTGTATTTAGCTTTAAGTCCATTTTGGTTTTGTTTTATCTTGGTGTGTAATAAAGAGTTATTATTATTATTATTAAATATAAAAATCATGTACGATCTACAATTTATATACATATTTGTATTGTTTTAGTAATAATTCAGCATTTAAGCTTTACAAAACAAATAAATTGATTTTTATTTATTTTTAGTGTGTTTTTTAGTCATAGTGTTTACATAGAGACAAAAAGCAAAGTGTTGGACACATTCTTTATTTTACTCTACGTAGCAATATAAGTCATAATTATGAAAAAAATACTAATTAGCCATTATAATGGCTAGATCGTTATATTGGTCTGGGTGTTTAATATTTATAATAAAAAATATCTATATATGTATGACTATTATATTAAGTATATCAGATATCTAGTACCCGTAACACAAGCTTATAGCTTACCACGGGGCTAGATGTTGTTGTGTGCATTGTCTGGAAATATTTATATTATTTATTTATTTATTGTTGTAGCATCTTTATTTTAGAAGCTTCATCAAGAAAAAAATATTATTATTTATGATTCCTGATTCTGATTTGATAAATGTAATAAAGAATCATGGAAAAAAAATAAGTAGCTTTTGTATCGTAGTTTAGCACGCATTGTGAAGTAGAAAATGAGTTACGGTGTTCAATGATTACTTAAAGCTTTTGTTATTATGCCATCCTTTCGAAATTTCAAATATCAGTTCCAGTTACTCCATACCATGATTTTATTATGTATGACTCCATACGGTCAGATGTTATCGTTAACTGGTTTCACCGGAATTATATATTTAATTTCAACTGCATAATAATAATCCTTTATCATCACACGAAACACCAAAAATTCTCACAACTGCAAACTTCTAGGCAAAACACCATCTATATTAATAATTATTAATAATAATAATAATAATTATATTGGCAGGTAGAAAATGCTTTAGCATTAAGCCCACCTTTTGTACAAAATTTTTCTTATTTTCTTTTGTGCAATAAAGTATTAATAATAATAATAATAATATATTTGGTTTAAAAACATCTGACATGCGCGCACAAACAACGCACGCATGTCGCTACCCGATGCACGGGGATATAAATAGACGCAGCGGCATTCTCTGCAATGGGATATCCTGACAAATTATTTTTAAATATCCCAGTTTGTTCTTATATCCGTTTGTGGGGAACCCCCCTACAGTTACTCGTATTTGTTTAATTATAGTATTCAGTCTTCACATTGTTAAATGTGATATTTTTTACATTATGCATAAATTATAAAAGTAAATATAATAAATATGTTTTTATAAAAATAAACAGATTTATTTTTTTATAAATGGATTTAAATTTAACTGAATTAATTTAAAAAGAACAGTTTTTATATGATAAAAATCATAAAACCCGACCTGGGAGAAAAAGTCCTAGGGCTTCGTACAAACATCAAAGAAGAAAAACGGAAGTTTGGTAAAGAAATAAAACTCGTCTGCGGTCTATTGGATCTATTGTAGGTAGATAATAGATAATAAAGTTGTAGCCTAAACACACTTTTAGACTTCGCTTTTTAAGAAAAAAGAATTAATAACAAAACTTTTGTAAGAATTTTAACGTCCTCTGTGTCACTCGGATAAGCAAAACGTATCCAATCTGTAATAATATTATGAATGCAAAAGTAGCTCTGTATGTTCCTCTATCGCGCAAAAACTAACGAACCGATTTAAATGAAATGTTGTACACTGATTCTCTAAAGCCTGGACAGAGGCTATTTTTTAACATTATTACGGAAATCCATTATTACGCGCGTAAAACCGCGGGGCAATACAGTAGATAATAAAGTTGTAGCCTATAACACATTTTTTGCGTCGCTTTTTTAAAAAAGGAAGCAAAAACAAAACTTTTATTACAATTTTAACGCCCTTTTTGTCACTCGGATAAACAAAACGAATCTAATTGCGTAATTTATGAAAATAATTAAAATTAATCACCCTTTGAATAGTTTAAAGACTTCATGAATGAATGAAGTAGGCTAGTTACAGCACCCAGCCTAACCGCACCTGTACGAATCGCACCTGACCTAGTTCATTTTCGGCTCCAGTCAATATTTTTCCCAAACCAGCCTAGTGCTTGCTGCTATTATTAGTATTTGTGGACTGAAGTGGCGCCATGATGGAAATTCATTTATTTGCAATTGACCGTCATCTCGTCAAGCATTCATGTGTCCTATATTAAACTCAATTGACCAAGCAATTTCAGTAAAAATTTAATGTGAGGCGGCACTATTGGCAAAACCTCGTTTTTAAAAATTTTAAACAAAATCTAGGTAATGGAAGGAAAAACAAGACTTACAAAAAATTTAAACCCTTTTGTGTCACTCGGATTATCCTAACGATTCCAATGGCGTATAATTTATGAAAATTAATCATCCTTAGAATTTCAAAGACTTCATGAATTAATGAAGTCCAGTTACAGCGCCCAGCCTGTCTCAGTCCATTTATAGCCTGTCAATATATTTGACAAACTAGCCTAGTGCATGCAGCTAATGTTAGTATTTGTAGACTTAAGGGGTGCTGTTTGAAATTCATGTATTTGAAATTGACCGTCATCTTTGAGTGAATATGAACTCAATCGACCAAGCAATTTGCATGAAAATTTAATGTAAAACTGCATTATTAAATCGTGTTTGTTTATAAATTTATCGACCAAGCAATTTGAATGAAAATTTAATGTAAAACTGCATTATTAAATCGTGTTTGTTTATAAATTTTTAACACAAAACTAGAATTTTATTAAGGGCGCGTATGTTGTTTGTCAATTTGTACTTTTTTTTACGTAATTAAAGTGTGTATATTTGTTTAATGAATAGGTAGTAATATTCTGTCTGAATTATAAACATTACAAAAAATAATTGATTCCAAAGCGATATCACTAAAAACTTTTCTTCTCGAAAAACATAAGAATTTTAATAAAACCTAGAAACTTTTAATCGCGGTGCTTGTAACAAACTTAAATTTTCCGTATGATTTGATATTAATCATATTTGTGTCGGATAGCATATTTATAAAAAAAATAGTATCAAATATATTTCTCTGTTTAAAAATATTACATAGAACCCTCTAAAGCAATCAGTAAACTATACAAGGTTAAGCATAAAATGAGTCGCCACTCAGCTTTGAGCTGTGTCTGCACGAATGTGGACACAGCGCTGTTTTTCAGTGACTCATTTATTGAGAAAGAATATTATGATTCTCCTACGCGGGCAATTTGTAGCGTTAGTCTTAGCGCTCACCTTAGGCAAATCTGTCTTGAAAAATACTTTTTAGTCTATACGACAAGTAGTCTTTAGTGTGCTTGGCTTCATCTATTCTATAAGGCGATATACAGTCTCAAGACAGAATTGTATGCGGTGAGCCCAAGCCATAAGCTTGTTGGAAATGTAGGTATGTAATTAATTACTTTTCACTTATCTACGCCTACGAGGTACTTGCACGTAACAATTCGTCGTGCATTACAAAACTGTGCTCGACTACCGTGAATGATCTTACTGATAGTGACTCACAGGATGCCAAACGATAAAAATAAAAGTGCTAATTAAAACTTAAGCAATCACTCACATTAGCAGGATCTTATTGAACCGGGGTTTCTGGGATCTTAAGTCCATTTTCGACAAAAGATATAGATAGGCCTTCTCGATAGGTAAATATGATATATAGGCTACATTTTACCGATAAATTACCTTATTTGTGCTAACAGCATTATTTAATACAAGAATTACATACAGGCAGACTTTCACTCCACGCATAGAATGATTTGCAATCATCACATAATTTCGAGCATAGGACATCCACTACTGATGATAGGCCTCCATCATAAACTTCTTGTTAGAACAACAACCCTTACCGTCAATCTAATTGGTAGACGTTATGAACTGCGCTTTACTTTGAATGTACGTGCTCAAATGGGAATACTTCGTATTTCACATAAGCTAATCACAAAACCGACACTCGCTAGAAATTCCTTATTAACAAGCAGCAGTCGGAAAGTGCCAACTTCTAGAACTCCAACAAGTGTTTGGAATGTTGGAAGTTTTTCACCTCAAGCTTCAAGATTTAAGTCCCTATTTGAGTCTGGATGTCTGCGACGAAACTCCCAACATTCCAAAGATTAATTTCTTAAAATGGGTTTTAAAAATTATGAGATTTGTAAAGAATCTCGAGTCTAGGTTACATGTCATTTTTATTATTATTTGTTAGCCTTGCTGTCCCACTGGAACCTAAATGGTTTATCTCATTTTAAACATTGGCTAAAAACGTTTTTACTTAACTGGCAAAAGGAGCAGGAAATTCTCAGACACGATACGAGTGCTATTTAACAAACATAATAACTAACTGATTAATTTTATTGTAACACCATGTTGTTTTTCTTTTCTTTATAAGTAATGTTATTTAATTTGATTTGTATAATTTCATTTTATTTTCCTCCCTTATTTTAGTAAATTATTGTATGTTTTGTAATTGTAACACTACGCTTGAAATAAATAATTAAACCATGTGAATCGGTCCCATTGGCCCCAGCAGAATACCAGCGCCGGTTGCAAAACCTGCAAAAGCTGAGCTGGGACCCTTTTGTATCTGAATAATTTATATTTCATATTTATTAATGTATTTTTGTTTTTGTTGTTTGGTTTTTATTTTTCCATTTATTGAATATGTATAATGTTTTTTTAGATACAAATAAACTTTTTGATTTGATTTTGATTTGACTGGGCAAAGGACTTCTACTTGTCTCGGTTTACTGTAATTTCAGGCCATTACGGGTACATTCAAAATAAAATATACTGATGTGTTGTGACAGAAAAGAGCTAACTCAGCATGTTGCTAAGTTTGTATGAAAGCATTTAAAGGTTTACAACGCCGATAATTATGTCTTATATTTTAAAACTTTGATATATTAAATCTTCTAAGCTATTGATTGAGTTTTTATTAGTATTATATAAAAACTAATAAATAAATTTTTTTCATGCGTTTATGGGAAGAATCAGAAGTTATTTCAAAATCTAATTAATAAATAAAATAAATCGCAATAATTGTTGTTTTAAATAATAAATAACAACTTCTAGGCCACTAAAGCAAATAAATGTGATCTTTCTACTTCAAAAAAACGTTACTGCTCTTATTATTCTCTAACTTAGGTACTTTATTTTAACAAAACATTTTTATGAGTCATTATTGACAATATAATTATGCTCATATATAATCAATATAATAGTATCTTATAGTTAATATTGATCCCGATTTGTATCAAATTTGGCACGGACGTAGCTATTTTCCCCGTAATGGACAAAAGCTACTTAACCGCGGCAAAATCGATTACTACGCGGCCAAAGAAACTACTAAACTACTACTCTACTAAAGAATATTATATAATTGCATGAGCTGAAAACTGAAATGAATCTAGGCTAGGATATTCTAATGAGTTAACTCGTTGTACTTCTCTCAAGGTTATGCTATGCTATTATGCTAAACTGCAGTGAAATGTATTCTTGTTTGGCCCTATTTAACGGATGTTTGCAAAACAAATGTGAAATAATAGTAACTGGGCACCGACGTTCTTGACATGGTTTAGGCGGGGTTTCTGTTAATGAAAATTACGGACATAGTTTACTAATAAATAATCATAATTCTCTTGCCCTTATCCCACATTACGTGGGGTCAGCTCAACACGTTTTTTTCCTTCCATTTTCCTCTGTCACTCGACATCTCAACACTCACGCTTTTCTTACATGTCATCCTTCACACAGTCTATGCATCTTTTTTTTGGTAGGTTAGTTAGTTTACTAATAAATATGAGGCTTAAAACATAGTATATGTCATTTTTCGTGGTCCGTGTGTTATATTCAAATAATAATGTTTTTCGATTTCAGGTGGCAATATCACTTTTGAAACTATCATGGTTATCTTATACTATTTACATAAGATGTAACTATGCCAAAATTTAGGGAAACTCGAAAGCCAATCAATCATAGTAAATCTCCCGTTTTATGTCAAGCTCCGGGACTTTCTACGGGGCTAAATGTTTCTGTGTGGATTGTTGAGAAATATATATTTTATTCAATGTTAGACCACCTGCTTACGTTAACCCTTTTTTCAACCCTTTGAGCACGAATTATGTACTCCCCGCCTTTGAAGGATTAAGCGAGAAGTCTATGTCTGCTATGGAGTAAGGTAAGTTTCTACTGGTATTGGTATTTGTTTGCTAAATTATCAAAATATTGACTGATTAAAAATTACATGGTATATTTGTAATCATTATGTTTTGCATTCCTCCTCCTCGTATCTTTCAAATAAATGGCTTAACCGGTTTTTACGGAACATAGCTAAGATCACTTAATTAATCCATCTTTCAAACGTAAGAAACAGAATCGAAATCTTTTTATCCGATCGCGAAAAAAAGGGCAGAAAGGAAGGGGCTAGGGCAGTCGCCGGCAACATGGCTTTATATTTTCTGTGGTTTCTCAGCCGAAAGAATTTGAGCATATTTGCCGGGTCTCAGATTCTGTATACTCAACATTTTATAGCGCTGACCTATAAACATATAAATTGACAATAATATACATTATTTATTTTGTTCAATTTAGTTTATTTTTTAATAAACATTTCACGGATTATTTTTAATGTTACATTATAGTGCTTTTAACTTTTAGTTTGAGTAAAGGCATAATCATTCATGACAAGAGATCAGTGGCTGTGTCCCAGAATTGGGAACGTAATAGAACGTAAGTAGTAACGTAAACGTAAAAAATGGGTGCTTATGCTGCCAAGTAGACGAATAAAACTTGTTGAAGTTCTTTAAAATGGACCAATCAACGAAATAGGTTACTGTGTTGTTCTAAATAACATAAAAGTAAAGACTACGATACAATGCAATTAAATGTCAATGCCAAAAGACGAAAGTATTCACAACACAATTGTGGCAAATCTCCATGTAGCATTCGTTGAATAAGGAATTCGGTTGTTTCTGTAAATTAGGTATTTATTTACATGCAGAATAAAGGTTTATTAACCTTTTGATATTTGCTTTAAAGTGCTTAGGGGACTATTTAAAATGTTCCCGAAATCTAAATTACTGGCAATGAAATTTACCAGTAATTTAGATTTCGGGAACATGTTACATGTTTAATTAAATGTATTTTTAATCATTTATATAATAATCATTACAGTCATTTTGATAAATTATGTATTAATTACAAAATATAGTATTTCTTTCTTTCTTACAACATTGTAAAGCCCAAATGTCACTTAAGCTTTTACTACTTAGTCATTTTAAGCTATATTGCTTTTCAGCAATTTTATGTATTAAAGGTTATTTTATGTATTATTTTGTTTTATGCATAGTAAAACAAAATAGCAGAATTAAATACTACTACAAACATAAAACTAAGTTATCAAAAACCTCGCAGTTTTTTTTTAAATTTAATGTTTCTTATAAAAAACCTAATATTGACACCAATATTACGAGTATCCACAACGTACCTAACCGAAGCTCCCTACCTATAACTATAAAAATAAATAACCGGAGTTATTTACGGTTGCAAATGCACAAAATACCATTTCGTTTAACTATACAGGACAGATTGTTGCATTACGGAAATAAATCTGGCCAACCCAAATCAAATCGACTGCACTAGTTAAAAGAGGCAAGGAATAAAACACGGTTCATTATATCAAAAGTTCCCAACTCGCAATAGCTGAAGCTTTATGTTATGAAGTAATAAAGATATTTTGGATTTTTGAACTCACCTTTTACTGACGTGGCGCGTGCTCAGTTGGGCGGGCGGGCGGCGACTGGGTTGGGCGGCTGCGTATGAGCAGGTTTCGGAGCACGCTTGCTTAGGCGTCACGGAACGACACGGAGACGATTTCACGCATCCGGGAGTTTTTAGTTCAAAAGCTATCGAACTTTTAATGTGTTTTTTCGTTTGGTATCATTGTAGTAAAGTACAAATAGAAAAGTCAATGCTTCCGTAATATCTATTAGTCCTTAGATTTATAATCTGTTTCTATAATTCCCTAGCAGTTCTATTCTCACCTATTAGATCACTGCAAAGATTTTGATAATTAAGGTTATTAAAGAAAGAAGACGTGAAGGTAATTTCTTATGAGAAAATATTTTCTGACATGATTTCTGAGTAAGGGCCTGTTTCACCATCTCCGAGTAAAATTAAACAATGGTTTAAATACAGAGCTATTTCGCTAAGTCAGATGTAACAAAGCGTGACTTTTAACTTAACTAAATCATTGTAAAATAAGCCCCTAGTGTGTCAGTCGATATTCTTATAAAGCTACAACTATTATCGTGGAGAGATGTCCTACAAAGAAAAAGTTGTGTTCACGCATAAGCCTTAATAATTTGACTGCTTCAGTGGCGCGGTGGGCGAGGGTCCACTTGCGGAGCAAGAAGTAGCAGGTTCGATTCCCGCCGAGGGTGAAAGTGTTTGTGTGTTCTGCAAGCACTTTTTTCCTTGGTCTGGGTGTTTAATATGTACAATAAACAATATCTTTATAATATGTATGACTATTATATTAGGTATATCAGATATCTAGTACCCGTAACACAAGCTTAGAGCTTACCACGGGGCTAGATGTTGTTGTGTGCATTGTCTGGAAATATTGATTTATTTACCTGGTGTTGACGTAAAGAAAGTTACCATTTTTAAATACCTTGGGCACTACACCACTGACGACCTTCAGGACAATGAAGACATTGAAAGGTAAACGCTGAGGGAGGTTACGCTTTTTAAAGTCTATTTACACCGGGATCCTATGGATCAGATATACAAAACAGCTCTTAGAGGCCCTACGAGTAGTGCAGTACTATAATATATTTAGGATGATGTTGGGGCTGCCCCGATTCTGCAGTGCATCGGGAATGTTTGCAGAGTATGAGAAAGCTTTGCTGCCATCCTTCGCAAAAAGACTGCATCTCTGATGCGCAGGATCACATATTACACATAGAGAGATAAATTGACAAGTATTCTTGGCATAACCAATCATTGCTTTGTTTACTAGAATTTTGTTATACAAAACGCCCTTAGCTGTAATAAGACACGGACTGGAGTAATTTAAGGGTATTCTTCAGAGGCTAATAATCAGAATAATCCTTATTGCTTACAATACTACATCCAAAGATACAATATAGGCATGATGGCAGAATAAAAATTATGTATTTGTAAATTATGTTTGCAAATTGTGTGCAGTACCAACACCATCCTGCAAACAAATAGCTGGGGAATTTCTTTAAAAAATATATAATTATAATTATTTAATTTTGTAATTTGTATTAATTTAATTTGATTTATTTTATATCTTATTTTGTTGTTGTCTAACTAACAAGGACATTAATTACTAAGAATTTGTTGTTAGTCACCATTTATCAAACAGTTTAAGTACATATGTTTAGTTATTTGAATTATATTTTTGGCGTTTCTGAGATTTGTAAAACCAAACAATGAAAATAAATGATTTTGCATCTTGTATCTTGTTTCACAATCGAAAGATACCTACTGGAGTAAGGTGTTGAGAGTGGTCGAGATGTCTTTTTTTCTGTATTCTACTACCAACCCGTGTGCTATGCGGTGTAATTTAGATTTTTTAAGTTATTGTACTATTAACTTAAATAAAAATAACTTTGTTCTCAGTACCTAAAAATGATAGTGCAGTGCGTTCTATCATAATATTAGGTCCTTACATATGAAATTGGCGTTTTTCGTACTGGCCACTTTAATCACAAATTTCTCCTCTTTGGTAAGGAATTCCAAATTCAAATTTGTACAGCTATAGACTCATGTATTTGTGCTTCGATGATCGTCATTCATTTGTTTTTTTTCTTCTGTTTTTTTCTGTTTGCGTCACTCATTTTACAAAATGGAAAACTTAAAATATCGCATTATTTACGAGTACGAGTTCCGCCGTGGCACTAGTGCTGCGGAAACAACTCGAAGGGTGAATGATGTGTATGGCGGTCGTGTTGCAAAAGAAAACACAGTTCGTTTTTGGTTCCAACGTTTTCGTTCTGGAAATTTCGACTTGCAGAACAAGCCCCGTGGACGGCCTGAGACTCAAGTTGATAATGAAGAGTTGAAGGCTATTGTGGAAGCGGATCCATCGCAAACCACGTCCGAGTTAGCTGCAGGCTGCGGTGTTAGTGATAAAACTGTTTTAATTCACTTGAAGCAAATTGGGAAGATTAAAAAGCTTGAAAGGTGGGTACCTCACGAATTGACTGAAGCAAACCGGCAAACGCGCGTCGACTGCTGCGTTACATTACTAAACCGGCACAATAATGAAGGTATTTTAAACCGAATCATTACCTGTGATGAAAAATGGGTTCTTTACGATAATCGGAAGCGCTCAGCGCAATGGTTGGATCCTGGCCAGCCAGCCAAATCCTGCCCCAAGCGAAAATTAACCCCAAAAAAGTTACTTGTAAGCGTTTGGTGGACTAGTGCCGGTATTGTTCATTACAGTTTTCTCAAATCTGGCCAGACTATTACGGCTGATGTCTATTGTCAGCAATTGCAAACCATGATGGAAAAGCTAGCGGCTAAACAACCTAGGCTGGTCAATCGCTCCACGCCACTGCTGCTTCACGACAACGCTAGACCACACACTGCGCAACAGACGGCTACTAAATTAGAAGAGCTTCAATTGGAAAGTCTAAGACATCCTCCGTACTCCCCGGACCTTGCTCCAACAGATTACCATTTTTTTCGAAATTTGGATAACTTCTTGCAAGGGAAAAAATTCAACTCCGATGGGGCAGTCCAAATCGCCTTCAAAGATTTTATTGATTCCCGTCCGACTGGTTTTTTTAGTAAAGGGATCAATGAACTACCTATAAGATGGCAAAAGTGCATAGAAAATAATGGTTCATACTTTGATTAATTAAATATATTATATTAAAAAATATTCGACTTTTTGTTCCTCCCATACAAAACGCCAATTTCATATGTAAGGACCTAATATAAAAAAATACAGATATTTTTCACGTGACAGCTTTTACAAAATGGTGACACATACTCGTACTCAGACGAAACAGTAATTTATCCGTAACTATCTAAGTCGTAATTTTTTTTATATTCTTTGTTCGTGAGGTACTCGTGAATATAGAATTTGTAGTAGAAATGCATTTAAAGAAAAACGAAGTTTGTCATTGTAATAGTTCAGGTATTTTTTATGTACTACCTGTAGTACATTCTTGAACTCAAATTCAAAGGTTGGTATGCCAAATTTTGCCCTACATATAGTTCGTGATGTTTGTTTCGTTTTTCTGCGTCGCAAAAAACATATTCGGTAGCAGGGTTACCGGACAGGGTTGTAGAGATTAATAAAATTTCGAATAACATTATATCTCATGGACAATTTAAGAGGAATGATAACAGCTTTTCAGTTTAAAATGATCTATAACCTAAATACAAAATAAGTTAATTATCTTATCTTGAGAAGCGCTTAAATATTTAAATTATAGAAATAGAAATAGCAAAAGGTTTATTTACGTCAAAAAAATACAAACACATTACAGAGCAACTATAACATTAAATTTTAGTTAGATTTATATACACATGTGTAACAAATTCGGACGTAAATTGGTTGCCACTCAGCATGTGCTGTAGGTGCTAAGGAAGCAGGCTACAGCGCTGGTTTTCAGTGGTACCGTGTAAAGTGCAAGGCGGCGTTAAATTAAATTAATATATTACTTAAGTTTTGTGTCCTCTCAAATGCATCGGTATTTCTTTAGCAAAAGCCTCGGATAGAAGACGATTGCAGAACAGAAAGAAACTCCTAAGAACTCTCAGTTTCTAGGAGTTTCTTATAAACTTAATTAATTTATGACAGAGCACATTAGTCACAAACAACCTACTCACGAGACCACTGACGACAACTTAATCATTCTTATAAGCAACATTTTTAATTTTTTTTTAAACATAATATACAATTACGTACCTTTATTTTGCTAAAATAATGCTTATTTTATTGCTTTTTTTATGGGCGATAGATCTATATTTGTCCACAATCTCACCGGATGGAAAGTGTCCATGTGGTTGAAGATGGATTCCGTAGATCTAGAAGGTACCTATTCACTCTTGTCTTGAAGACACTCAGGTTATTATTAAACCACCAGAAAATTTGCTAATTTTATAATAGCTTGATAAATATTGCTAGATCCATACATATGGCTACATTTTGCCGTTGTGTTAACTAACTGGAAATCAATCATAGACCTGTGTACAAGAGCCATCCAGAAATGATGACATGATAGCACTTAAATTAAGATGCGATTTAAAAGCGATTTTTTATCATCAGAATAAAATTAACAAATATAAGGTGTTTCGTATTCACAAATAGAAATAGGATGAAATGTCAAAGTCAAAATCACTAAAAGTAAGAAACCGGTGTGAATGATTAATGAGAATATTAGCACAACACTATTCCCATCCTTGTTCAATCCCTAATCTATTTCCGCCCCCTCACCCTTTCTCTTCCTTTCTACGATTCGAAACGACATCACTGCTCTTGCAATAAAAAATCAAATTAATGAAAAAAAAAAGGTATAAAAAGGTGTTCTCCCAGTGTCCAGAATCCCTGAAAACCCACCCGTAAGTGCTTTATATCTTTCATAAGGGGTAGGATGGGTATGTTATGATTATCAATGGTGTTATAGACATCAAATACCCTCAATCTGCCGTATTACCATTGTAGTTTTATATTTTATTGATTTGATAACATAACTCTTTCAGCGTCTCAGAAAAATCGGTTCTTACGCCTGACGCTGAGGTACGCTCGGGCGCGACGTATTTCTTTTACTCCCGACCAAAACAGAGTGGCGTTATAAGTTTGTTTGACTCTGTCTGGGATATCATAGCTCACGAACAGATAGAGCGATTTCAATTTATTTTTTTTTGTATAAAAGGTGAGTTTTGCGCGAGTATTCTGAGTCATGTTTGATGAAAGTAGGTTGACCCGTTTAAAAGTTATTAGGGTAAAAATGGGGAAGAAAGACCGAAATCTGCAAATTACTCGAGTGGGGTCTCAAATGATAGCGCATCACGTGCACATTACAAACTAGTGTGCTTTTAAGGGAACTAAAGTTCTAGAAGGGGGGTTTTCTAATTTTAAAGTTATTTTATGTATGTAGTTTCTGTACGTGTTTCATATAAACTGCCTTCGCTGGTACGTAGGTTACGGCGCGTAAGTAGGTAGGTACAAAACTTTGTAGGGTTTGTACATTATGAATACAGTTAACAAATCTAGCAGATCATTTTTAAATAAATAAATAAAAATATTTCCGGACTAATTACACAGCATCACCTGACCCCACCCACCTAACCTGAGCTTGTACTATGGGTGTTAGGTGACTGATATAATATACTACATAAATACATTTTTTTTGTAAATACATACATATGATAATATAGAAAACTCCCTGACCCGAAACCAGACATTTTTGAAGTCCCTCCCGAAGCCTTTTCGTTTCGGTCTTTAAAACTACGAAAGTGAAACTTAATGCACCCTTCAGTAATGTTCACGCATGAAGCTAGTCGCTAGTTTTATAGAAAAAATAAAACATGTTAATAATTTTGTATTGATTGCCCATACAGCAACATCTATGAATTCTCAGAGCCTGCTCAACACAAGATAGAACAAAACAACATAATTAATAGACATTATTCATCCATCTATATAATGTAAGTAATTGGCTAAGGGAAGTACGGTTTCGTTTGCCTAAAGGTCATTATATTAATTAGCTAAATATAATATTTGCAAATACACGACTACCACTCGTTTTTCGTGAGTCAGTGCCTATACTTGGTATGTGAATGTCACAGGCTATTTTGTCGGTGACCCGCGAAAAATGGTTTTCGGATCTTATTTCAAACGATAACTAGAGTAATAATTATAGATTATTTTCTGTCTATTTCTCAGCAAGTACTGCACTCTGACGTGCTTTAACGGTGAAGCAGACATCGTGCGGAAACCGGCGTGTTCTGAGAACTTTCTAGAAGTATGAAGGGCATGTGACACTCGCCAAACCGCACTTGGCCACCGTGGAGAATTAAGGTCTAATCTCTCTCGCCAAGAGAAAAGTCCCTGTGTCCCAGCAGTGGGACACAGGGACTTTTCACAGGGGGTGATGATGATTGCAATCTGAGGTCAGTTTGTTGCCTTTGGAAACAATGCAGCAATCAAAAACTAACCCGTGCTATTAGAATTTTATAAGGCTTAAATTTCCAGACAATTTCCAGGCAATTCTCTAAATTGAATTTGGGCTCAATGGCATTTCGATTGCATTAAAGTTACAAAATGGTATTTCTCCTGATACATTTTAAACGTAATGAGTGAGATGTATCGATAAGCAACTGAAGCTAAAATCGGTATTCTCTTCCCCCCGTATTCAAGTTTTTTGAATACTTTACTTTTTATTCATAGAAAGTACCTACTTCGTTTTAAAAAAAACGTAATACAGTTACCTAAATAGTGTTGAATATTTTCAATAACATTTCAATAAAAGATTTTGCTCTTGTTTAGCTCTAAAATAGTCGCAAAATAAGGCATAAATAGGCTATTGCATATAGACATATAAAACTGAATTATTTGAAGTACACAATAATTGTGTACTTCAAATAATTCAGTTATATGAGCCAGAAAAAGCACTTTTTCACACTATAAATACAAGCGATTGCTATTTTGACATACGAATTGAAACTATTGTATTGTATTTAGACGCAACAGTATTTTTATCGAACAGAATACCATTTTTCATTATCATCATCACCACTGCTGGGACAATAGCCTTCCCACTTAGTGAAAGGATTAGGCCTTAGTTCACCAAGCCAAGAGGGGTGAATACATTTTTACCAATTGTTAGTCAAGTTATAATAGGATTTCAATGGAATCTCGATTCGTTTACATTGTTATATTATAAAGAGAATTGCTCTCAAAAACTATTTTGTGTGTACTAATAATTAACGACAATAATGAGCTGGCACCAAATTTCTGGAAGGTATTTGAGGGTAGTAGGGCTATAAAAGGGATTCCAACATTTTAATTTATAGCCTGGCACACCAACTAGTCCGCCATTTTGTCAAAAACCGAGTATTTTTACACCTCGGGACTTCATGCACCCAGAAACATCTGGGTGAATAAAGTCTACTAAAAATTTACCCAAGGCTGCGTGAATTACACCCCTTGAGTGCATCCTGTTGTTTTTTTATTCTTGTATCAAATGTATTCAACAATAGACTAGCTTAATAATAGGACCCGAAATCCATTTAACACGGCAAATGCTGTGTCGTTAAAAGCATATGTGAGTTTTTACAGACTAGGTTTAAATGTATGGTGTATTAGAGGATTCCAGATGACACAAAACGCGATTGATAATAACTGTTGGGAACAAAAGTAGACTTCAAGCGATACTATGGTCTGATTAATATATTTGGTCAAATTAGATTTTTGGCATATCGCGATTAAGTGTATGGAATCTTAAAAAAAATGTTATCATGATAGGTACGAGTGTAAAAAAAAAAAAATTGACTTAGTGCTATAGTTGGCTTCCTGCTACTAGACCATCGTATAGATGTGGAGGTTGAAACACAAATTTACGTAGGCAAAATTGATTTATTTTAATTCATCTCGGACTTATCTAATGTATTTTGGTTGTTTCGTAATTATTTTCCAGAAATTTTACAAGGATGGCAATCATTATCTTAATTTTAGCCACAGATCGTCAATTGTAGGGCGTGTTGTCTCCCTCAATGCTGTAATCCTTATATAGAGATAGTTTTGCCAATACTGTGTAGGATGGTGTAAGGACTTATTATTATGTTAATAATATTTATGTATTTCCTGTTATCTTCTTAGCTTACTCGTGTCTCTGTTGTTCTAAGAATTCTCTTTTACTTAGAAATAATTATTTTTCTGGGTAAGTATAAAAATGACAGTGTTCCGTTCATACAATTCAACGCATAGGTATTTAACTTAAATCTCATGCAAAATAAAAACAATTTTTCTTTTGAAGTTTTATTGCTTTTTTTGTTTCTTTAACATAAATAGCATTTATTTTTAAAATTATTAAAAGTTACAATTACAAACGTACAATTAATTGCACAATTAATAAATATAATAATATAAAATAATTCTTTAAAATTATACTACTGCACCATAGGTACATAACATAGCGCCGGTATCCATAGAAAAATATTGAAAAAAAAGATTGTTGTAGTTTGTTTTGTTTATTGGTGAAAATTATGATGTGTGGGATGGGGGGTCAGTGTCGGGCCGCGTGTGGAGACACGTTAGGGCAAGCCCGACGCCGAGCGCCCATCCGACCCCCCGCCTTAGCGACCTTATACCCGACCGGAATTACGCCCCCACTGAACATCGAAGGGCTAACAAAATACTTCTCTCCCTACACACTCAACGAACTAACTGACAACCGAGAAACAAAAATGATTCAAGTATTCCAATTACAGCGTAACAGCTTAAAAGCGAGCGAAGAATCGAGTAGAAGCGAGCGTAGAATCTCGGTGCATTTGAATTTTGGATTGAGCGTTGTGCTAAAACGTTGAGTGTGAAGGGGCTTAATGCCATTCAAATGCTGTTTTTAGGGGCTTGGGGTGGGAATTCACTCTGTGCTGAGCGCGCGCGATTCCTGGACGAGGTACACCTGGGATCCGGGCACTGAAACAAACATTATAAACAAATGAATATAGGTTATTACTAATGTAAACACACTATGCTGAATTTACGCGACCTCGGCCTCAATGTTATTTCGCCTGCATTATTATTTAAATTACTGACGACACACTATACTGAGATTACGTTTCGTTATAGCGTACAGCCGTACTTCGTTCGGTCGGGCGTAAGATTAGTGACAGCTTATTCAGTAGAGCACACATTACACGCGACCGAAGTTCACTTAACTCGGATCCAAATCAAAGGTGCGTCACTGAATTTCTGCTGTGTAATTTCAGCGCGTATAGTGTATCGTATCAGCCTCATTTGATGAAATTGAAAATAAGCCGCGGAACTTCGGTTGGGCCAATTTCGGCATAGTAGGTACTTTTACACACAAAGAGTTTGACGTACGCGCAATGAGGCTTTTGCGCTTATGATTATTTATCTCATTTTCGCTAAGCGATGTTGGATCAAATCAAAGTCGTGATACAAACATTTTTATTCTTAGATATTTCTCGTAAGTGAAATTTATAAGACAGTTTTCTACCTACAACTTAAATCTGCTTCATACATAACACATTGTATCCTTTATATTATTTTTTGTAATAACATTGTTCGCAGGATGCAATATAAATGAAAAAGGAATTAGAAAAAAACAACAGTTAATAAACATTTCATAATAAAGTTAGCCAAGGTAAAAGTTGAGAAAATTTTGTTATTAAATACTAGTTGTGAAGTATTTCAGTGTAAAATAACGTTTAGCCGGAAGCTCGTTAGGGAGCTATTTCTATTTTCAATGTTTTTATTGAGTGCTGTTTGAGTCGTTAGCAGAGCCAGTTAAACATTCAATAAATGGAAATTGAAGTGCACATGGAAATAAACGTTTAAGGTGTTTATCTTTAAAACGTTTGCTTTACGAGAAGGGGAATGCTAATGGATATTGCACTTAAGGAATATGTAATATATATGACGACCTCTGTGACTTCGGTGGTTGCGGATTCGAATTCCGCCTGGGGACCAGATTTTGTACGATCTACAATTTCTGGATTCGGGTCTGGGTGTTTTCTACATATCATAAGAATGTATTTACAAAAAAAAATTATCTGTGTAGTATATCAATCACTTACACCCATAGTACAAGCTCTGCTTAATTTGGGGTTAGTTGATGCTCTGTGATTTGACCAGAAATATTTTAATTTTATTTTTTTATATAATATAATACTGCATGGAGCATCTCAGAATGGAGGGAAGTAAGTCTTGTGGTCACTCACTACAAGGTGGCCAGAGCTTGATAAAGTATATCATAATAATAATAATATAATAATAATATTTATTCAGAAAATCACTTAATGACTCATGAGAATGAATCATGAGTGATGACTGCTCCTACAGACGCATTGATAGAGAACCTACTCTCCATAACCATACCACTGTCAAGAGAGCCCGACGTAGAAGAATAACTGCCTTGCAGGTTAGCTGTGGAGGCGATGAAGTGGTCCTCTCGGCGACGTCAGAACGGTCCTCACCGCCTCCAACTCGGTAATACTTGAGTCAGGGACTTACCTGTGGAAGTGGTGACGAAGGTGCGGTGCTTGGCGCGGATGAGGGAGAGGTTGCTCTCGGCGACGTCGGCGCGGTCCTCAGCCGCTTCCAACTCGCGCTGGAATCGCCGCACGCGGGTCACACTCTGCTGGGACATGCCCTCCTACAAACAATACATGATTACCATTTTATACAGTACATAATATACATCTCAGTGTAAGGTTGGATTACGTCTAATCACTTCCTTTATATATCTAGCCCCTTACGATACTCGAACCTAATACGCCTAGCCGATTTCACATGCAGTAAGCTTCTCCTAGCTTTTACTAGGTTTTTTTTTAAATTTCTTGTCTCGGGTCTGAGTTTTTCTTTGTATCATAATTATGTATTTACGAAAAAAAAATAACCTATGTAGTATATCAGTCACCTAACACCCATAGTACAAGCTCAGTTTTGGGTTAAGTAACGCTGTGTGGTTAATCCGTAATAATTTATTTATTTTACGATATAACTAAAATGATCTGGCTCTCAATTTTAACAAAAAAGTGGAATCGCGAGATGCATATGATATTACGAAAGGTGTATAGTATATTTGAGGACGCCCTAGCTTTGTCCAATTTCAGTTGTAGGACGTTCGGCAAATGCAAACCGAAAGAGTATATGCTAGTACAGTATGGAACTGGAACTACGAAGTAATAACGAGGTCAGCCCCGAAAGCCTTGACGTTTTTTTGGGAAAGCTAGTGGCTCTTGATTGAGATTTTTTGATTGAGTTGGGGGCGGTCTGTAAGTAGTGATACGGAACAGTTTATGCCGTATTCGTCGGACATTCGGCATAAATAATAAAAAAATCTGCATTGCCGCATACAAAATAGATATAAAATACAGTTAGCGACCAATTCCTAAGGAGTGTCGTGTAACACTTAACATTTATCACGGAAATTGCTCGCGGCTGACGTGCTTACCTATTGAACTATTTTTGTCTGTCTTACAGTCTGATGTCAATTATTTAAACCACCTGTATGCATATGATATTACGTACCTGTATTCAGAACAGGGTAAGTACCTTATTAATAACTGCCCCCTTTATCGGACATTTAAAGCGATGACGATTGAATATCATCAAAATTATAAATAAAATAGAAATAAAACGTTTTTTTTTTTGCGAAATCTGGTTATAGTTCAAAATTCAAAGTGAATAACGCTAGTTACCCTGCGAATTCCAAAGGTTCTAATTCAATATATGCGATTATTGATCTATCAGATAACTAACTGCCTTCAATGTGATACTATGATGTTCTATAACCCCGATTCGCCTTAGCCTGGGCTATTGTTTAGCAGCAGACAGAAGGCAGGGCGAAACAACAACTCAACTGTTACCTAAGGATAATCGAACGGAGTGTGTATTAATACGGCAAAGGAAGACGAGATCTAATCCTAGATTTACTTTGAGGGGTTTCCTTTAAGACTTTATTTTATCTATGAGAATAGGATAATATTAAGATGCTTACTGCCAATAACTTAGAATGCCTGCAATATGGGTGCATAGTTTGCAAGTTTTTAAAAATGACATTTTTTAATTTATTTTATTTTTGTTCGTAACGTAGTCGCTTCATAATAACATGCGACTTTTCAACCAGACAACGAAACTTAAAGGGGTTTTTAGCAATAGATACTCTAAAAAAAGGATTTAATGTACATATTTGTACCCAAGCGATTGGGGTGAGCCCTTAATTATCTTCAAATGGAATAATGCATGATTTTAAATAATCTTTCATACGCGACCTTTGGTTGTCAATAGAAAAATATTATTCAATATGGCATTTAACTGTCCAACCAAATATCGAGAGGCGAGCGCACTTATTGAATTTGCATGTTCGTGCGACAGTGATAGGAGTTAGTGGAGTTGACGAGGATTTGAGAAATCCAATAAATGGGATGCAGAGATGCGCAACTCTGTTATTCAATTTAACAAATTGTAAAGCTCGGACTCATGTCAGATAATAGCATTCGTTAATTTACGTAAATGAAACTGGACGTAAAATAATTCAACCGAGAAAATGTCTAGTTCAATTTTAAACCGCAACAAATATGATGTTTTGTATTTCGATATCCATACTAATTTCCGCAGTACAGGAGCCTTCCGCCTCGTGCTGGGAACGCTGCTTAGTGAAATTGTAACTATTATTTTTGGTATGGGTGAATAAATTTTGTTATATAATCTTTTTTTCTATATTATATGATATTGCCTATACTCGTATAACGATAGATAAATATATATATGAGAAATTTGTTTGTCCGTCTTTCACAACCAAAGGTGATGCTATACATTGGATTAGGACAAAGGCTACTTTCAACTGCGGTAAAATATATCGTTCCGCGGAAAAGTACATTATAACAATGCACTGCAAATAACAGTACCTAATAATTTGTTTCTGCTCGATTTAATAGAGAGACTAGATTGAAATTTCGTTGTTATTTAGAGTAAATTAAATTGCTTTTACTAACTATGGAGGCTATTGTAAAGCTCCAACTTTGCGAGCGGTGTTTAAAACAATTTCATTGTTATGTATTTGATAAACTGTTAAACATTATTATAATATGTTTTCATGAAAATTTCTACCACAAATTTATTCAGTTCTGGTGCGGCTACCTTAGGGGTGAAGTATCATGTTGCGTTGGCGCGCTAAAACATCGTAACGTAAACAGATTTTCGCGAAGTTCTTGTTTACATTAGCGGACAAAGATTATGTACCTATGTGTCGCGTTGCGCGCTACAAGATTCTGAAGTGATCAAATCAAAAAGTATATATTTTGTAACTAAGAATTTCATACATAGCATACATATACATATATACATGTTTACAATTGAAGAAATAGCAATTATGTCACATGAAATATAAAGAAATAAAATAAGATTGTAACAAAGCAATTATGAATTCCAATTATTAGGGTCCCAGCTGATAATTTTAGCGACGCCCACGCTAACATCGTCTTCGTTCGAATACGAAAGACGCAAATCGCTGTAGGCTTATGTAGCCGCACCATTCTAGGACACTATTAGGCTATTTGGGTCATATTCGTGTAGGTATTTTTATGGGTGACAACTCAGAAGAGGTTAATATAGTTGGACTTTCAAGCGCTACAGCAGTCTCAGCATAATTTCTCGAATGCAGACTGCTATATGATTTAGAGTTTATTAATAGATTCGATTCGATCGAAAAGTCACATCAGAAAACAGATTTTAATATTGCTGATATTATTATTTTTTATTATCTCTGTGCTGCTACAAGGTTGCTTTACGTTGATTGAATCACCTTTTGATTTTCCTATAAATATATTACTATAAATACCTGTTCTGTCAGCTGTCTCTTGTAAATGTTGACCTTCTGCACGGTCTTCTCCAGAGAGTCCTGGAGGAGAATGATGTTCTTCTGGTCCTCCTCGCACTGGATCATCACCTCCTTGAGCGAGCGTTCCTTCTTGCGGAGGATCTTGATGGTTTCCGCGTGCCTTCGCTTCTCCTCGTCGGTCTCCAGCTCCAGGTCCTTGATGCGGGCCTCGAGTTTGCTGATGATGCGCTTTCCTCCGACAATGGCGTTGGCTTCGACCTCTTCCAGGCGGATGGAAATGTTCTGCAAATATGTTGGTGATTAGCGATATATTTGAAGTTTGATGATGGAATGAACTATTTATTTCTACTTGTTTTATTTCGACTTCTTTTTACTGTTTCATAAAGATTTATTTTTAAGATATAATAAGCTATATTTGAATTTAGAAAAAAAGTTAATTATATTTATTTAGGTTCAGGGTTTTGCAATATTAAAAATTTATTACCTCTATTATGTGTATAGCATTATACACAAAGGTTATAGGTTCTACAGTAGTTTCATAAATGTAGATGACCTTGGAGCTGTTGTTCAAAAGAAGATTCATTGTATTAAGTATTCGAAGAAGCTACAGGGATTCTCAATTTTTGTTTAAATGTTGTGCTGAAGACAAGAATTTTGACTTTTATAGCTACCTCTCGATATCTAGAAGGAACAAATTTTGACGATTTCTAAGACTATTTACCTTGACTTCAATCTCGAGAGACTTCTTGATAGCTTCGATCTTGACAATCCTCTCCTGCTCCTCGTGCAAGTGCTCGACGGTGTGCTTCAGTTCAGTCTAAAAAAAAAATATGTAAATAAAAAAATAGCCTTTTTTCAATTCCAATACGTTTAATGATAAATCATCCAGGAGTTCTATCATACCAATCAATATTAATTACGCCTTGATGATCATCAGGCGTATGTGTGAAATACCAATTGATTTTGTTTAAAAATACTTTAACGTTAATAATAAATCTGTAAAAGGTAGTTTTATTAATTAATCCGGTAATCCGTTACGAATTAGGCAGTGTCGGATATCCTATAGTTTGCTAAAATTAAAAAATTTAAAAAAAAAAAAAAAAAAAAAAAATTATTTTTATTTCTGTGCCGTTTCAAAATGCATAATTACAAGGTAGAAAATAGATTGAGCGCAAAGAATTTATTTTATTATTTATTTAAATGTACTCTATGTGTTAAAATTAAACGTTTAAAAGAGCTTCCCTTAAATGTTTATATGGAAGCTAGCGTTCCTTACATGTCACATTGCCTATGAAAAAGTGTACATAAAGATATGTTCCGATCGGTATAAATACATTTATGTAGGTGACATTATTATTCATTTATATGAACTGAAACGTTAGTTATCTAACGTTTCAGTTCATTCCTTAATATAAATACTTTTACTAATACCTAATTTGGGATCGTGTGATAAAACGTAAGTCATCTAAAAATAAAGTCCCTAATAATATGATTTGCATGACTGACGTAGATGGTAAGTCGATTGATACAAAGTGGGGAATGACTCAGTACGTTGGAGCCGAACCAAAAACTGAGTGAAGATAACATATTATCAAATTAATAACTCGAATCAGTGCGTCATTTTGAAACATTGCCGCCTAGTACACAATGACAATTGCGAGAAAACTACATAAAACCCCGAGTTGGCTAAGTGGGAGAACACTCGACTTCCATTCCGAAGATCGTGGGTTCAAATAACGCGCTATGAATTTTTTTCTTGAAAAAATTGGCATGGTTTGTGAACTTGGAAAAGTTTGAAGGACATGTGACATTCTACTAACCTGCTCTTGGCCAGCGTGGTGAAGTAAGGCCTAATCTCTCGTCAAGAGAAACGTAAATAGAAACGTAAAGTGGGAACGTAAATAGGGGGCGTAAATAGGGTGCATACGAAATAAAAAATAGGTATAGTCTCTTCTTCCATCTTATTCTTATATCCAGTCCAAAAATACTGGACACATGTATTTTGCTTTAACAATTTCCTTAAAAAAGTTAAAAGATAAAGAGGATTTCAAAGTCTCGGAATGAGGGCTTGTGGAATCACCGCAAGTTATAAATCGTACCTACTCATGACGTTACTATAACTTCAATGCCCTAAATGATTTTAGATTTTCGTTTGCAGATATAAATAAATTCAAACTCTATCTAAACTATTAGTTTAACATTTGTAGTAAAATTATCGTTATTTAGGTACTAAACGATAATGATTCAAAATGACGCACTAAGTTATTAATAATCCCAATATGCTATCTCCAATTAGTGTCTGGGTTAGCTCCAATAACCTACGCAATAATAATTAATTCACCTAACCCTCTGAGTACCTGACTATTTTGAGGCTAGATGTTAGTATGTCTATAATAGTCCAAACACCATTTTCCATGGCTAGACATTAATAGCCCTTGGAATAATGTAGGTAACCAAATTCAGTTGTACACGTTCATCAACAAAGGATTTTACATCGTTATACTGCACTTTCCCCGCGTTCGTCAATATTTGCCAATCCATCAGTTTTTCATTGGCCTAAAGTGCTTTTACATGGTCCAGAACATACGCAAACAAACGCAAATATAACCAGGTTATTCTCGTAAAATATTAACTTTGAATTTTGTTTTGCAGTGTGTGTACGGTTTTTGATATTTTTTATTGAAAACAGTGATTTTTCTGGTGTGATAATAATGGTCCATGCTCTTCAAAGTTTTAAGTGTTTCGCAAGCCGACCTATGAGTAGGTGAAACTTTTAAAAACTTCTTATTACCAGTCACAGGAAGTCCACTGCTGGACACAATGACTGCCTCAAAGATTATAATTCACTAAGCAATCTAAATTCATCAATTCATCTGTCCGTCTTGTTGGCGGCAAAGCCGAAGTCACGCTTATTTTGAGATCATATCATCACAAGCTACCATCTAATCTATCTTCCCAGAGATAATAGCAAAATCAATAATCCACATTCTTACTTTCCTCCTCATTCCTGATTCGATGCCGTAGATAAACTAACATTATAGCTCTTTGAAAGACTCACCTGAACACGCTGGTATCTCTCATCGCAGATGCGCAGTTCCTTGGTGATCTCGTCGTAGTCGGCGGCGACGGCGCCGAGCTCCTGCTCGATCTTAGCCTTGCTGGAGGACAGGTTCACGTTGATGACGGTCAGCTCGTTGACGCGGGTCTGGGACTCCTCGTAGGACAGTTCTACGGCACGTTTGGCGCGGAGGGCCTGGAAGAGTGCGAGCGTTAGTATGGGGAAGTCTGATAAAATGGTAAGAGGAGCCTTAGAATCGAATAGAAAAAGTTTTATTTATGTCATAAGCCCACAATACAATTACAATTAACATAAATGCAGTTTAACAAAAATACTATAGTAAAAATATTTAAACGTAAATCGGTTTCCACTCAGCATAATGCTGTAGAATCTAGGGGAGCTTTAAGGTCTACATTGACATCTCATGACAGGTATTCTAAGTACGAAAAAAATCGTGCTAATGATTGATGAAGATTAACTTTTGAACGCCGAATTGATTTCACTTATGAACCCTGTTCCGATTATGACGATTAATAGCAAAGATATCGTTTAAAAACAAATAGAAATCACCCAAATACCAATTCCACATAAAAAGAGAAAACCAAAGGTAGTTTTTTGGTAATCCTTACATTTACATAAGTGCCTAACCCAAGCTAATCTTTCAAATAAAATAAAATGTACAAGTAAAAATTAATGTCTTAAATCAACAAACGCTAAAGCAGACTCTCTCACCTTTTTAACTAACAAAAATAATAATCTACC
This sequence comes from Gymnoscelis rufifasciata, assembly GCA_929108375.1. Classification (NCBI taxonomy): domain Eukaryota; kingdom Metazoa; phylum Arthropoda; class Insecta; order Lepidoptera; family Geometridae; genus Gymnoscelis; species Gymnoscelis rufifasciata. The sequence goes on from OV815301.1 coordinate 3,443,294, forward strand.
CGTTTAAACCGTTAATCTGAAGTGTTATATTATCTCTAGTTTAAACCCTTACTCACTTAAATCGTAACTGAACTTGATAATCAAAACAAAACAAACTTCAGAAAATCCTCAAGCTTTCTATTCAGAAAACCAAATTGCATTTCATTGTGAGGTTTATTCCTGTCAAAGCTTGAAAGGGCAATATAAGCGCTCACGAGCAATTATTACGTATGAAGATCAAATTTTGTTTTGTTCACTTTGTATTAATCCGTTTGTATTTCCGATTCGCTCTGTGGTTACATCTGACTTCACAATGATAGGACTGGGTTTAAGATATCTCATTTCATGATGCGGAAATTTGTCTGCAACTGTTTAAACTCGTATCTGTTTATAGACGTTATGTGAAGAAATGAAATAGTTGGTAGATTAGCAGGATATTTTCGTAAAACCTTATATAAAAACAGTATCTTTTTCAATTATCTTCCTTTCAAACTTTGTTTTGTTTGGGATAGATTATGGTTATTCCTCAGATATTTATTTACGTATGTGCACCAAGTAGGTATATCGGCCATTAACTATGGCGGAGATAACGTTATTAGCCTTCTATTTATTCTGCGCCCAACTTTTTTTTTTTTTTTATTCTTTTATTCTTATATGATATTTGAAGACATAATGCTTGAGCAGATCAGTAAATATATTTTTTTAACAACAATGGCTGCTTGCCCAAATTATTAGTTATAATTAGATTGGTATAACAAATGTATTCATCTCAAATGACTGCCCACAGCCTAGGCGAATTAATGTCAGTTTTATTGGCAAGGTATCGATTGTTTTAGTGAGGAACTAATTATTAACTGTCTGTTTGTCATGACGCCTACATCTTTGTTTGAAGAATCCGATTAAAGAATTGTCGGTTTTAACAGCCAATACATTTAACACAACCTTGGTTGTTATCGTAACTACTATCATAAGAACGCTAATAGTCTTGATCGAATTCATAAAATAATTTTGGCAGTTGTCTCTTAAATATCTGTACACTGACGAACTTATTTTTATTTTTAACGCGGGGGAATAAAGGGCCATTGAAATCCGGTATCACGGAATTGCCCAACTTTACCCACCCCAGCTCTATAGAAATGGGAGCCAATTAATTTGTTTGCCTCTATTTTTATGCAATCCTTTTCACCCACACGGAGATTTACAAAATCCGAGTGATGTTCGACCTTTCTCTTTGCTTGATAATATTCTATTATTATTTTATCCATTGTAAATTGAAAAGTCACTGTACATTTTATTACTTTGTTGTAAAAATAGCTTTTGCTGTCTGTTCGCATAGATCTTTAAGGCAATCGAAAGAAATTATTATGCGGTTTTAAGAAATAAATAGATTCAAAGTAATTTTTTTTAGTAAATATTATTACAGCGTTAAAAAATATGTTTTGCCCGAGAGATGTTGGGACGAATAGCTGATTGAAAAATAAATTTTACCTGATTAATAAATTATAGTGGTATTGTTAAATAAAGTTGTGTAGAAGAAGCAAACATTAGCATTACCACAAGTTGCCACTTACGACTATTGAAAGAAAGAAAGAAAGAAAGAAAGAAAAATATTTATTTGTGTACAAAATTAAAAATAAGACAGATAACATTATTAAATTAAACTTAGATTGAAGTACACAAATGGGTCGACACTCAGCATGTGCTGTGTCTGCACGAATGTAGACACAGCGCTGGTTTTCAGTGCCGCCCGTCCGGGTGTTGAGAGATTGGAGATTACAACATATTGTAAGCCCATGCATTTGACACACTTTTAAAAACTATAATTTTATCTTTATCTGTCATATGTATGGGATTACAACATGTTTTAATCTCCAGCAGTCGTTAGTGGCAACTCGTGGTAGGGCCACAAGACACATCCCGAACGAAACAACTGCATGAACACAGGAATCTAAACTTCCAATTATACGCATCGACGTGTTACGGTAACACCAATGCGCCAGTTTCGTATTCCGTCGGATTCCATACCTAAAGACCTAAACACATCTAAAAGACCAAAAAATTATGAATGGAAAATGAAAAAATTATTTGGAAACGGAATTGTTCTGTAATGAACCGACCTGCTCGTAATTGCCACGGATTTCTTCAACCTCGCCGGTGAGGGACTGTATCCTGCGCTGGGCGACTCCGTACTGGTCGAGGGTCACTTGCAGCTGCCTCTGGACCTCGTCGTAGTGGGTCTGGATCTCGGTGAGCTAGGACAAGAGATAGAATTAGCAGGAGTGACTTTATCAAAGCAAATACTATAAAAAAAAATTCTCTACTCGGAATTCAAATATATTGAACGAATTGAAAAGTAAAATTTATACAAGATAATCTGTATTATTTTAGACTGGCCTTTTCGGTTTTTTATTTGGTAGCAAATAGGTATAACAAGTAAAATGTACATTAAGTTACAGGTGATAACGTCAAATTAATGTATGTTACGTATTTTTAAAAGTATTAAGAATTGTATCGCGGGTACTGTAATATTTTTATCTGAGAACATTTTTATTGTATTTACTTTATTTATTTATTATTTACTTATTTATACTGCAAAAAAAACAATGTACAGAGGAGTACTTAATGCTAGAAGCATTCTCTACCAGTCATCCTGGGCGTGCAATAAATTTAGCACTATCAATATAAAACTTTTTTAAATATAAAATAATTAAGTGTTAATAAATACATATAAATATATACAGATATACCATAAACAAAACATAAATATGAAACCAGAGTATACTCTGGTATACTCCAACTGGTATATGGTTCTGGTATACTGGTGGTAATAGAATTCTAGTACATAAAATTTATAATTACGAGCCTTGTGAACATTTTAGTAATCTATTTTATCAACACAAAATGACGAAAAGTGTTTACATAAATCATGGCCATATATGATTATGATATCCTTTAGCTCTACAATTTTAATCTCCTAATAGAGAAAATTGATATCCTTACTAGTTTATATTTAGATTAGTATTTTTACCTGCAGAGATTGCTTCTTGATGGTCTTCTGCAAGTCAATGTTGGTCTTGTTGGCGACGTCCAGGGACAGTTCCAACTCTGTGATCTGGATCTGCAGCTTCTTCTTGATGCGTGTGATCTCAGTCTTCAGCTTGGTCTCAGCTTCCACCACGCGGGCGTTCAGCTGCTCGATCTCAATGCTGGTCTGCTTGCTGTTGACAAACAATCAATGGTCAATTTTGTATAAAAAGGTAAATTAAAATGACTATTTCCGATTGTGATTGTGTTAAAATAAGTGGGATGAATCGTGGCTTTAATATGGATGTCTCAAAAAGCGTTGCACCAGAATATAAAGGTACTGAGAGCTTTTAAGAGGAAACAGTTGTGTGGCGTACGGAGGTTAAAACTTTTATTTACGTAAAATACCTATGGTCAATGTGGATGAAGGTGTTCAAATTTTCGAACTGCTTCAGTGTCTCTTTCAACTCGTTTATCTTTTCAATATACGAATTATCAATAATCGGTATCTCAGTTCTAATCACCACGCATTTCGTCATTGGCGATGTTGCGCGAATAGATCGAACAGTCTCAGTTATTTCTTGTGATAATTTACTCTCTGAAGTACTAGTAAGCCTTGAACTAGATTCTACCCTAGACATAATGCTCTGAGTAGCCTGGGCTAGCTGGCGATCAACTTGCTCCTTTCTAGCGCTCAGATTCATACTTCTTACTCGACCCTGGTCTACGTTTTTTCTGCTTTCATCCAAAAGAACCTGAGCAATTGCCTTAGCTGATTTACCCCTGTACATAATAGCTTTACCACGTAGTTCGGCACCAACATTAACAGCTTTTTCGTACAATTCGAGCTCTCTATCTATTTCTTCTAAACGTTTCTTTTGCCGTTCAGCCCTAAACTTTTCGCGGTTGACGAGTTTTTTCTTGCCTTTTGAAGCTACACTTTCAACTCCAACATGCTTTGAGACATTGGCGGCAGCAGCACTGGCAACAACAGAGAAGGGGCTTCGTTTTCCAACTTTGTATACATTCAATTCACGTTTAGCAGTTTCAGCGATCTCTTTTGATATACGAGACACATCTGCTTCTGAGTAGGGTTTAATTTCTTTATCAAACCTGTATTTCTCAAGACCTCTCTCATTGTTCCATGGTAAATGAGGGGGCTTGGCTTTGTTACCATGTTCCTTTTCACTTATGTAATCGATCATCGGCTGATAGAAGTTTATTCCGTAGCCATAGTTGTCTTCGTATACTGCAGTGGGAGGTTTATGCCACTTGCTGCAGTAATTAGGCACTTTAACAGGCGGCATGTTGAATCACTGATCACAAATTGACTGAATAATTTTCGAAAATCACTCTGCCCGACGTGAATCGTCGGGACATGAGGTCGTTCAATTGAGAGCGCATGAAAACTGCCCTGATCTTTTGTACATTTCCACCGCAACAGATTGCCAATATTATTAGTACGAAGATCGCTTATACACACCAATCAGAAGAGCTGCTAAATATAAACGGAAATACTGCCAATAGAATTCCGTTTATAGAGAATATCCAAATTAATGCTCAGTTCAGATGAAAGTGAAGTTATGAGATGAGGATCTAATCTTGTAGCAGACGCAAGGGAGTGAGTGGTAAGGAATGACGTTCGTTCTCTGGTTGTACGATTATAAAGTGCAATGCAATGTTATGAGTGCCGATTTTGAAAAACACCTGTCAATCTTGTTATTGGCGTTGATCCACGGCATATCTGGGTCACGGTTGCGATTGATAGCCTGTCGCAAGTTTCGATGACACTCTTCACTCAGCGCAGAGAAGTGAGCCGGGGTTGATGCTGAAAGATCTTGCAGTTCCGAGTTGGCTTTGGCCGTGTGCGGTGATTTGACTTATTATAGTGTTGTCTGTTTAAGAGTGAGCATTATGGCCATTGCTTGTAAGTTTTGATCCCTTTTAAATTATTCTGCGTTTTCGATATATTCAAGATGCGTTGCTCTTTATGTCTTTGTTACCTTAAATAAATGACCTTGAACATATGAACCTCATAACTTCACGATCGTCACAAAGACTTAAAATTATTGTGAAATTGTACCTCATATTCTGAGCGTATTCTCAGTAGGTATTTCATTTCAGTAAAACAAACTCGTTATCTTTTCTGCCCAATTTCTATCTTGATTTTAAATAACAATCATTATCATAGTAGAAATGCACAAAGTTATTTTAAACAAAGTGACTACTAACTAAGCTGCTTCTGCGAACTGCCCACGTATTGTGCATTATAACTTTTACTCTAAATTTAGAGATTTCTAGTTCCACAGCTATTTTAGCGTTGTGTATTGAAACATTTACTGTTAATACAAATATATCTAGTTCTTCCACAGTTTTTTTATCAGTCTCTTACCGGATGGCTTCAATTTCCTCATCCTTCTCTTGGAGGCGGCGTTCGGCCTCGTGACGGAACTGGCTGAGCTCAGCAGTCAGCCTCTGTCCGCGTTGTTCCTCGGCTTTGCGGCCCTAAGACAGAATCAATAAATAAATATAAAAAAATATATAAAAATACATTTATTGCTTAAAGTAAAAACAAATACCTATTCAAAACACACAAAAAAGAACTTAAAACTAATACGTTACATAGCTAATTACTACAAATAAATTTATACGATTATTATTTATCCTAAATAACTTTAGGCAAAAGGGATAATCTCAGCTTGATGCCGACAAGCTGTTTATCTTGTGCGGCGCTGATTTTCGAAAGAGTATAAATCTGTTTAGAAAAAATTGATTCAATTCAATGAATATTAGATCTTCATAGCCACCGGCTCCAATGTTGTATTGGTGTATAAGTGTAAGGGACGCGACGAGGCAAACTGATTGATTCCAAACATAACTTTATTGAGGTAATACAAAATATATTCTTAAATGCATGTTTTATAATTTGCTGCGTTTCCAAATACTCTGGCCTCCTTATTCACGTTGTGTCCTATAGTGTCCCAGTCTGAACAGAATGACCCTTAGTTGTATGACATTTTTATTTTGACTCTATGCGATTGATAAATAAACATTATATTATTTTATACAATACTAGCTGAACCCAGCAAACGTTGTTTTGAAAAATGAAAAATAGATGTTGGCCGATTCTCAGACCTACTCAATATGCTCACAAAATTTCATGAGAATCGGTCAAGCCGTTTCGGAGGAGTACCGGAACGAACATTGTGACACGAGAATTTTATATATAAGATTAAATTGTTTAGCCATAGCTATCGATTAATCTTGCTTTCCAGATTAAAATTTTATACCAACGGTCATTCAAAATGGACATGTTACCCAATTATTTTAAGCAATTTTTAGAGAAGATTTTTATACCTAACAAAATGTGATTGAATTTATTGTGTATATTTTTCACTACACTTCTTTTTTTTATTTCGATGAATAACATAAACAAATACCTATTCAAAACACATTTGAGATTACCGCAACATTATAACGCGAATTAAATTTGATCGTATTGTCATGCCTTCCTTTCATTTTTTCATGCCTTAAGTTTGATTTTTACGTGTTTCGTAATTGTGGTCCGGAAAAGCCATTTACCTTCTAGGTCTTCATGTCCCATCTTAGACCACATCGTCACTTTACATCAGGTGAGATTGTGGTCAAATGAAGACTTAAAAAAAAAACTATTATGTTCAGTGTTATTCTTAATGCTATAGATAGAATCTATTCTCAGAAGCAGGGAACTGTGGCTGGGTACAGATATAAATGCCTGAATGTTTGCCAAAGACTTACAACGTATAAAATAAATCTGATCTACTTCTCGCTGACACTCCGTGACACCTACAACCGAACTTTACAACATGCTATTGAGAATTAATTTGTGGGTCAATTGTTTGAGCTCTGAGATTCCCGCCGAGGCAACGAGTTTGTATGTAGATATATGTTTCATTGAAACCAAATGTACCTATTGAATAATTATTTTGAATGTTTTTTATGTATTCATTATTTTTAATTGTAAATTGTTTTCTGATTGGTAATGGATACAAATGATTATTGATTAATTTATTATTTTTCGTTGATTTAATATTATTAAGTACTATTTAATTTTAATTATTATGGATTTGTTATTGTTTATAAATACATATATTATGGCATTAGGGCAAAAAAAAATAAACTGTAATGATTTTGTATTGAACTGAAAATAAATAATAAACATGTTGTAACCTCTAACAGTCGTAGGTGACAACTCGCGGTAGGCCTAATGGTCGCGTTTTCATTTCCATTGTCAAAAAAAATGAGTTAGGGTGAAGTGAATAGGTCGTTGGTACTACTCGAAATCTTACCTTCCGAAAAAATGGTAAATAGTTATTTAAAAAAAATCCGATATTAAAAACAAATATTACTGCCTAGATACTTAGGGAAAATATTTAAATGTATTCAAATTCAAATTCAAATCATTTTATTTCAGACAACATTAATTGAGTGGGAATACAAATTAAAACGAAATTACTAATAATGTTCTTATGAAATGCTTAACATTTCATTCGGTCGTTTGACTATTAAATAAGCCAAATTAGCTTTAGAATAAAATTATTTCAGGAGTGTGATCATTATTTCAATGATTTTCTGTTTTATGATGAGTTAAAATGAAAACGGAAAATAATTTCAGCAACTGAATACTTATAATATATTTTATTTTAATCTCTCATCTATACTAATATTATAAAGACGTAAAATTTGTGAGTTTGTTAGAATCTTTGTGACATTGGAAGGGTTATTGCTGGCTGAATCGATTTGAATGGTTTTTTTTACACATGTTTGGCTTTTTACCGCGGTAAAATATGTGATACAGCGGGAAATACGTGATATTATTCATGATAGTAGTAACTAATTTATAATATTATAAGCTTGGTATGACTCCAAATAACTTTATGTTACAAAAGACAGGAATCCATGTAGACGTGTCTTATATTATATTTAAACGATTGCGGAGCAAATTTTGCTAATAGGTGTTGCTATTCGCATAATATCCCATTCTCAATTTTGTACGCATTCTCCGTTCAGGACCTCAGCAACCAAGGTAAGGTTTATTGAAGTAGGCACCATAAACAAACCTAATTTTATTACATGATCCTCGAACACAGCGTCACAAACTGGTACCCTTGTTTAGTATTCAGTATTCATATATTTAGTGTACAAATATAGAGTTTACATAAAAAAAATAAAAAAAACAATGATGCAGCTTGTATTTTTTTTTATCTTGTTAAATAAGGTACCAATTTAAAGATGAATTACAACTGATAGATACCTACTTATGAATATAGCGTAGGTTTAATAGGTTACCAGTTAGCAATAGAAATTGTACCTTCTACGCAGTAGCGCAGCTATTGAATAGTAAAATAGGTCACCTAGGGCCATTGCTAAAATTATTGAGGCCCCCTTAACTGTTAAAGTTATTTTTGAAAAGTAAATGTATCATATTTTTGGATCACGTCCGTTTAAGGCCCCGGGCCTCGCTCGCCGAGCCCACTGGTATCTAAGCCACTGCTTCTATGGAATACATAATGAGAACAGTTCAGGTAACACTTACGGCTTCAGCCTCCTTGTAGGCTGCGGTGAGTTCCTCTCGCTCGTTCTCAAGACGGCGCAGCTCGAGCTCGAGCTCGTGAAGACGGCGGGTCAACTCTGTGACGGTGGCGCGGGCGTCGTGCAAGTCATCTGGAATAGGACTAATGTTGTAGACATGATTGTATTTAAAAAGAAAGAAAAGATGGATAACGTAAAGACGAGTGATAGAGGGGATGGATGCAAAATATGAATTGTGTCGTCTTTACGTAATGTAGGATAAGGAAGATGATGAAGATACATAAGATAAAGATCACTGACAGAAAACACGTTGGTTACAGGGTCTGTAAATTTGACCGGAATAGGACTAATGTTGTAGACATGATTGTATTTAAAAAGAAAGGATGGACTGTATAAGATGACATGGTGTAAGAAAGAGGAGAGTGCTAAGATGACGCGTGATAGAGGGGATGGATGCAAAGTATGAGTTGTGTCGTCTTTACGTAAAGTTAGATAAGGAAGATGATGAAGATACATAAAATAAAGATCACTGACAGAAAACTCGTTGGTTACAGGGTCTGTCAATTTAACGCCAATGACTGGAATAGGCCTAATTTTGTAGACGCGAATATAGAAATACTTAATCAGTCACATTCAAGTGGCCATACAGGCTGTTAGACCGAAAGGATCGCGTGGGACGACACATTTTAGAGATTACCGTGATTTGTGCATGTGACGCTCAGTTTGAACATCTAAGGATTAACTCTAGGCTTATTATCAGATTTAGCTCTTGTTACACTTCGGTTTAAAGATATTTTATTCTCAGAAGAACAAACAAGTTCACTTAAAATGAGAAAATACACTTACCTCCAAGTTTCTTGTTCTCGCGGCCGAGAGCATCCTTCTGCTCGCGGGTCTTGTCCAACTCATGGGAGATGCGCTGGATCTCAGTGATCTTGATGCGGAGGTCACGCTGAGTCTGCTCGTACAACTGTACGGTCTCCTCCAGGCGAGACTTGATCTCGATGTTGACCCTCTCCAGCTGCTCCGTCCTCTTCTGCAGCTCCCGAGCGGTGCCGTTGGCCTTCTCCAAGTCGATGATGAGGACCTCGACCTAGAAGCAGGGTTTAAGGATAAGCTAAAGCATATTTAGAGACAACTCAAAATTATTGTGTAGGTGCAAAAGATATCAAAACTTCTTGCAATTTCCTAAGTTAATTATCAAGCTATATCAACTTTTGAAAAAATCAAATAATATACAACTTATAAAATTATCCGTTATAATTTCTCTTAAAGACAAAATAATAGTATATAACTGGTTGAACAGGTATTAGAACATATTGAACTCTTCTGGAAAATCTAACGACAAGAAGTAAATGAAGTTTCTATGAAACTTGAAAGACCAGAATAACTAAAGGTCTTTTCAGAAAGAGGGCAGTCAAGAGTTTTTGACCAAGTAGGCGGTTCCACGTTTCAATAAACACAAATAAAATAATAAAAAATCAATCTAAAATTGGTAATGAAAAATTTACCTCGCTCTGCAGACGGGACTTCTGCTTCTCAATGTTGTTGATCTTAACAATAAGGGTCTCGATCTGTTCCTCCTGTTCCTGGATCCTGATGGAGTACTTGCGACGGAACTCCTCGATCTCCTCGGCACGGGCGGCCGCCTCAGCCTCAAACTTGGAGCGCCATTGGCTGACCTCGCCGTTGGATTTAACCAGCTGCCTCTCCAGGTCCAAGCGGGCTTCGGATTCTTCCTCAAGCTGCACGCGGACTGATTCAAGGTCGATCTCGGTCTGTTGGGGTTAGGTTGTCAATTTTTATATAATATTATGTTTGAATAAACAAGATGTTAACTAAAAAACATTGTATAAGGCAAAGTAATTAAAATCATGATTTGTTTCTCTGTTTCAATTCAATTCCTTATAATTGGACTCTGCGCTTGAAGCGTCAGTTTGCCAGTGTCAAGTTAAATAAAATTATAAAGTATAAGTCTTAAGTTATTTAATGTCTATGTCTAAACAGACTGTTATCAGCATGTATACAAACTACCTCTTTTACCATTACCAAGTAAAGTCTCGAGTACCTAATCCTTACTGTACTTATAGAACATGCTGTCTCACAGCCACTATTATATTATTTCTGAGCCAGATAGCTCTTTATGTATCCATTGGTTAACTACTTGGGACATTACTCAAAGATTGGGAAAATGCCCTTAGTCGAATAATTAGTGTGCACATTGTTTTTCTACAGTAATTTTCTGTAATTACTTTCATCACCAAACGACTGGCGGAAAAGTTCCAGAAATTTCTTATTCATAAATTATTACGATTAATCCTTTGTAATTTATTGAAATTACCTGGTGAAGGGTGGCCTCCAGCAAAGAACGCCTCCTGTCCTCATCCTCGAGCCTGCGACGAGAGTCCTCGAGCTGGCTAACAAGTTGGCTCTTCAGGTAGATGACGTTCTCAATGTTCACCTAGAACCAACAATTTGCATATTACCACTTATTCCAACATGTATAATTTAAAAGCTGCCTGTATCTATAAAGTGCTTCGAATATTTATATTAAGATAAGCTGTTATTAATTGAAGAAATGGTGACAAACCTTAAGGTCCTGAACTTCCTTGACAAGCTCAATGTTCTCCTGAGACAGACGCTGTTTGTGAGAAGTGATGTCCACAATAGTGCGGTTCAGCTCCTCAATCTTGATGTGCAGCTCGCTGATGTTAATCTCGAGCCTCTCGACGGTCTTGGAGTAGGTAATCTTCTCCTTGGTGACGTTCTCAACTTGGGCCAGCAGCTCGTAAACTTCCGCTTGGAACTTGGACTTCTCCTTTTCGGACCTGAGAACAAAGAAAACATTGGTGCAGTCAACTATTTAAGGTTGGAATAAAACAGGTGATGTGATGGTTATGTATCGCATAGCTTTTCGCTTTAATCGCATAGCGTCTTATTCTATTGCTGTACAGGGATATGTGGACTAGTCTTCATATTCTGAAGAATAAAGCATCAACGTAACACAGGTCATTGCTCACCTGGCTTTGCTTTTGGTAAGCTGGTCGATTTGCTCCTGGAAGTCGACCACGATCTCTTGGTGCTTCTTCTTAAGCAAGTGGGCGGTCTCCTCGGATTCCAGGTGGACATCCTCCAGTAGTTTGCGGAGCTTGGTGAGTTCGGTGTCGCGCTTCCTGTTGATCTCGAACTGAAAAACGCATGGGACATTTCAAAAAATGCACCCAACTGTATTCTTGGTGGCTTTAATGAAATCGTTGCAAATGCTTTATAATTTACTTTGCGATTTATTTTTCAAGGAAAACTTTATAACTATGTAAGAATAATAATAAAAATTCAACATAAGTAAAAGCTAATATTATTTATTTATTTATTTTTTTACACTTTTACATTGTTATTTATTATTATTACAGTACAAAACTAATGCGACAAAGGAAAATAATAGGTACAATAAATCAATCAGTTTCTTTGAGTAGTTTCCGATTTTTTCACAATTTATTATTATTTATAACAACGTTTAAATTGTATTTCAATTGAGTCAAATAGAGCAACCCTATTTATTTATAAAGATAAACACCATTAGATGAAGTAATTCGTATGAAATAATTGTAATATTTTTAACATACCTAACCTGAAAAAAAAATATCGCTTAGCATACTCATACTCGCATGTGCTTATAGAAGAACAACATAAGGCAATCGCAAAGCAAAATTAAACAACAAAATACAATCTCTTTCATACAAAATTCCTCGTTCCACATTCTTCTCGACCATGTACTATCATTCTCTCTTGCTTCATAAATTTTATCAATATGTATTGTTTGTAAGTATTCGTTGTTATGCTAATGTTGAACTTTAATTTTGAAGTCTGTAATGATAAAAAATTCCTCCCTCTTCTTCCAAGAAAAATTTTTCTTTCTTATTTCTTTTGGAATTGTTTCCTTGCTTGCCGTATTCAAGCTCTTGTATTTTTTTCTGTATATTAGATTCTTTTACAATAGTGTTTTTTTTTCAATGTTTAGGATTTTTGTAAAGATGTGTGTTTACCTGACTCTCAGCACCGCCTTCAGCTTCCTCCAGCCTCTCAGACAGTTGAATGACTTGCACGCTCAAATCTGCTTTCTCCCTCTCGATCTGTAAATTGGAAAATTCTTCAACATCGGTTTAAGGAACATCTGTATTGAGTGATTATTCATATTTTGAAAATAAAAAATAAATATTCCCCAGCAATTTGATTAGTGATATTAAAGGCTATATTGGTGCATGTGCATTAGATGATTCATGCATAAATTCGTCATACGTAGTTTGTTTGTTGTCATCCGTGTATCCTAAGTCATCATCAAACGCTTTACTACAGTTATTTTTAATTAATCTATTACTCATTTCACAAATATTATGCAACTCATGAACTCGTCCTTCGCATATTTAAGTATTGTGTTGTCTAAATAAAGAATCGGCCCGAGTCCCGTCGGTGCTGTGTAACGCGGATATTTTTGTCTCTATGCCGCGTTCTATTATTATATTTCAATATTGTGGCATTCTCAACGGGAACGGTCATTTGGCCCAGTTTCAAAAGTGCGAGCAGAGAGCGAGATGTTGAGATTTGAGAGAATGCTTTCGCTAGATGGCTAAATATATCGCGGTTCGCGGCGCCTGAGTCGCGTTTCTCACGCAGCGGCGCGCGCGCCTTTCGACTGCGCGGCCAAAAATAGCGCACTTCACTTGATTACATGATCCGACGAGTTATGACTTTACAGATCAATTTCTATGATGAGTAATTGACTTAGATTAGACTCAATGTTTTCCTGATTTTCAGCTTTATTGATTTATGGAAAATTATGACATATACATATTTTGTTTTTACACCATCATCATTAGATTTTATCGATAATTAACTTATTTTTGTTATATGTTATATTTTTAGTTTAAGTAATGTGTATAAATTTTATACTTATAATATTTAAAAAATGTCGACAATATGTCACGATTAAGAGTTAAGAATAATAACATTATGAAAAAAAAACATGTTAAGCATTCAAGTTACAGCCTCAACGAAGTTTGTGAAAAGCTATTTCGTTGGGCGGGCGGTATTAATAGGTGTAGCGCCGCCCACACCTGCGCGCCCGCTATGGTGCGCGCACGCATATCACATTTCACACTGCTTACCCTCTGACGCAGCTCCCTTTCGGATTCCAGATCATCGTGGAGTAGACGGATCTTGTCCTGAAAAATAGAAGATATCGTATCATGTCACTCTCGGCACTCGCCACTGCACATTCACATTCACTGCACTGCGGCTACCTCCAGCCTGGAGAGAGCACTCAGGTCGGCGCTGTACTCGATGTTGACATCGGTGGTTCCGCCGCCGCTGCTGCGGTAGGTGTACTTTGAGGTCTTCGCCACGCTGGACATGGTCGCTGGTTGTCTCTCTGGCGGTCGGCGCTACGTTACCGGTCGGGCACCGTTCGACTAGTGAGAGCGCGTGCGGGCGGCGTGCGCGCACCTCGCCGCGCCCCGCACCCCCCGCGCCTCCAGGGCGGCCGGCCGGCTGGAGCTCGCCTGCTCGGATCGTGTTACCACCCCCGCGCGCACCCCCCGCCTCAGCCTTTTATAGACACGCCCGGTAATGCCCGTCGCTCCTCTCTTTTATTTGTTTTGCCTAAATTTTGGCGAAACCCTTAAGTCCTAAAAGTGTGCATCTCGGCAGTGCGCCGGCGCCGCGCGCTGCAGCCGCTTCCTGGCTCGTTCCCTCGCGCCCTGGCACCGCCCGCCCAAGCCAAATGCCACCAAACTGATGAACTTAACAATGAACTTCATATACACCAGTTTAATCATCCTGCATATTGTTTACAAACATTAATTCCATCTAATTTAGTAATTTTACATGATGTATAATTAACTTTACTTGCATTTGCTGAGTGTTAATGTGAAATGTAAGAATTTGTTATTAAAATCTCTTCGGAGAATTTAGTTTCCTTCATCATTATTTTCGGTTTAATGAGTTAATCCTCACAATAATCCGTCGTAATAAGCTTCGTTATTTTACATAAATTCTTCGTAAATCCTCTAACAGAATGTTTTATATTTTTTTACTAAAGCTTTGCTGTACTAATTTTAATTTGTTTACTATAATGTTATATAATGTTATATGAATTATTTATGTTGTTAGGTACTGGGTGCAGTAGGTACGTTTCAGTCTGAAGTCACCTTTAAAAACCATTGAACTTTCTTTGGCACTAAAATACTAAACATATTTAACCATTTTATATTTACGACTGTTTTAAAACTTGAAAAACATTGAATTCCTAAGAAAATAACGAAATAAATTCTTTTGAAATAAAATACGAAGGATGCTTAAAAAAGCTCTTTGAAAAATGTTTCTATCACACAATATATTTTTCCATTCACCTGATTCCCTTTATAAGATTATATGCAGCTGTCCGTCTGTTACTGTAAAGGTTGCAATTCTCACCAAGGAAATATACTCGCACTACTAATAAGCACATGAAAACATTTTTACAGTTTTAAATAACTCATTGAATTACAATCCTAGTACTTCCTTCCATTGCGTAGTTCATATTCCCAGAAATGTTGACAATGAAGGACTTTTTCCTCGTAAAAAAATTCACAGATTCTGGTGAACTTCATCATCCACAGCCTGTCTTAGGCCGTAGTTAATCATAGGCCTCCCAGGCCTCTGAACTCTAACACGGTCCTATGGTTACAGCTTCCACTTGGACCCGTGACCCGTGCCATGTCTTTGATCCATCTCGTTACGTCCGACGCTATTCGCTATCGTTATTCGCCGAGGTGCTTCAAATATACGTTAAGTAAACATAACACCTAGGTTTTAGATGAATATGATATGTGTAGACCATGTGTCCCAGCAGTGGGTTAGTAAAGGTGCTTGGGCTATACTTATGCTAACCTCTCATTATCAAAATCTGTGGCCTGAAAACTTAAGTAATTGATGTATGCTTCACAGTATTTTTTAAGGGAAATTTTATTTTGATTATTCGCACAGATTTATTTGTAAACTGTGAGTAAGGCTGATGCGTCACGCTCTGAGATGCAAGGTTGTCCATGTAAATTGGGACTTATGCAGGTTACTTATATTAATACTGGGTGGTAGTGATTAGTGGTCGACTTACATTTATAATGATTCCGGCTCCTACATGTTTGTCATAAGATAATTAAATTATAAAAAACTGAAAGATGGTTTTTTTTAAATTATCTTGGCTTTTAACAATATTAAAACTCTAATCTTAACGATATTGTAATCATATACAGGATGGAACATGAGTTTCGGTCAGTATGGAAGTTTAAAGGATATACAAAGGTCTGTTCTTAAACAATGTCAACGATTACAGCAAAATAAGTAATTGTATTAACACATTTATTAAAAAAATTGTAACTTGAGAATCAACCAAACATAAAAAAATAAAAGAACTACTATTTCTCTATTTTAATAAATAAATAAATAATCGTGTAATAATTGGCATTGTTTTCATATTATATAATTTACTTTTGTGAGTGTTTAAAATTACCACCATACCTATGCATTATGTAACATTTTCTGATACTCGCTCGATCGCGCTATCGAAGCATAACACGCCCGGTTATGTCAAATCAAATCTGAGGCCGATATTCATAGTCGCATAACACTCTGATTCATCATCACGTCCAAGTGGTAACCCTCTGAATCCTTACACGTGACCTCCGGGTGGTGCTAAGAACAGTCTCTGGTGGTAGGATTCGGCCAGGGCTTGTCACAAGCCCCGGGCTGGGCCAGTGCGTGAAGCGATTTTTTCGTGTTTCGTAATGAGGCCCGGAGAACGAAGACCTTCTAGGTATTCATGCCCCATCTTAGACCACATCTTTACTTTACATCAGGTGAGATTGTGATCAAATGAAAGCTTATCTAAAATAAGAAAAAAAGACTTCACCCACTGCAGGGTATAATAGCCTCTACTTGCTTTAGCCACTTTCCACAGTTCTGTGCTAATTGCATCCAGGTGCGTCCTGCGACTCTTAAGATGTCGTCAGCCCATCTTGCTACTGGACGAGCGACGTTCCGTTACTCTTTGATTACTTTAATCAATCAACACGTTTTGTTGTTTTATTCCAGTGGTTCACTTTTTCACATCTAAAACGATAGGAACTTTTGAATTCGCCAGTTTCCACCGTGTCCGGTATTGAAAACTGACTGTTTGTTAATTAAAACTTTCCCTGTAGCCTTCGCTTCGTGAGCTTTCAGTTTCGAAATGGGCGAGATATAGTTTATTTACAGTTTTGGTTTACCGAGTGAAACAGTCAAACAGATCAACTTCCAGTCAGTCAATCATCTTAGTTCGATTGTCTCTTACTGCGCAAATGGGTTCGATTCCCGCCGAGGGTCAAGTGTTTGTACGTTCTGCTATGTTGTTTTTCTGCTTGGTATATGTGTTAAATATGTATAATTAAAATTTAATATAATTAAAATGCAATGTGTGTTTACAAACCTTGATCAAACGAAATATGCGGATACACGACATAAATTTATGGATAAATATCTGATAAAAATAAATTACCTATATGTCGGCTATTTAAAAAAAAGCCGATTAAATAAATTGTTTAAAAAAAAACTACTTAACTTTTCCAGAACATCTCACCGCTCACAGCCATCTTTTCTGCGTGTTGTATGGAAATATGGCAAAGCGTCAAGTCAAGTCATTTTCTGTGAAACTCGAATATAGGGCAGCAATGATGCAACATACTTGAAGCACCTGGACATCTAATATACGTGGGACTACATTGCAAAATCCACATTTGCTGCCCCGAATATGCTATGTGTCACAGTACATAAATGAAATGTCAAGATATTTTCACAGACTTCATAAACACTGTCCCGATATTAATCACGGTGCTATTTTCGCGGTACACTCTTCGGAAAAGATTGCTTATTCTGTTCGTTTTGTTCCTATTATTGTCATTTTGTTTTAACTTATTTTAATAATAGCCCGTCTTATTTTTATCTTAACTGCAACATAATAAAACATAAGCATAATTAATGTCATTGATATTTTATTACGTACTTTATACTTAAAAAAAAATTGAGAAAACCTATAACAATTCCACAGTAAAAAGTATCCTTTCATGTGCTAAAGAACTTTTTTACTCAAGCTATATAAAATAATGGTTTGAATAGATCTTGTGAACTTGAAAATATTTCCAATATTACTCCCGGACTTAAATTGGGAGAAACTTCCTTAACAGGTTCAACTTTAAGAGGCGTACAATCTCGCATAAATCTATTATTTTTATACGATTAAAAATGATAACTTTTTTAAATAATAATTTGAACACAAACGATTTGCTTATCATCCACAAAAACTACATTATCCAAGCAACAAAGTTTCAATGCTACGAGTATAATGAGCGATTTGACCCTCACTCCTGGGCTCTTCTTCCAAAGCTAAACTCTTCCGCTACTTCTTGCCAATTGTTGAGGAAAATCTTAGAAAAGTATCTAAGATTTTTTCAACACAGAAGCTCATTTTCCTTCGTCCTTCGTCCATAAATAAGAAGAGTTTCCAGCCGCCTGTACACACGTCGGCGCGAGCGCAGGTGAAATATTCAGTTATATCGGTACCTGCGAAGTGGGGCGAAAGCTTTCCGCGTCCCCCCTTCCCCCCCTCTCCTCCCTCTCCAGAGATGAGACAACCAGTAACTGTTATGTATACTGTGCCGATGAGTCAACGCGTTTATATCAGTAATTTTCAGTGGAAATAAAAGACTTTGAATTGCGCTTGCGTTCAATATCTTTTACACGTCATCATCACCATATTAACGTTCCCACTGCTGGGACAGGTAGTGGGTTCAAACACCGCCACACACATCTGGATTTTTCTTCTTTAAAATGTTATGTGCGCTTTAAACAAGTGCTTTAACGGTGAAGGCTAACATCGTGAGGAAACCGGCATGTTCTGAGAACTTTAAAGAGTTTGAAGGACATGTGACATTCACCAACCCGCACATGGCCTGCGTGATGAGTGAAGGCCTAATCTCTCTCGCCAAGAGAGAAATCCCTGTGTCCCAGCTGTGGGAACGTTAATAGGGTGTTGATAATGATATATCGGATAACATATAATGTAACGATGACTCAAACCGTATATACTCGTACCAGTCTTTTTAGTGAGAATGTTAAAGTGCTATGAATTGCGCTTGTCTTCAGGTATTTTAAATTCTTCACTAGTTCGTAGAGCCACGGCATCGCCAGTATTTTATTAATTTTCTTTAGATAGGCTTTCTAAAACTGAAATAATTTATCAAAATAGACTTTTTACTGTGTTTAACATGATATTATAAGAATACTAGCTGACCCCAGCAAACGTTGTTTTGCAAAATGAAAAATAAATAGTACCTAGCCGTTTCTCAGACCTACTGAATATGCATAATAATCGGTTAAGCCGTTTCGAAGGAGTTCGGTAACTAACATTGTGACATGGAAATTTTATATATTAGATAAGTATATAAAGTAACAATATCTTTAGCATTTTCATATTAATACAGATTTTCATTAAGAATGTTACAAAGTCTACGTAAATTACAATTAAAGAGAGATAATCGTACAACAAGTCATAGTTTATTATTAAAGCAAACATTTTCGTTTTGGCACAAGCTACTTAAAAGTTATCTTCAGACCACATAGTCATCAAGACGAATCACACGACTCAAACTTGATGGAATTATGTCCTTTTATTTATAACCAAATAACTATGGCCACTTTCCAACTCCTTCAAAAAATCGGTTATATTTCAACATAAGTCGCATTGTTACGCGCCATGAACACTTGTTGTGGCAACAGTAAATAAATAATAATGTCCACATTTTGACAATACGTTGTGGTATGGGATTTACGGAAAGTTTGTTGGAAACAATTCGCCGGGAATACAAAGCGTCGAAAACAGAATTAAACCTTTAGGACATATCTTCATGATTTGTAAAACCTTATTTTTTCTTTGTGATAAATACTTTTTTAATTTATTTTATTTATTACCACTGGGCAGTCTTTGTGGCAAAAGGCAGCCGCTGCGCTCTCGCTACGCTCGCTCTTGGTTTTACTTATAAAAATGTTACATAACCTACATTGCTGTTAATCCTGTCGCAAGTTTATTTGTGTTTTCAGAGAATTGTTTTTGAGTCAAATTGTATTTTCAGCGAGTTGTTTTCGACAAATTGTTCTCGAAGAATTTTTCGCAAACGGTGATATGGTTTTGTTACGCGTGGGTTTTATTTAACTCTAGCCGTTTGTATCTCTGATATACATAATGCTTGCAAAATTTAAGCTCTATCTTAAATCGAAATGTTTGTGGAACTTGTGCTAGATTTAAAAAGAGATAGGAGAATCAAAATAAAAAAAGGTCTTTATCAAAAATAATTATTACGATACTAAACATCCTAGAAATTAAAACAGTTTGATACCAATTTTGTAACTAGCCAAATATCCTTAATGCCTCCACAAAAAGTTCAGATTAACCACAAAAAGATACCTACCTACTAAATTTGTTTAATACAAAAAACCTAAAAATTTATGAAATAATTTGCCA
The DNA here is from genome assembly GCA_929108375.1 of Gymnoscelis rufifasciata. Taxonomy (NCBI): domain Eukaryota; kingdom Metazoa; phylum Arthropoda; class Insecta; order Lepidoptera; family Geometridae; genus Gymnoscelis; species Gymnoscelis rufifasciata. The sequence continues at coordinate 3,463,452 of OV815301.1, forward strand.
CGAAGTTTTATTTAAATTCAAGATTTTTTTCATTAAAATCAACTATCCTCAGAGAAGCCCTGACTCACCTCTTCAAATTAACAACGTTTATTTACTTCTACAGGGTGACATCGAAGTAGTAATCAGAAAGCAATATCAATGAAAATCATGAATCTAAATTATTTATTTCGTTAACTTAACATAAATAGGTACAATTACAGTAATAGAGGGCCATCTTTTAAGTATGAAGGTAGGTACTTGCGCTAGAGGGTCCCGCTCTGAAACACGGGTATTATAATGATATAATTAATCATCGAAGTGGGATCCTAATAGGAAGGGAAAAGTATTAGCGAGTTCTGTAATAGCTACATGATAAAATAAAATAGTCCAAGATAAAATAATTGATATAGGAAATAAGACGTACAGGAACTGCTCGTTCGGGTAATTAGAGGTATGGGATTGGTCGTTCGGGTTTGGACATACGGGGAATGGTCATTAGGGAAATTGGACGTCCTAGCCCTCCATTACAGAACTTAACTAAATCGCCTTAGATTATTTTCTAATTACTATATGGTTTATGGTTTATGGATCAGGCAGAACGAGTCCATCTCAGAAGAATTAGTTGGCTTAAAGTTTCATAGAGATATATTGTGTGTTCAAGCACGCCCTGTGCCTCTATATAAATATTTATTATACCTATATTTATTTACCACAATTATTTTTACATAATACGAGTACAGTAGCATACAAAAACGCGAACTTTGATTAAAATATTATGCACTAACCTTAAAAAAACATAGAATATACCTAAAACATTTACTTTTGAGTTACTTTCACCAATTTTACGTATCCAGTGTCAGTCCTGAAATTAAACCTTTCATGGGTCGCCAAAAAATAAATCTGTCATAGTTCGTCAAAAAATAAACCAATCACGGTTCGCCCTCCCGCTGCGAGATACCATTGAAATACAGAACGAAATAACTTTAAAGGAGAACCAGATTGAATGGAAACCGTAATAAACGGCGCTGTACTGTAATGGAAAATCTCTACAAGGCTGCAGTGATTGAAAATTTATATAAATAAGTATATATCGAAAATTGAATTGAATTTAATTTACTAGAAGCACTAGTAATGATGGATTTGCCTCATAGAGATACTTACTTTATTGCGCGGTAAATCTATATGTTAATTGAATAATTAAAGGTTCGTCATCCCTATTAACGTTCCCACTGCTGGGACACAGGGACTTCTCTGTTTTATAAGTTGTTGAATAAACTATTTCTATTCTATTCTATATCTCTCTTGACGAGAGAGATTAGGCCTTAATTCACCACGCTGGCCAAGTGCCGGTTGGTGAATATCACTCATGTCTTTCAAACTCTTCAAAGTTCTCAGAACATGCCGGTTTCCTTACGATGTTTGCCTTCACCGTTAAAGCACGTGTTTAAAGCGCACATACATTTTTCAATAAGAAAAATCCAGAGGTGCGCGCCGTAGTTGGAACCCACGACCTTAAGAATGAAAGTAGAGTGTACTCCCACTTAGCCAACACGGCTTTAAAACAATTAAATGTTAATCTAGATAATAAATTGGACATATGTAGTTAAATTATTTTAGCCGGTAAAGAGTAAAAAGCCTTAATTTTAATAACACCACCAATGTCAGTTTCATGTTACCAAGAAAATTACAATTTGATCTCAATTAGGCGGTAAAACGAGTTTAGATCTGATCGCGTTTATAGCCAATCATTAACATTTCGCTTTTCTACAAAATTCTTATGGACTTTTAACTCAATGTCATCAAACTCCAAAATAGCAAATGTATTACTGTGTGTTGATTATACATTGATATACTTCGTCTTGTTTTATGTTTGTACACATAATAAAAGATGGAGAATCACCCAGTACCGAAACCAAAATTGATGTAAAACTATAGCACAATCGAATCGCATCGAGCCCACAGCCTCCTATGATTTTAGTACGAATGGCGCCTACCAAAAACACGTGTTGGTCCTGTGAAATAGAGCTGGGTGGTGAAACTGGGCTACGGCTTTTTTCTACCGAACCAATGGAATATTTTTATTAAATTTACCAATTTTGCAACATCCGACGTTTTCAGTTTTCTCCAGTCCATCCAAAAGTTGCCTGGAAGAGATCTTTAAGTGATAAGGCCACCCATTGTTACACTATTATTTGCATGTATTTTAGTTCATAAGTATTGTGGTGTTGTATAATAATATTTGTGATAACGCGCGTTTGGATAACGGAAAAACAACCTTCAAAAACCTTGCTAATTTTTTTTTCCTGTGGACTTGTGGGAGCGTATACTAATCCGCCATAATGGATATCTTATGACGTCACCATGAATTTTCAGTTCGACTAATACGTGAACTCAAATTATTGGCACAATCTAAAACTAAAAACAGCTTCACAATAAAATTTTAATATTTTCACCTAAAAAATAAACTTAGGAAAGTTTAAGTTTAAGAATGGCTTTTAAAAAAGTTCTTATCTTATAAAAGTTTTAATATGATTTACCTATGTAAAATGAAATGTATAATGTGAAAATAAAATTAAAAACGTGGTAATGCTAAAATAGGGTTGAATACAATTACTCTTTCTTTATACATAATATGTATTACATATATTTATTTTCTATTAGATCAGTGTTTATTTGACCACAACCTCACCTGATGTAAAGTGACGATGTGGTCTAACATGGAGCATGAAGACCTAGAAGGTAGATGGCTTCTCCGGACCACATTACGAAACACGAAAACATAGTTTCACGCACTGGCCTACCACCAGAAACTGTTCTTAGTACCACCCAGTGGTGACGTGTGTACCCCGGACGTGAACAGAAAAAACCTCATAAACTCTGTCTATTCCTTAGTTTTTAAAATGTTTGTTATAATTATCTTCTGTAACATTTGATTTTATTTGATTCAGCATCTAGATTATATGTATCACTAGAACTCTAGGGCTCCTATTTCTGTAACGACAGGTGCTGGCGGCTGTCCGCATGGTCTCATATTTAATGAGTCTACTTACATTGCGACCTATTAATAAATTCATAAAATAATTAAACATACTTTTTTTAGTACAGTCGAAGATGTACACAAAAACATGGATTTCGTAACTTAAACACCTACTGAAATTGAATTAGTGGTTGATGGGTCCCAAAAGTACTCGAATAGAACCCGAAAATCAGCAATTCGTACGTATAGCTGGTAGATGTCGACTGGAAAAACTGGTATTTGGTAGTTATTTGATAAGTTAAACGACATCTAATTTTATTTTATGTTAACCATTTTTGTCCTATTTTCCAAGTTGTATTATACAAACAAACCCTGAGTCGAAGAAAATGTATACATTTTCTGCGACCAGCTTTTAACTAGTCATCCGTACTTCCTACGCTATTTTATTCTAACTCTGTTAAACTAAGCCATCTTCCACTCGACCGATATCCGCGTCGAATAACGAACGAATCGAGTCGAATCGAGAGACTGTGAATTATTCCATTCGGATTATTTGACATTCGCCCGACCGACGCCAGTCTGCTAACTAAATTAGTGTGTTACTGTACTAAAATATGCAGCTAGCACCAGAATGAGCTGAATTATATTTGGAGTCGAATAATCCGAATATGAATTCCAAAACGTTGAAAGTTTATCTAAAATTGATAAACTTTCCAAGTTTTGGACGCATTTCGTAAATACTGTAATTCAAATTCATGGCAATTTTGATTTAAAATAGTTAATTTTTGTTTTTCGAATTTTCGGTGGGCATGCATCCCTATTATGTACACGAGGTGAGATTAAATTGATGTTGTGATATTCGGTTTCATGTTAAATTATTTTCAATTCGCAAAAGGTACAATCTACATTTATCTTTGTTGATAAAATTACCTACTCATATTTCTATCCGTACTACCCAAAACTTTAAAACCCTGTAGAAATATTTTTTTTTTGTTTTTTTTTATATATTTATTATACGAAAGAGTTTGTGAAGCTAATTAAGTTTTAAAAATTATATATTTATTTGATTAATTTTTTGTACATAATTCCTGAACAGATCAATAAATTACTGCTTCCAGTAACGGATGACAAAGCTAGGCTACTAGATAACAAGTCAAGAGGTTTCTAAAACTTGCAAAACTTGCACCTATCAGGCAAAACAGAGACAAATGGTTAGTTTCTAGAGCACAAATAATCTTTGATAACGTTCAATCAGTGATCACATTTGTAATTTATAAATCACAGATGTAATCATTAATTGAAAGCAATCAGAGATCATCTGCGAATATAAATTCCGGACTTTTGATTTTTGTTCCTCATATTTGATCAATAAAGTTCATTATTGATCGAATATGATACGCAAACTAGTACGTAAATTCCTTAATCATTATAAAATTTCGAAACGAAATTCTTATAACATTGGCCGGTCATCGTCTCAACACCCAATAAAGTTTATTTTGATCTTTACGCCTGAAACCGTCGTTAACAGTGAATCAGGTGGAGCTGCCAAGAACCACATAGAAATATGCTGAACGGAGAAGCATTCGGCTACATACCTATGAGTCAAGGACTCTAGTAGACCATGAGGTTGAAAAACATAGTTGTTCGTTGTTCTTGGCTCATTCACAGGCGAGAAAGAGGTTAGCAATTTTAATATAACAACTGAATAACGTTTTCAAGGTTTGTAGTAAAGAGTTTAGTTTTCGTAACAGCCGTGTTGGCTAAGTGGGAGAACACTCGACTTTCATTCCGAAGGTCGGTTAAAACTTCGCCGCGCATCTCTAGATTTTGTTCTTGAAAAATATAGGCGCGCTTTAAGCACGTTCTTTAACGGTGAAGGCAAACATCGTGAGGAAACCGGCATTTTCTGAGAACTTTGAAGGTTTGAAGGACTTGTGACATTCACCTACCCGCAATGGCCAGGCGTGGTGAGTTAATGTCTAATCTCATTCGAGAGAGAAGTCCCTGTGTCCCAGCAGTGGGAACGTAAATAGGGTGCTAATTACCGTTTTATCTAAGAATGATTTTCTCATATTATGAGATTTACAAAAGTTTGATAGCACATTTATCTATAAACAACGAGAGAACCGTCTACAAAATTATGATCATAAAATAGAAAAGATGCATCAGAATCCGTTCCGCCGATATAAATAATTAAAGTTAATAAAAATATATATGCATCAATAAATATCTTCCGTTGCTCTTTCCGACTATGCTTTCATTTCGCTTTGGGGTTAGACGATTTCTGTTGAATATTCATTATCGTATGTTTTTTTCACGATTCAGAGATTGTTGCAGAACTCATGTGCTAATTGATCCATTCCATTAACTTATTCCTCTATCCCTAATTATTCTAAATTAAACTTCCCTGTCTGTCTGTTCAAAAGTTCGCAATAAGCTCAAAAACTATTAACAAAAAAAAAAACTAAACTATAAACGGATCTTTGTGTTTTTCAGCAATAGGTAAAGTGACTTAAGGGAAAGGTTTTGCGTGCAAAGCGAACGGTCCAGCTAGTTTCTATTAAGATTAAATCAATAACAAAATTGTTTCACGGAAAACTGTTGTTCTAATTGACTATATCAAAAATAATATAAATACGTGTGTAAATTTGTTGTCCCTTATAAAAGATTTTAATTTTATTTTATTCTTTATTTAATACTTAAACTCATCAAGCCTCAGATTACAGAACAAATTGCTTAATTCCATTAACTAACTTTTATAATCCTAAATCTAAGAGTAAACAATAATAAAATTATTCGTATTTCATAGCTAAACACTATTGCCTCAAATATCTGTAGAAAATTCTTGATCCAATTGCTTAATTTCAGTCGTTAGTAAATCTAGACCTAATTTCAAGATTAACATAAGTACTCGTGTTATTATTTTAGTTCCGTTGTCTCAGATTTCGGGAGATTTTCTTTTACATCTCTTCTAGATTTTACTTCATTCTACTAATGAATCTCTCATTGACAAAAATATATGAAGTACTCCACAACTACGGCGTCGCATTCTGGGACGCAAAATGTAGTTCAACTGAGTAACACCTTTTGCTCTATACAATTTGATTTAACTCGAGACTGGCAAACGGACGCTTCAAGCGCAGAGTCCAATTACAAGCAATTGAATTGAATTACTACTGTCATATGTCAGCTTGTTATAAACTCACCCTTACAAGAAAATAAAGTTATTGCAACTTCAATTCATATTGTATGTATGGAATTGCTTGTTATCTCTAGCCTCGCTATTTGTTTCTTGACGTAACATAAATTGGCACTACACTAAGGGCCTTGGTTGTAAGCCACGGGAAATTGCATGCGGAGTTGCAAAAAGGTTTCACGTCAACCTCTTCAATTTAAAATGCAGGTTACTAGATTGTAACGCAAATTGAAAAGTAAACTTGAGGAATTTTAATGTTGACTGCGAGGGCAGGCGTTATTCTACTAAGATGGCAACAGGAATGATGTGGAGTGTTTGCTATAAATGTTTTTTTTTTATGAAATGTAGATAAGACTTGAGTCGTTGGTGATGCCTAAATATTGTCAAACCCTGGACATTTTATTAAGCAAAATTGTAAAAAAAAAAATCTTATTGCTAAAAAAAAAGTTGGGTTGACTATGGAACATCATGAATAAGAATAGTCATAAGAATTTTGCCTTCATCCTTTTCATCCTTAAGTTTGCGCTCACGGTAGGACCGTGAGCGCAAACTTAAGATAAATATTCTTTATTACGCACATAATCAAATGAAAAACAATACCTAAATAGTGACATCTTTTTGAGAACCGTCTCTTTTTTTAATTCTAAGTTTCTTGTTCTTATAGGTTAAACTGAAAAATTCTCAGACCACTTTTAAAAAAAAAAAACACCTGAGATTCGAACCTAGGACCTCGCGTCGCCCAAATAAGGTATAAAATAATTATAAAAGGGCATTTTTCAATATAAAACGAGAAAAAACCTATTAAAAAATAAAAATTATGTATGTACCTAACCGAATGGGTCTCAGTTGGCAAGCAACAGCTTTTGAAAACAGAATCATAGTGCGTGCTTTAACAATTTTTTTTTGTTGTTTATTAAACATAAATACTTTATGAAATTTTCTAGCTAAGTACCTTATGTTTTCAACTGCACAAAGATTTATCGCCACTAGGATGTCTATTTTTGCAGCCTGATAGACCGTGTAAGAACAAGTTGTTACAATCTTTGAGAATATAAATGTCTGGAGTTTCTTGATAAATAATATTTGAGATGAGTTAGCAGGAATATTTCTTATTTATTGTCTGTACTATTTTAAGAAAATATATTGTTGTTTATTTATTAATTTACACATTTTTATTTAGTTATTTACTAAAGGTTATGTGACAAATGGCTGTATAGTCGCTAAAGAGCGATCTCTACCAGACAACTTGTGTACATGTAGATTTTATCATTTTGGAATATGTGAATTAGAAATAGAATAGAAATAAAATTAAAGTAGCCTATGTCTTAATCCAATCATAGTTCATTGTTCATTTATTGATAACAATAGGTTACATGTCAAAAAATATTAAATAATAACATTATGAAGATGATAATAATAATAGTTGTTGCAAAGAACAGTTGATTTATGTACATAGTTATAATTTCTTGTTGTATAATTATATTAATTAAATTGTAATATAAATCATTGAAAATGATGAACATTAAGTATAAGTAATAATAATACCATTAATTAGGAGTCGACTAAAAAAAATTGATCAAACCTATAAAACGTTTTTTTTACAAGCCAGTTTTTAAGTCTGTGCTTAAAGGATTGCATCGATGGAGCACTGGTGATAACGTCTGGAAGGCGGTTATAGACTGATGGCCCCATCACGTGGATCAGCTTCGACGTCTTCGTGAGTCGCCGCGTCACGGCTCTTAACTTTTGCGCATTTCGTGTGCAGTAATTATGGCCGTCACCGAACATTGCGTATTCCTCCAGATGCTGGCGTGCATAAATAGCCGCACGAAATACTATCATGGCGGGGACCGTCATTATCGCTAGCCTTATGAATATTGGGCGAGCTGGCGTGTCCCAAGGAACTCTTACTAATGTACGGAGTGCTTTCTTCTGCATTCTAAACGCTCGCTCCTAATCAGCGGCTCTGCCCCAAAGCTCTATGCCATATTGTAAGAGCGAGTGGACAGATGCAAAGTAGCAACTTCGTGCCATGTTTTGGTCCAGTATTGCCGACAAACGCCACAATGCGAAACAGGCTTGCCCAATTCTCTTACAAAGTTTGTCGATAAGTAGTTCCCAGGTTAGCCCTTCGTCTAGCTCAAAACCCAAGAATAGTGCAGTTTTTACTTGACTGATCGCGTTGCCGCCTAGAGTGACAGACAGGGAGCAGTTATCTCGACCGGTGACATTAAAGTACATGTATTTAGTTATATTGATATTCAGCAGGAATCCGTTATAAGAGAACCAGTGATATAGTTTCTCGGCTATCATATTCAATTTCCCTTCCAAAAGTTCACTACTCGGTGCTGTAACGATCGCAGCCACATTATACAATACAATACAATACAATACTCTTTATTGAACACAAAATAATAACACACACAAAAAGATAAAAATGTACAGAAATTGTGAATCAATGGGCGGCCTTATCGCTGATAGCGATCTCTTCCAGGCAACCTTGGGATGGACACAAATCAAAAAGCACGAATAAGACGGGAGTAGCAAAATAAAATGGAGATACGAGTATTAATAAATTAAATACAGATTAAATACAATATTACAAGATTTTAGCTATATGATACATACATGAAAACTATAAATAAATATAAAATACTTTTATTTACATACATATCATAAAATGAACCAAATACTTACATAATACTTATTTTTACATATATATTATAAATATATATATGTATATATATATATATTAGGTCCTTACATATGAAATTGGCGTTTTTCGTACTGGCCACTTTAATCACAAATTTCTCCTCTTTGGTAAGGAATTCCAAATTCAAATTTGTACAGCTATAGACTCATGTATTTGTGCTTCGATGATCGTCATTCATTTGTTTTTTTTCTTCTGTTTTTTTCTGTTTGCGTCACTCATTTTACAAAATGGAAAACTTAAAATATCGCATTATTTACGAGTACGAGTTCCGCCGTGGCACTAGTGCTGCGGAAACAACTCGAAGGGTGAATGATGTGTATGGCGGTCGTGTTGCAAAAGAAAACACAGTTCGTTTTTGGTTCCAACGTTTTCGTTCTGGAAATTTCGACTTGCAGAACAAGCCCCGTGGACGGCCTGAGACTCAAGTTGATAATGAAGAGTTGAAGGCTATTGTGGAAGCGGATCCATCGCAAACCACGTCCGAGTTAGCTGCAGGCTGCGGTGTTAGTGATAAAACTGTTTTAATTCACTTGAAGCAAATTGGGAAGATTAAAAAGCTTGAAAGGTGGGTACCTCACGAATTGACTGAAGCAAACCGGCAAACGCGCGTCGACTGCTGCGTTACATTACTAAACCGGCACAATAATGAAGGTATTTTAAACCGAATCATTACCTGTGATGAAAAATGGGTTCTTTACGATAATCGGAAGCGCTCAGCGCAATGGTTGGATCCTGGCCAGCCAGCCAAATCCTGCCCCAAGCGAAAATTAACCCCAAAAAAGTTACTTGTAAGCGTTTGGTGGACTAGTGCCGGTATTGTTCATTACAGTTTTCTCAAATCTGGCCAGACTATTACGGCTGATGTCTATTGTCAGCAATTGCAAACCATGATGGAAAAGCTAGCGGCTAAACAACCTAGGCTGGTCAATCGCTCCACGCCACTGCTGCTTCACGACAACGCTAGACCACACACTGCGCAACAGACGGCTACTAAATTAGAAGAGCTTCAATTGGAAAGTCTAAGACATCCTCCGTACTCCCCGGACCTTGCTCCAACAGATTACCATTTTTTTCGAAATTTGGATAACTTCTTGCAAGGGAAAAAATTCAACTCCGATGGGGCAGTCCAAATCGCCTTCAAAGATTTTATTGATTCCCGTCCGACTGGTTTTTTTAGTAAAGGGATCAATGAACTACCTATAAGATGGCAAAAGTGCATAGAAAATAATGGTTCATACTTTGATTAATTAAATATATTATATTAAAAAATATTCGACTTTTTGTTCCTCCCATACAAAACGCCAATTTCATATGTAAGGACCTAATATATATATATACGGCAACAGTTAGCATGGAGATGGTATACAACTACATTATCTGCGTACATGAAGATGTTAGCATCACAGATGCAGTCCGGCAGGTCGTTAAGAAGGAGAGAGAACATGATGTTTGATAGACTTGATTGACCTGTGCAACCCCGATGGATGTTTTAAGTGGTTCTGAAATGAATTTGCCTCCTTCACTAGATTGCGGTTCGCCATAAAATCCACCAGAAGTGATAGTGTCGGACCGTTGAAGCCGTAGTGTAGGAGCTTGGCGGCGATGAGACGGTGATCAGCTACGTCAAACGCTTTAGAAAGGTCACACATTATCACCGCCACCTGTTGTCTCTGCTCTCGAGCTTCCATCACCTGCCTGACCAATTCCCTGGCCATGTCCGTCGTCGACCGACCGGTCCGGTACGCGTATTGCCTATCGGAGAGAGATAAAGTCGATGTCAAAAAGTCTATGTTCTTGTGCAGAGTCCGTATTCAAAGATTTTGGCTAATACTGGGATTATGGATACTGGCCGATAATTATTTACGTCCTCCTTAGTCCCCTTTCCCTTGAAGAGTGGTGAAACTCTCATTTTTCAATTCCTGTGGATATCGACCCTCATTCAAGCAAATGTCAAAAAGATAAGAGAGGATAGGTGACAATGGCTCAGCTGCCGCATTCAGAAGCGATACCGACATTCCGTATATATCTTTAGTATTTTTCCGTGCGACCCCGGTGCTGATAGTTTTATAAACTTCCGAAGGCGTGAAAGGTAGAAATCTGAAAGAACGGTCTGCCGGGGGCCGTGCTCGGGACAGCGAGAGCTGCGCCGCCACCAAGTCAGCCTCGGGGGCTCCGCACGTTAATGCAGCGTTCACGAAATCCGAATTAACTGCATTCACTATCTCCGACTTATTTGCAAATCTAGAGCCGTCATATGCTCTAATGCAATCTAAAAAAAGGCTTTTTCGCTTATTTTGCCCTGTTTCTTGTCTAACAACATTCCACATACACTCATATGGGTTCGTGGCGTTGCCTATCATATTACTGAAATGCTTACAGCGCTCATAATTTACAATGTTGTCAAATTTGCTCTGGAATTCGCTAATTTTCGTTAAAAATGTCGTATTAGAGGGAAATTTAAAAATCAGGCTCTTATAATAAATAAATAAATATTTCCGGACAATCCACACAACAACATCTAGCCCCGTGGTAAGCTCTTAGCTTGTGTTACGGGTACTAGACATCTGATATACTTAATATAATATACATACATACATAGATATTTTTTATTAGACATATTAAACACCCAGACCAAGGAGAAAGTGCTTGCAGAACATACAAACACTATACCCCTCGGCGGGAATCGAACCCGCTACCTCTTGCGCCGCAAGCTTATTTTCCTTAAGTATGGATTCTAATGCAATTATCTCGTTTGTAACCCAAGAGTCGATCTTATTATTTATAGCATGTCGTTTTAAGGGAAAGGATTTGTCTAACAAATATTTTAAGATGTTGACTACCGCCCTTGATAGCTGTTCGGCTGAACGACGCTTACTTTTCACTTTGTCCCAATCAATACTCTCAATGGAGGCGATGAAATTGCATGTGTTTGCTCGCGAGTAGCTCCGAGATAAGCAATGCGCTGCAGGTAGGTCGACGCGCACGGCGTAGTGGTCGCTAAGCTGCGAGTCCACGGCGGTCGCGCGCACAGTCCCGACCTGCGATCTCTCTCCTCACGAACGTACACGTGATCGATACACGTACTCGTCGAAGCCGTCACTCTCGTGGGGAAATCAACAATGTTACAAAAATTTCGCGTATTTAAAATGCCTGTTAATTTTTTTTGGTCACTATTAAGAGAACATACTAAATCTATATTACAATCACCTACCACAATGCAATCCTTTTTGCTATTGACTAAGATCTCGAGAAGTCGTTCTAAGCATGGATAAAATTGGTTTGTATTCATTAGGTTTGACCTGTATAAACAAACAATTACAACATTATAGTCGGTCAGTTCCACTGCAGATAGCTCACAAACTTGTTCTATTGAAATTGATTTAATTATGTCAAATTTTTTAAAATTTATATGTTTACTAACATATAAATACAAGACCCACCGTGATTAATAGAAGGCCTGCAGTAGTGGGATCCCAAGTCAAATTTGTTTATATTGATTAAATCAATTTCAAGCGATTTTAACCAGTGTTCGGTTAAACAAAGAACATCGCATTTCATACGACTTTCAAGTAAAACATCCAGTTTATTAGTCTTATTCTTAAGAGAAGCAATATTTTGGTGTCAGATAACAATATTATTAGTGCAATCTGCAGTCCGCGCGCTCTGAGTAGATGAGTCATGCGGCTGCTGAGTCCGGCCGGCCGCCCCGTTGCCGCTGGCCGCGGGGCCGGTACAAAAACCACTCCGTGAATCGGACTCCGCTGGGCCATGCCGTAGGAACTGTCACCTCTTCAAATACTTTTTCTGGTATACCTATAATAAAAGCTGAGTGCCTGTCTGATTGTATATTTCGTTTCTCAACTGTATAATGTGATTTGGTGATTTTATTCAAAAATCGTAAAACAGTCTCAGTTGTGGTGTCCGGCTTGAACGACCATGCCTGGATGTGTATTATTCTTTCCGCAGCCTGGATATCGTCATTTTCTGATGCTGTTCCCGTTATAATGATGTTTTGCTGTCTTCGTTTTCGCTTATTCACAACCTTTTGCCAGGTGTCAGCGACACTGTTTTCGGTTGATTGTGTTACATCCTGGGAGCCAGTATTAGAAATATTGATTGCATCTTTTGTCTGTTTATGTTTGCTTGAAAGTTTTAATTTGTCCAAACCAAGTAGCGGTGTGTCGATTTTTGGTTTTTCCGCATTGGTGGTACATACATTGCTGCGTTTGTTGGTCGCGCTAGCTAGCTTCGCAATAGCGGCCGAGGCTTGTACGTGGGCAGTGCGTACGGGTCGCTTCGCCGGAGCGCTCGTGGTCGGGCCGCTCGGAGATAACGTCGAATTGTTCGCGACGAGTGACTTTCGGGTAGAGGATATTTCACTTGTTGCACTCAGTTTGGTGATAACCGCGGATTGTTCGGTTATCTTACACTCTAGCGTCTCGATTTTTTTAACCAAGAGAGTTACCGTCTGTTGTAATTCGCGCACAACACTTTCAATAAATTTAGTGGACATTGTCACGCGATTAAAAAATTTTTACCGCGGAGCAGTACATGCACAACCGAAATATTATTAGTTGAGTCCATAACCAATAAAGAAATGTGAGAAGATTTTCGTTCAAATACAGATAACGAGGTAATTAATCTATAATAATAGATACGAAGTTACTTATTCCTTCCTTACTTATTGGTCAAGATAATGGGGGTCTAATAGACCACTACGATAATACTGGGGTGGTGGTTTCGTGGACAGTTTTTTTGCTGTGCACAAACTCGGGCACAATACCACAACCCTCCACACATTGATGGACGCTAACTCTAAGGCCACGTACGACAGGCGTAACTTCAAGCGGCAGACAGACTTGACGGATCCATAATTTTCAGGGTTCCATATTTTACCGCCGCATAATAGCCGTGTTGGCTAAGTGGGAGGACACTCGACTTTCATTCCGAAGGTCGTGGGTTCAAACCCCGCCACGCACCTCTGGATTTTTCTCCTTGAGAAATTTATGTGCGCTTTAAACACGTGCTTTAACGGTGAAGGCAAACATCGTGAGGAAACCGGCATGTTCTGGGAAATTTAAAAGAGTTTAAAGAGACACGTGACATTCACCAACCCGCACTCGGCCAGCGTGGTGAATTAAGGCCTAATCTCTCTCGTCATGAGAGAAGTCCCTATGTCCCAGCAGTGGGAACGTTAATAGGGTGATGATGATGATGATGATATTTTACCATTTGGCTACGGAACCCTAAAAAGTATGTTCACGTGCACCTTTGTCTGTTAAGCCTTCAAAGGGATTTAATTAAGTTCCACCGCACAGATTACTTTTATTTCAGTGCTGAAACGTGAAAAAGATTTATTCCAGAATATAGCCACAGGCCTTTCAATCCATTTTCATTTTATAAAATGAATGTACTCACAATTTTAAAAATTTTACGCATAATAATTAAGACACATCCGTAACAAAAAAAAAACGCTAAAAATAGTTTAACCAAAAAAAGTGAGGTTTATCACTTAAGTTTTGATATATAACTTTTTTTTGCGGGACCCGGCCGGAGTCGCTGCTGACAAAACCAATGAAGGACTTTTCTTGACGACGAAGTTCGAATCGTCGAGTTTTATCTACTCTAGTTCTTCACTATAAAATAATTAAATACATATTTCTGGACAACCCAAACAACAACATATAGCCCCATGTTAAGCTCAACGATTGTGTAACTGGTACTATCCAACTAATTTTATTTAATATTATAGACATACATACATAGATATTTTTATTATAAATATGAAACCCCAGACCAAGGAGAAAGTGCTTGCAAAACAAACAAACACTCGACTCCTTAGAGGGAATCGAACCCGTAAGCGCCGCAAGCGGACCTAAGTACACCCGCACCACTGAGGTAGTCAGTAAATCTGAGTATCTCCTGTTTATAACTCAATGTTTTCGAAAAACTAAATAAATATTTATTTATTTACCTAAAATAAAAATAAAAAATGTGTCACGCGCACGCACACGATTTCAAGGAATATTTACCCATATCAAGAAGGTATTTTCGAATATTCATATATAACATGCTAAAACTTCCACATTTATTTAATAAGATAAAAAAACATAATCTAAAACACTATAAAACAAATATACAAGTATGATAAAAGTCAATAGATATTTAGATACAACTTAGATTTTAAGATAACAACCTGGATATCTTCAAGGAAAGAGTAAATAGGTCCCTTCTTTGACCGCATCGTCACTCCCGTTGTAATCAGGTGAGATTATGGTCAAATGAATGGTAATCTAGCATAAAAAAAATATATTAAAGACCGATTTCTATGACACATCTTTCAGCCATTAGAAAATACAAGTAGGTCAGTGTATCTCATATTGTCTCAGCGAACTACAAAAACCCGACCAGACCCAGTCTGTAAATTTCTCATTGAATACACAAAGAATGTATGTAACATTCTGTTAAAAAAACTCCGCGTTACAATAATAGCCACAAACCCAAATTTTCAGGCAAAAACGGCGGTGGCGTAAACATGATTCATCTGAAATAAATATTCGCATGACTCACAGGCCGTTTCGCCACTCCAATATGTAGGTAAGTAAGGATTGAGATTACTAATACAACTAGTAAGTACTATAAATCGAGCAATCTACCAATCTAGTCTACCAATGATTAATGTTCTGGGAATCGTCAAAAATCGTGCCGAAAATATACTCAGAGCGTCTTCGCTTTCGATGACAGTACCGAAATAGATTAAGACAATTGTTTTTACGATAATTTATTGCTATTTAGATACCAATACGAATGATTGATTGCTTTTCTAGCGCCTTACGATAAATAAATTGATTGCTACTCTAACAGCTTTGCCGTGAGACCGTCTGTGAGTCTATTGAAATGGGTTTTCGTTTCGATTGAGGTATCACCGCTTTCAAGACTACGTTTTAAGCGTTGAGGTGTCTCTAATTAATTATATAGACTTTAATAGACTTTTATTTATTAAGTGTTGAATGTCGTATGAGGGGTTTTTGGAAGCAATATTTAGACCTCCCGTAAAGTCATAAAATTATAAGGCTTTGTTGTCACTATTAAAGAGCAAATACAATATAAAAATTGACATCGGTGAAATATTTTACTCAGAGATTAAATTTATCAAGGCTAGGCAAGCACTTTGTTAATTTTTGCATAAAATGTTTAATATTTTTATAGTACTGTTGTCTTTTATTTTAACTAGTATTTTATTTTAGTGTAGTTTCATTTTAAGATTGTCCTACATACTTCACTCTCCTGAGTAACATTTTAAAACATATAAAAGAGTGAAATAAAGCATATGCTGAGTGGCTATTTTGTTTCTTAAGGATATAATAAATTTTAATAATAAAATAAGTATGTTGTTGTATGTTTGGAAAAAAAATCTATCCTATTCTTTAAAATATTACAGTGTCGTAAGATAAAGAAGTTAAAGATTTTTCAGATTGTATTTAGACGTCAAGAATCAGCAAACTTGAAGATTTTTCAGATTGTTTTTATGCTCTAGACACACGACGACACTGACACTCATCACAAATGTCGACACTAGTGTAGATTGCATTGCCACAACAACTGGAACTAAGTGTCGCGGCAGTGGACACACACAGACATTCGATGTATACATTGAGTGTCTAATGTAAAGTGTCGCCGTGTGTCCCGACCATTAGACGTCATTCGAAGCTGAGTCGAATAGTACCTACCTCTAGCAAGTTCTCAACGGTAAAGGTGTATACATTCCTGAAACCCAGAATAGACGGCGTAGGCGTCGCCAACTGTTGTGTTTAACTCTTGCTTCGCCGAAACGTTCTGGAAACAAATCCCATTTTCATCTGGAAATACTTTGTTTTCAGCTGATTATCTCATGGAACGCTTATAGATGATATATTATAGATATATAATAATAGATATAGATGAAAGGTAATATCGTATTTGATATCCATAGCAGTATTTTTTATTGGTTGATTTTTGGATTCGAATGACATGTTTAATTCTCATGTGGAACAAATTGATATGGATGTCAAATTAAATATGTTTATATGACAAACAGTTCCAAAGTTGTAAAATACGAATAGTTCTAAAGTTTTTTCATGTTTAAGCTTTTTTCTGAGTTGCATCTTTTGTACCAAATACATGTATATTCTATTATATTCGTAGCTATTATTATAAAACGCAAGGCGAAATGTGAATGACTCAAGCCCTATTTTTAATTTTGCCAATTCATAAAAGTGATTAAAGTATTTTATTTTCAGAATCTAGATAATATATTTAGGTATTTATTAGCCTGAGTCACAAAGTATTTTAAAAAATTCATATAAACTACGAACTTCAATTATTTGAAATTTGCAATTGAAAAAAGGGCTTACTCCAGAAATGCCCTAGGAGTATCCCCAGTGAAAGGGATAGTTGTAATATTTTTCGAAGAGTTATAGTATTTCTCATTTCGTTATTTCCACCATTTCCACGTTTGAGTTAACTGTTCGGTGCGTGGGTGCTTAGCCAGAACATTGGCAATCGTAACAATGTGTATGTTCCAGTTTGAGTGAGCCGAATACCTGATGGCACTGATGTGTCATCATCAATATGATTTGATTGTGTTTATGTTTAAATTGTTGTGAGTAATGTATTTATTTCCAAAAATATGGTTTATAGTCATTTTCATTGAACCGCACGTTAGTCTTTGGAACTAACGATTGCTTTTACATATATCATAAGTGCGTACTTATGGGTGTAAGGTGACTGGTATATTCCATAGATACATTTATTTGTTGTACATCCGAATTGTAGATAAACAAAATCTGGTCCTCCAGCGGGAATGGAACCCTCAACTTCCTGCGCCTCAGGCGAAACATCGCCCACCGAGCCACAGAGGTCGTCAAAATTTAACTTAACCTGACGAAAAAACCAATAATAATTAGGTTAATAAACATTTAAGAGGATAAAATTATTCTTTAGTACATTTGGATAATACAATAATTTATTTTATAATATGATTTAAAAAACAACCATACTAAATAACGCCCGATAACTGGTACAGCCATAGGTCAAGGCGTGCTCTTCTAAGAACTAAGAAAAAATATTACCAAAGAAAATGAAAAGAGAATTTCTGTTCTTACACGATTTTACTGGCTTTGAAACGTCAGCTTTATTCAACGGCTAAAGCAAAAACACAACGTTTTTGAGCACAACGGCTGAAATACCAGCGCCTTCTTTACAAGCGGCATTTGCAGTAGATGACTGCAAATGCCGCTTTTGACCAGTTTGAAAAGTGTATTTTTACCAATTTTTTACAAGGAATGGAAGAGAAATATCACCAGTTGAATAGGGTTGGAAATATGCATGCGGAATATTGATACCGCAAACAATGAAGCGGCAACCACCTCTAGATTCTTTTATAAAAAATATTGTTCGCGTTTTCAGAACAGGATGTGGAGCATCGTGTTGGTGCAGGCAAAGTGGATTATACCGCACTGCAGCTTGTTTTGAATGCAACAGCTTTATTAAATTTTTACATACTATCTACATCAGCGTCATCGACGACGACGCAATAGTTGAAAATAAAAAGCACAAAGGAAAATTTAGTTATAATAAGATAACTTATTTTGAAATTAAATAACGTATTTCACCATTGGCTATAGACGCAATCTGATCAGGTTAAACTCGTTCTATCGCCAACTAAGATCTAATTGACATTGAAATTTAATTTTTCAATAGTTGAACAAGATTCAATAAATTTTTTTTAATGATTTTTAATAAGTGATAAACCTCGCTTTTGCAGGTTAAACTATTACGGATGTGTCTTAATCTTTGTCCACATTAAATTAAAAAAAATATATTTGTAGCATAATATGGCAAAATTGGGGCTTAATCGACAATATCTCACACAGAGATATTTTAGCCTATCACTTCTCAGGCCATAGAGAATAGTGTGTCCTCCTCTTTATTATTACTTCTTTATTATATTTTTTTGAGGTACTAATATAAATTTATCTACATATTATTGATCTTATTTGAAATACATTATTATGTCATTTATGATGTATATGATTTTGAAAGCATGGGTGCTAAGGTTGGCTCGCTTGTAAAGTTCTAAGGAAGTTCCAACTTCGATCATTTTGTTTGAACAACTTTGTCACAATCAGCAATAACTCAGCAGATGTTGGCTTTCAAGTGGTCCAACATTTAAGTCTTATATTCGTAGACGCGTCAATTTACATCTAATAAGGACATGTGACAATCACCGACCGGGCCTTGGCCAGCGTGGTGAATTAAGGCCTAATCTCTCTCGCCTAAATATAACTACCTGTGTCCCAGCAGTGGGAACTTAATACCCTATTAAGTTCAGTTAAGATGATAAAATTATGAAGATAAAAAAAATCCATGTGACAATGTTAGTTACCGCACTCCTCCGAAACGGCTTTACCGATTTTAACCAAATTTTATATGCGTAGGTATTCAGGATGTATGAGAATCGGCTACTAGATATCTATTTTTAACCCCCGACCAAAAAAGAGGGGTGTTATAAGTTTGACGTGTCTGTCTGTCTGTCTGTCTGTCAGTGTGTCTGTCTGTCTGTCTGCGTCACCATAGCTCCCGAACGGATGGAGCGATTTCAATTTAGTTTTTTTTTGTATGAAAGGTGAGTCTGGCGCGAGTGTTCTTAGACATGTTTCATGAAAATCGGTTGTGCCGTTTAAAAGTTATAGGGGTTAGAGTGGGGAAGGAAAACCGAAAATCTGCAAATATACTAGTGTGGGGTATTAAATGAAAACGCATCGCGTCCACATTACATAATATTATGTTGTTATACATTTAAGGAAATTAAGGCATTGGAATCGGGGGTTTTTCTTAAATTTTAAATTTAGATTTATTCATTTTGCAAGACAACGTTTGCTGGGGTCAGCTAGTATCCTTATAGAAAACAGAAAGAGGTGTTAGATAACACAACTGTAGAACCGAGCCAAGTGCATTTATAGAAAGTATACGCATACATATATACCTCTTCTAACATACGTTTCAAAACAGCAATAACTTCTTCTGTGTGAAATTATAAAAAAGAATAAATATTTCATTTCATTTCATTTCAAATTGTGCATTATAAAATATGTCGATTCTGTGGTATGCATTTTATCACCAAGAGTGTGCACGGTATGAAAACAATCCATTATTGTCGAAATAACTTGCTTTGATGTATGATTAAATTGACCGAAAAATTAACAAAGGGTGATAAGTTGAGCGAACTGAACGGTGATTTTCAAACTAAATTTCCATCATTTGCAAATGGCAAACTGTACTGACCACAAATTTACCGCCAAATATCAAATTGACAATCACTTGCCAAACCAAACTTTACTAGTATTGATATAAAATTAGCTGGCATTTTTTATTGATTTATTTAATCAAATTAATTTTATCTCATATTAGAGAGATTATGGTAAAACAGGCAGGACGTTATAGACATAATAAATCAGATAAAGTGGTCATTTAATATTTCCAGATTAATTACACAGCATCAACTAAGCCCAAACTAAGCAGCTTGTACTAGTAACTCGAGAAGGTAAAATACGCGAATTGAGAATCATAATTATCCTTTTTTGAAATCGGTTAAACTAAAAATACTCAAACAATTGACAGATAAAACATATCTCAATTATTTTTAATAACTTCCCAAAAAAACACATAAGAAATAAAACCGTCCGATTCCGACCCAGAACTCCGTGTTCCACCAAATCACTTTTTAAAATACAATACAAAAACAAATTGAAGAGAGTAGAAGAGTTTCATAGTAGTTTATTCATCATAGGCAACATTGTACACTTGATTTACAAAATACAAATACAAAATGTTTATTTTTATTAACAGTGTTTACAATTTTGCACAACAATATTGGAGACCTTCTGTTAAGTATGGAAATACTTGTATTAGAAGGCACCCTCTTATTATATATATATCGGCGAGATTTCGTTAAGTTCTAATAATTATTATAATCACACACAGAAAATACAGCAAAAGACACAGACAAGACGTTAAATATGATATGTAACATAATAATTGAGCTGCCGAGTAGTGGCATTGTCAACTAAAACTATGTTTAATACAAATAATTCTATAAAAATCCAATCTTAATTTAACAACTTAATTATCAACAGGAAATAAATGAATCGTATCTCGTCGCTTCGCTTTTTTACACTACAACAAAGAAGCGATTAGAAACTCTGGCTCAGTTTTGTTGTGAAACTTTCAGTGTTTCTTTTTTTTAATATTATGTTGTTTGAACAGCTTCTGTTCTAAGCAGTTTTGTCGACAAGGTAATCCGATACTTTATAATAAGCTTTTTACAAAGATTGTTATTTTCTATCTTTTTAAATTTAGTGTTTGCCAACTGTTGCAATTATTTGGGATAACTTATATTTAACTTATTTACTTGTTGTAGTATAAGCGTATACATACGTTTACATTGCCCTTTAAAAGAAACATTAACTTTATCTGCTGCCTAGTTGTGACAATATTTACTTACCCCCGACGCAAAAAGAGGGGTGATAAAAATTTGACAAGTCTGTCTGTCGGTCTGTCTGTATGTCTGTCAGTTTGTGGCATCATAGCTCCCTTAGTGATGAAGCGAGTTTAGTTTTTTTGTATGAAAGTCGAGTTTTGAGCCAGTGTTCTGAGACATGTTTGATGGAAATCGGTTGACCTGATTTCATTTTATGAGGGTAAAAGTGGGGAAGAAAACCCAAAATTTTCAAATATACTTGAGTGTGGTCTCAAACGCGAAAGCGCATCTCACGCACATGACTTTTTACTTTAAAGGGAACTGAATTTTTGGAATCAAGGTTTCTAGTAAACTTTAAATTTAGATTATATCTTTTATTTACATTGTTGACTGCTTCAGTGGCGTGGTGAGCGAAGGTATACTTGCGTCGCAAGAGGTAGCGGGATCGATTCCCGCCGAGGGTGAAAGTGTTTTGTATGTTCTGCAGGCACTTTCTCCGTTTGGGTGTTTAATATGTATTTAGAATAAAGAATATCTATTTATGTATGCCTATTATATGAAGTATATCAGATATCCAGTACCCGTAACACAAGCTCAGAGCTTACCACGGGTCTAGATGTTGTTGTGTGAATAATAATTGTCTGGAAATATTTATTTATTGTGTTAATTTACCAGTGTAAATGCTAGGTTGGGTGATTGATCCTAGAGTGCATTGCTTAACAATGAACTTGGCATTGACAGTGAAGGAATTGGCGTTTAATAATTGAGGCGTGCGAACCAGAGGCAGTATTAATATGTATATATAATAAAGAATATCTATTTATGTATGCCTATTATATGAAGTATATCAGATATCTAGTACCCGTAACACAAGCTCAGAGCTTACCACGGGTCTAGATGTTGTTGTGTGAATAATAATTGTCTGGAAATATTTATTTATTTATTTATTGTGTTAATTTACCAGTGTAAATGCTAGGTTGGGTGATTGATCCTAGAGTGCGTTGCTTAACAATGAACTTGGCATTGACAGTGAAGGAATTGGCGTTTAATAATTGAGGCGTGCGAACCAGAGGCAGTATTAATATGTATATATAATAAAGAATATCTATTTATGTATGCCTATTATATGAAGTATATCAGATATCTAGTACCCGTAACACAAGCTCAGAGCTTACCACGGGTCTAGATGTTGTTGTGTGAATAATAATTGTCTGGAAATATTTATTTATTTATTTATTGTGTTAATTTACCAGTGTAAATGCCAGGTTGGGTGATTGATCCTAGAGTGCGTTGCTTAACAATGAACTTGGCATTGACAGTGAAGGAATTGGCGTTTAATAATTGAGGCGTGCGAACCAGAGGCAGTATTAATATAATATCGCTTCGGGCAGGCACATCAAATGCAGTCGTAACTGTAGGGAAGGGTTGGCCTTCCACCCTAGCCAAAGGGTGGCTCTGTTCAGTTAATAGCCAGCGAAAATTGTTATATTAGTTTTGTGTCAAATAACTATTTTCCATTCAAAATAATTTCTGGCACAAGGCTGGAATTAAGTTGCTACTACCTAATAGACCTTAATTTCGATAAACCTGAATGAGCTAATCGGCGATGGGGCATTTTTTTTTGTAAGTTAAATGGTATCATTATTTTCAACTAATAAGTCATTCGGCCCATTTTTTAACCCCCGACCAAAAAAGAGGGGTGTTATAAGTTTGACGTGTCTGTCTGTCTGTCTGGGGCATCATAGCTCCCGAACGGATGGAGCGATACCAAGTAATTATCATGACTTGAAAACTACTGAAATTTTAGCTAAACAAATAGGTAATTAAAGAGGTACAGTATTTCTACCCACATACACCACTCCATACCATTATTTATTTATTTTATTTATTTATTTATTTATTTATAAAAAACACACACATAACTTACAGATATCTTAAATCTAAAACGTTATATACGGCACATTGAATATACTTAAAATAAAATAACACATCATATAAATATTATAACTACTAATAATCTTCTATGTAGGATAACTATATGAGATCATTTTACGCAATTAACCAGTAGACTTAACTTATATTTAATTAGTATCAAGACTTGAAATTACAATAAAAACTTTGAATTTAAAATAAAAACTATTTACTAATAAATAAAAAAGATAATTTTACTATAACTTCGAATCCTGAGATTCGAAATAAAGGATAAGTAAAATTATCATCACATTCTCCACCAGGCTTGATAGCCAACATATATAGATAAAAAACAATGACAGTAAGAAAGTATTGTCTTTACTATTATTAAATTCAAAACTTCGGAAGTGTGATTTTTCTGAAAGCTCTCAGAAACGCAATTCTGAAAGCATTTAAATCTAACAGATTATATCTCATAAAAAAATAAATTTATGTATATAAAATCTGTTGTTGTTGAGTGATTATTACCTGTTTACTCAGTTGCTTCATAAACATAATCCGTTTAATCCTATTATATAAATTAGCAGCAAATTAATGGATTAATTCCTTGGAAACAAGGTTTATCACTAAGCTAATATTCAGGGTTCAATAAATTTGCAGTTACAGCTGTATATTAAGTTGTTAGAATCGCACGAGGGGTTTCAATTTCCATCCGAGGGGAAATATTTGGTTACAATAGCATCCTAGAAGAGCAAGCCAACCTCACCGTCCCATGGTATACCTGACCGAACAACCAGCAACACACCTACCAACCGGATAAAGATAAAGGGGGTTAGACCCACCACGCTAGCCTTACAATCCCAAAGTTAACGCAAGATTTAAATTTTCAGCCATTCATGCAGTAAAATGTTTGCAACCTTAAAAATATATAAAAAGGGATCAATTCAACAACTGAAAATTTGGAGTTAGTAAAAATGAAGCGTGACACGATAAAACAACGTGACTTTATTATTAAACAATATTTCATAAATAATGAAAGCTCCACGGCCGCTGTTCGATCAAAAACTATTCTATGAAGCACATTTTCATTTTGACTGGTTTGTTAAACGCCATAATTGCCGCTTTTGTGGTTTTGAGAAACCACTTGTGTTTGTCGAAAAACTATGTATCCACAACGTGTCACTGTTTGGTGTGGTTTTTGGATTGATTTTTGAATGAACTGGTCAAGCAGTGACTGTTACTGGAGCTTGTTATCGTCACATGTTGGCCAGATAACACAGCTTACTTCGAATAGGGATTGTATTGATGTGCCCAATATGTGGTTTCATCAAGCACTTCAATGAGATATTTTCAGGTTGTTACTCTCTTGTTCCAGTGTTTAGAATTGGTACACTAGATCATGTCATTTAACACCATTCAAATTTTCTTTATGGAGTTATTATAATCAAGGGTCATTGTCAAAAAGCTCTCACAACCACGGAAGCGTTTTAGGAAATTTTGTTTCTTTTTTAGATAGTTCACACAACAACATCTAGCCCCGTGGTAAGCTTGTGTTACGGGTAATAGATATCTAATACACACATTCATTGAGGATTGATTTGGAGGTTTTGTCTGTTCACGTCCGTAAGTGGTAACCCTCTGAATCCTTACACGTGACCTCCGGGTGGTGCTAAGAACAGTGTCTGGTGGTAGGCTTCGGCCGCGGCTTGTCACCACCCTCCGGGCTGGGCCAGTGCGTGAAGCGATTTTTTCGTGTTTCGTAATGTGGTCCGGAGAAGCCATCTTCTAGGCCTTCATGCTCCATCTTAGACCACATCGTCACTTTACATCAGGTGAGATTGTGGTCAAATGAAGGCCTATCCAGCATACAAAAAAATAAAAAATAAACAGATTTTTTTTTATAATACATATGTATTATACATCTATTATGATCTAGTGTACCAATTCTAAACACCTAGACCAAGGAGACCTGCGGGAATGGAACCCGCTACTTCTTGCGCAGCAAGCGAACCCACCGCGCCACTGAAGCAGGCAGATTAAACGCTACAATAACGTAATTTAGCCACATTTATACAGACAGAATGGACTAGAATATTTTCCACACACGAGTGCGTCTGTGTTTGCAAAGCCGTGAGGCATTTTACCCAATGTGTTAATTTATAAATAACCTTGTTCCATTTACTTTATGTTTCAATATAAACTTAAAATCAATGGACTAAAAACTGTGTAAATATTTATTTATTTAATGAACAATTTCTAGAATAATGTTGACTATATTTAGATCCACGAAGCATTTTCGTTAGGTATAAAAGTTTAATTTTCGTTAGCCTTAATTTAAATAATAATAAATAATAAAATAAAAATCTATTTATTCGTTTTGTAAAGCTTACATGCTAAATTATTACTATAACTATACATCGAACTAAGTAAACTAAACATAACGAAATGGTCGCTGACTCAGCATTGTGTTGGTTACCAGCAAGCTGGTAACCAACGCTGATCTTCCGTCAGCTCCAATTTCCATTTTCTGACAATACAAATTAAAATAAATTTAATATATAAGTTCAATGTTACTAAAAAAGTTAAGCGATTTTTTTATAATTTTTTACTTTTTTAACTTTAAGAGCCCTAAAGACAATGATGACCATGGTGAAAATAGTGTTACGTATTTTGATTGCAGTTTCCATTATTAAACTAATTGGAAGGGAAGTTGCAGTTATCTGAAACTACCGTCACACAGTAGATAATATTCAAAGTTGTTGTACAGTTGCATCGCCATTGAAACTTTCAATGATTACCTTCGTTATAATGTTACTGCAGAGTAGAGCCAATAACACTTTACAAACTTACGACGTCGGATACAATTTTTATCTTCTGCTGGAATAAATTCAGGACCTCAATCTTTGATGTGAAGTTATTTTTTCAATTCTGCGATATCAGTTCAGTTACTTGTAATTGGACTCTGCGCTTAAAGCGACTTATTTTATTATTATTATATTATTATTATTATTTGCCAGTGTCGAGTTAAATAAAATTATAAAGTGAAAAAAATGTTACACAGTTGAACGCCATTTTGTTTAATCCTTCTGCAATGTCGTTTGACTGGCTATCATAATGTATGAATTTGACTTAAGAAAGATACTAAATATCTTTCATTTAGTATATTGGTCAATAGATTTTTTCATTTAAATCACAAGTAAGTCGACTTGTTCAGTTTAAAAATGTATACCCATAGTGATTTTTAATCTCTCTGAATGCACCTAAAAACACTTTGAATATTTCTAAATCATTTTTATAATTTGCACCTCTCCCCCTTACCGTGAATATAGAACCCTTAAACTCAAGTTCACTCGCATTTGTCCGTTTTATTAATCTTTATCTTCGTAAACATTTTCAAAGCTCCCCAATTATATTGGTATTAAATATTTTTTTGCTTTCATTTCCATGAAGCAAGTTATAATCTGTCAGATTTTTCACAAAATAAAGGTAGAGATTGTACTGTTTATATACATTTATTACATTATTTTCTAAAAAGCGAATTGCTATTTGCTGTGATGATATACATACCTACATCATCAAACTTAATATCGCCACTTTACTACAAAATTGCTCAATTTGTTTTTTAACGCATAAGGATTTTACGAAGTTTAATAACTAACAGATAGTACGATAGAATCTTTTTTAAACCAGATATAACTATCTCTCGAAGGATCGAGGAAGTACGTAGGAACGTAAAAATGAACTCTGCGTTTTAAGACTCCTTATTACCAAGCAGTTGCATAACATACTATTGCAAGCTACCATTATTCATTTAGAATATGTTGTTACAAGTCATTTAATTAATAAGCAGTAGATAATCCGTGTCCAGTGTACGAGCTGTTGGCGGCAGCAGGTGAGTTAGGTGGGGAAACGTTCGGCCACTAAATATAGAACGCTCCACATTTCAGTTTCACAACCGCTCGCGGCCTTGTGGCCACTAAATACGATAGATGCAGATTATGAGCAGTGGCCATCGAGCAGGGGTACGCCTAGTTCGTAGACGAACCTCAAATTAAAGGAGCAAGCATTGCAAAAAAATTACGAATTTTTGCATAATATTTGATGATTTCGGGAAAATTAAAAGGACATTAAAATTTTATATTATTTCATAATTTTAGAATAAAATATTGTCGACAGATATGTTTTCCTTCATGTGTGAATAATAACATGAATATTTTTTTATGTATCGATAACATTTTTAGAATATAAAAATATTGTTATTTTATTTACTTTATAATTTTATTAAAATGTCAGTGTCAGCGCTTGAACCGTCAGTTTGCCAGTGTCCAGTGTCATACTGGCAAACTGACGCTTCAAGCGCAGAGTCAAATTATAAGAATATGAATTTAATTGAATTGTACTACATAAATAAATATTGCTGACAATCCACACAACATCTAGCCCATAGCTTGTATTACGAGTACTAGACATCTTATATACTAAATAATCAATCTTTTATAGATTACATTTCGGAGAATGTTCACAGGAACTTCATGACCTGATTCCACTATCTCCCTTCCTCTCCAGGACAAGCAGACGCACGGTGAATTACCATCCTTATTTAGTGGATATTCCCTCCACTAGTACTAAGCGATTCTCATGCACCTTTATAATTCGCACGGCAAAGGTCTGGCATTCGCTCCCTGCTGCTGTATTTCCTAGTTACTACAACCTGAGTGTCTTCAAGACAAGAGTGAATTCCTTCTAGATCTATGTGTTCCATCTTCGTCCACATCGGCACTTTCCATCAGGTGAGATTGTGAACAAACATAGATCTATCTCCCATAAAAAAAAACTAGGCATACATACATAGATATTTTTATTATACATATTACGCGCCCAGGCTAAGGAGACAGTGCTTGCAGAACATATACACACGTAGAATCCTCTGCGGGAAGCGGGCCTTTCCTTCGCCACAGAGGTAGTCAATCAAACTAAGGTCCTAAAATTCACAAGAAATCCAGTTCTAATAAGTAATTCAATTCGATATTTTCAATCAACCATGAATTAAGTCACTCCCACACTGTAAGTTTATAATTCTCTTTTGGAAATGTGCGAAAAAGTATGTCATAATTTGAACAGAACAGAATAATATAAATTTTATTGAAATCTTTATGTAAATTTTGTATGATTATGCACGAGTTAAGTTAAGGACATAAATTGCAAAATTTGAAACAGTCGGAGGCAAAATTGATTATTGCTATAACTCTAAGAAACCTAAATATTAGTGAAACTTTTTTATTACATCCTTTGGCAAAGAGCTTTGTGTGAATAAAAGTTGTGCGTTAGACAGGTTCCTACGAGTATACACTTACACGATTATTTTATTTAAAATATGTTGTATACTCATACGGCATTTCATTAAATTGACTGTTAAAACTTCTAAATTTCCCGCTACACACCTCTGGATTTTTCTCTTTGATAAATTTATGTGCGTTGTAAACACGTACTTTAACGATCATGGCAAACATCGTGAGGAAACCAGCTTGTTCTGAGAACTTTAAAGAGTTTGATGGACATGTGACATTCACCAGTCCGCATTTGGCCAGCGCCGTGGCCAGTGAATTAAGGCCTAATCTCTCTCGCCAAGAGAGAAGTCCCTGTGTCCCAGCAGGGGGAACGTTAATAGGGTGATGATGATGCTGAATAAAACTCTAATAAAATATTTTATATCAACACCAACAATCTACGTGGATTCCTAAAAGCTGTTACATTTTGCTGTTACGTTTTTCACAAAAAAAACTACAATCCGAGTTTCCAGCGAATCCAATTTTTAAGTTCAAATTGCTTGGTGATTTTTTTTAGAGAAAACTGAGAACAGCTAGATCTGCCGCTATTTTATAAAACAGTAAAGTTCCAATGTGCATGCTCACATTGCTTAAAACGCAGGGAAAAATGACCACCGGATACGGAGTTCGGGGTCAAAGTGTTTGTATATTAATGGCTGCCTCAGTGGCGCGGTGGGCGAAGAGGTAGCGGTTTGATTCCCGCCGAGGGGTGAAGTGTTTATTTGATCTGCAAGCACTTTATCTTTGGTCTGGATGTCTGTCTATGCTATTAAGTGTATCAGATGTCTATTACCAGTAACACAAGCTTACGAGTAGAGCTCACCACGTGACTCGATGTTGTTGTGTGGATTGCCCCGAATATATAGTATTTTAAGATTCGCCATGAAAAACTTGATACACCTATTTCGAGGCCTATAAGTTTACGGATATTTAGCAGGAGAAAGGCCCTGTAAAAAAAAGTTTGTCAATGAGTGACGTGGTAATAAATAGTACCCATGATTATCCCCAATAGAATATAAAAAAGAATATAAAAAATAGGCTTTATTACTTTAACGGAAGTACCTAATGCATTGTAGACACATATACTGACTTTTATCTCCAACCACTACCCAAACTCCATAGTTACATATAAACTCATAATATACATAACATAAGGTTGAGAGATTGAGACTTGCACAGACAAACTTTCAGGTTTTATAAAATAACGAAAGTCCGGCGGCTCTCGGCTCTCGGGCTATTTATGAACCTGTGGTGAAAACCTAATTCACAGAAAAAAATGTCATCTAGTAAAAAACCTGTAGATATTCCAACATCTCATTTCAAGTCACTTGGTCTCGGCAAATACAGAGATTTTGATCTCGGAGGATGATTAATTCTGTAAACATTAGAATTCGAACTCTAGTTTTGGTAAGTGCTTTAGCTATGTTGATAGAGATAACAATAGTCCGAGATTCTGTGAAGGGGTAAGAGATAGTTAGAATTTTCGATAACAACAAAAAAGCACAAAATTGCAATATGATATTTTCTCCTTTCTTTATTGTTTTTTATCAAATACAAGCGCGTTAATCAATTTACAATATTTTTTATGATAGATATCTGATAGATAGATAGATATCAATTTATTGGTAAAAATCATGTTTAACAGTAAATTATTTGTAAATAATAACACTATTAAATTTAACATAGGTAATTAACTATACTTGTTAACTAATCATAATCTATCAAAATAATTAAATGAATAGCAATTCAAGTGTGAATATATATTTGTTATGTCATAATAATGAAATGAAATAAAAAATCAACATAAATAAATTTACATGTGATTTTCATATGTCATAATAAATTTATAGTACCTAGGTACTTTAAATACATATGTTCGAGAAATTTCTCGACCTTATAGAACGCCTTTTCAATTCGCCATATTAAAAGTATAGCTCATTGAAAAGCCGTTCTAGTTGAAATTGAGCGATAAAATTATGGAATTTTGTTATTGTTAGGAAATACTTTGTGGCATACAAAGTGCCGTGTTGGCTAATTAAGTAAAATTACACGTGACATTCACCAACCCGTACTTGGCCAGCGTGATGAATACATACATTTTACAAGAAGATTATATCCAGTGCGTGGCGAGGTTTGAACCCACAACCTTCGGAATGATAGTCGAGTGTGCTCCCACTAAGCCAACACGGCTTTTTAAGCTTTTTAAAACAAACAGAGACTTCGTGTACGTGAAACCAATTACGCCCTAATCTTTTGTGTTTTTGGTAGTTGTTAAGCTGATAATATTACGCCCGCTATAATCAACCTTTGAGTCCAAGGGAGGAAAACCAGAGCCCGCATAATTTACCTTCCCTCTCGTGCATAATATTTGGCTAGCTCGTTTTGGTTAAGCTTGACTTTTTACTTTTAATACCGCGCTATAGACAAACGAATAATTGGATGTTAGTCTCTGCTGTAAATTTAACGAAAATAGGTATTAGTTGATAACTGACAATGCTGGGTTGACGTAATAAGATACCGATTTTGAGAACATATTAGACACATTTGTTTAAATGTTAGATAAGCTTTCATTTGACTGCAATCTCACCTGTCAATTAGTTATTAAATTTGTATTGTTTTAAATATCCGTAATAAAGTTGTCATGTTTGAAACTATAAATTTTTTGGACTTATACTGCTTGTTACTATTTTCACATTTGACATTTAACTGACATTTATATAGGATTTTATGACAGAGATTTGGAATAGCAAACCTATTTATTCTATATCAATCACTAACAGTGACATCTAGTAATAATCTGTAAAACTATGTAAGCTTAAGGCAGCCATTGACGATATTGATGCGGCGCTCAGACACAGATTATCTTCACTAGATGGAGCTACTGGTAACTGAATTGTCAGTGGTGTACATTGCAACACACATACATTATATAGAAAAGACACGACCGACGGACGTAAAGGATAAACAAATGACACAAACTTTAAAAAAAATGGTTTTGGTTAAACATACGAATCGGCAACACAAAATATCTAGTAATATTAACTAGAACGTAAATCACAATAATAAGGTAATAATGTTGCAATGAATGTTTTAGACATTTATGAGTAATGTAAAGTAAAATAATATTTTATACTGATATTATATATATTTATATAATATCTGTATATAAATAGATAAATCGATAGTCTAGCAATAGGTATTAATATTGTCTACTCTAGAACCATATCACAATAAATTACATAGGTTTGAGTTATGCATTGACATTATTATTGAGCTTGAGACCAGATCACGTGACATCTTCAATAGATGGCGCTACTGCTCACTGAAATCCAGCTCTATTGGTGTGAAATTACAACACGTCCTACGATGTAAATCATATGCCAAGTTATTAATGTCACTTAGAATTGTTCATTTGACATAACAGATGAGATATTTTTGACGTACAAGGTTTCAAAACCAGGAAAAACCTACAAAGTACGGCGCCCTGGTACGAATAAAAATACTTGCACAGCATCGTTGAGGGGGAAAAATCTTGCGTCTATGATTATTTTAACGAAAAGGTACATAAACATGATTATCATCATCATCTCCCTATTAAAGTTCTCACTGCTGGGACACAGGGACTTCTCCAAAGGGCCAAGTGCGGGTTGGTGAATGTCACACATGTCTTTCAAACTCTTTAAAGTTCTGAGAACTACATTTTTCAAGAAGAAAAATCCAGAGGTGTGTGGTGGGGTATGAACCCACAACCTTCGGAAAAAAGACAATATAAATATGATAATTGTCCCAAAAGGTGTAAAAATATTTTATCTAAACTATTTGTAGTTTTTTGAAGTGTTAATTTTCTACGGGCTTTATTCATCGAAGTTGCATAATAATTATCATTTGGTAAAAGTAGTTATTTGGGGTATTAAATTAATAAATAAAAGTCTAAGGCACAATTATAAACATTTTTATAAAAAATTCTTGGCCGGTCCTTTGGTCCCAAATGAGCTGTTTTTGTGAAATGTAATAGCATTTTACAAAAACAGCTGTTAACTATTTCTGTATATTTTTTTCAAATTTTTGTAAATCATCATCAACATTATTTCAGCCCTAGGAAGTCCACGGTTCAGCTTTTTTCGTTAAGACAATATTGATAATATTAGTGTATCTAGTCGTACCTACTCGTAAATAGTTAAATAAATAGAGGCAGACCACCCGAAGAATCACTGACCGAAATAATTATCTAGTTTTCTAGTACAAACGGGCTAATGATGATGCTGCTATGAAATTTAAGATATAATGTCTTTTATCAAATTATTATCTTCTCTTTAACTATCTTGGTGTAGGTCGTTCTATATCGGGATCTTAAGCTCAGATCAAACATTAAATTTACTTAGTCCTAAGTTCTAACCATATTACTACCATTATGGGCTTCCTAGAGTGCAAACTTTGAACTCCATTCACTAAGCCCACATCACGGATTTAACAGAACCAAGATTCCGGAACTTTGAGCTAAACATTCATGGTTTATCCATAAAGTAATAATATCTATATAAGTTTGACCATTATATTCAGTATATCAGATATCTTGTACCCGTAACACAAGCTTAGGGCTAGATGATGTTGTGTGGATGTTTATTTATTTATTGTAAAGTTTAATAAAGGTTATTTAGCCGTGTTGGCTAAGTGGGAGGACACTAGACTTTCATTCCGAAGGTCGTGGGTTTAAACCCCACCACGCACCTCTGGATTGTTCTTCTTAAGAATCTTATGTGCGCTTTAAACACGTGCTTTAACGGTGATGGCAAACATCGTGAGGAAACCGGCATGTTTTGAGAACTTTAAAGAGTATGAAGGACATGTGACATTCACCAACCCGCACTTGGCCAGCGTGGTGAATTAAGGCCTAATCTCTCTCGTCAAGAGAGAAGTCCCTTTGTCCCAGCAGTGGGAACGTTAATAGGGATTTCCATATTTGTTCTTCTATTTCCATGTGAGTTGTTGTTTTTATTTAAAATTATTCTATATGTAACTGGATAGGTAAGTGGGAACTTGCGTCTGAGTTTTTAAAATAGCGCTAGTTTAGTTTTTTGTTGTCATATTAGATGTTTATGTAAACATGTTTTTTTGTAAAGGATAAATAAATATAA
Source organism: Gymnoscelis rufifasciata (assembly GCA_929108375.1). Lineage (NCBI taxonomy): Eukaryota > Metazoa > Arthropoda > Insecta > Lepidoptera > Geometridae > Gymnoscelis > Gymnoscelis rufifasciata. The sequence continues at coordinate 3,497,210 of OV815301.1, forward strand.
ACAAAACCGACTGTAATTTTTGTCGTTTTGCTTCAGTCTTTCAGTGGGCCATTAGGTTTTAAGCATCGGCCAAAGCTGCTACTCTGCCGCGCGGCGGACGCTACACAAACTTAGCGACGACATAGCGGGACGTTCTCAGGCAGAAATGTACCGCGTTGCAGGTTCTCCCGCGTCAACCTCTTCCCATTTGACTGAAAACTGACGAGTATTTTTGGCCGAAGCCTAAACAATCTTTGTCATAATAATAGTCATAATAGTCATATTTTTCATAATAGTCATAATAGTCATAATAGTCATAATAGTCATAATAGTCATAATAGTCATAATAGTCATAATAGTCATAATAGTCATAATAGTCATAATAGTCATAATAGTCATAATAGTCATAATAGTCATAATAGTCATAATAGTCATAATAGTCATAATAGTCATAATAGTCATAATAGTCATAATAGTCATAATAGTCATAATAGTCATAATAGTCATAATAGTCATAATAGTAATAATAGTAATAATAGTCATAATAGTCATAATAGTCATAATAGTCATAATAGTCATAATAGTCATAATAGTCATAATAGTCATAATAGTCATAATAGTCATAATAGTCATAATAGTCATAATAGTCATAATAGTCATAATAGTCATAATAGTCATAATAGTCATAATAGTCATAATAGTCATAATAGTCATAATAGTCATAATAGTCATAATAGTCATAATAGTCATAATAGTCATAATAGTCATAATAGTCATAATAGTCATAATAGTCATAATAGTCATAATAGTCATAATAGTCATAATAGTCATAATAGTCATAATAGTCATAATAGTCATAATAGTCATATTAGTCATAATAGTCATAATATGTAGTCATAATAGTCTTATTAGTATTTATTAATAACAATTGTTACAAGTCATGTCTTATTATTATGTATTAAATTATAATACATCATCACAATAAAACAACATTATTTTATTTTTTATTTTTATTTATTATATTGTCCAAACCTTTCGTGTTTTTTGTGAATATCGGAGGTCTCTGGTTAACACATAAATAAATTACTGATTCTTGGATATGGGTGAATCAACTATTTTACCCACACTAAACACAAGTCAGAAATAATATTTTGAAAAAAAATAACATTAACATTTCTTAATTAAATTTTGCTAAGGTTATTAGAAATATCAACTACTTAAATAACCTAAAAGGGCAGCGACGTTAATTAATATTTAAGGCAGTTTTTTTTGAAAACTGCAAGTCACACTGTCAAAAACTGTCACCTGAGTTACATGCATTCAATGTTACATAAATGGTAAATGAAACTCTAAAATATCTTTAATTTTTGTTTATTTATTCTTGCATGCATAATTAAATATTTTGGCGAAATCAGTCTTCGTATTATTCTTAAATTTAGGTACAAAACTAACAATCGTTGGTCTCTTTCGTTACCTTTTAGTCAAAGAATTACAATTATTTCTTAGTAAAACTTAATACATAATCATTACGAATTGAAAGTAATTATTTATAAAAGCTCGCCAATTGTTAGAATAAAGTTGTCATAAATTAAAAAAGTAATGGACAAAATACAGCATATTATGATCGGAAATAAAATGTTTATAATGGGGACACTTAGTAACTCAAGAGACAAATTTGGGTAACACCTGAGACACATTATTAAACAATTGGTATAACAGTAACACAGACACTTATTTGAAACACCTTAACTAAATAATTTGTGATTAAACATTAAAAACAAACATAACAAATCAACAATAACAATAATTTCAGATAAAATCTCACATTTCGAAAACATCAACCGGGGTTTCAAATTTATAGTGTCCTTTTCCTAAAAAGGCTGGAGTTGGTAAGATTTTTATAATGTCGTCATAACTGACATGGCTTATATCATTAGTATCAATTCTGAATGTCTTTGCATCGTCACTTACAATCCGTAGGAACATGACTTTCACTTCACCATCTTCTTCAATAGGTGTCAAGGCTTTACACACGTAAGAATACTGTTTCTTTTTCATGCTATACACAAAGACATGTAGAAAATCACCAACTGACAGCAATGGTGTAGCGTTATGGTTACTCGTCGAAGCCAGTGGTCCTGCTGAATTGTCCTCGCCTAACGTTCTATTTTTATTATTTTCTTTGTCATGCTCTTGTTCTGTCTGTTCACCATCACTGTCAGATGAATATCCATAAACTGCTTGATAAATACTCGGACGAGGTAGTATATTTTGAATATCTTTCAGTACAGCAAGTGGCACATCATCGTCAGATGTATCGGGAGAATAAAATCTAGAATGTTCCAAGTTAATTTCTTTCGATATCTCCATGTATTCTGGTTCAGCTGTCACTTCTATCGCGGAACTCACGGACTCGATATTTACTCTATATGTTTTAGGATCGAGACAGGTGCAGAATCCTCTTTTCGTAGATGTACAAAAGCAACTAAGCCATCTGTGTTTCAAAGAGTTTCTTTCTTCTGTAAAAACTTGATGGACTTGTAAAGTACCAATAAGCCGTGGGATCGATTTAGGCAGTTCAACTTGTGTTTTTTTAATATCATCGTCTTCTATTAAGAAGAGCCAGCGTGACCACTTTTAGTAGATTTCTACTTTTTTGGTAGATTTGAGGCAAAGAGAACGATGATTTAGTAGTGCGATATCGTTTAGTAGATTTTGGTAGAAAATTGGTATTTTACGAACATTCTAATGAATGGGTCGTCCATTATACAATTTATTGTATCCAGGCCAAAAAAACGAACTTTATACTTTTTTGTCACTGAAGCTGGCAATACAGGACGACGAGAAATCTGTTTCAGGGGATTTCCCGTAACTTAAGCAAACAAAAAGTTAGGTTATCGCTATCTCTGTCAGTCATTAGATTTGTATGCGCTAAACAAAGATACACATTCTTTGTTTTTCGTTTTTTCATTTAGAAACAGAATCAAGACTGATGATCGTAACAGATTCTGTAACAAAAATGTTTGTGCAATCTTACATGCCAAAGAAGGTTAAAAAACGCTAGAGATTGCAAAAATTTTAAACTTGAAGCATCCATGCTACAAGTCATGAAAAATTACAAAAAAATATAAAAAAATATTATGATTATGACGATAAATAAATAAAAATACTAGATTTTGTTCATATTATGTATTATTTTAACCACCTAGATGTGATAGATATTAAAGGAAGAATTTATGTAGAATTATAAATAGAACTTGGTAGATTTTGGTAGATTTGAGCCTCGTTTTTGGTAGATCGACTGATGAAAAAGTGGTCACACTGAGAAGAGCTTTATCTTACTGGTGCCGTCTAATTTATTAATGAATTCTTGCGCATTAGGAATATCTGTACCTGCGGCAACAATCTTATCGGCAGTGCGCTTCAAAAATCCTCCAATTCCATCTGCAGGACCTTTACCATGACCCGCTTCGAAGAAAGACCAGGTAGTAGCAGCAAATCCATAGTCAAAGTATTTCGTGCAAAGAAAATAAAAGTTTTGCTTTTGTCTGTACTGTGTCGACGGTCCATCGGAAAAGAAATGGACGGTATCCACAGCTTCATGCTCGTTTCTTACCCATTGCAAGATTGGGTGCAAGTGTGTCCAGATGGCGGCAGGTTGATGACAATTTGACGAAGAAATTGTACAAAAAGAGTTCGCCAAGTATTTCTTTTCGGTGTCGTACGTATAAACCATAACCGTGTGCAAGGACACTTGGTTTCGAGAGCCTCCAAAATGGTGGGATTGGACCTCTTCATGATACTTACAATTATAGTTTTCACTAAAATCGACAACAATTGCGCACTCATTAGCTTGTAGATCATTAAGGCACTTCCGAAAATTATGAAACTGGATCTTAATGTTAAAGACATGTTTCTTAAAACGGACAATATCTTCCTCAAATGTTTGCAATAAGCGCGCAGCATCGACACATTGTTCTTCTTTCACATTCTTCAAAGACTTAAATTTCTTCCCATCTTTTTCGTACTTTTCTTCCTTTCTTATCCATTCACTGTACTTAATAACACCGGCTACTTTTTCGTGTACATATTCCACCTTTTTGTCTTTGCATGTCTCACAGTTATTATACATACAATTCTTAGACTGGTCGCTGCAAACTGTGCTTTTGATAATTGCATTCAAATCGTAAATTTTGAGGACACCTTGTTTTTTCAGTGCTTGGGCCTTGTATGTAATGTTGGCATGAGTTTTACACAAACACGTTTCTCTAGCATCGACTGATGCACTTTTGACGTAAAACGGACGATTTTTAGTAAAATAGTAATATGAGCAAGTCGTGCCAAGGTTTTCTTCTGTAAAATCTCTGTAAAGTTTTCGCATTGTGTCCAACAAATACCTCTTTTGAACTTTCTCACAGTTTCGAGTCACTGTTTCTTTTTTCCCTGCTGTTGCTCTGGAGACATCATCACGAAGGAAAAACTGATGAATTTTTTTCTGCAGCAGCACAGGGCGTAGTGACGTTATCTTTTTAGCGTACTGTCGATTTATTCCCAATGTTTCTCGTAGTAACTGTGTCTTCTTTCTACATTTTTCTATGTCAGCACTTTTAAAAAGGCTTTTGAACAATCGTTTTTCCTTATGGCTCTTAACTCTTTCATATCGCTCTTTGATGGAATTTGTCAATATCTTATACTTTTGTTTCTCTTTCTGATCCTTTGATTCTCTTTCTTTTATTTTGTTTCTATTCAGTCTTTTCTTGTACTTCTCACAGTTCTTTTTCAACTTCTTGTTTTCTTCTACTAATTTTTTGTTCTCTCTGTACACTTTACTTCTATCTTTTCTTACTTTCTTTCGTCCGCGTTCTCGGGGTGCTATTGATGCTGGAGATACTGGTGGTGATTCAATGTAGGCATTGAGTTCGCATATCGGGGAACTAGGTGGTGTTGCCTCCAAGACCGATTGTAAATTCTTTCTTTTCTTTCTGTATTCTCTTTGTCTCAATTTCCAGATGACGTTTGCATGTTTTTTTTCTTTTGGTGTTAAGTCTTAAGTCCGTTTAACTTTGTGGTAGTGCTCTCGGTGCTTTTTTTTAGCCTCTTCGTATTTTTCGGGGTTCTTTTTAAGTCTATCCCTGTATCTTCTTTGTTTTTCAGCCGCCGTTAGTCGAGCCATTTCAGGAAAATCAATATCTCTGAAAATATTATTTACATTTTATATTTATATTTAAGTAGGCTACTATTAACTATAAGCAGTCATATAATTAAACTAAGTCAATGTACAATAAAAATAAAACCGACGAAAAAACAAGAATAAAACGAAATAAATATAATGTTTTGAACCTTTTTAGTCATTTCTAAAATAAGGATGGTAATTTACTAATTTAGAGTGTACTAAACAACAATAATCAACGATATCATCATTCATCATAAAAAAATATTGTCTACATTTCAAATCATTAATCTATCTGACATATTATAGGTAAATAGTTACGATTGTAACGTACGTCGGTTTAAAAAATTGTTGAAATAGAGTAAATTTTACTATTTATTTTACAAGCCAGTATCACTAAGTCCGTGGATGTCTTAGGAGTTACCAAGAATGTCTTTGGAGTTACCACCAATGTAACTCAGTATACAAGTAACTCAGTAGACAATCGGCATATTTTTATGAAAAGAGCACATTATAATTTGAGTAGGGTATTAAAACTATACATTAATCGAAAACATATGATAAGTACTACAAAACATCTGATTATAATCAATAAATATTAAACTTACATCGAGAAATCGCGGTCACTCAGTAGACGATACAAAAAGACACGCACTCCCTGCGAACGTTTTCCGCGGACTGGCGGCTCGACAGCAGTATCAAAGGACACTGCCGCGCCATGCGAGCAAAAGCAAACACAAACGAAGGTACCTACGGCAAATAGCACCATCTATGTGTTTTCGGGTGGAATTCACAAGTGTAACTCAGCATACGAAGGTAAAATCAATTTAGTAAAGGACACAGTTTAGAGATTTTTTTATGAAATAATGATTTGGCCTATCTCTATTATTATATGCACACGATAAACTATTACTTATTGTCTTATTATGTACTAAGAATTAACCGAATGTTAGAAGTTTAAATTTATTTAAAATGAATGTTCACATGGTCAATGTGGTCTTTGGACAGGAATATTTTGTATGGTGACAATTTTATGTGCACTGAGTTACCACAAATTTTCATGGAAATTACACATTTAAGAAAACGTATCTTAGTTTACCGTTGTGCCTAATTACCGTAGATACCATAGCTATACTCAATATGTGTGTAAATATAACCAATAAGCGTATTTTGTTATGAAATGGTCGGGGACAGCAAAGTGTGGGTAAAATAGTTGATTCACCCATATTCATATTTTGCTTATATTAATATTTATGAATGTTTTTTTTTGGTATGTGTGTCTGTTTGTTCGCCGTCTTACACGGTAAAACGGTTGAAGCCTGAAATTTGGTATGGAGATGGGTTATACATTGGATTAGGAAATGGACTTTTAACCGCGGAAAAATATGTCATTCTGCGGGGAAATGTGAACGAAAACGTGGATAACACCAGTGTCACTACTAGAACTAAATAAAATAACGTTAAAACTGATTTTTTTGATAAACTTAAATTTAAGTCACTATAGTAAAATCAGCATTTTATTTGTATTTATAATGTTTACTGGTTAGGTCAGCCATGATGTTATTAAATTGCGCTGACTAGTTTATATTCAGTACTTTGACCTATTTGTGATATCGACAAACAAGGCTGGGTACTTATTACGGCATTTATTAATTAAAGTGTAAAGTTAATAAAAAAAATATTTTAATCGTTACATAAATTATGAAAACAATTCAATTAATTTCAGAAAAAGTACCTAACCATGTTTGTTGCTATCCAATCTCACCTCTTACTATACCTCTATGCTACATATTTTCGGTTCTTCTTCCCCACTCTAACCTCCCATAACTTTTAAACGGATCGACCGATTTTCAACAAACATGTTTAGGAACCCTTATAAAAATCTCCTTTCATAAAAAAAAAACTTAGATGAATCGCTTTATCCGTTCCGGAGCTATGTTGCCACAGATAGATAGACATGTCAAACTAATAGCACCCCTCTTTTTCGGTCGGGAGTTAAAAAGGATATCTGCCATATGTAAAGGTCTTCCTTCAAAAAGATTCAAGAATCTGGTTACTCTGCCTAATTTGTGTTTTATTTAAGAAGGAACGATGGCTATTGTGTTTGAGAATTAATGAGAATACGCTTTTGTTTAACTTTCTCGAATACTTCGTTTGCAAATCGCGGTGTACGGTCGACAAAGCAATCAACATTTGGTTCAATTAGATTTTTCGAGGACATTTTTTATTTCCTTAATTATTTTTAATTAAAACTGAAGTACACTAGGCGTTGCTAAGATTCTTCTTAAAGTAATTTTATGCTTATGCTCATTAATTTGAATTTTTCATAATCTTCGTCATTTTATATTTTGAACAGGAAATATAGTTCACGCAATATTGGTCATGTGCCACCCGTTCTGTTAATACATGTATGTACCTAAATTAGTAAAATTTCTAATATGTTTTAAACTTTCTGTAAATTTTTTTGTAGTTGTCTACTGCGAATCCCAAAAATTTGAAAAATAGTGTTTTTAGTTTGACGTTAAGCGTAGATTGCATTTAATTGATTTAGATGTTAACTACCAACTAGTATTTAGGGCTGTCGTGTAATAATTGACTAATTTAGTGTTTAGTTAAAAATAAAATTATAAATAATTATATATTATACTGTTAAAACATAAAACCACACAATAATATTGGCCTGTTTCCTCCCTATGTCAGCACATATTTTATGGCACTGTTTTTCACAAGCGTACAAAGTCGTAACGATTCATGGTTTTTTTTCTCTAAGCAAATGCCTCAGATATTTGTTATTATACATCTTTATCACACTTGTATCTATATTAAACATTATTTTCCACGTTATTTTAAGGTTCTGTGCATTTTAATGGATTTTAACCAAATTTGACGGAATTCTGAGCCATGTCATTGTAAGTGCACAAAACGATCCGTTAAAATCTTTCCAGCAGCCTAGTCTATTGCTGACTCTTTAAATTCTGTATTTAAAACACTTCCGGATAAATTAATTTTACTAAGTAGATTCTAATAAGGTAATTCGTAATTTGTTCTGTAATTCGTGTTCGTTTACTTTATATAATGAATAAATAAATTGTCTTAGATGACTAAATGAGAATACATACAATTACCTTCTCCTAGACTACCTCGCCACGTGACATTTTACTGAGCGGGCCTGATGTTTGGAACAGAACATTGTCCCACCTCACAAAGGTGGAATGCAGTGCTCATTTAACTCAATTTAAAGTGATGTCCTATACCCAACTGTTAAGTAAACGATTGCTCCGAGTTTCATCTACACATCAACAAAACTGTGCAAACGCGATCGACAACGTTCTATCGAAAAGATTCTGAAACTGTCTCGATCGTGTGCAACAACCAGTAATATTCGTGTATCGTAATGTGGTCCGGAGAAGCCATCTTCTAGGCCTTCATGCTCCATCTTAGACCACATCGTCACTTTGCATCAGGTGAGATTTGTGGTCAAATGAAGGCTTATCAATAATAATAAAAAAATATATCTTAAACAATTTTGAGAACGATAAAACTTCACAGTCTGCGCAGTCACATATGAGGCAGCGAATAAATAGTCGCTACGTTATATCGTTGTCGTGTACGAGTATACTATGTATATATAGTAATAGTAGTAGTAGTAATATAGTGTACTATATAAATAGTATACTATCATTATAGAACATTCCGCGTTGGTTGCAGCCACTCAGCAAAAATGGCTAGTGCTTCGTGTACTGGACTATCATCATCATCATCATCACCCTATTAACGTTCCCACTGCTGGGACACAGGGACTTCTCTCTTGATGAGAGAGATTAGGCCTTAATTCACCACGCTGGCCAAGTGCGGGTTGGTGAATGTCACATGCCCTTCAAACTCTTTTTAAGTTCTCAGAACATGCCGGTTTCCTCACGATGTTTGCCTTCACCGTTAAAGCACGTGTTTAAAGCGCACATAAATTTATCAAGAAGAAAAACTACTACTTACAAGTAAGTTAGTTTAAGTACTGGACTATACCGGGCATAAATCAGCCAGTTAACCCTGCCACGAGTTGCCATTTTACTGTTGGAGATTACAAATATTGTTATCCCATACATTTGACAGATAAAGATACAATTTAAATTGTTAAAATTATCCAAATGAATGGGATTACAACATGTTGTAAACTCCGGTGGCAAGTGGCAACTCGTGGTAGGTCTTAGTGTCACAGAAAAACATTTCCCAAACAAACTTATTCTCTTTTGAGTTAGACAAGGTTAAATACTATTTCAAGAAATTTCATTTCAGCAAAGCAACAAGTTGAGTCTTCTGAAGTCACAAGGCTATGCTACCTGTTGCGTACAAACTAAGTACATATAAACTTGTATGGATGTAGTTATACAAATACATATGTGTATAAAGCGGTTGATATACATTAATTTATCTATTAGATTGCGTCTAAGTATTTAAATGCTTTCTAACTAGAAATAGTCACTATTCTGCGTTTTATCGATTTAGTAGCAAAGGACCGACTTTCGCTCTCTGACTTTTTCAGTAATTATGCCTGTTCTAAAATAATACCATAATAAGGCTAAATATAAACTCATTTTGTTTTGAAAAAAGTTTGGATAAAAAGGTTTGTTACTAAAAAGTTTTCTTAATACAGAAATACTTATCGAAACCGAAACGAATCTTATGAGCTCCAAACTCAATAATGTCATGTTAATAATATATCTGTTTATAACGTAGTTATTATGGTGAACAGCAGTTCTTCATCAAATCAGCTCCATCTAGCTCTCATAATATTAGAATTTTTCACATTTACAACATTGGCATTTTAATTCGCAAAATTTTAAATTAAATAGTGATAAAATGCCTTTTTGAAATAAAATGAAATATTATAATATAATATTTGTGTCAAACAACGAAAACTAGGTACTGACAAGCTGTCACTTTTGTGAAGTGTCAAACGGTAGACAAGCTGTCACCCTTGCGAAGCGTCAAACGTTGGCCTGCGCCGCCATCTTGAATACGGCATTCGTTCATTCGCTTTACGTATCTCAACGGCAGTGGACCACGTCCCGACGAATCGCTTTTGATCCGCGTAATCTTTGAACAATTTTCATTAGAAGTGATTACATTTCAAAGAACTGATTGTTGATTAATTATAACTGTGCTGATTTTGTAAATTTAAGGAGATATAAGAAAATTGTTACAAATAAACGATTGATTTGTGACTACGCTGTTCATTCTTCACCTACTGACGAAATACCAACATGGGCGATCCTGACAATGGCGGGGATCCGCCGACATCAGAAGTGGGATCGAAAACCTCGCCGCCACCTGTTACCCTATAATTCTTGAACCAACCGATAATTCTTGAACCAACCGCAAACTTCACACAGTATCAAAATTATCTCATAGAGCCTGTGATTTCGATAGAGTCAGGCATGATGACGACATAAATAATCGGTAAACCTACTCATAATCGAGGTAGAGAACCCTTGCGTCTAATCACAAGTCTCAAACTTAGTTAGAGCGAGGTGTCGAAACGAAGATGTAAGTTAGGTCTTTAATATTTCTTAGTTTGCCCTAATATCAAAATTATCTCATAGAGCCTGTGATTTCGATAGAGTCAGGCATGATGACGACATAAATAATCGGTAAACCTACTCATAATCGAGGTAGAGAACCCTTGCGTCTAATCACAAGTCTCAAACTTAGTTAGAGCGAGGTGTCGAAACGAAGATGTAAGTTAGGTCTTTAATATTTCTTAGTTTGCCCTAATATCAAAATTATCTCATAGAGCCTGTGATTTCGATAGAGTCAGGCATGATGACGACATAAATATTCGGTAAACCTACTCATAATCGAGGTAGAGAACCCTTGCGTCTAATCACAAGTCTCAAACTTAGTTAGAGCGAGGTGTCGAAACGAAGATGTAAGTTAGGTCTTTAATATTTCTTAGTTTGCCCTAATATCAAAATTATCTCATAGAGCCTGTGATTTCGATGGAGTCAGGCATGATGACGACATAAATAATCGGTAAACCTACTCATAATCGAGGTAGAGAACCCTTGCGTCTAATCACAAGTCTCAAACTTAGTTAGAGCGAGGTACCTACACTATTTAGTTTTTTAAGACCTTAAGTTGAATAAAGATAATTTATTATTATTATTTACTAGCTGTGCCCCGCGGTGTTACCCGCGTTATAATGGATTTTCCCGCGGTAAAAAGTAGCCTATGTTATTTTTCAGGCTCTAGAGATTCTGTGTACCAAATTTCATTTAAATCGCTTCAGTAGTTTTTACGTGAAAGAGTAACAAACATCCATACATCCATACTTACAAGCTTTCGCCTTTATAATAGTAAGTAGGATTAATTTTATTATTTTGTTAATTCCGTCTGTTAGCTCGTTCAAAAATACTGGACCCCTCTTGAATATGAAAGTGCAAGGATAATTATAGAGCCTTTCAAGTTCCGGAGTGCGGTGGTTGGACTGCGATGTTATGTACAAATCGCACGAAAGCGTTACGTCACACAAAACTAGAAAAAAGATAAAATACGGTTACTTTTGTTTAATACTCTATTTTTTTTGTCATCTATCATTATTAGGGTTATTATATTACGTAGGCCACCACCATAAAAAGGCTCAGCCAAACCTGCAAAATGTATTTAAATCAAACAACAGCACAGGTGAAACTAAGTAAATTCTTGAATGAACCACAAACTACAGTCTAACTTTTTTTTTGGTGTTCCATCAAAATCATCTCAACATAGATCCAAAAAAGTTCACAATTGTTAACCACCGCCATTATTAAAACATGTATAGGCTCGAAGCTTTTATCCCAGGGACGCGATGCATCCCCCCCACCCCCCACCCCTCAGGCTTACCTGCTACGCCATGCGCCTGCGACGCGGAGCCTCGACGGACCGCTACCAAGTTGCCAAAGATTATAGCGCAGATGGTGAAAGCACTACCTCCACTGTAAACGGGTTGAGGCTGTTTAGAGAACTTATTTAATTCTGGTTAGTTTTTTAATGGGGTTGTATTATGATTATTAATTGTTTATATTGACAGATGTTTTATTATTTTTCAAATTATGTTATAAATTTATGCTATAATACTAACAAGTACACCAAAGTAAAACTAGGTTAATTAGACACGAATATAAACAAAAAATATATAATTTATACATAAAAGTACGTTATATTGTAAGTAAAATATAAAGAATACAATATATTTTTTCATATTTACAAGGTGATACTTTAATGTGATTAATACGACCCATAATTTTATGGTAGAAATTAATTCAATGGCTTGAAACAGGTAACATGCCAAGATTTGACGATTTTAAAGTTTCAGCCGTTATCAAAATTGACACCGCATACAAAATCGTCGAAATACCGAAAAACTCAGAAACCGCCAAATACTTAAAATATTTTTTATATTAAAGTCTTATTATTATTATGGTTTTAAAAAATCATAATTTTGTTTTTAATCTAACTTTATATGGAGTGCAAACCAGAGCTTTAAACTCCATATAAAGTTAGATCTATGCCGGAATGAATAAGACAGGCTTCGCTTAACATTCAGCTTGTCCGATCTACGCGTTGGTCTGTGCTCACTGGTACCGTCGTACGCGCAGCCGACGTCACAGCTTGCCTCCAAGCGGACTCGCGCGCACGCGTCTTTCAGCATGTTTGTGTGAACTAAATGTGACTGTGGACAAAATGTGGAAATACTTTGTGCTTGTGTTTATCCTGGGATCTTGCTATGCTGAACTACAGGAGAGAGGTAAGTTACTTGCAAAGCGAAACAACTGACGTTTTCACAGCTGTTGGAGTTTGTTGTTGAAATATCGCATTTTTTCGACTGTTACTGTCGGTTGTGTTGTTAGTTTTTTTTAAAACCTTTTCCAGATTTTTATCTTATTTGATATGTTATGCTTAGAGACAAGAAATAATTCAGTGGTAATTGCGAATTTATATCTCTTTTTTTGTGTTTTTTTTTATTAATAATTTACCATTAAATTATGATTATACTTAACTTGTTACAATACCTAAAGAGTTTCCGAACTCGTGTCATCAGATAAACACTAGATTGTTAGAGTAACTCAGCAATTATTTTGATAAATGTAGTGTTTTATTTAACCGGAATATATTGGGCTAACGACCTCAAAACAATGCAAGACTTAACCTTTGAATGAAACTATAGCCATTATCGTTGATGGTGCAAAACATAACCTGACTATTTCAACATTACAACGTAAATATTTTTGAATTCCTTGTTTTTGAAACAATGATTAACAGCCACGAGTATTACGAGTCAAGATTTTAAAATAGTTCGTTCTTTGGTTAACATGTTTCTTACTAAGTATATTTTTTTCTGTAAGTACTTTTTTTACAATTTAGGAGCTTAATTGATGTTTTTAGTACATATTGTTATTTAGTTATTATAAAATAATAATAAAAAAACCTTTATTCGCTGACCATGATACATTTTAACTTAAGCTACGTTTACATTGAAGTTAAATTTTACCAGAAAAATATAAAAATCAATATTTTTTAGCATCAAGTTTGTTGGTCAGGTTGTCCTTCGATATATTTAGGTACTAATTACAGAAACATTGTTTCTACTATTATTTTTTTAAATGTTTCTATGGTTAAATGTTTATATATAAATAATATACGAGTATAAATCTGTATGATTGACACGTCAGGTAGAAGCTAACTGACAGTAAAAAAATCGGGCCGATTTCAGTCAGGGTGTTTATAAGATACCTACAATTCAGCATGATAAGTTTGTTATCAAATTATGAATCAACATATTTACATACAAATGACCTAAACAAAGCTAAAAGTAGCATTTATATTTTTTTATACGCTATAGTTATTCATAGCCGTTTGGGAAGTACAAAAACTTACTTATACCAAACTTTACCAATTAGACGTGTCTTCTCCGTGAACAAAGACCCAGACACAACTGTGTAATTCATAAGACAAATAATAACTTATAAAAGTTACATGTACCTAATATAATATTTCATTAATAAACACCAAAAAAAAATAACAAAAAAAAATTTGGTCTTTTTTTTGTACTTTTGATATTATATATTTACGCGTATTTTTGTCTTCTTTTTGTATCGAAGTGACATCGTATAAGTTCTTAAAAACAACCTTACAACAAATATCGTTATTTTTTAAGTTTAGCTACAGCACGATCTTGAAGATCTATCTTTCTAAGAAACTACTCTACTTAAATACATAAACCGATTTGTCTACTTGAGTATCAAATCAATATGCTAAGGGTTCACGAGAGGCAAAGTCAACAAGTCTCTTGGTTATAAAACACTCCAATAAAATTTTTTGGTTCGTTTCGGTATAGCCACAGATTAGTATGTATCTAATCTGTGGTATAGCTTAAATTCCACAGCTCACCCGACAATGAGACATCGAAATTCGACACATGTTTTCAAATTCTTATCTGATTTACTAACTCATTTATAACAGTGGTAGAGTTACCTATAATACCAAGAACTATAATGTTTATAAGTATTACTTATACCTCTTCCATATACCTATCAATGATATCTGTACCCACCTCTGTTCAAAGTTCGCAAAATTTAAAATGTTCTTGTTAAGGTGTCATTGAATATAGACGCATGGAGAAGAATGCCATCAAGTAGGTTTGTGCCACAGCAGGAAAAAGTATTGATAGTAAGTGAAGCATATCTGGTATCGAAATTGTTTTAACTGGCGTCCAAAAAATATACAATACAATATAATACAATACTCTTTATTGAACACAAAATAATAACACACACAAAAAGATAAAAATGTACAGAAATTGTGAATCAATGGGCGGCCTTATCGCTGATAGCGATCTCTTCCAGGCAACCTTGGGATGGACACAAATCAAAAAGCACGAATAAGACGGGAGTAGCAAAATAAAATGGAGATACGAGTATTAATAAATTAAATACAGATTAAATACAATATTACAAGATTTTAGCTATAATATGATACATACATGAAAACTATAAATAAATATAAAATACTTTTATTTACATACATTATCATAAAATGAACCAAATACTTACATAATACTAATTTTTTCTATCCCTGATATTTTTTTTCAATTGGCATCGAAATTGTTTTAACCGCTATAAATCCCGGATATTTTTACCCATTAACGAGTCAAGATATTTTAAACAAAAGCTAGTGTTTTATTAGGCCTAATTTACATTTCATAAGTTTTAATTACCTAGTATCTGTTTTTCCCGGCAGTATGACAAAATAGGCTTAAAAATCCAGTGCTTTTTGACTTAACCCTCAACTCTGATACCTAGTAGACTAAGTAGGTTTTTTATCTATTTTGTTTTATTTGACTTAAAGTCGGATGATTTTATAAGTTTTAACTAGTGTTCAAAATAAAATATGTTTCAATTCAATTAAAATCATCATCTTCCATTCCCTCTATTCGCACCAAGCGCTTCCATGTTTCGTATTCGCACCGCTTAGCAACATGTTTGTCTGCATCTGTTATCCGTTCGAGTAGGTACAACCTGTCTCTTCAATAAAACGAGTAAATAAGTACTTTCTAGGCATTTATGCTCCATCATAAACTACAAAGCAGATTGTCATCAAATGAAGATTTATATTAGCCTCTTATGTAATAGGTATTTAGTGTTATGGCCATTAGTGGATGATGATGCGAATATATTCCAACCGTTGCAAGTCGTGTGGAACTCGACAATGACGTTGCAATACTATCTTCCTCCTCCTTCCTTCCTTTCTCCTCATTCCTTGCTCTTGGTGATAAACATGTAAAAAAAAAGGCTAAGTATTATGTATGTCTATTATATTAAGTATATCAGATGTCTAGCACCCGTAACACAACCTTAGAGCTTACCACAAGGCAAGATGTTGATGCGTGGAATGTCCGAAAATATTTATTTATTTATTTTATACTCTTAAGGAAAATTTCTCGATGTAAAACACGCACTTATTATTCCAAAAGTTTCATTCCCATGTAGCTTTTTTACCATTATTTATTTTGTTTATAGCATATTTATTTGAAAGAATTCCGTGCTGGCTAAGTGGGCCCACTTGAATTTCATCCCGAAGGTCGTGGGAATAAATTCCACTGCGCACTTCTGGACTTTAACGGCGAAGGTAAACATCGTGAAGAAACGGACATGTCCTGAGAACTTAAAAGAGTTGAAGGACATGCGACATTCACCAACTCGCTCGAATTGAGGCCTAATCTCCCTCGTCCAGAGTGAAGTCCCTGTGTCCCATCAATGGGAACGTAAACAGGGGTGCTTACGTATAATTTTCGGCATAGATATATTTAAAAAAAAAATCTAGTCTTGTTTTCTCCTCCATTGAGTTCCTCCTAGAATAAGGACGTTGCAATGTTTACATTATGAACGAATACATATTCGTGGTAAAGCACTTACCCACTTGTCACCTTTCCGCTATCAGTTTATTGGGTACTAAAATAACGTGTTACAAACAATGTCTGTGGTTACTATATTTTACTCTTTTTGAAGAGTGATCTGTTTGTTTTGGTTGGGAAATCCAGCGTCGGATCGTATAGGTACTGAGATAGATCAAGTCAAAAATGATTTAAGATGTTTTTTCCTCAACCCCTTTTTGTATGAATTTGTTTTCATAACTCTTGAACTTAATCAACTAGATATTAAAATAAGGCTAAAGTCCATTCTTAGTCAATTATTGGCCATCAGTTGTATTGAAGCCTTAATATATTAATAAATTACCAATAGGTGTTTTTGGATTTTCTTTTATAGCGATAGTGGCATGAGAAATACATCATCCTATAAAATTTCAACTCCTTATCTATCACGGTTCTTGAGATACAGCCTAGTGATATTTGGAGGTTTTGTCTGTTCACGTCCGTAAGTGGTAACCCTCTGAATCCTTACACGTGACCTCCGGGTGGTGCTAAGAACAGTCTCTGGTGGTAGGCTTCGGCCGCGGCTTGTCACCACCCTCCGGGCTGGGCCAGTGCGTGAAGCGATTTTTTCGTGTTTCGTAATGTGGCCCGGAGAAGCCATCTACCTTCTAGGTCTTCATGCCCCATCTTAGACCACATCGTCACTTTACATCAGGTGAGATTGTGGACAAATGAAGACTTATCGAGCATAAAAAAAAATGACAGACGGGCAGACGGTAGGTACGGAACCCTAAATGTCGATTGAGAACGTCCTTCCCCTTTTAAATCAGTTAAATAAACTTATAATAATTTAATATCTCTGTACCATCACAATAAGATGTTTAAGGTTTCATAAAATTAATCTCTGATATTGCATCGCGGAATAAGTAGCCTACCTCGCCTTCGGAGTAGCCCTACAAGCGCCGATTGCATACAATCAGATTATAACAGCACCGCGCTACGTCACTTAGTTAATTGGGAGTTTATTTAATCTAGTTGCGGATTTTGCGGATTATTCAGTTCCAGATTAAACAGTGAGAAATTGAAACATCGAATCAATAATAACTTTTATCTATTTGACTTCCACATCAATAATAACTTTTATCTATTTGACAAGAGGTTATCAATTCAAAGTGTATGTTTGTGTCATCATAATTCATCATCATTTTAGCCGTAGGTAGCCTACTGCTGGACATGGGCCTTCATCAAAGATTTCCATTAATTTCGGCTGGCAGCGGCCTGTATTTTCCGTCGATCTAGTTGGTGGACGTCTGACGCTGCGCTTGCTGGTGCAAGGTCTCCATTCTAAAGCATTTTGGCCCTAAGGACAATCTGTTGTTTTTTGTTGGTTTACCTCAGAACTTTTTCTTTATATTCATTATTGAATGAGTCAATGTAAATCATATCTGTATTATAACTGGACGCGTCTCGACTTTCTCGACGGTCTAAAATACTTAAACAAATATTTTTGCATAATCACGATACTACTAAAACCTGCATTAAAAACGTTTAGTAGTTCAACTAAGTAAAATACTTTATTAGACTCATGTAAATATAAAATATATATAGAATAAAATATTATACCAAACTAAAGAATTTCGTTAAATCCCTTCATAACTGACGTCCACATTCTATAAGAAACTTCATGCCAAATTTAAAGTTTGTTGGTGATAATGATAATAATTTGTGAGATTTCGTTATTAATCAGTGAGTGGTTAAAATATTCGTTTCTTTATTAATAACCTAAAGATAACGACAAATTTCATATAGAATAGGCCTCATTTTGTACCTTCATTCTATAAAACATATATGAAAAATAAAATTTCTCATAAGTTCTTCATTTTTGAACATACTGTGAGGAGTAAACACAGTAAACACCAGATAATAATGTTAATTGGTAGAGCATGGGAGTAATAACTCAATCTATTAGAGCTTAATGCAAGGGTCGACGAACGCCAATATAACGAGTCGGTTCATTCGAACATTTGCTTTGGATAACCGAAATTCATGTACCATCTGGCTGTTTGTCAGATGTAGTTATATCATAATCATGCTTAGTAAAATGTGTTTAACATTATTCTAATTCATATAATATTTTTATGAAGTACTAGGAGACCCGGTAAAATTCTTTTCTTTCTCCAATCACAGTTTTCGAGGGTTTTCGGCTTCATACCCCAGTTTGTTACACCTTGTTTGTAAATTTTATCTCATAAAACATTACCATTTTCTTAAAAAAACAAAAAGAAAGAATTGTCTAATTTGAATCACTAGATTGGAAGTTATGAGCGCACATACCTACACTTATTTTTTTATGAATATACATAGATTATTAAAGTTTAATATATTATGAACATGTGATGTTATGACATGAAAAAACCTGTTCTGTCGTTTTCGAGCTTTTCAATCTTTTCTCTCGATGGTGTGGACCAAAAATTAACAACAATATCTTACTTTTATGAAAAATGCAATTCAATTATTTCTCGTTTCCTTTACGTGATAACTCGCAAAGGGAAACATTTAAAAATAATGTGCATTATAAAAGAAGTTGGCGTCGTAACTTTATGTTCTAAAAATGTTAATGTAACTTAGTTTACTGGAATAAGCTAATTGATTTGATATTATGACAGCTGCCAATAGTTCGACAGACCTGGCCCCTATTTCACCACGGCGACAGGTGCGACAATTGTCATAAAATTTGACATATGTAGAGTTGTAGATTTCACCACGCTGACAGGCACGACAATTGTCAAAAAATAATTGTCACGGCTTAGCAAAGCCAAAAATGTAACAAATAATAAAGTTACTGGGTAAATTATGGTATACAGGTTAGATTTTTGAGACCGGACAATAAGGGCATTACCCGTGATAGTTAATAGGAAAAAGTGTAAGGAGATATCCATATTTTAAACAATTCTGCACTGTATTTACACATTTTGAAAAAAAGTTACAGTCAGCTGGATAAATGCTCAAGTAGCAAAAATATTACTTCTATCCCAATCGATCCTATTTCATGTAGTCATCAAAAGACTATGGGACCATCATATTTTTTAAGTGATGACATATCGCCAAAAACTTTTTACATTTGTGCGGAAAATTATGAAATCCTAAGTTTTGCTCTTGAGGATAAATAATAATGTAAAAGTATGGTATATAACTAAAAATGATGGACTTTTTGAGTAATTGACCAAACCATTAATTTATTTATTTACACACCGAACACAACGACGAATTCACGAACACAAAAGTTGACTCGCTTTTGTATTGAGCATGCTTCATTCTTTCTCAGAACCGATAAAATTTAAACACAATCAGCATCTTATTTTCATTTATATAGCGAAAAAGTCCAGTTATGTCGGTCAAATACGGTCTACAACCACTGTTAGCGTACTTCAAATTATGTTATTTAAAATTCCCGTTCATAAAAGAAAAAAAAAACATAGTAGTAGTTAAATAAGTATTATGTAAGTATTTGGTTCATTTTATGATATGTATGTAAATAAAAGTATTTTATATTTATTTATAGTTTTCATGTATGTATCATATAGCTAAAATCTTGTAATATTGTATTTAATCTGTATTTAATTTATCAATACTCGTATCTCCATTTTATTTTGCTACTCCCGTCTTATTCGTGCTTTTTGATTTGTGTCCATCCCAAGGTTGCCTGGAAGAGATCGCTATCAGCGATAAGGCCGCCCATTGATTCACAATTTCTGTACATTTTTATCTTTTTGTGTGTGTTATTATTTTGTGTTCAATAAAGAGTATTGTATTGTATTGTATTGTAGTTGCAACATAAAAAAATTGAGTTTATGTAGCCAAAAATATTAGTACCTAATGAATTTACTACGTCACTACTACTCGCACGGCGAGCCATTTTGAACTACGCATATCATAAAACACAACAATTTGTCACGAAAATCCGACACAGCTTCAATCTCATGTCAAGATTCACCGACAATTCTACAAATATGTCGACTTGAAATAATATTTTTTTTTTACAACATAATTGTCATCTACACAATTGTAACATAATACCAGTCGTGTTTGTATATAATTGTCAGTATTTCTATAGCAAATATTTTATAAAATTGTAATATGTCACCTGTCGCTTGACAATTGTCACCCGACATATGTCATTGACAATTGTCGGCGTGGTGAAATAGGGGCCTGGATGTAAAAATTAAAAACAAACACAACGCTTTCAATTATCCCTACGTTTTTTTCAACCAATAACTCGTTCAGTCGGGGTGAAATGTCAAAATCCAGAACAATAGTCTCATCAGTTTTCAATATTCGAGCATTTTAAACAAAAGTCCGTAATTTGAATGCACCTGAATAAAGGGGGATTTTATTTAGGTAAAATGATTTCGTTGACGGTCTGCCATCAGGCTGATATCTCTAAAACCAAGGTTTCGGAATAAGGTTGGGCAGATTATCTGTTTCAACAGTTCAACACACATCATAAGTCAAAACATTTGCAAACCCGCGTGCAGGGTAAATATAAAATGCTACGTGTAATATTTAAGATCATGACATTTACTTATATTGAAATGAATTTGTCAAATAAATGATTGATTTGATTTGATAACTTCCTGACCGTTTCCGTATGCCTACTGAAAACTTTAATAAACAAGTATTTTAAAAGGCTTCTTTGCAACAAACGTGACTTTACAAGGTTAAGCGACCAAACCTTGGGGGTAATCAATTAAAATTGCCTAATGCATTTTCATTTATTGTAGAAAATATTTTTTTTACTTACTAGTTATTATTGTTTGTAAAACACGGTGATTCAGTACTTTTATTCGTTTGAATTGAGTCATTCATAAATATACCTTGGGCGCTTCGTACCGCTACAACCATTGCGGTGGGAAACGACCCATTCAAAATATCTCTGAGTCGATTCATACCGTACTATAAACAGCTCGCGGTTCGACAAGACAATTGTTGTATTACACGGATGTGTCCGCGGGTTTACATGTTGCCCACTGAAATATTATTATCTATTGATTATTATATAACGGTTTAAAGAACTTTATTTATACTCAAAAAGAACCAACATGTTCACTTAAAATAAATGAGTATTAATTAGTTCTATAAATATTGAAAGTAATTTTAACGTTGTAACGGTAGGTCGATCTTGTTAAGTAAATTTTACCTTTAAGATATTCTAATAAGTTAGTACAAATGTTACCTACAACAATGTCCCATTTATTCATCATATTTATAGCATTTCAGGGTCACATTACTTTTATAAGTGACTAATAACTTTAGTAGTGCAAACTAATAATAGTGATTAATAAGGAAAAGTATGAGGAGGAAGAAATATAAAAAACAAGAGGAATATTTATTATTTCCGGGTACTGCTGAATTTCGTCACCTAGTTTAGTATTGGTTATCATTTCAGCCGTAGGAAGTCCACTGTTTGACATATGATTGGATACAGTTTTTTTTCTAAAAAACTGTTTTCTTTGAATTTACTGTTACTTGTGCTGTTTGTATATACACAGTGAATATATTTTCTTTATTTTCAATAGGCCTGATGACGTCATAATAAGAGTTAGGTTCTGTTTAGCCCGTCCAAAAAAACTGGACACCTATTTTTCGCTATTTATTTCATTTATTTCAGGCATCACAGGCCCTTATATAAACATATACATTACCTACTAAAATACATGAAAAAGATAAGATAAGATAAGATAAATATTCTTTATTGCACACATAATTAAAATCACAAAACTAAAAATAAGCACTTCAGACTATGCGACAAAAAAAATATAAATTTTATAAACTAAATAGTCCGTAACGTGGACCTTCTTAACGTCTGTTACGGCGGTGTCGCCTTGCAGTGTAGGCGACCGATGAACCGTCGAAACTTGATCCCTTGCGGCCAAAACTGCTCATTCAGGAACGTTGACAGATGTTGAGTTTGACTTTAGCAATTTAATAAGATATTGCTAAGATATGGAGCATCAAAGTGCCAAAGTATTATTACAAATCGCAAGGGAGCGTAACGACATGCGAAACTTTATTTCAATGCATGAGAAAATTTCGGTGTTTAATTTTCTCTCTCTCTCTCTCTCGACTCTTCATTTGTACACTCCATAAAACCTAATGGACATCTCACAATATTTGTACCTACGTAAACCTTCCACCGTGGACTCACATAACTACCGAAGCGGAAGAGAAATGTTGATAAACCAGTGTTCAACAGGTTTCTGAATGTCTTAACGAGACGAAAGTCATTTCGCGCCTGTAATCGATACGTCTATGAGATTCTAACTGTGAAGCACCATGAGGTTAACCAACATAAGTACTGTAATTGCAACTTTTTACTACTTTCTTGGATAATATTATGTTCTGAAATCATGGAAAAGGCTAGTTTAGTACTATGAATATTGAAGACATAAAGTTATTTTATTTCTATCTGTGTTTTTTATATTATTTTCTGCAAGACACTTCCTACGTCTCTATCTCTTTTTTTAATATAGGTACATGGTGTTTAAACATTGGCATAAAATCCCTTTCTATTCGGGAAACTGCCTCTTATTTTTTTAGCTTTATCTAATCTCTAGGTCTTGTTAAGCCTCATAGCAGTATATTTTTGTAAGCCCCTGATAGAAGTTTAAAGTTAAATAAAGTTTTCAATTACTGTTTTCTAAGTAATTTATATTTGAATACTCAATAAGGTTTTACTTTAATTGATCCTCTCAAGATACCTCTCAAGGTATCCAATTAAAAGTATGTATTTTAACCTTTCTTACACTATTTTTACACCCTAATAGATAAGAAATGACTATTATGAAATTAACGTTATCAGTAAACATTAAATGCCTGAATACAGCTAGACAGAGACAGCAATATTATAGACAATTATAGACAAGACCAGTGTACTGGGTAATCGTCACAGTCCCCTATTTTTTGCAAGGGCCTATGCCTGGCTGTGTGTATGTGCCGATACGATTTAATATTAATAGGTTTAACGATGACAAAAGATATGAAAAAAATACCTAATTAAGTATAAAAGTACAATAGAGCTCACAGGATGAAACCTGACAAAGTTAAGATATGGAGCTTCAATTTGAAGTCCCAATGACTTCCGGCTCGTCAATAAAGCGGAAGCCAACATGAGTAACGCAAAAACCACCCCAACACAGAACATCCCGTGATGTAGAGGGTTTTTTTTAAATATCCCACGGCGTGGCTTTTTTTAACCCTAAGTACAAAAAGCTGGGTGATATATCTCATGTTGTGTATCGCCTTTAACATAATAGCTGCTACACAATACTAGAAACATATAAAAGTAAGTATGGTGCTATTTGTATGGAAATTTCAAAAAGTTGACATTATGCTTCATACTACAAATAAAAGCAAAAATGTTGGCATAGGCCGACAGTTGGCAACTAAACCGACACAAAACAAGTAATGTATTTGAATACCAAATATTACACCTAAGATTAATTAACCTGAGTTCGAAATACCTTTAATATACCAGTATAACGGAGAACATAAATCGTTTAAAATTGTGTGATGGAAAAATTATAAATCCCAATATAGTATACGAAAAAAATCCCGACTACAACTTTTTTTTTGGGAGACTTAGTGCCCTAAATCTGCCATGTTTCTTTCAATTTCGATATAGGTACCTACCCCGTGACAATTTCATGGTAAATAGAATTTTGGACACCTATCAAACTAAAATCTATCAACCCGTTAAAGCAGCAGAGCTTATCAGACAAAAGGGAAGATGACTACGTATTATTCTGTTTAGTTAGCTAGTCCTTAAATACTGGACACCTATTTTTCGCTTTTCGTTCGCTTTTTTCTAAGGAAGTAAAAAATTATATACCCGCACAAATCATAGATTAAGTTAAAGAAGAAACAAGTTTCTTCTTGATTGAAGTTGCCACCAAAGAGAATATATGACAACCATAGCCATATTTACCAAAGGTTAACATTATTTTTTAATCATTTTTAATCATGTGCGTAATGCCTTGAAAAAAGAAGAAAATTGTCCTCAGATTCTCTGATCTCTCATAATGATCATAATAAAACCCAAAGAGGATATAATCACTACGTTTACTAATAATATTGAATAATAGAATACAATAAATTTAGGTATATCATAGCTTTGTAAATCCTTAACACAACCTAAGCTATTGTTTCCAAAATCAATAGCAATACCTATATATTCATTCCCAATTAATACCGATGTCTTTAGCCTCAATTAGTATAATAGCTGTAACCACTGCAGTCTCTCATCAAAGGCTTCACATCATGCACAAAGCCAGGGCCAGGCTCATTCATTATGCATATGTTCTCAACTACCTAATGAAACACTGAGGTAGCGGCCTCTCAGCATCATCATAAGCACCAATTACATTTCCACTGCTGGGACACAGGGACTGCTCTCTCTCGAGATTTATTAATTCACCACGCTGGACATGTGCGAATTGGTGAATGTCACCTGTTCTTCAAACTCTTTAAAGTTCTCAAAACATGCCGGTTTCTTCAAGTTTGCCTTCACTGTTAAAGCACGTGTTTTAATACTTTTTTTCGAGAAGAAATATCCATAGATTCGTGGCGGAAGTTGGACCAACGACCTTTGGAATTAAAGTTGAGTGTGCTCAGACTATATAAAAATCTAAGGCCAGAAAACAGATCACTTTTGTACGTGTTTGCCATAAAAACGCGCCCTTACGCAGCTACTTTACGCTCTAAGAAGAATACAAGTAATCTGTCATTCAAATTATTTGTTTTTAAATTCCTATTAGTTATACGAAGGACTGAGAGCTGGGTCACTGGACCAGACTCTCTTACAAACACTCGAAATAACATTGACAAACCAGAAGATTGGATTATTGAACCTGAAGTTCAGATAGCCAATAAGCGGACTCCAAAAAAAAAGTTATATGATAATAATTATATTAGCTCTCATCGAATACGATTATTACAGAATCTTGTCTTTACACGCAAGACGGTTACCATAATAGCTCTAACCACTGCAGGCCCTAATCAAAGGCTTCACGAGATGCACAAAGCGAAGAGCACCATTATGCATACTCGTGTGTTAATTAATCATTCAGGTGGCGTTCTATACACTGTGTTACATATTCATGTACGTCTAAAGCGTAATACAAATAAACTGACATGATAATTATTTGTATTAAAAGCCTGGTTAGCTTTGAGCAGAATTGAAATTAAAGAAGATATGCTTCGAGAAATTCTCTTAACTTATGTATTTCGCAATATGTTTATATTTTAGCCGACGACTCTCATCGTGGTTAAGCTAGTTACAAAAATATCAGATTCAAGATATAGGGATGATTCTTACCGACCAGTACCCAGGAATGAAATCGAACGAATTAAAGAGTTTTTTAATACATAATATGTTTAAAAAACTCTTTAACTCTTTAATTTCATATTATGAAGATACCTTTAATATTCACGGCAGCCCTTGTCTCGGCCATAAGAAGTCCACGACAGAAAATAGGCCACCCTCTATTACAATGGGGTTTGCCAATACGCGGGTTGGCGACATTCAATACGCAACTACTTAATAATTTGTATACAATTAAATCGCCGCATTGCAGCCCTAAGACGTTCACTATTAGACGTATATCCTCATAGATTTCTTTTGGAAGCTCTCTACATCTTCAACGTAAGCCCAAGGCTTTAACCAAGTCGCAAGTCTATCTAGTCGGTGATGTCCGGCTTTAAGGATTAAACCGGTGTTAAACGCGACGCACACGTGTGGTTGGTGGCGATCACTCGTTACAGTAGTGTCTTTGTCAGTAGTACTTGTGGTCGCTACCAGCCGCACAATCGCCAATACGCGCCACTGTCGCGTTACTCCGCCTCGCTTAGCGGATTATAAAAAGTGTTGGCTTCCGAACACTGATGGATGTCGCTCGCTTCACACTTACAAAATCATACAGATGTACCGGTACGTTGCGACCGCCACCTGTTCTGGTCGATAGCCCGAGCCGGGTGCCGACATTCGCTCTCTACCAAGTTGCATGCCGATATAAGGTTCCAGTAGCGAACTTTTTATAAAATAATTTATATTCTTCTTCATATTTTATAATATCGGTATTGTCGGGTTTCAAGTAACGTGATAATGAGGTTTGCCCGGTTATTGAGTTACCGGGATAAAGTGTGAAGTTTGAAAATAAATATTGCGAGGTTATCCAGCGAGCCACGAGGTAATTTATAACAAATATATTTATTTACAAACCAAACACCTTTTAAAAAAATAACAGACGTAGGTTTAAGAAAGTAGAAATAGACATAGGTATATTAATAAGTGGATTTCATTAACTTAAAAAAAAGCTTAAGAACTTAAAAAAATACTTTGTGTTCGATTCGATACGAACGATAAGACAATATTATTAAAATAGGTATCCTATACATTTATGTAAGTTTTGTGTTGACACTGACATTTGAGTATATCAGTTCATATTTAAGGTGCCAAAAAGAACCTCGGGAATCGAACCTGTTCACCTTGCTCTACAACCGAGCTTCTACGTCACTAAAGCAGTGAATAAAATTATAAGCAATCGTCTGAAACTTCATCATAGCAAAGCTATGTACCTCTTCATTGGCCTAATTAACTAGTACGAAAGATGATTCAATAGCTAGTTTGCACAAGGGCGAATGTCTACGAAGCGTCATCAGAATGTATACAAGATGCAAATGACGAGAGGCGTATTTTGTATACTGAGTAAAAAAAAAATGTTTATTTACTTATGTTCTGTGTTGTGATGAGCAATAAATGTTTTATCTAATATCTATCATTTGTAAGTTTTTTTATATGTATGCGTGGTTTGAGGAGCATTAATATATCAGTCACCCACAGTACATACAAGCTCGTTTGAGTTTGAGTTAGTAATAATCAGTAATAATAATTTATTGTTTGTGAATTAATTACAGTAACATGGAGTCAGGTAGTAAGACTAGTTTAGAGTACAATTAATTCTGCTACAGGAGCATACAAACATTATAAATAACAGTTAATAAAATTATACAAACTAAATTAAATATTATTATTAATTAAATGTCATAAAATAATTATTCAATTCAATTAACAACTAATTGATGTCAAATTCATTCAAAAGTATGGTAATTAATAAAATCATCAATGGAATAATATGCTTTTTTTAATAATGTGTCATTAAGTTTAATTTTGAATTCATTAGTGGACAGATCACGAACAGACTTTAGTAACTTAGTTTTTAGATTATGTTCTTTGGTTTGTGGTTACGTGATGCTGTGTGAATTGTTCGGAAATATTATCATTTATTTATTTTATTACCTCAATGTAACACAGTTTCTAGCTAGCACAGAAGTTTAAGTCCTAAAGATTGACCTGACGTTAATTATGTAATGCTTTCTTCAGCTCTTAATAAATGATTGATGATGATATACGTACTTCGTGGGCAACAGGCCTTATTGCTGTACTACAAGTGACAAGTGACTAAGATGATGCAAATATGTAATAAAGATACCTTCGCAGCGAGCAATAATTTACAATTACACTACTTACATGCTCGTAGATTACGGCCGATGAAATGTTAAAGTGGATTTTATCGAATAGGAAATGGACTGTTTCATTGCTTCATTTTTCTGGTCGTTATTGTTTCAAAAATATACTTGTACAAATATTTTTTAATTTATCATATTTTCACCTATTCTTTTCTAACAGCTCGTCTATACCCCCCGTTTATACTGCTGAGTATATAGGCCTCCGCTTCATCATTCTTCTACGGTCCTGTGTGAGCCTGTGCTGAGTATATACACACCTGAAAATTGTATGTGCTCTTTAAAAACACATACTTTTCGGTGAAGGCAAACATCGTGAGGAAACCGGCATGTTCTGACAACTTTAAAGAGTTTGAAAGACATGTGACATTCACCAACCCGCATTTGGCCAGCGTGGTGAATTAAGGCCTAAGTAATTAGAAACACAGAAAATTTGCAACCCAATATTTAGGATGTGTTATAAATATAATTAGTAATGTAACAAATAGTAGAAACGTATAAAACGTTAGTAAAAAATACGTGCATATTACCTAATTGTCTAACCACCGGTTTTAGTACTAAACGGAACTATTTTTTCGTACGGACCGTTTATATATTAGCTATGAAGACGACTTGTTATGGGTTAAACATGAGTTTTTACCGATAAGCCTGATAAAATATTGAAACTGAAGGTTAATTAATGTTACTACGCTTATACGTCATACTCGTATTAATGAGGTGGATTAATTAAGCGAATTTAATTAAAATGTTGTGGGTGAAAATTTGAATTCAGATATTTTATCTTAATAACTTCAAATGTGGCCTTTAATGTGTTTGTGTTTATTCCATGGGAATAACCATTATTTTTGAGGTAAAATATAACCGTTTTTTGTTAAATGAGTTTTAAAACAATCAACGTCTTTAAAATCGGTCAAGTTCTTGATTTGTAGCACTTTTTTTAATTTTATTTTTAAAATTGTAAGAAAACTTACAGCAGGCATATAAATATAAAAAAGTGCATGTCTTCAACATGTCTTAACACAAAAGGCATTTAAAATTATAATAATCCATTTTTAGCAATAAATAATTAACAAAACACACAGCATACGATACACATAATTGTGTAAACTGTTACATATTAAATTCAATCAAACTCAACTTTATAAGTTAATTATTTCGTGGTCAGATACTAAATATTCAAATTAATAAATCTACCATTTTTATTACACTGTTCATCGCCATCTCCGAGTAAAATTAGACAATGGGAAATACATATACAATGTGTAGGTATTTTCGAACTTTGATCAAACAAAATGAACCTACCGATAGATATACACGACATAAATTTGTCGATAAATATCGGATATTTTTTTCAAATGATTTTTTTAAAATAGCCCACATAAAAAAAATAGCCGATATTTATCGATAAATTTATTTTGTGTATCCGCACATTTCGTTGGATCAAGGTTCGAAAATACACATTGTATAGAGCTATTTCGCTCAGTCTTATGTGTCAAAGCGTGCTAGCTTTTGATATAACTAAACATTTCTTAGTTTACTCGGATTTTGTAAAATAAGCCCTAAAAGTTTCAGAAACTTAATTCCTTAATTACATCAAAGTGATGGCGGATACTAGGCAGAAGGCTTTTACGACTCCATTACAAGTTGTCAAAGTTCCATCTTGTAACAGCTAAGTACTTCTCACTCGTTACTCAACTACCTCACATAGCAATCTCAATAATTATACCTTTAGCATCCGCACTTTGAAGAGTTTGAAGGACATGTGACATTCACTAACCCGCAATTGGTCAGGGTGGTGAAGTAAGGCCTTATCTCTCTCGGCATTTGGCCCCTCGGCGGGAATCGAACCCGCTCTTTGTCGCAGGCGGACCTTCGCCCACCGCCACTGCCGCAGTCAAAATTTCATTATTCAACCAATTTACCTAATAATGATTTCGGCACCAAAATTCCATGCAACAGTCTCAAAGTCACTAAAAAAAAATAGAATCAGAAATAAGGATTAGAACATTTGAATGCCATAGGCTAAGATTAGGTATAATATGGTTTCGATTTATAATTTTAAACTATTGTATATATGGTCGACTAGTCTATCTGGACGATAATTAAATTTTACTTTTGCGAAAATCTAATGAATGTTGACTTAATATCGGAACAGCGCTATTGTTCGAATCTCGGCACTTAACCGATTGTTAAATAAAGATGCCTTTTCTTTGTCCAGCTGCTAAGTAAGAATCAATCCATTGTTTGGTTTTTACTTTTTACAAAGAATTCTTATTATTTTCGCCGTAGCTTATTCTTTTAAACTGCATCTAAGAATTGTTCATGGCACTAACTTCTTTCCTTGTAAAATGTTTTTCAAGGTACATACATAGCTTGTTCATAGTTTACCAGGTGAGAAATTTATTCAATATAAACACCTTTCTTTAACTCTACTGTCGACAAATAAAAATGTAACCTCGATAAATAAAAAAATGACCTTTCTTTATCAGGTTGTAGTATATTAAAACTGCTATTGGTATGAAAACATTCGTCGGTGTCAAAGGGCAACTTTATCAAATTCTGTTAAACATTTTCTCAATACTCGTACCCATTTAACGTTTTAAGAGAATTTCAAACTCAGCAAATCACGCATATCATAATAAATAAACAACAACATCGTTCACACCACAATTCCAGCAAGAGCAA
The DNA here is from genome assembly GCA_929108375.1 of Gymnoscelis rufifasciata. NCBI lineage: Eukaryota > Metazoa > Arthropoda > Insecta > Lepidoptera > Geometridae > Gymnoscelis > Gymnoscelis rufifasciata. The sequence goes on from OV815301.1 coordinate 3,528,031, forward strand.
TTATGATTAAGCACAAAAGCCACATCAAATAGTTGCATTCTGTGGCGTGTGGCGTTTCAACGTTTATCATCATTGCAGCTTAGACCATTTGGATCATCATTATCATTGCTGTATGGCGTCACTGGACATAAGCACAAAGAAGCCGTAATAATTATTTAAACTGTTTACTTAAAAGTGTTCAAAATTTTATTTATCAATATAATAATATTTCTAGTAGTATTTGATTGATATTTTTTAAATATCGCCTTACTAGTAAAACTGTTAAAACTGAGACTAAGCTATACGTAATTGTAGCAGTAGTTAAATGTAGATACATATCTACAAGAAACGACCTTGCGAGCCGTACAATGTACACTCACAAGCAAATGTGTATGCTACTGAATAATCTATGCGAAAAGAGTGCTCGCTACACAGAGAGTATTATCTCTGCAAACAGATACTACTCATAGTATATTATTTATTTAATATTTGCTATTCCATTGGTGGAATAGATTAACAAACATTTCGTTGCTTTGAAAGTGTTTACCGGATTGTAGGTCTTTTATATTAATTCTTGCATATTTGAAAGATTTATAAGTAAATTCTATCAGGAATACAAAATGTTTCATCAAAAGATTTAGTCTCATGTGTTTCAAAATATTATGATACCTACTCAAGATATAAAAAATAATATATCTTATCATTACTCACTTAGGAGAAAGTAAAATACATAGTATTGTCATAGTTTCTTAAAATCACGATTTATAGAGGAAACTCAGAAGAAAAAGAAACAAATGAGCAAACAAAGTTATCACCAAAGATGTTTCGCTATTGATTTGCGTAATTTAGGACATTACTCATTATAAATGTATGAAATATAAATAACTTTTGTGTGCGAGTGTACATAGTTTATTTTAATAACCATTCGCTGCTGTTGAGTGCGATGTCATTTTTAGGATTTTGAACCAGGTTCAGTTTTTTTCATAGATTTTGTCATTTACGAGTACCTAGATCTGCAGATTATTTTAGATGTAGAAATTACACCTCTGCAAAGTCTGAAATGTACCGAGTAAAATGTAATATTAATAGTTTTTATAAATATTCTTTAGTGTTATTAATAAAATTTAAAGTAATTAAAAGCCACGCAGTAAAAAATATTATTTTATATCAATGTGTATTTTAAAGAACTACTTTCTTTATGTAAACATAATTTATCAACATGAAAGGAGAAGGCTCGATGACATTATAAAACCGCCAGTATAGAACCATAGAACCCTTTTTACCAGATAATGGTCCATCGTCATTATTATGGTACATCGCTGCAACGCGAAGTATTAATTTATTTATTTATACTTAGTGCACAAAAAACAATGTACAGAGGAGAACTTAATGCTAGAAGCATTCTCTACCAGTCATCCTGGGCGTGCAAGATAATAAATTAGCCACTATCAATATAAAACTTATTTAAATATATTTATATATACATATAAAATGATTATATAGATATTAGTATTAATAAATGCATTTATATATATATATAAGGAATATTTATATGTATATCAATATATACAGATATACCATAAACAATACATAAATATGACACTGAGCATAGAAGTATCAGTCAAGGCGACAGTAATCTTCGTTCGCTTATGTATCCACATAATATCCATTAAAACAAACAAACAAGGTACCTACTAATAATTTAACTGCGTATAACAACCCTTTTCCCAGTTGGAAATTCTACGGCATAAATCCCGCAAATACTAACAAAACTCCTACTACATTCTAAACACTAATTAATATACTAAAACATATGTGCTTGCTACAAATTTATACCTGGATAGCAGCTGCATTCATCAAAGTTCAAACTTCTAAAACACGTTACCTACAGAGCCTTCAAAACCTTTAGATACAGGGTGTCCCAACACTATGCTACCAGAAGGTAACATTTTTAAATACCGTGTATGAGAGATTTATAGTTATAAAAAGTGAAGTATTTTAAATAAATACTTTTATGCGTATATCAGACTTATTAGAGGTTAATATAACTTTTGATATAAAGCGTTATTCATAAACCAAAAAAAAGTGGTAATTCTGTTTAATAACACTTTAATAAGCTTTTGTCCCATGTTTATCGGTATAATAGTATCTTAATGAGGCAAACATAGGATGATTATTATTGTGTTTTAGCAAATTCAGTTAAATAAGCCTGGAATAGTAATTTTTATGATCATGAGCGAAAGAAATTTTAGAGACTTGACCGCCTCTTATATTAAGTTTATCAGATGTCTTAACCTAAACAGACCCGTAAGACAAGCTTAGAGCTTACCACTAGATATTGATGGGTGTATTGTCCGGCAATATTTATTATTTATTTACTTTACCGTGATTTCGCAGTCTTTGGACAGCCTGTATAACTGCTTTCATCACGTCGCTCCTCTATACAGTTTAATTAAAGGTAGATTCCAAACTCTTTGATAGAAGTGTATAAAGCTGCGAGGTTTTGCTTAACTCACAGCTAAACTAATTGTAGAAATTCAGCACAGATCTTTACAACAAGTTAATTAACACAGTTTTGCGGTCTAAGCACGGGTAAATTTGTTTTCTAGGAATACGGATACATTAAACGAGTTTTGTTCGCTTATTAACCCTCTGTTAAAGTATTTTGAGTTTGACTGTAATGTGAGCAAACTCTTTAGCAATAAGCGAGACGAATAAAAAAACTTATAAGGAAATTTGATACGTATATTTTGATTTTTCTTGCAATGCAAATGGAAAGTGCTAGTTAATAAATAAATAAATATAAATAAAAAAAATATAGGTAAATATGGAAGTTTCGTGAAACCTCACACCTAGGTACAAAAAGACCCCACTCCGGAACCTTGATATTCTATATATTTGTTCTTTTTTTTTATGAAACTGTAAGAAAAACATAAAATAATGGGCTACTATTATTGACTAGTCGGCGGGAATTGAACCGGCTACCTCTTGCGCCGCAAGCGGACCGTCGCCCACAGAAGATACTTTCTTTACAGATTCGCATTACATCTAAGATTTTCTATATATAGTAACGTTATCCTATGCGCATGAGTTCTTGGAAACAAACAAAGATCTTGTACACTTAGGATTATGTCATCAAAGCAAACAATGAATCGCATTACTTATCTATTTGACATATGGACAGACAAATAAAATATAATAGTCACTAATAACAAAATCGTTTATTCACGTTTTATTAATAGAATTTGTTATGAGTTCGCTCGAACCAAACTGTGACTCCTAGTCATTAATTGCAAGTCAAGATTTTTATAAGAAAAAAAAAGGAAAAAAAAGTTGCATCCACTCAGCATAAATGGCAAGATTACTAATACAAGAGAAAATAAAATACTAAATATTGAAACGGTGTTCAAAAGAAGAAAATTGAAAATTGCATTCAAATAGAGTCCATTAGATAGACAAAGAATAATATTTTGCTTGCATGCTTCACATATTACATTGACAACGGTTCGTTTCGTATCAAAGAATTCACGGTACAAAAACTTATAGCACGGCGCCGATCGGAGAACATTATGAAAAGTACTGTATCATTTTAAACATTATTACGATTGTGAAGTTTACAATTTGAATAATACGAGTAAATTATTTGCCCAATAATTTATTTGCCTGATCCATTTCAATATAAATAAATGTCAAGATCTTGAAAAGTACAAGTATCATTGCAAATATTTAACCCGCAAACGCAAGTATGCAAAGATTAAAAATAATAATGAAAACAATTGTAACTTTTAAATATACAAAACAAAAATAAGCATAATAATTACTCAACCAACACCTTCAAAGGATCTCGCTGGGAAGCTATTCAGAAGGCAGTACTCCTAGACTCGGCGCGTATCGTCGGGAAGTTCCTCTCTCTACAGCCCTAGTCACTTGAACTTCGCGCGCGGTGATTCTCCGTTTTCAAATAATATTGATATTTTTACAAAAGGTAGTTTTATATGATATTTTTGAATAATCTAATTGATAAAATATATTTTTGTCGTTGTTAAATTCAATAAAGAGAATAATAATAAAAGTCAAAGATCATACAATTCAAATCAGAATCTAATTAAAAACTGTTAAAACAATTTTATTATGTAAATTATGTAGTATTTTAAATAATTTATGTCATTTAAATATGTCTATTTTTGTGTTAAGGAATAACACAAAAATAGACATTTGTCCATAAGCCAATTAGGTACTTTATTTTATTTCAAAAAAAATATCCTTAAGTGCTTTTAAAGATACAAACAAATTGTTATAAATAATAATGCAGACATTATAATTGTCATATGACATTGTGCATTATGGCTGCCGTAGTGGCGCGGTGGGCAAGAATCCGCGTGGATGCATTTGAAAATGTTTAGTCTTTCGATTTCACTATTCATCATCATCGTATATATGTATATAGATACCAATTGATATTTAGAAACCGATTGAGAAATGTTTAACATGTATACGTTACCTAAAGTCATATACCTGACAACCTCTATTGGTATCAAATCTTCACAAACACTACAATATTAAAAAATATATATTTGCATGTTCTAGTTGAATCAAAGAATAAATGTATTTGTATTGAATTCATTCATTCATTAATGTTCTTGCGAATCGCATTATATTACGTGCTTAGGTATTAGCATTTTAAATTTATTCGAAAAACATTTTAAACCTTAAATATCGTTATCGGGACTCGCTTTTCACGTTTTTCAAGTCGTATTATGTGAAATCTTGAACAAAAGTACCTACCTAATGTTATCCAAACTAGTCAACTATTTACCTCGAAAAATACAATGAAATCTACTTAAAATGAAAATAAAAAATAGATTATAAGGTTTGTCTAAACTGTAAGTAAGTAAGTAAAAAACATTTATTTCCGACTACAGACACACAATAATAAAGAAATACAAAATAAAACAGTTACAATATAATACAGAGAATATAAGTTGCAAAAAAATATACAGTTGCACATTGTGTGTGCTGCAGTACGTCAAATGGTCGAGGCTCAACGTGAGATTTGCTCAAGGCGAGCAAACGTTGATTTTCAGCCATAACCTACATAGTAGTGAGCAAGCAGAGCGAGGCGTAGACCACATGAATCGTTTTCATAATATAGCAAATACAATTATAGTGTCGAGTAGTAAATTAGGTAATATCGTTGAGGTGGTAATACAATCTATCTTGCAGTATTAACAAAGGGGTCAAGTAAGAGTGCTTATTTTTGGCAGACGAAGTGTTTTGGTATACCTTCAATTTGTTTAGTTAAAATAACCAACTTGTACTTGGTTTTAAACGTAAATTTACTTTGTACATTACGGACCGGTGGAGGTATATTGTTCCAACACTTCGTTGCCAAATAACGAAAACTGAATATGAATATCTTACAAAATGATATACTCCCAAACATTTATGCATGGAGTAAATACCTACTCGTATCTATGTATCTAGTAGCCCATCAGAACGTACTGCTGGGTTATCAATCAATCATCAAAACGTAAGGCCCTCTTTGATACGCCAATCTTAAGCGCTTCTGCACACGATGCCACCTCGCCGCCGCCGCACCGCCCCACTGTACCGCAGCCCGTGTTCACAGAGAACATACAATGTATATGTATACAAACATACATAGAACATACATATGTATATGTATGTTCGCTAGTAGCCGATCCTCTGTGAACCTCTGTGAACCCTTAGATATGTATACATGTATACATATCTAAGGGTAAACACTAACATTTGTGACAGCACTCGCGCTCACAATTAAACCGTTGCAAACAAGATTCAAGGCTCATTTAATTACAACATAATATTCTTTTTCCCATGGACGATTAAGATCAGTTCACCTGCATAATAACTATGGAAAACAATGGGATGTATTGTACGCAAGGGCACAGACGTCTTATATCTGAATGAGCAAAGTAATAAGACGGTAAAAAAAACGATCTTTACACATTTTTATAACCAGGTAATGATATTTCACGCGATATTTGCCAAAGTTTGAGGCGACACTTAATTTATGTATTTTTTTTATTGGAAGCAAAACACAATTATAATATGTTCTAGTTAAATCATTTTAAACTAACACCCTTATACTCTAAGCATAACCAGCACCGTTGCTCGCAAATTAATACAAAAATTTCATATTTGTTAGTTACGAAATTTTTAATACTATTTGACAACAAAAAAATATATTTCATAAACTAACTAATAAGTAAGTACGAAGTTTTACAAAAGAATTACGTACTAATATTTATGTTCACTTCTAGTATAAATTAATTTAAACAGCAACATTATGTTACCAATTGTTTTATGTAAGAGGTTTGTGAAATTGTAGCAATATACAGATTTAAATGCGGAGAGCTATTCTGACTAAGCCAGCCGGAAGTGGTTTAAAATGTCCAAAGTGTGTCTGTGACGAAATAAAAACATATAAAGTACTAAAAATCCGTGTCGTACGTAAAAGCTTTAATACGAAATCCGTTTATGTTGACTGTAAAAAAGAACGTATTTTCTCACCATCCGCTTAAAATAAGTTACGAGAATATTTCTGTTTTACGAGTTTATAATCATTATTTATGAAGTTTTAATTGGCGTGTCCCAATGCCTGTTTGTAATTAAATTTTAAAAGTTAAAGACGCGATTCTCGTGAGCATAGCTTTACTAAGTCCCAGCTCCTATGACTCCTTTCGATAAATATTTTGACTTAAGACTATTAGTAGCGTTTACTTAAAAAAAGCATGTTGAATAATCATTTTGTTTGCTTATTTCAGTAACCTCAAAATTTTATGTTAAAAATACCTACTTTTTCAATAATTCCCCAGGAGAATTTCATATTTCACATATCACATACATAATATGAATCATATCATATTCATTGTTTGGTCAGTCTGGCTGTCTGTCAAAAACAGAACTGTATGTGAACGTTGAAATGTTAAATAAATACCTGCTGTCAGATGTTTTTGTTTTGCCGTTGCAAAATAAAATAGTAAAAATTTAATATTTTATTTCAAAAACCTCAATTGGTAGTTTTTTCACCAATTGCAAACATTTCATAGTAAGTAATACTTGTTGAAACTGTTCTGCTTGTAATAATAGGTATAACAAAATATGAAATAACCACGCATGAGGTAGGTAAGCAAGCGTAGCGAGCTTGTTGCGGCTGAGAGAAGTTCCAGAATGCCTGTTCTAGTATAGAGTCTAATCCTATTCTATTCATCTTTAACTAGTTAAGCCAAGATCAAACTAGTTTTATGATATTAGGAACTTACTTTTTAAATTAATAAGGTTATCCGAGTAGTATTCCATGCATTTGAAACTAATGTAAATTCAAATAAACTTATCTGTATCCAAAAAATAACAAAAGATTTCTGAATAAAGATATATTTACCCAATACGACACTTGTTTATTAATTAACATGTGGGTAAAACTCAGTTGCCCGTTTACAAGTCATGTGTTACTCATCACAATTCTTCTGCTTACCATATGTACCTATTATAATCAATGTATATATATAATGTATATATAGTACTGTTACTTTGCTTTTGACTTTCATTTAAACATTCAGTTGTACATATTATAAGTTTGCATTTCTTTAATTCGATAAAATATCGAATAAATATCTCCTTACTAATCATAATCACACAGCATCACCTAACCCTAAAACTAAGCAGAGCTTGTACCTACTATGGATGCTAAGTGACTGACGGAAATCGGTAGAAATCTAATAACTGATGAATAAATATTCCGTTTGATGTCAGTTTTCATATGAAACTGATCGTTGAATAGGTTTGTAATAACATTAGCAAAAATTATTCCGACTGTTTATTTTTTTAAAAAGAAAAAAAAAGAAAAAAAAAAAGACGATATCAAAGATTTATTTAATTTAAGAAAATAAAATATTAACAAGGTGATAGATTAATTAATAAAATTAAGTGAGCTAGTAAACCTATTATGAGTGCGCGTATGGTTTTGTGAGAGTGTGTGTGTGTTTGTGTGTGAATAGTGTAGAAGACACTGGAGGTTTTGTCTGTTCACGTCCGTAAGTGCCCTCTGAATCCTGACACGTTTTTTTTATGCTAGATAAGCCTTCTTTTGACTACAATCTCACCTGATGTAAAGTGACGATGTGGTCTAAGATGGAGCATAAAGACCTAGAAAGTAGATGAAAAAATGAAAAAAAAAATAAAAATAAAAAATACACAAAAAAATCGTTTCACGCACTGGCCCAGCCCGGAGGGTGGTGACAAGCCGCGGCCTAAGCCTAACCACCAGAGAAAAAAAAACAAAAATAAACACTGAACTCGTAAGAGTCCAGGCAGATGAATTATTGCATTACATTTTTTTGCTTTCATCTTATATATAAAATTCTCGTGTCACAGTTTTCGTTCCCGTACTCCTCCGAAATGGCCTGACCGATTCTTATGAAATTGAGAAGTTCTGAGAATCGGCCAACATCTATTTTTCATTTTGCAAAACAACGTTTGCTGGGGTCAGCTAGTTGTAAGATATTTATCTAATACAAATACGTCTGCTACGGGTATTCCCACCGTCTAGCAGTTTACATATTTTAGTGGCTATAATATCCAATGTCGCTGTCTCTAACAACGTGACTTATCACTGACTTCTCACCATAAATGAGTACAGTACTTGCTGACTTGTAATATTGTTACAGCAACCATAGACACAGGGACTTCTCTAGATTATAAATCTCTAGGCTGCTATTACGGCGCAAACATATCCTGAGATTGGCAGACTTAAAATATATATTTTTTAATAGTATTTATTACAAAAGTATGAATAATAGATATACCAGGCAAGGTATGGTGGAAAGTTTATTTTTAACAGTTAACTTAGGACATTTTTTTTTGTTTTTGTAAATATTATTGAGGATACTTCTACCGAGACAAAATATCTAGTTTCACTAAATGCAATGTACATATAAATGGGTCAAGCTGTGGAGTTTAAAACATACCTATATATCTTCTTATATATAAAATTCTCGTGTCACGGGGTGCGTAATCGAACTCCTCCGAAACGGCTTGACCGATTCTCATGAAATTTTGTGAGCATATTCAGTAGGTCTGAGAATCGGCCAACATCTATTTTACATTCAAAAAATAAAAAATTTTTTTTTGCACAACAAAGTTTGCTGGGGTCAGCTAGTATAACATAATATGTAATATAATACATATTATGTATAACGAAAATTAGCATGACACTATATTTACTCATAGTAAGAATTTCTGGACTGTTTAAAGATCCGTGTAATCCCTAACAAAGATAAGATATTTCGTACTAGCCTTAAACACCACGGCCTTCCTAGACAAAGGCTCTAAAACAGTGAAATATTTTTCAAATCGTAATAGTTCCTGAGACCAGCGAGGTTCAAACAAACAAATAAACTCTTCACTAACTTCTTTATTATATATATAAGTATAACAAGTCATGTCAAGGATAAAGATAGCCATAGGTTTCCATTAAACCATCTATCCAAGGAGTTATTTTCGTCACGCGATTCATTCATTAAATCGCTAATTGGATACCAACAGAAGATAACAATACGATGGCGGTTAGGTCAAGATTGAAACCTAGATATCGAAGTTGAGCCATTGAATCGATGGCTGGTTTTAGTTGGCACAGATAAAGTTGGGAATACACTCCCTGCCTTGACTGATAACTGCCTCAATAGCGCGGTGGGCGTAATTCCACTTGCGGCGCAAGAGTAAAGGCGCAACTATTTCCTGACTCCCTTCTGCTGTATTGACTGATAACTGCCTCAATAGCGCGGTGGGCGTAATTCCACTTGCGGCGCAAGAGTAAAGTCGCAACTATTTCCTGACTCCCTTCTGCTGTATTGACTGATAACTGCCTCAATAGCGCGGTGGGCGTAATTCCACTTGCGGCGCAAGAGTAAAGTCGCAACTATTTCCTGACTCCCTTCTGCTGTATTGACTGATAACTGCCTCAATAGCGCGGTGGGCGTAATTCCACTTGCGGCGCAAGAGTAAAGGTGCAACTATGTCCTGCTAGCACTACCCTCGTATTCATAGTACTTAACTTTTTATATACATACATATTTTACAGACATATTGGAAGTTGATATAATGTTTGATAAATAACGTTATTTATAAACCTTAATATGTGCTAAATCTGTTTAATACCAGTTCAACAAAAGCTTTCGCACTTATTTTTTAAATAGTTGCAAAATAAGACGAAAATAGGCTAATTAAGTAAGTTCATGAGAAAAACGTAAATTGTACTAGTAGAATCTTTTTGTTATAAACTAATCTAAACCCTTTCGTTTCGTTATAATTTTATCTATTATCTTTTCCCATTAATGTAACCTGCCTTTTAACAAATTTCTTTATACCTACATGTCACAAATGAAGATCATTCACTCGTAGATTGATTTTACTGTAAGCATTACTGGCATGGCTTCCACCTTTTCCACGGTTGACTTATTTCGCAGAAAATAATCTTAAAAACAAAATAAAGAATAATATTTCTTTCAAAACGCTGAAAGCTTCTTCGTCCGTACCAATTTTAATCTACGCAAGTGCAGATGGATTTTTTTAAGTTGCAACCTTCGGGAATGTCTTCATACAATTTATATTTTAATGTGATACTCCGAAGTAGTTTAAACCCCTAATATAAATGTAGTTTTAGCACGATATGGCTCATTTCTACATTTATATTCTAAATCTACTTTGCTGTGCGTTAGTATTAGTATTTAAGTCAATGTCAAATCAGTTTATTTATTAATTTATCGGCCTAGATTAGAATTGTAAAAGCCAGTCACGGACGCCATCAAATAAAAGAAGAAGAAGAAGTAGAATTGCACAGAAAATGGCGTTGAACTGAGTAACATCTAGTATTCGAACTGAACTGAACTAAAAATGTACAAGTCAATAAAAGAGTGTGTTCAAATAAAAGAAGAATAAGAAGAATTGTACAAAAGAGACGTCCTTATGAACATTGATTGAGTGTTCGATTTGCCTATTTCTCGCCACGGCGAGTCAGTCTCTTATTGTTACTCGTTTATGTATGTCGAAATGTAATTTTGTAACTTTTCATGAGATTATGAAACTCTATAACTTTTAATAATGTCCAGAGGCTTCGTGGTGAAAGTTTGTATTATACAAAACTATAATAAAGTAATGATGTTTGTCAAAAAACCTATACCTTTTTCTAAACCGCAAATTGCAAATGTCAATATTTTTTAAATCAAGCTACAAATACTAGAAATCTATCACCAAGAACACTAATAAAAAAATAACACCACATTCAGTGACTATTCCATTTTTACTGTCTCTAATACTAAAATATTAGTATAGTTAAGTTTCTGAATCATCATCATTACTTCAGCCGTAGGACGTCCACTGCTGGGCATAGGCCCCTCTCAAAGATCTGCAGTTATTTCAGTTGGCCTGCATCCACCATGAACCCGAAGTCAAGTAAAATTAATTAAATCATTATTTACAAGTAATCTTCTATCTAGTACCCCAACGTCCTACGTTTTTTGAACACTAAGAACACAATTAAAAATCATTAATTAATTAAATTGATTTAACGCTGGTATTATTACTGTAGTTCTGGAAGGAACGCACGGTTTCCCAGATCGTTCGTAATGTTCCACATCCTTTTGTAGAATATCGTCATTTCATCGCAAAACAATTTACCCAAATGTCAACTTGCAGTGATGGTATCAAAGGGCAAGAACAACTAGAGTAGAAATAAGAGTAATTATAATACAAAGGTATGACGACATAATCATGGTATATTTTATGAATGTTTAATGTTTAAATATATGTATAAAAAATGGTTAGTATGTGTAGTTAAAAACCATGATAATTTATAAAGTTATATCACTTTTGACATGTTTTCCCTATTTCCATATTTTCCCACAGTTGAATTTTTTTTCCTGTTTTCTAGAAATATAATTTTACAAAGGCGCAGTCTTGTTAAATTTTATTGTTCGCAGGAGCCGACGTGATTGGCTCTTAAGAGGCCTTATGAAATTTTACGACATTTTCAAAGCGGTACTGCTATTGATATTTAGTTCAAAACTTCTGGTATATTTTCTTTGATATTCTTATGAGCTACGTCATTATTGTACAAAGTAGATTAATGTGAGTTTAACAATAAGATATTCGATGTATATATTAAGATATAATTGAATCGTAAACAAAAGATAAAGGTTTTTTCTTCATCGAAAGTTTTTAGTTCTCTATATATCTGGGGGCACGGCAGTGCCCCCACCAAGTCGAGCAAAAAAGCGGCACGGCCGTACCATCCTTTTCTCGAAGCAATTCAGGCCATTTTCGACCCCCTGTAACTTCGTTGTGGATAAAACTAGAAGACTGAAATTTTCAGTAATCATGCAAGATTGTAAAGACACGGTATATTTCAAATCTCATTCAATTTGAACCAGTATTTTAAGAATTATAACGGGTCAAATTTCGTAATTTTGTCACTCACTGACTGACTCACCGATCATCAAAATTCTAAGGCACTTCTAGCAGACCTAGAAGCTTCAAATTTGGAATATAAGTAGTGTTTGGTGTATGAATCAAGGAAAAACTAAAAAATCTAGAAAAAACCGGTATAGAGGGCGCTGTCGTACCTTTTCTCGAAGCAATTCAGGCCATTTTCGACCCCCTGTAACTTCGTTGTGGAGCAAACTAGAAGACTGAAATTTTCAGTAACCATGCAGGCATTGTAAAGACACGGTATATTTTAAATTTCAATTAATTTGAACCAGTATTTTAAGAATTATAACGGGTCAAATTTCTTAATTTTGTCACTCATTGACTCACCGATCATCAAAATTCTAAGGCACTTCTAGCAGACCTAGAAGCTTCAAATTTGGAATATAAGTAGTGTTTGGTGTATGAATCAAGGAAAAACAAAAAAATCTAGAAAATACCGGTATAGAGGGCGCTGTCACAACGCCACGTATATACGAAATATGTACTAAAGTAATAACAATGCAAAATATAAATAAATCCAATCTAGACCGGCAAAAAGAAAATTATATGGACATAATATACAATAAGTAGAAGGTACCGAAAAGGAAAAAGGTAGAACTGTCTACAAAATACAAAAAGAAATGAGATCCCATCAAAAACAATACTTGTCAAAAAAACCAAGTCGCGCAACTCAGTTGTTCTGCGGTAAAAAGTTGTGAGATCCAAGTAAATACAAGTCTTCAAATTTCGTTTCAAAATTCTTTAATGTTTTATACAAATATATTGAGACTTGGCCATCGCACTAAATAATTGAATTTACACGTGTTTTCAGGCGATTGAATTAACGCGTGTTTTCAGGCGATGGCCAAGTCTTAATATGTTAATATAAAACATTAAAGAATTTTGAGACGAAATTTGAAGACTTGGATTTACTTGGATCTCACAACTTTTTACCGCAGAACAACTGAGTTGCGCGACTTGGTTTTTTTGACAAGTATTGTTTTTGATGGGATTGTAAACTTGTCTCACTCAGATTTCTATATTAAGTAGGATCACAATATAAGTTCTAATATATAAATCAATTCATAGCATTTTGTGAGGCAAACTATAATATGTTTTGGCAGTATACCTACCTTCCTTTTTTATACCAAACATTTTAGAGGTTAAACTACTTCAATACGAAACGTTATCAGTCGTACGTTACCTAGTCTGTCTGGCGTCCCTTTCTCTCAGGTTATCCCGTGCTATAACGTGAGCGGGCGCTTACCGTATTTGAAATTCATTCCTCACTTCATCATAGACACTTATCATCAGGGGAAATGTGGACAAATAAGGATCAATAGTTCATAAAAAAACTTATTATTATGTCTATTATGTATTATGTCTTATTATGTCAAGCGTCCCGACTGCATAATTAATTTTTCTCCATTCTTCTACATACAAGACAGAAGCTACTTCGTAAATTTTAATTCATATTTCAAGAAACAACTTTTGTACGACTTAAATATTCTGCACAGTTTACCTGTCCAGCAACATCGCCCTGCAAAGGCCTGAAATGTATTTAAATGGACTTGCTTTGACAAAGCAACTCGTTAACATGGCCGACAGGTTTAGAATGGTCTGTGTGGCTTTAGCTGCCTCAATTATTTCTGGCATATTGGAGGGCCTTTCATGTTCTACCTATAGCCTGGGAATATGTAGGAAATATTGCCCTATAGAAGCTATGATGGATACAAGCCCAAAATATTGCTAAACATTTTTTTGAGACTTTTAAACAAAATATATGACTGGGGAATGGGTTTCAAGCATCAATCTAGGGATTTGGGTCTACTCACCGGCCTGTGCTATTACCTGACGAACAGCGAACGAAACTTTGTCAGACCCAACATGCTTTGAATCAGCTTAGTGAAGTTATGGTCTTTGCATATTTTGAGGCACACATATACATAAATAAATAAAAAGAATGGCGAAGACTTGTGTCGCGTTGCCTGCTACAAGATTCTGAAGTGATGCTTACGCCTAACATCGTTTTCTTTTTCGTTTTTTTTTTTATCTGGAGGTTTTGGCTGTTCACGTCCGTAAGTGGTAACCCTCTGAATCCTTACACGTGACCTCCGGGTGGTGCTAAGAACAGTCTCTGGTGGTAGGCTTCGGCCGCGGCTTGTCACCACCCTCCGGGCTGGGCCAGTGCGTGAAGCGATTTTTTCGTGTTTCGTAATGTGGTCCGGAGAAGCCATCTTCTAGGCCTTCATGCTCCATCTTAGACCACATCTTCACTTTACATCAGGTAAGATTGTGGTCAAATGAAGGCTTATCAATAATAAAAAAAAAAAAAATCGTCTTCGCCCGAATATTTTGCGTTTCAACGATGTACCTGGTCACACACACGAATACACGAATATTCGCCATAATCCGCTAGTTAGACGATGTAAAAGGATAACCGACCCTTAGATTTATAAGGTTTTACACTTGCAAATTAATTTATTTCATTTATCATTACAATGATCCGTTGCAGACTGCTGTGTGAATCATTTAAGTTTGAAGCCTCTGATTTCTTTTAGGTATCCTAACATAAACAGTGATAAGAGCGTACCTGAATAGCATGTACCTAATATGAGCCTAGGTGATAAGGAGCTCAACAAGAATTAATGCGTCATAAAACATACTACTATGACCTAAAATCTAAATACGACACGATACGGTCACTTTAGTTTATAAGATTTATATTTTTATGTTAGCCTGTTAGGTATATACCTAACAGACAAACATACATATGACACATTCATTTTTGTTGAGCTCCTTATTATATTCATATTCATTTATTCGTTGATTCATGTGGTTGCAAATGGTGTTAAGCTTTATATATACCCTGACATGAGCCACGTTGGGACATTACAACTGATACATAAGTAGTCTTAGACTATAGTAGGTAAGAAACTTATTACATACCTGCTCAATATTTATCATTAAATTTATATATGTTTAAAAGGAAAGTTTTTATATTTTTATATTAGGTAGGTACATGCTATGTATTTTGTTTATATGGGCCTTAGATGTCTGAAATATGTTATGTAATGGTTTATTATTATAATTCTAAGAATAAGAAATAGTTCAAACGTTATTCTTAAAACTTTATTTTGCTGGTAAGTTGAAAATTACGAAATGTCGCCATTCAAGGTAAAAGACCAACAGTCTCACACATATTGAGTAAACTTGAGAAAGTTAGTGTTTGTGTTTGAGATTCCAATTTAACTAATGTGCTAATCACAAAAAAAAATCTCATGCACGTTTTTTAAAGTATCTGATGTAACACGTCCATTGCTGAACATTAAACTGCCTCAAAGATTTCGAGTTATTTCTGTCCCGTCAACCCGAGGCTTGTACAAATTCGTGCGTGCATCTTACTATGGCTTGGCTGTGTATATATATATATATATGACTATTTATAAATTATTTACTAAGTATCATGAGTACAGTATGAGGATAATCGCTTGAGGAAATGATTTTAATTTAAACCTTTTTGTTTCAGGTATGGCAATAATCAAAAATACAACCTTATGAATTCGAACCAGATTCTCCGAGGTTCCGAGATTCAAAAATAATAAAAAAAAGGTAGTTTAGAAACTAAGAACTTTAGGCTACTTGCTTATTTTTTTGTCGCTTTGTAATGAAGAAAAAAATTACACATTTATTGTTTGATATGGAATAGTTTTTTTTTAAATTAATATATTTATTTTTCTATTGAGTTACTGTGTGACGTCGAATTTGTGAGAAATGGTTGAATTGATTTGATTTTTATAAAAGTTATTGAAAAAGCTTACAATACGGTTACCTTTATTTTTCCATTTGCTGAAAACGGACTTAATATAATTTTGATTATAAACAAATGTTTAAATGTTTATTGCACGTAAACTACCCGGTATTGCATTTAATACTCCCCCCTTCGTAGTGGAGCTCAGAATAAATTTGTTACTTTGCACCGCGCAGCGTGGTAAATTGAATCTGTTTGATGGCAGCACAATAAATAAGCCTCTTTGAGAACATTTCAATTCTTGTCATTGTGAAATAAGACAAAAGCTACGAGCCGACGTGAAGGAATAAGTTTTTATGGTACCTAAAGAACTTATTTAAACCTAGAAGTTGATATAAATTTTAAGTATATTTTAGTAGTGAAAATAATTTACACGAATGTTGAGTAATGCCACATTCAACCGTACGACTTTTAAAGTATTTTGTTTTAAACATTTTTTTAAATGACCTTCTATAATAGGTAAGTTCGATTTGAACCACCTCACCCCATACGAGTACTAAACAGAGCTTGTAATATGTGACTTATATTTTTTTTCATAATGCTCGATAAGCCTTCATAACGATATACTTTATAGATAAAAAATTTTTTTGCCATATTCATCGTCTAAATACTATGTAAAGAAATCGAAAAACACGTTAACATACTGTAAACTATATTTAGATACCGTTCTAGCAATAAAACGCACAACCTTTTCGTACCGTAATGATTAGATGAGTTATAGTGGCAAATTATAGGCATACGAAATGTTCGCCATTGGCTCGCTATACAGTATTATGCCTCGATAAATTACCTACACGGTTGAAACGTTTTGTCGTGGCGGTGCCGATGCCGGCTAGCTGCTTTGGTAAATGTATTTATTCATACAGTAAAATCACAATAATAAATTGTTATTTAGGTACGTTTAATTGCATATACATTTTAAGTAACCGAAAATTTTAACGATTTTATTAAGGGGGAAGTGTTATAAACTCATTTTGCCACACTCAGAGTTTCATTACAGGAAATCTTTAACCAGACATTTTTTTAAATTAATGGATGAAATTATATAACGTAAAGCAAACCTGATGAACGAATTTCATGCTTTATTATCGTCATCATCATACACATGTATTTTTAATCAGAACCTAGTGTAATAAAAAGCCGCGCACCAAAAATGTAATAAAAAGGTACAAAATTAATAACGGATTATTGACAGGCGGAATTTGAATTCTTTTAAAACCCCATCCCATCTCTTTCATCTAACAGCAATCTATTTACAGCACAAAAAACTCAGCATCTACGGCACAAAAACTCAATTTCTATTGCCTCACTGATAGTACAAAACTACTCCCGAATTCATTCGAAATAATTACTTGCCTGACTCATAGCGCAAGAAACTAAGATCTTGGCTTCGGCTGCCGAATATCTCCGAACTGTTACGAAGATGCCCGAAGGTGAGTT
Organism: Gymnoscelis rufifasciata; assembly: GCA_929108375.1. NCBI lineage: Eukaryota > Metazoa > Arthropoda > Insecta > Lepidoptera > Geometridae > Gymnoscelis > Gymnoscelis rufifasciata. Next base: position 3,545,765 of record OV815301.1, read on the forward strand.
TGACTGCCCGTGACACTTCAGCGAGCCGGAACGTCCTACTTGGTCCTACTCTCCAAGCCTAGGCTTACACATTTTTAACCTCTTAAGGACTTTGTAAAGAAATACCAACGTATAAGAACAAGGAACTACTTCAAAGTTTGTTGAATAGTGTCACTTAACGTCATATGGCTGGTCAAATACCAAGTTTTTACTTTCCGAATTGTTGCCGTTGATGAATGAATGAATTAATATTCCGTATTCCAGAATGAACAACAACATTATTAAGTGAAAGCTGCTGTTAATTGAAAATCGATTCATACTGTAATTTTTGTGTATATTTAATAGTAACGCGAGTGATGTCAGGGACTCAAGTTATTACCCGGTCAAAATAAGCTTAAACCTAGCAATAATTCGCTTATTTTTCTTTATTTTGTTTAGTATAAAACTTCAATAAATCTAATATAGAAGTATTTTTTTGATAGATAGAAATAGAATAAGTAGAAAGATAAAATCTTATTATTAAGTCACTGACTAAATTGTAATCGTCAACTCCTGTACAATAGAGTCATCCAATCTTTACCAGCCTTTGTTATATAGTCATTCGCCTAGAATTTCAGCATGGAAATATCCGCGTTCTAATCGCCAACACTCAACATGAACAGGATAGCGTGTCTACTAATGGGGTTAATAGTTATTCAGCTAATTCTGGGACAAACCTTCAGTTTTCTATGTCATTACTGCGCCGACCGCCACTGGAGACCTATCTTTTACTACATGGTAGTTTATGTCTCTCTGACTGCAAATAGTTATTAAGATAGATACATAAGCACCCTCACATACCACTGCTGGGACAAACGGACAACGACACAGGCACGGACTCTTGATAAGGCCTTGGTTCACCACGCTGGCCAAGTGCGGTTTGGTCAATGTCACATTTCCTTCAAACACATCAAAATTCTTAAAGCATACCGATTTTTTACACGATGTTTGTATTCACCGTGTGTGCATTACACACACATACATTTTTCAAGAAGAATAACCCAGAGGTGCGTATGCGTGGCGGGTTAGGAACCTAGGACCTTAGGAATGACAGTAGAGTGCGCTCCCTACACGGCTTCAACAACTCTTTATCTTTAAGGTATTTCATATAACTTGGAAAACTCATGTTGCGACGTAGACAAACATCGAAGGAAACTTACGGAAATTATCTCATAAAGGTCAGTGAAAGGGTTCACTCACCGCTATTATATTGCCATGTCGTAGAACAACATACATAACTTTCTTTAACGGAATGATCAACTTTTCTATAGTTTCATCTGTTCCGATGTTTTATATCTTGCAGGTTTAAAACTTCTCTACTTCCAATTGATCTGAAATTTGCCAATCACACAAAAAATGTTAAAGTGACACCCTATTATTCATTTGTGGAGATAAATTATAATGTAATTCTGCCATTAAAGTTAAATCTGTTTCAAAATATTTTAGTCTTAAACACAGAGTTGTCGTTGGAAGTGTGCGCGGCTTCATCTATTCTTTAAGACGGTAGTCAGTAGTCAGTCAAATCAGTTTTTTCTTGAGTCAGAGCGAAGCCTTTATCACGGAGTTAAGTCAAAGTCAGTGATTTTAAATATTTATGCCCATTTATATCTCGTTATTTCTCACACCTTTAGAGAAACTTTGAGAGACCAGCTCTTTGATAATAAACACTAACCGAAGACTAAAAAGCCTGAGGTAACAGAAGCATCACGAATTCGGACCACATAACAATAACGGTTAATATTGGCAGGCTAAGGGTCTTGAAGCAAAAATTTTAGACGAGGTGAGTGATTGCGCAGCTTCTCAGTGTTTGTTGCCTCGAACAATTGAAACCACAAAGTGTCAGACGACAGGAAATGTTGTACCAAAATAGTGGCTGTACTGTGTTCCACGAGCATGTCAAACAAACGTACTTGAAGCATAACTTACTTTGTGCATAATTAATTATTATTTTTAATCAATCTCGTGACATTGACAGTTATGATCAAGTGAGGTTTGGTCCAAAAAATGTGTTTTCCATATAAAAAATGACTGACTGAATATGTAATATTAAAAAAAAACACTATTTTTATATACTAATTAGAAATAGAAAGCCCAAGAGTTTGTTTGATGGTTTATTTGAACTCCTGGTCTGACTTGAAACATTTTTTCACTGTTAGATATATATCTATTTTTTTATTTATTCATTTCTAATAAATAAATACGAATATACGTTAATTCGATAAAAGACGGGCAACACCGCGGCGAGAAAAGCTAATTGCATAGTAAAATAATAGAACTAATTTTAATCGAGTGCTCTTTACCGAAATTAACCGTGGATAACTAAAATCGCATTATCATTTTACACCACAAAATATAGTTAATTTACCAAAATAATTATCAGATTTCAATAATAATAATGGCACTTTACATTTAAATATGATAATCCTACTAATATTTTAACGCGAAAGTTTGTGAGGATGTTAGTGTGCGTGTGTTTTTTGCTCTTTCACGCAATAACTACTGAATGGATTTTGAGGAAACTTCACAATAATAAAACTTACATATCAGAATAACACATATGCTATTTTTTATCATGGGAAAATATGCCATTGGCAGGGCACAGCTACTCTGTTAAAAAGACTAGTTTCCTGTGTAAGAAATCCAAGCATTCAAGTCTCAATTTCGTCTATGTTAATCTGATAAAGCGTATAACTGTGTTCTCGGCACTACTCAGAAATACTAACTACTAATTTACATTTAAATGTAAATTCATACAAACAGGTTCCGCGAATTGTGAGAAGAGTACAAATGAAATTCACTGGCAGTGCGGTCTTACAAGGGGTAATAAGGGCGTAATTAGGATACAAGTGGTTGTGCGAATAGCCATGCCTTTTGTAGACTTAGACTACATGTTTATTTTCATCATAGTACAAGTGAAACCAGAAATATACATGAATTCTTTTTACAACTTGATCTTACCAATTACTTATTAGTTTAGTTCAGTATAAAGTAAAGTCGTTCGATGTCTGGTCGATAAAATTTCTTATGCGTCTTTCAAAAATATTAAAGTGATTTAAAATGGCGTTTATTTGAGTACGGCGAATATTCCCCCATTCGCTTTAATTCCGCGTCGTATTTTTTGCTATTCGTAAAATTACCCATTTTCTTTTTAGTCTCTAGGATCATTTTTTCTTATTCTAAAATTTCCATACTTAAAATTTTCTTTTATAGTCGTAAATCATATGTTTAAACTATAATGCACTTTATTACTATCATCATTCTCTTTCCCTTATTACGAACTTTTTTAAACCCTATATAATTTATAAACCTATTATAAATAATATACAAATTTGAAAATTAATTATAATATAAAAAGACAATTTCCGTTGTGACTTTCGCAAATAGTTTATTAATATCCTTACCGATTGTATGTTATTTGATATGGATTGATCTTGTCCTGGATTAAAATAAATGATTTAAACATATGACGCCATAGGTTTTTTATTGGACAGGTTTCTTATTCCTCAGAGCAGGGATAGATAACATCCGAAGTTTCCACGTATTTTAGACAGAAGTCAATAGATCTAATATTATCTTGTGACTACTCATTCACAAGACAACAATTGCATTTATGAATGTTTGTACAATAATTACAATTGTTACTATTATTCTTATCATGACAACAATAACTCTTTAATCGCTACTTACCGAGAATTTATATAGATAGAGCAATAAAAAATAGTTAAATCTAAATTAATATTTCCACCAACAACAACGCCAACACAAAAACCAGGCATACAATGCAAGAAGAGCTGTCATAGTTTTTGGTATGAGCTATTGATATCATAAATTTTGGTTGAATGTGAAAATCTAGACTACTGTATATATTATACGTATATTTTCTATAAATCCAAACTATCTGTTTTCAACTGAATGCATATGAAAGGTATTTTATGTCGAAACAATCACAATGTAATGATGACAATCACATATCCAACGTAGTGTTTCTTCAATATTGCCCAATTAGTTTTTATGTTGGCCGATAACTCAACAACGTGGCCCCATTGTGGTCACGCTTGCTTGAAGAAGGTCTCCTAGAACGCAGGCCTCATTTCAAAGATATCATCATATATATTAGTTAGTATATTTCATTTTGAACCAACGGTTCTCAATTCGACGCAAAGACTTTTTCCACTTGTTTTAAGATTACTCTTAAACATGGGGCAAGGCACGTAAAAGAAATTACTTAATTTAGGTCATCTTTCTGAAATGAAAAATCCTTTTTTGATTTAAAAGTACATTATACTGACGCCGTGAATGGAAAGAAGAGTCTGTCAGAATGGCTAACAAATTTTAATATTTCTGTTATAAAAATCTGGAAATGACTCTACATTTATTTTTGATAGAATAGATAGATAGTTTTGATAGAAGCTAAATATTATATTTAAAGATAATTGTATTAAGTTTAATGAAAATGGGTAGAATAGAAGTGGTTTCTTCATAATTGTTTTGCCCTTTTATCAAGGCTGAACCAGTTCCAACCAAATCAATCTGATATCCAATAAACATGCAATGCCGTTGAATCATCACAGAATCATCAATTGATAACTGTGCCAGAGCCTATTTAAAATGCGTCACCGGAAGATGGGCTTCTTATTCAATGTCACTATCATTAGTCCAATATCATATTGTTCTAGTATACCTTCATGAAAAAAGTTCGCCAGCACATCCAATTTCATGTGTGACATATATTTTTTTTTAGAAATTTGTTTGTCACACACACCAAACTCAAAAAGCAATAGAATAGAATACCAAAACGAAACTTTTAATCCGTTATGGCCGATCTTATTGCTCAAAGCAAGCTCGTACCTTGTCTGGGTGGTTTCCATGGGAAAAATATCCATATCTACTCGTTAAAGTATCGTGTATATCAGATGTCTAGCTTCAGTATCAAAAGCATAGAGCTTACCGTATAACGACTACACACGTCTACCCAAGCGGTGGTGGTGATTTATGAAATATATTAACTGTTGGAATTGTTCTACAGTAAATATATTTCTCAAAAGCCGTGTTGACTAAGTGGGAGGACACTCGACTTTCATTCCGAAGGTCGTGGGTTCAAACACCGCCACGCACCTCTGGATTTTTATGCTTGAGACATTTATGTGCGCTATAACACGTGCTTTAACGGTGAAGGCAAACATCGTGAGGAAACCGGGATGCTCCAAGAATTTTAAAAAGTTTGAAGGACATGTGACATTCACCAACCCGCACTTGGCCAGCGTGGTGAATTAAGGCCTAATCTCTCTCGCCTAGAGAGAAGTCCCTGTGTCCCAGCTGTGGGAACGTTAATAGGGTGATGATGATGAAATATATTTCTTCATAAAACGCGTTTCAGTTTAATAATTATAAAGATATCTTACTAACATCGTAAAAATAACTAACAATTATTCCCTGAGTTAATCACCATTTTTTTAAACGACATATACAAGTAATTTGAACTTTACGAAAATTCATTAAAAAACGGTTTTTCTGTATACCGGTTTGGATTTTTTTTTTTTTTTGTGGGTGACAAAATCGTTACAGGTTCAAGATTTAATGAGACAAATTAAGTAGCCCATGTCATGAAATGGGCAATTCCTCGATTGACATTATTGACATATATGACATATAACATGCATTTATTGATAAGCTTATTGAGTCCCATTGCAGAGCAATATACATATTAATTGATTATAAATAACCATTTATAATTATTTAATAATAAAAATGATGTTACAGACAGTTTATTTTATGGTCGCCATCAGTTAAGGTCGTAGAAGGGTTTTGTAATCCTTGTAACGGTTTTGCTGCGTAAGTCAAGCTGCAGCATACCAACATAATTAATTCCCAAGTCGAGTGCCGCAGTAAATAGCTATAACAATGCATTGTGAGTTTATTTTCATTACTAATGACGCGTCCCGTCTTTGCACGGGTACAATAATATAAATTTTCGTCTTCAGTACTGCATTGGTCCGTTAAATAAATCTATGTCTTTGCTGACCTATACTATGGGCTGTAATAGTAGTTTTTTTAATTGAGGATAAATATAAGCATTACATAAATTTTTTAAAATTTTTTTAATTTGTAGTGTTGTCCGAAATAAATGAATTTTATTTTTTATTTTTTATTATTTTTTTATAAAGTATATTTTTACTGAATAGATAAAACTAAATCCCTACATTTCTTTAATTATCTAGATATGTATTAACAAAAGCTATTAGTAACTTTGTTGTTTTTTTTCAGTTTACTGAAAGTACACCATTATTTAATTGTTTACAGTAATTTTTGTTTCATTATCAATTATCACTTTTTACAGCTAAACCGCTGTTGTATGTTGCTAAATTTCACAACTTCTTACTTTTCTTACTTGATTAAAATCATCTCAACTAGCAAAAAAAAATTTTATTTTAATTGTACGTTGTGAATTTTCTACCACTCGTGCAGTAGATAGTGTTATAAAAACTCACTATTGTCGAGAGATAAACACTAGTGTTGCTTATCAAGCAAGGTAAACTCAAGGAGAATTTCCTAAGTATGTTTTCAAGGTGCTAGATAGCACAAAGTAATGCGTCACTATAACTTGATCTATGCGGAGAATGCCAAGTGGAGACAGCACAATGAACCCTTTGTCTCTAATCACACTATGACACTCAAAGATTCAAATTTTTACTATTTATTTGTCAACAATAATGGTTAAAAGCGTTGACTTCGAGCACATGACAAACATTTTCCGTGGCTGACTCAAATATAAAAGTTTGTTAACAAACAACAGCGGACACGGCGCGGCGCGACTGTGTCCATAGGTACAAACTGACAAAAAATATATATATTGACAATGCGGCAATGGTTAACGTATAGAGCAGTCGCGGTCTATATTAATAATCATTGGTTATTTTATCCGGAAATAGAGCTTGTTAATGATATAAATTATAATATCATCAAACAAATTAAAAAAAAATAAGCACCTTCGTTAGTTAGATTATTAAAAAAAATCGTATATATTTTTTTCCTTAAATTAAATTAATTTGAAGTTTTGCTTGACGTAACGCTTTTAGCCGATTTGTGATAAACTTATATGTCACAAGCCCCCACTCCCTAACTTTATTGCATTATATCATAGCACCTTCTTATTAAATTGTTAAAGCGAATAATAGGTGTCCTGTATTTTTGTAAGGGCTTACAGACGGACAAAACAGAATACCTACTTTTTTATACTGTCATCATGCCTATTTCTAGTATATATAACCTCCTTGTACTGTTTTTTTGTGTGATAGTATCACTGTTTTAGGTGTTGTACCAAAAATGTCTAAATCTTCTCTTCTAGGATGACTCTTTCTATAACTGAAAATCCGTAACTTACTTTAGAATATCTAAGCAAACTCACAGCGGTAGCGCTTCATTTTGCACTATGCCAAGATTCCATCATAATGTACCTACTCGTATCTTGAGTTAGGAAAATTGTATTCAAATTATAGAGGGTGCAGTGTTAACACCCAATAAATGCAAATAAATCGGAAGTTCGTTTTAGTAGCCTACCTATAGAATCAGTTTTTTTTGCTTTTCCTAGTGATGTATACAGTTAACGTATACTCATTTTGCACACTTATCGGGTTTTAACATTGCACCCTCGTTATACGTATAAGAAAAAATAGTGATGATACATCTCCACGTGTTTATTGTAAGATACATTCATTTAAGACATGGAAACATAGCGTCTGAGCCAGCTGCCAGGGTCAATTGACTGACCCGTGCTAACCTGACTAATTTAAAAGTACTACACTTCTCGTAAGATAGTGGAAGGAAGGGCGACTTTTCTACATGGTCAGTTAACAAATTCTTGTCCGTCTGTAGGAATAAAGACCAAAGAATGTAGTTTTTTCCAACTGAGAAATTTATAGGTTTTTGATACTTGAGGTTTTGAGAAACAGTTGAAAACAGTGATGACGTGATTCATTTAAAAGAGGAAAATTAATAATATTTTGTGTTAGTAAAGTTACGTGTTCTAAAATCTTGTACTCGTAGTCTGTGTGTATATAAATAAAGATATTGACATAAAATGAATACTATGCAGTTATATGCCTTTGAAAACAAATTTACTCAACTAAATTTTAACATAAGGAACACGAAAAACATATAAAATATTTTAGTTGAAATCCTTTGATTTCTAACAAATAATTAAGGGCCTTTATAATTAAACAGTGGTTAAAATATAGAGCTATTTCGCTTAGTCGCATGTAACAAAGCGAGATAGCCCTTGGCCTAACTATCCATTGCATATACTCGGATTTACAGCAAAAAGCCCTAAGTGTTATTGACACTAAAAAACATCATCATAAACTCACATCAGTTTTGAAACTCAGCTACAGCGTTGCTTATATCATGAAACAGATGCTCCAACACATGCGGGCTACCACGTGTTCCATCTTCAACGCAATCTGGGTTGAAACATCCTGAGAAAGTGCCCTTTTTTTGCACAATTCCCCTATGATTTACTAGATAAGCTCTTGAAATGCAACTTGAGCATCCGCTTGCTTGGAATCTTGCGACAAAATCTGAACCTATCATGTCAGTGTCATTCTAAAAGAAAATTTCAGAATATTGTATTACGGCCGTTGAAGCATTTAATTAAAACTCGATTCGGGACCTCATTGTAATTTTACCCTTGTAGATCCAAGCCTAAATAAGATAATCACCACTACACCTCTATACCACTTCAATAAAGTCCAAATCTAGAAACTAAACATTGTTCATTTACCAAATTTTTTCATTAATGGTATTATCGAAGCCGTATTATCTGGGGTTATGTTATTATTGAATAAGTTTCAGTATATTTTCTAGTTAAGTACAACCCCATCACTAGACCTTTTTTTAGAATTGGTGCTCTTTGAATAACTTTGGAACTTTTCAGCATGGGACTTTTCAGTATAGTGCTCCAATTGAAATACCTTCAATTTCTTTGAACTTTAATACAGTTATTTGTGTTGTGAATGATGGTGGAGGAAGACGTCGATTTAATTCAGAAATAACAAACTTATTTTGTTGTCAATACCATCAAAATAATGGTAATACATATTTTCAATTTCCTGAGAACTTTGAAGAGTTTAAAGGACATTATATGTACACCAACCCTATGTTAGCGCGTTGTGAATTAGGGTTTAATCTGATCAGTGAGGATTTAAAGAGGGGTGTTTCTGCATTGCAATATTTTGGTATTACAGTTTACACCAAAGTCATAACTTTATCTTTGAAATGAGTAGTAGGGTATGATAATAAATATAACCAGTTGCAATAACAGTATCATGTCCATGAAGTGTCGGGTTTTACGCACGGTAACGTTTATCGATATCCTATATAAATCTAAATTTAAAATTTAAGAAAAACCCCCGATTCCAATGCCATAATATCCTTAAACGTAAAACAACATAATATTATGTAATGTGGACGCGATGCGATTTCATTTGATACCCCACACTAGTATATTTGCAGATTTTCGGTTTTCCTTACCCACTCTCACCCCCATAACTTTTCAACGGCACAACCGATTTTCATGAAACATGTCTAAGAACACTCGCGCCAGACTCACCTTTCATACAAAAAAAACTAAATTGAAATCGATCCATCCGTTCGGGAGCTATGGTGACACAGACAGACTGACAGACACACAGACAGACAGACAGACAGACAGACACGTCAAACTTATAACACCCCTCTTTTTTGGTCGGGGGTTAAAAATGAATTTAAAACTTTCCAGTGCGTAGACTTTCTTGAGCATAAAAGTTTATAATCTCTAATCTTTCTTTCAAAAGCATTAATAAATCATAAATAAATAATCCGGACAGTACACACAACCACATCTTGCCCTGAGGTAAGTTAAAAGCTTGGGTTAAGGGTACATATTATATATATATGCTTTCAGAACATATCAACACTTGACCCCTCGGCGAAAATCGAACCAGCTACCTCTTGCACCGCAAGCGGACCTACGCCTACCGCTGTGGCAGTCGTGTTTCAAAAGCATTGATAACATTATTAAAGAGAAAAAATAAACAAACATTTTTGCACTATTTTACAACTTCATAACTAACTCCAAACACTCTTCGAGTGTTTTGTAATACGAGTAGGTACAATTCACCTAGTTATGGAATGCCGACTTTTGTCGAGGTGTGCTTTAGTAACGGCGTGCCGACTTTCGCTCTCTGCCAACTTTTTCAGTAATCAATACAGGTATACGCGGAGTGCTAACTTTTTGTATGCAATTCATAGCATATTTAGCTTTCATAGCTTGAGAATGGCGTCGGTATTCACATAACGCCGTCTATATTGAATTTGTATGCAAAGATCAGCGCTTTGACGACTATTCTAGATAGGTCTAGTATGTTTTCGCGGACTGCTAACTTAGTGTACAGTCAAGAAAATAAATCTAATTGTTTACAGTGGAATAGTAACTTTCGGGGCTTGTTTTTTTGAGACTTTGTTGTCAGTTTTCTTTTGTTATTACTTTATGGGGTTATTTCAACAATGGTTATTTATATCAAGTGCTACCGTTTTGTTTGTCTTATTTCGTGTTACTTCTAAGAATTATGTACTATATTAAAAGTTATGGAGAACAAAGAAATTCTCTTTCATTCTATTCTTTGTCACATGTGACAGAGCGAATTATTTGTCTCATTTTACTCGCACATAGTTAAGCAGGCCCTAAGTGTCACAAAATTCGAAAGAAGAAAAAAAAACTTATTTAGAACTGTTTTAGTTAACTGTATGATTTTTATAATGGCCTATTAACAAATATATGCGATTACTCTCATTATAAGATTGATATCAACACCAAAGAAAAGAAAGGGATTTCTTTTCTTCGGTGTTGATATCAATCTACCCAGAATTGGTGAACAAGGAACTAAATATAGTTTTCTGTTTTGTGGCGTACATTGTAGGACCGATTGTTGTGAATATAACTAAGTATGCGGTCACCGGCTTCATTGTTGCGTTTCATAGCATCCACAAACAATAGAGACAGTGCTAATTTCTAATAGTTACCATCTTGGTATTAAATTCAGAGTTTATATTTTTTTCTCATTCAAGTATACATTTTATTTTTTATTATTTATTAAAAGTCAAAGGAAAAGAGTTGCATAACAGCTGCATAAATTTATAATTTATTTAGCTGTTGATTCAATTTGTACCATTCGGAGGTATTCTTAAGCATGTGATTATCTCTTGGTTTTTGATAAATTATTTAATGATTTAAATATCATGTTTTTGGGAATTCGTCAGGGAATATATAAAAACTTTATTTTATTTACTTACTTTTACTAAGCATATATGATTCATTATTTAAATCGCCTTCATTCTAATCTTAAATACATTAAAATACGAGTACAAAATAAAGAGACATTAAAATACAGTGACATAACCATCTCCATCTCGGATTAAAGTTAGACATTGGTTTATATTTAAAAAATGTCTAACTTTAAGAGCTATTAAGCTCAGTCACATGTGACTAAACGAAATGTCTGTCATAACTAACCATTGACTCTTATTATATCTTAGATTAATACTTTAATTTATTATATAATCATATGCGCATAGGCATTTACAACATAATTTATATATTAACAACTCCACTTCATTATCAGGAGATTATGTTTATGGTAAACTCAACAGCATTAACTTAACTCTGGATTTTGCTAGAGATATTTATGGAAGGCAAACATCGTGAGGAAACTGGCATATACTGAGAATATTAAAAAAGTTTGAAGGATATCTGACATTCACCAACCCGCACTTGGGCAGCGTGGTGAATTAAGGCCTCCTCTCTCTCGCCAAAAGAGAAGTACCTGTGTCCCAGCAGTGGGAAAGTTAATAAGGTGATGATGATGAAACTTAACAGCAGTTCTATTAAATACTGCCGCCTATTCGAGATAGGACGTTTTAGATAGTCCGATCCATATAAGCCGGTAAATTACGTACAGTGAAGTATTTACAACACATGCTACCTTATAAATTAATATAATAGAGTTACATGCCCACTATTTGTTTATAATAGCTTAATTTATGCGGGCCGCGTTAACATGACACAAAAATATTTTTAAGAATTTGCTCCCATACACGGCGTTGACGACCGTCTGGTTAAGTTAATCGATATTTTGGATTTTCGTACTGAGAGGTTTTTTTTTCTTTTATATCTAGAGGTACATGCACCTAGAGTTTTGCTACTTACCATATTAACAAGAAAGATAGAAACATTGAGACTATGACAAATAGTTAAATGGTTATTCACATAATGATTATTGCTGGTTAAACTAGTAAAAGTAAATAAATAAAAAATCTATATTGTAATTTTGCGGACAGGACTTAGCTAGCAAGTGTTGAGATTATAGATAGAGGAAAAAAGAAACAAAATAAATAATAATGTTGAGCCGGTCCCGCAAATTATGGGACAAGGGCAGAATGGTAAAAAAATAAATATAAAGCTACTTAGCAATGAATATCTGCATGTGTTTCGGGTACCAGTCATCTGATATTCTTAAAAATATATATATACAAACATATAGATGTTTTTTATTATTAGAATTACAAACTAAAACTGATATATAATGATGCTGTATGTAATAAGCATTAATGTTTGGCTACTCATAGAATACACAGTGATGATAAAGTTGTAAGTTATAAGCATAAAGTTGGTCGGCTGGAATGCAACAGCCATGTATGTTCGTAAACGGGCACATATGTGCGCTGTTCCCACTCGGCGTGGGAACCGCGGGCTCGCGCCTCTTTCACAGCGTTTTTGTTCAGATGTGCGACGCCTTATTTTCTTTTACTGAGCGAAGCATACTACCGAATCGGTTATGAACTCCTGGTAGTAATTACTTGTTCAGGTCGTTTTTATTTTGTTGAACTCGTTGTACCAGGTACCAAATCAGTTATGAACTCCTGATACCAAGTACCAACTAATAACGGTTGATATGACGACTATGCAACTTTGTATTTTATTTAAATAAAAAAAAAAAACAAGTTCACATTTGCACTGCTTATTAAAGTCAAAAGTGTCTAATCAGTAATTTATTAAAAGCTATCTTATAGGATCTTTGCTTAGAAGCCCTTAGGTTGGTGTAGTGGTTAAAACTTCCATGCGAATAATGGAAGACGTCGGTTCTTATCCCGCATTTCGCTAGTAAGCTACGTAACTTCGTCTTAATTTTTTCTACACAAATTAGAATATTATCTACTTTACTTAGAAATTAAAAAAGAGGCACAAAAAGAATTAAAAGTATATAATTCTTGATAAACTAAGAAATACAAAAATTATACCCTTGTAATAATTTTTGTATGTAGAAGCTACAAAATACATTTCGTCATACCTGCTACAAAGATATTTTTATTAAATACTCAGAAATTACCCAGCCCGTAAGGCTTCGCGCTCATTGAAGTAAAGTCTGTTTCAAAACATTTTAGTCAGTTCAGTTCAGTTTCTTGTAATTGGACTTTGCGCTTGAAGCGACAATTTGCCAGTGTCGAGTTAAATAAAATTGTAAAGTGAAAAAGATGTTACTCAGATGAATGCCATTTCGCGTCCGCAAACAAAAAAAAACGAGAGTATTCCACTCACTAACTACGTAAGAACAAACATTTTAGTCTCAACACAGACTTGTCATTGACAGTGCGCGCGGCTTCATAATATATTCTCTAAGATGGTCAATGTAAGATGTCGATGGTCTAAGTCAGTCGCAAAACAATTTGTCTTGGGTCAGCGCTTAGCTTAAACCAGAAATAGTAGACAACTAGCGGCCCGCCCCGGCGTCGCACGGGTATAAAATTTTCCCGGAAAATATACGAATTTTTCTCGCCGTAAAAACCATCTTATCTCTCAAGTTGGATCGAACTGCACATGGTGTGCGAATTTTATTATAATCGGTTAAGTGCTTTAGGTGTCCATTGAGGACAAACATTGTGACACGAGATTTTTATATATTAAGATAAACTGTCCATAATAAAAATGAAAATACAACTGTACTACAGCATCAATTCCTCATAAACAAACACATTAATATCTTAACACGTTAAACACAAAAAGGAGAATATCTTTCATAAATATCTAAATAGCTGAAACACAAAAAGAATCATCTCGTCAGGACTTTCATACTCTTCATATGCTAATAACTATTATACGTCTCGTCGTCTATAATACTCCTTTCATGTCAATGGGTACGCGCATATTCTTCCATCCATACATCCTGAGAATAGGTGCAACGCACTGTAATCTTGCGAGACTCAGTGCCCGCACGCACTCGCTAACCAATTCGTTACTACGAGTTACGAGAACTATTTCACTTTGAGTTTACTGTAACGTATGCCACAACGGCAATAAGTTTAAGTAGTTTCAAGTGAATTAGACACTGGCAAGAACAAGAACTGCAAAAACTCAGCTGGCTATTGTAGGAAAGTAGATGCGTAGAAAATTTTAGGTGACTAGTTATGATAGTTATTTATTGATAATATACACTGATAAGTTACAGGGTTTTTAAAAAGTTTGCATTTAATTAATAATAGTATACTTAAACTTGGTTATTGGTTAAACGGGACGCGCGGTTGGTTTCTGGATTTTTTATTCAATTGAGTAACGCACAATAATTGAAGATACTCTATGGGAAGATTATGTAAATTCTTGTCCTTTTTGTAATGCCTCTTCATTAATTAAAACCGTCGATCCAGCCCTTAATGTTTCTTTATTCAGAGCTAACCTGAATAAGTCTTACCTCCTCAATATACCTATTTTATATCAATTTTTAAAATGTTAACTTCTTAGCCAAAGAATTGCTAGAAATTCATGGCAATAAATTGCTTGAATTTTCTTTTTATTTCTTCTGTATTTCTTAAGCCTTTAAATGCCGAATGTTACTCAACATATCCTCATCCACATAGACAGGAGAGATCATCTCATAATTTTAAACAAGTGTCAATTAAAACTTCGATAGAAGTTCTTTAAGAAAAGTAGTTAGAAACCAAAAGATAAATAAGCAGTCAACTCGTGTACGTCCATCCATCGACTTTGATTTGAATGGTTTTGTTTGTTTATGGAAGTACTGGCGTCGTTGGTCGCTGTTTTTAATCCCTTATCGACCACCAACAGCAATTCAGCATGGGATGGACCACTCATTTCTTTTGCTTGATTCCGATGTGGACATTCTGAGGACGGCTTTTTAATTTGGATATCGGTAAACTCTTTGAGAACTTAGTTATCTAAAGGCCTGCTATTAGTCAATGGTTTATTTATAGCAATCAAGTCAACTGACAACTGTCAGTGACTGACTGACCGAGACTGCTCTTTATTTTAAGCATTGGATAAGTCAAGTTTACTCAGAGACAGTGAAACAAGCCCTTATTATGCATTAAGTTACGCTGGTTGCTACCAGACAATTATATACAATAAGCGAGATTTCAGTGCAGATTCTAGTGAAGGTATTTGCTAGAAATATTTTGGAGGGCTTTGTGGAATTTTGATCAGGCGCAATAATAATTGAAACCAAATATATATTTTATTAATTGTCACACGCATACCTGAAATGTCCATCCGACGAATGATTTTATTAAGTCGTACAATAGCGCGTTAACTACTGGAATTCAATATTCTATGAAATAAATGGTATTCAATCGAATGCGTTGGCAACATTTTTATTCAAAATACTTTTGTAATAAACACAGTTGGTTGAGTGAAAAAATCTGACATCGGGAATTCTTTTCAGTTCGTGCGTTTTGATTCAATTTGATTTCGCGAATGAAATGTTCCATTCGCAGAAACTGAAATAATTTATTTGAAAGCTTCTTGCAAAAGCTTATTATTGCTTATATATACCACTGGTATAACTGTATTTATTTAGCAGTATGTAGATTGAACAGTCAACATTTTATGGAACCATAAATTTAGTATGCGAGTCGCGCGTCAGAGAAACTAGATTTTTTTTATTATAATCTGGTACTTAAACAACCTATTGGAAGTCAAACCATTATTATCACTATGGAAACTTACATGATTTTAAGCTTTTGAAATAAATGGGTAATATAATATAAATATTTCCGGACTAATCACACAGCATCACCTAACCACAAGCTAAGCAGGGTTTGTACTATGGGTGCCAGGTGACTGATATACTACAAAGATATTTTTTTGTAAAAACATACATAGAAAACACCCAGACCCAAAACCTTAAAATGTAGATCGTACAAAATCTGGTACCGCGGCGGGAATCGAACCGCAACCTACTGCGCGTCGAGCGGTCTTTCGACCACAGAGCTAGATTCATCGTATTAGTTAGTTAGGTAGACCCTCGTGGTCCCATTACTGGTAAAATGATAAAATAATGGAACCACGTAGAGACTATATTCACCGAAACTTTAACCTTTAACCTTTCCCGATATGTCATTCTCCTGGACATATTGGGAACTGGACAGTAAAAAATCCAAAATATTGGAAAAGGTAAAAGGTAGTAAATATCAAATATAATATATATTATTTTTCTTTCAATATGACTTTACAGCACAGTTCTTAAGAAGTGACCTAAAACTGAGAAGTCAAGCTCCTTTCTCACTTCCGGCCGGTCAGCACACCGGATATTACAGATGTCGTGAAAGGAAACCAAATCCTGCCAATTATAATGCAAATGTTAATGATAAACACACCTTTTATTCATTAAAGTATTTCCGTTTTATTTTCACTCGTGCTACAATTTGTATTACGCTTTTAAAGTTTTATGACAGCATGTGTCCTAGCAGATTAATTGATATGAATGATATACTTTATAAAATAAACGGAATATCTAGGTGAAATGCCCTAGGCTATTAAAATTCCGGTAAATACCCCGTTAAAATCTTAATAGTATTATAATCCGTTGGTACTCATTGTATATATAATACTAGCTGACCCCAGCAAACGTTGTTTTGCAAAATGAAAAATAGATAGTAGCTGATTCTCAGACGTACTGAATACGCATATAAAATTAGGTAAAAATCGGTAAAGCCGCTTCGGAGGAGTACGGTTACTAACATTGTGACATGGAAATCCTACTACTATTATAAAGGCGAAAGTTTGTAAGTATGGATGTATGGATGTTTGTTACTCTTTCACGTAAAAACTACTGAATGGATTTGAATGAAACTTTACCACAATATAGCTTATACATCAGAATAACATATAGGCTACTTTTTACCGCGGTAAAATATCAGTTTTCGCGGGAAAATCAATAATTGCGAGTGAAGCCCGATTTAGATTAAATTTGGCATGAACATAGCTGCTTTCCCAGTAAATTACAAAGCTGCTTTTTACCGCGACAAAATCCCTTATTACGCGGTTAAAGCAAGTAATAATATAAACTAAAGATGAATCCTATACTATTATAAATGTGAATGTTAGTTTGTTTGTGACGCTTTCACGCGAAAACTACTCAACCGATCATCATGAAACTTTGTACACATATTCTTGGAGGTATTAGAAGTAACATAGGATACTTTTTATCCCGGGAAAATATGTAATTCCGCGGGACAATACATTTAAACGCGGGTAACACCGCGGGGCACTACTAGTTTTATATACATAGTACATCGGCTAGTACACCGAGCCGACTTCGGCTACAGTGACCTTAACTTTCTTTAAACTAAAACTATAATGACGAGTGTTTAGCTCTCATGTGGCTTATATACCTAATTTTAGCAACAAACGTGCGATCGCAAAATGCTCACGTTAGGGTACCATTAATTGTAGTTTATGTTTGAGGAGGTCACGGTTAAGGTCCAGTTCTCGTCTTCTTTCTTCTTCAAACACATGTACTTTTTTTTATTATCATTGTATTTAAGTCGTAATGGCGTGTTACTGATAAGTGGATAAAAGCACTAAGCTGTGAGTGTTCCGTTTTTTTGGTGCATGGCAGCACAGTCTGGCAGCTCTATGTATCGGTTTGTTGTTCTATATGTTTTGTGTTTGTGTCTGTCTATTTATGCTGTCATAGGAAGCCCTTTCACGAGTTGGAGATTACAACTTGTTGTATTACCATGCATTATTCACAACAACAATTATTTCTTTTTCTGTATAAACATATAATGTAATCTCCAACAGTTGTAAGTGGCAACTCGTGCTAGGGCTACTGTCCTGTTGTTTATGTACCAAAATAAATGTATTTCCAAGTTCCTTTTCTCATAAGTTGAAGCTGACTCTCTCTGGACTTCTGGTTAGTTTGTTAACTTTTAAAAACTGTTGAATAAGATATTAGTTGATCTTCGTACCTTTGACCGCTTCTAGGATTATGTTTAAGGCTTCAGTTTCAGAGTATTTTCTTTCTCTTATTATTTTCTTATAGTTAGCAAGCATAATTATTTACTGGCTCAGTCAAGAATGCAGCGGGTTTTGATTCTCTGTGAATTGTTTGTATGTTCTGCACGCACTTTCTCCTTGTTCTGGATGCTGGATGGATATAATAAAATATCAATAATTTAATGCCTATTATATTATTATTATTATGTGACATTCACCAACCCGCACTTGGCCAGCGTGGTGAATTAAGCCCTAATCTCTCTCGTCAAGAGAGAAGTCCCTGTGTCCCAGCAGTGGGAACGTTAATAGGGTGATGATGATATTAAGTAAATTAGATGTCTAGTAACTGTAAAACAAGCTTAGAGCTTACCACGAGCCTAGAGGGTGTTGTGTGGATTGTACAGCAATAATTATATATTTATACGTTCTCGTTTTTTTACATTTTATGGACCTTCTAAGATACCTCGTCCTCCTGTGTTCAGTTAAGATAAATAACTCCACGGTTGTCAGTTGTACCTTAAGCATGTACCAATATAACCTTGTTTTGTAATACGAATATAAAACACATTTACAGTAAATATTATTTGTTAGAAATCTGTCTCTATTACTATGTTAATAGTGGTTTAAATTGCGTGTTAGTGTTGTGGTATGTTAAAGGTTTGTGTGACTCGGAATTCGAATCACGCGCACGATAGCTTGTACACTCCGCTTGCAGAATATCCGAGCTTTAGACCTTACATGGTTTGCATTTAGATGGTTTCGGCTATTTTTGGTTCGATCCGTATAAAGTGTTTTTGTAAATGATTGGTAAAATTGCTCAAATTTTAGTACCCTTTAAAGCGCTAAAGAGGCTCAAATACCTACATCATTTCAGCCGTGTAGGTCGCGCACTGTCGCTTATAGGCCACCTCAAGGGTTCCCAGAAGTTTTGGTTGACGTCCCTTATCCACCGTGAACTCGAGGCCTTTATGGCTAACTAGCTGTGCCCCGCGGTGTTACCCGCGTTATAATGGATTTTCCCGCGGAATGACGTTTTCCCGCGGTACAAAGTAGCCTATGTTATTTTTCAGGCTCTAGAGATTCTGTGTACCAAATTTCATTCAAATCCATTCAGAAGTTTTTACGTGAAAGAGTAACAAAAATCCATACATCCATACTTACAAACTTTCGCCTTTATAATAGTAGTAGGATAATCTGTTTTCATTAAAATATTTAACTTTTCACATCTGACTTATAGGAATAGATCGTTTGATGAAAAATTTGAATTAGGCGTAAAGAGGTGTATTGCTTGTTTTAACTAATTCAGTTATATTAGCCAGAAATAGGAGTTAAGTCTTGTCTTCCTAGTTGACGGACGGTTGCGTTTGATTCGCGGACTCTATTCGAGAACTTTATAGATACCAAATAAAAAATGATATAAAAATTCCTAGCTTCTTATGTTCTTATCTTCTTATCTTTCAACATGGTCTTTTTTTCGTTGGATAAGCCTTTATTTGACCACAATCTCACCTGATGTAAAGTGACGATGTGGTCTAAGAAGATGGGGCATGAAGACCAAGGAGGTCGAAAGGAACACAAAAAAATCGCTTCACGCACTGGCCCAGCCCGGAGCGTGGTAACAAGCCGCGGTCGAAGCCTACCACCAGAAACTGTTCTTAGCACCACCCGGAGGTCACGTGTAAGCATTCAGAGGGTTATCACTTACGGACGTGAACAGAAAAACCTCCAGCTAGTCCAGTAAATGGGCTCTAACTTTACCATTTTAAGCTGAGGGGCCGCCATCAACGCGAAAATTTTCTACGATGACTTATTATATGTAAAAATGCAGGGTCTAAATCCCTATAAACTTTACTGAAAACGTTTTACTCATATCTCTCAAAGTTTTCGAGATATTAGAGAAAAAGCATTGTTTCGATCTAAACCTGCATTCTTAGGGGAAATTTAACTTTAATTAAATCAGATATTAGTAAATTAAATTAATGTTTTTTTTAAATGTAGTTAGCTTTGTTTGCAATTCAAAATAGTAAATAATAAGTTCGTTTACACAAATTGCACAAATCTCGCGGTAATTCGCGCACGAGTACTAATTTTAACTTAATTATTTGTGGGTATACCCAAAACGTAAATGAATATATCGAAAAATTCACCTATCAAAGCATCGAATGTAGTAGTGTTTCATTAGCATACCGTATTCATGTAATATCGAGAAATTCACCTAACGAGTCATCGAATATGCTACTGGTAGTATTTCATTAGCAAGTCGTATTAATTTGTTCTATGATACGGTAGGGTTGGCGGTCAGTACACGTATGACAAATATATGACTATTAATTAAAGGCACGTGCGCCTTCTTAATCACGTTCACAGCGCTAATTTCTATGTTCTAAACATAATACATACAAACATTTATTCTATTGATTCAACATTGACCAACAGTACCTAGTGGTCAGATTATATCTATAGGTCGATCTTGGTGTCGATATTTAATTCAGTACCATACATAAACTTTAAGCATACAAAACTAAAAAGACGGGTTAGCTTAGAGCACCCGACTTTCATTCCGAAGGTTATGGGTTCAAACCACGGCGGGCTCCTCTGGACATTTCTTCTTAAAAAAATTATGTACTTTTGAAACACGTGCTTTAACGGTAAAGGCAAACATCATGAGGAAACCGGCATGTTCTGAGAACTGTAAAGAATTTGAAGGACAGGTGACATTCACCAATCCGCATTTGGCCAGCGTGGTGAATTAAGGCTTAATCTCTCTCGCCAAGTGAGAAGTCCCTGTATCCCAGCAGTGGGAACGTTAAAAGGGTGATTATGATATCTCTCTTTTGGCTATTACAGGAACATAATAGGGTGTTGATGATGAATATTGTATAAATTCTGATATATTTATAATTATATTAGTTACGCTATTAACGCCGCCGTGCTCTTTACATGGTAGAAGTAAAGACAAAGTGCATTATTTCATGTGATATTAAAATTAAAAAGTAATCTCATATCTAACAGTGCCTTTGTCCGGTAAACTTTCAATATCGTTATAAATTGCAAAAATTTTCGCATCTCGTAGATCAAACGCAAGTTTTTAAGTTCTCTTCCGAATTTACTTGTAAGAATTCAAGAGTGCCTGGCGTTTGACTCGCCTTAACTTGATACTTTCAATGGTACCATTGCGAATTCTTCGTGCGACATTTGAGACGTCTTCTTTGAACAGTTACATAAAAATATGAGCTAGCTGTCGTATTTATAAATAAACTTATAAAGAGAACTTAAGCTGTGTGCTGTATGCTGGCTTTTTAGTACGAAGACTACCATCGAATTTACGTCGCATGAATGTAATGAGGACTAACTTTATTTATAAAAGAGTTTTGATAGATTGTTTGTTTGTTGCTGCAAATTGAAATTGAAATAATAATTATTAGACACAAAATTTACAAATATTTTTTTCTATTAACCCTTAATTTGCCCGAACCACTTTTTTTTTAATTTAGTAGTTTTCTATCGATTTTGGGGGTGCTAAGGGATAGCTAAAGACGGAAATAGTACTAAAAAAATCTCTTATCAGTAGTTTTTGAGATAAGGGGTGGGTACTATGCTGGACATTTCTAAATCCCCTAAGATGTAATTGTTTGTTAAATGTGCAGTATACTACACATTTTCTAAAAGTGTTAAAAATGGTTTCAATCGATGTGTTTAAATAAAAAACTAATTTTTTACTTAAAATATCAAGTTTACTAAAAAAAAACATGAAATGCCACATTAAGTAATACTTAATTATCTTACTCAGTCTGAAATAGGAACACAAATCTATATGTATGTTGAGTTTCACCCAATATGTTAATACAAGCTCTTAAAAAATAGCATGCATATTATATTATAGAGATTATGTTCACATTTGCGACTATTTCCCTTTGGGCTCTTGTAATCGGCTTTGTCAATTCCTTTCCTTGAGGGTGCATGTGGTTCATTAAAAGACACGACGGGAGAAGCAGTTGCAATGGCAGAAATGGAAGGTAATTCACAAGTGGGAGACGCCAATGATGGTAAAGAGGACAAGCTTCTGATATTTTCATATTCGATCCGATACTGGAGTTGGGAAAACTTTTCTAATAGCGGAGCTTCATAGTCACTATTTTCAATGAAATCTGGACTGTTTGGAGAGTTTTCATTGAGCAAATCCAGCCGTTCAAAGGATGAATCTAGAGAAAGAGCTTCTGAAGAAGATCTATACTTCTCTATTTCTTCCTCGTCCGATTCGGTAACATCGCCTTCCGATGACGCATTAATGATGGGCACAAGTCCAACAAGTTTTTTGCCTCTTGAGAACTTGTAGATGTTCTGAAAGTAATAAAAAAATAATTACAATCTAAATTTATATATTTGATAATTATAAAAAACAGAAAAAAATATAATTATAGCCAAAACATATTTCAGTACTTACTTATACTTACTGTACATATAATATTATGTTGTTTTTAGTGATATTATCTAAAATTTTTAGTAAAATTGAAAAAATAATTAGTAAAATCTAGTACTTTTATAAATTTATCTTGTTAACGGTAAACCGAGCAAATGTCCAGTATAATACACATCGATAACAATATCATTTCACTACTTATTTAGAAATGGGAAGAATACTGGACATCAATATTTAGATAACAATAACACAAAAAACAATCATTTTATGGACCTTATAATTATATGTACCATCGCTAGTATTCAATGGAAAGAGTATACCTAATTATCAGACATTGTCATCTTACAAAAACCATAAGAAAAAAATCACTTACCGAGAGCCCGCGCGACGAGTCCTCCCCCCGGTTCATGTTGACGGCCACTGACGAGAATCCCGCTTTCGCATGATCTTGGTGATTTTTGACAGGAATATCAAATATGTGCCAAAAGCACTCAAATTAATATTTGAGGCGGGAAGCGTCCGGTTTTTAGTAAATATTTTTTGAAAGTTGATGTACGGTATACTTCACAAATCTAAATTAAGGGTTAAACTACAAATAAATACTAAAGTAAAACTTACCTCTATAAGTAAATGATAGCGCGGTAAAAATTTCTTACATCTTAAGAAGACCTTAAATAAACGATTATTAAATTAGTCTATGATTTAAACTATAATGTTATTTCTATTAAACTTCATAGGTCATGACTACGAGTATAATAGTGAATCAAAATGATATTACATTCTAAGCTATGTAAAAATCAATAAGGCAGCTGATACATACAATTATCAAAATTATCCAAAAATAAAATAATTATTTACTTACTGGATTCCGGTACTGTTCCGGTATTGCTCGAATGCGAAAACCTTCATATTGAATCACTCTACATATTTCAGATAAAAAAAAAGATATAAAAGATTCGTTCAATACATTTTAACTTTAACTCAAACATAAAGACAGAGTGGCAGACAGTGCCACTCTGTCTTTATGTTTACAATTTATGCTTTTTTATATATTATTTATTTATTTTTTTCTTTATGCTTTATGTTTGATTTAAAGTTAAAATGTATTGAACGCGGCGCAGGACTTATTAATTAATAATAAATATAGATAATAAAACAAAATCCAGAACAAAAATAAACACAAAACTAAAACTCTGCCAAGCAGTCTCTGTACAAGATAATGTTGTAACCCAATTGTCATTCATTTGATTTTTGTGCTCGCTCGAGTGAACACTGGCCTTATTCTTTACAACCTATTGTTCTGAGGAGCCGATAATGCATCTGTGTTCAAATATCCTCTGGAAGGCAAACGCGAAAATGGCGGCCATGGTCATTATATATGTACTTTTACTTAATCTTACAAATTGATATGTGAGTTTTGAATGAAACCCAAATAGTAAAAATATATTAATAATAAAACCAAAAACCCGATTGCAATGTTAATGAAAAGAAAAAAAACATGCACATGTATTTTAGTAAAACTATGTATTTCCATACAAAGAACTAAATGAACTATTCTTTCTTCTTTTCAGTAACATTGCAATCGGGTTCTACCCATGTCATCTCATCCCATTTCTCAAATCCACTTGAAATATTTTTCCAAACTCCACTTATGTTAGGTGCTGAAAACGTTATAGTCATAACTTCATACTCTTTCAGGCAGAAAAGCATTTTAACGCGAAAAAAAAAACTAAATTCAACAAATAAACACATTAAAAGTGTCTAAAGTTAAAGTATTTTTTTGCACTAAAAATTCTTTCGATTTGTAAGAACCCATATACTTCAAAGAGTGGTAAAAAATCATTGACATTTTTAAAAAGCTCACTAGTAAACGGGTTTCATCATTAATTCCCGTTTTTGTATGAAGCCGCTTCTGGTGACCGCTATATAACCGGTAACGTGTTTTACTTCCCAGACAATTGCTACTTCGCTCCCATAGATACCGTTGGACGGGTGGATTAATCGATAGATAAATACCGACTAAGTTGCAATATGGAGCATAGTTCACATAATAACATAACACAGTTAAATGATTAAAAAAATTTAAAAGTTCTAACAACAATCTTTCCTGTCCATGTAGGCCATGTTTTGACTTTGACTTTGACTTATGTGACATGATTTGGAAGTTTTATATTAGAATTCTAGAAGTTTCGCTCTTTTGTTGAAGATATCGATATATATACAATACAATACTCTTTATTGAACACAAGATTAAAAAAAAAACACAAAAATAATTTAAAAGTCGAAATTTGTGAATCATTGGGCGACCTTAGGATATATATGTAATTATAAGTTATCTGTTTACCAGTTACTAGTTTTGGATATATACGTTTTAAGGATATTCCCGTGGAAAAAAATTAGCCCTCGATAAATAAGCTATCTAACAGTAAAAGAGTTTTTCATTATCTGACCAGTTCCTTACGCTCCTGAGATTTGTTGATAACATGATTAATTTTTATTTGAAAGGATGAATGTCATGTGACAAAAAGAGTGTAAGATATGTGTGTTGATGGATATGTGGGAAGAGGTAGACCAAAGAAAAGATGGATGGACTGTGTAAAGGATGACATGTGTAAGAAAGGAGTGAGTGTTGAGATGACGTGTGACAGAGGAAAATGGAAGGAAAAAACATGTTGTGCCGACCCCACGTAATCTGGGATAAGGGCAAGAGAATGATGATGATTAATTTTTATTTAACAACAATAAATTCGTTTTGTGTCAAGCTAACAAAAACCCCTAGCAACAATTGGAAGAAAATACTGATTTACGTCAAACTTATGTAAATCAGTATTTTCTTCTAACCGAAATTCAAAAATTTTTGACGCTCTGTTTAAAAAAGATTTGTTATAAAAGTTCAGTTGTGAGAATTTTAATTTTCAACCCATGGCGTCGTCGTTTATACCTGAATTTCTGGAAAAAGCTGGAGATTTTTACGAACGAATGCATCGAAATCTATTCAATGTATTTATTTTTATACTCGGAAAACGCACTGATGAAAGCTTTTGCTAGCTTCTAAAATTCAATCTGACGTACCTTGAAAAATACTCACTGTTATTATATGGTTTATACATTAAATAAATAAACAATCATGGAAATACTAATGGTATTCCCACGATTTAACGTACGAAGATTTACCTGATTCATTACTATGCTTAATTTTATTATTACTTGCAAGAGGCAGCGGGTTTGATTCCCGCCTAGGGGTCAAGTGTCTGTATGTTCTGTAAGGACTTTCTCCTTGGTCTGGGTGTTTAATATGTTATAATAAAAAAAATCTATATATGTATGTCTACTATAAATACAAGTGCTTGCAGAACAAACAAACAATTTTTACCCTCGGCGGGAATCGAACCCGCTACCTCTTGCTCTGCAAGCGGACATTTGCCCACCGCGCCACCGAGGTAGTCAAGTTACAAATATTTGTCTGTTAATGAAGACAAGTCCATGTTCACGATGATTTTAGCGCGCCAACGCGTCACGAATCATCTCCCGATAATGTAACCGCACCATCAACTCTATGTTTGTGACTGGGAATATCGATACGACGCGAAGTTTTCGGCCGAAGACGATATTTAGCCTGGTCGGCTACAATAGGCGAGACGACTACATAAAAAAATAGTTATTCATAATTATAGTCATTTATTGATAATATAGATTACCTATGAGTCACAATATGGGTTTTTAACGTGATCGCCCAATGCCACAACTATTCTACTTAGATAGACCGTCTAAAAATACTGGATACATATTTTTTTCTACAACGATTAAGTAAAATAGTATATAGGTAGTTATAGAATAAGTGTAGCTATAGTATGTACATTAATTTGATTTATTTTATTTTTTTCTCTCTGACTTATCATAATGTGCACATTGCCAAGCCACTCTTTTTTAACACGTCTCTTGTATGTTTTAATAATCTCATATGACGGACTAATTATTATTTTTAGTCGTCTCGCCGATTACGACACTTCTAAATTGCGTAGCGCGCAACGCGACATATATCTTGGTCCGTTATTGTAGACAAGAACATCGCGTATCGTTCAAGATGATTTTAGAAAGAATCTTCGCCCGCTTAGCCGCACTATAACCGCTACTCAGGATTAGTCCACAGCATTCCGAGAAGCAGAAGCTAGTTCTCTTTAAGGGCACCTCCCTTTATAGTAACTGGAGTTAGTATTTACAAGTTTTTCTCTGGGTAGCGGGACTCGGCTTATAAGTACAGCACTTTACATCCTGCGTTTCACATTTTACACTATAAGTTGTGTAGACTTAAACGCATCGAGAGATGAAACCGGTTCTTGAGATGGGCTTTAACCTGTTGTTTATTTGATGCGAAAGTACAGGGTATTTTTCTTGGGATAAAATGTTTTTTTTCTAAAGTGAGTTGAGTGAGAGTGAGGAGAATTTTGGAACCTGAAAAATATTTTATGTATGTTATTTAATTGATGTAATAACTGATAAAGCTATGTTGTTATATTAGCTCCATAGCTTAGTATAAAACATTGGAGCGAACTGTCAAGACAATGTTATTTCCTTGATATTTTTTGTTTAAGTTGACCTGTCCATGTAGGCTATGTGCTTCTAAGGAAATAAACGTTTTGACTTTGATGGGAAAGTACAGGGTATTTTTGTCTGGGATAAGCTGGGTTTCTTCTAACATCTTGATTTTTGGGTTAAGGTTATCTGCATAAGAATTCTGAAACCGGAAAAATATGTTACCTACTTATGTGCCACGGTCATTTATTTTTGAGTGAGAATTTAGAAAGACAAATAATTTTGAAACCTTAATAGTATTTCACTTTTTGTTTCAGCTATTAAGTTTAAGTACCAAGATTAATTCAAAAAATATGTGTTTTTCAAAAAAGTAAGTTATTTAAAAATACCTTACAACCTACTTTTTACATAATAGGATTGTGAAATGATGTTGATGACTATAATATTTAAAATATATTTTACTCTTTCAACATCCAATTACTGGAGGGATTATACGGTACTTATTATTAATATTACTTCTACAGAAGCACTCTTTCTCCGTTGCCACGGCTTTGACACATTACTTCTACTTTTATATTTATCTTAGGTGTGCTCCAGATTATAAAGCTACATAATAATTTTATTGTCTGAGTGAGCTTAACTCAGGAAGGATATGCTAAATATAATTTCCATAATGGATGCTATTAATAAAAAAGGAAAGTTGCTGCTACATTTTCCTGTAAAATTTCATAAACATATTGCAGGCAGGCATTAATTATCGAGGAGCGTAGACTCTTTTATAAATAAAAATCAAGGAATCAATACAGGTGCAATAACGTACCTAAATTATTAAAATGCTTGCAATATTGAGAATTATATGCCCTACTTACGAGTATACTAAGAATCTTAGAAAGCCATCTAAGTTCACCTCTATATTTCTTGGTATTTTGAATTTAATTAGATTTATCATATTTTCTCATCATCATTATCACCACCCTATTAAAGTTCCCACTGCTGGGACACAGGGACTTCTCTCTTGGCGAGAGAGATTACGCATATACATACATACACGCTGGCCAAGTGCAGGTTAGTGAATGTCACATGTCCTTCAAACTCTTTAAAGTTCTCAGAACATGCCGTTTTCCTCACGATGTTTGCCTTCACCGTTACAGCCCGTGTTTAAAGTGCACATCAATTTCTCAAGAAGAAAAATCCAGAGGTGTGTGCCGGGATTGAGCCCACGACCTTCGGAATGAAAGTAGAGTGTCCTCCCACTTAGCCAACGTGGCTTTTATCATATTTTCTAGATTCAACATTTCATTGCAGCCGTAGGACAATCGTGTTTTATGGAATTTCCCCGCAGGATCGACGTATTTTACCGCAGTAAAAAGAAGCCTTCCTCAATAAATAGGTTATCTACCAGTGAAATAATTATTGTAATTGGACTGGCCGGAACCGGAAGTAGGCCCTGAGATTAGCGCGCACAAACAAACTCTTCAGCTTTCTAATATAAAAAAATAAATATTTCCGGACTAATCACACAGCATCACCTAACCCCAAACTAAGCAGAGCTTGTACTATGGGTGTAAGGTGACTGATATACATACATATTATACATAGAAAATACCCAGACCCGAAACCAGAAATTGCAGATTGTACAAAATCTGGTCCCGCGGCGGGAATCGAACCCGCAACCTCCTGCGCCTCAGGCGGGCTTTCGCCCACCGAGCCACAGAGGTCGTCATATAGTATGAATAAGGCGTATGACGTCCACCAACTAGATGGACTACCTGACCTTGAATTCTGCTGGCTCAAGATCGATGTAGGCCACTGCCAGCTGAATTTACAGGAAATCTTTTATTGATGCCTAATATCCAGTGGACGTTCTGAAATGATTATGATTTAAAAATCTCTTCTAACACAATTATTTTTAGACTTTCCCGAATCACAGCGTCCTTTCGTTGTAGTACAGTGTGACTTTGAGAATGTTGACACCGTCAATGTATTGTACGCAGTAACAATGTACCATGTTTTGTAAATTATCCGCGTGTGTTGTCTTTCCATGTGTTTTGGCATTCGTCTGCTGTAGATATAAAGCCATGCGACACGTGATAAATTATTAATATTTAGCCAGATATTGTCAAACTAGGATCAGGACGTATAGTGTTTTGACGAAAAATAACTAATTAAAATTCTACCATTTGATTGAAATACTCAAAAACGATTGAACCACACAACATTTTAACTTAATGGGACAACTTTGGAAGCATTATCTTCATAGATAACAAAATTGGGTAGAGATTAAGTTCCGAGATATGAAACGTAAAGTCAAAGTCAAAGTCAAAAAAATTTTTTCCTTAGACGCATATGAATACATCGACAGAAAACGATAAAATAAAGATACGCAAACTAAAAATATGTATATAATTATTTCCGGACATTCCGTACTACAACATTTATACTCGTAGAGCCCAATTGTTAGCTCTAATATTGTGTTACAGGGACTAGACATTGATATTATTAATACACATTGACTAGATTGACTAGACATTGATATTATTACATTAATAATTATTTTTTATTAAACTTATAAAACCGGAGAAATTAGAAAGTGCTTGCAGAACATACTAACACTTGACCCCTAGGCCAGAATCGAACCCGCTACCTCCTGCACCGCAAGCGGGCCTTCGCTCACCGCGCTACTGAGGCAGTCTTAAATACATATCTGTTAGAGGGAAATCTAAAAAAGTTTTATAAGATCATAAAAAAAAATTAAAGCCTACAATCTCACCTGATGTACGGTAAAGATGCTGTATATGGAACATGAAGTCCTAAAAGTCACATATTTACTTTTCTTAGGTGTTACTTAGTATTTTCATGCATTTGATTTTAACCCTCTACCACCTACCACCTAATCTTTTCACATAACCTACATACGCCTCACAGACGGGCGAGTCAAAGTAAAGCCGCATGTGAAATTTAAGGACGATAGGTATGATATCTTAATTGAAACCACTTATCAAAGTCACAACATATCAAAGTATTTTTAAAGAAACTAAGTTATATTGTGGTAATCTTAATATGTTTAGAACAACTCTTCTCTGAAGCTTAGAAAAAATATTGTTCAAAATACGAACAGCTTAACTTTTTGCTTAACCACAGCGACTACATGTATAGTACTGAGGTACAAGACGAAAAGGTACCAGGACGTACGAGTAGGTACGCGTGATGTGCGCTTAAATGTTACCGATATTAATTTCCTTGCGTCTGTGAGACGGTTGTCAGGAAGTTAAGGGTTAAACTAAGAACTGAAATATTATAAACTAACCACGCCATGGGGTTGCCCGAGTTTAATGGAAAACTAGTAGCCTTTAGCCTTCCTCGATAAAAAAGGCTATTTAACAGTAAAATAATTTTCTAGAATCAAATCAGACCAAGTACTTCCTGAAATTAGCGCGTTTGAACAAACAATTTATTATTATACCACTGCTTCAGTGGCACGGTGGGCGAGGGTCCGCTTGCGGCGCAAGAGGTAGCGGGTTCGATTCCCGCCGAGGGTGAAAGTGTTTGTATGTTCTGCAAGCATTTTCTCCTTGGTCTGGGTGTTTAATATTTATAATAAAAAATATCTATATAATGTATGACTATTATATCAGATATCTAGTACCCGTAACACAAGCTTATAGCTTTCCACGGGGCTAGATGTTGTTGTGTGCATTGTCTGGAAATATTTATTTATTTATTATTTATTTATTATGTATATATTAATATTAGTATAGATATAGTTTAATAATTCTGTATATATATTATGATGACTAAAACAATTGAGAGCACCCCCCAATTAATCATCACCTATTTACGTTCCCACTGCGGAACTGCTCTCTTAACAATAGAGATTAGGCCTTAATTCAAATTAACTAATTACTTTGTTAGTAACCTAACCTTATAATTGTTCCTAGTTTGTTTATTCCTATGGCAATCATTAACATCCGCGCCATTAGACATGGGCCATCCTCAAAGACTTCTATCTACTTCTTCAAATCATCAGCTGCTTAAGTTACTTACCTTACTTACAAAATTGTAATAACTGATAAAGCTGTGTTGTTCTATTCGCTTCTCAACTCAGTATAAAACATTGAAGCGAACTTTCAAAGCTTAGTTCCTTGATATTTTTTGTTATAACAATTTAGTTTTATAAATTTTAAGTTGACCTGTCCATGTAGGCTATGCGCTTCTAAGGAAATAAACGTTTTGACTTTGCTTTTGACTTTACCTAACGTAACTTAGTAGTTGAATTTAAAAAAAAATGAGCCTAGCCTAATATTAAGTTCTTTGTTTGTAAATTTGTGTGCCTATTTAAATGTAAATTGATCAGGTAACTTGTATCAAAATAACATCTGTCATGTAACACCAATAGTTCCTACACATGCTCTGCTTAGTTTGGGGTTATATTATGTGCAGAGTCTAGAATATTTATATAGTTTCGTAATTTATGATACTTGAACCTAATCTATAATTCCTAATATAAGTAATTAGTAACTAATATCATATCTTGTTTGGAAATTTTATAAAAAAATGTTGGAACTAATGTTTTACCTACCTAAGTGTATTTTTGTGTGTTGTAGAGAAGTTCCTATTTACGGGTATTCAACAATTAAAAATATTGTCATACTTTCAATTCTTTATTAAGCTCGTAACAACGGGATAGAGTAGGAAACCACTTTTTTGAAAATAATGTCATTATTAATATTGAAATCAACAAAACTTAAAAGGTTTTAAACAGTCCAAAATATTGATAATAATTTTTAAACATTTTCTTTTAAAATATTCACCAAAGTATTTCACAAAGTAACATTAATTATAAAAACTCTGAAAAATAACAACAACTTCCTATTATCTATATTTACAAAAACACTTATATTAATATTTACAATATTAACTAGTGACTTTAATTTAGGAAAGAGATGTAATCTCATCTTACACCCACATTCTTTGAAAGCGGTTTTTTCCACGTTTTAAGCTCCGCTGAGAAAATTAACTATGTAAATATAGTATTTATTTATAACTTCACAAAATATTCACCATTGTATTTCACAAGGATAATTTTAAAATCTCTGAAAGATTACAACAATTTCATATCATCTGTATTTACAATAACACTTATTTGAATACTTAGAAATTTACTAGAAAGGATAGTCATTTTTTTTAAATAATAAATAGAATTTGATATTTTCTTAACTTTATAAATAATAAATAATTTTTGACCCTGATTTAGAAAACAGATGTAACCTCATCTAACTCCCACAACCCCTGAAAGCAGTTACTCCACCTCGCGAGCTCCGCTGAGCCATGCGGCAACTTTTCCATAAAACACCACTTCACATCATGTAAAATATTTTTAGTCCGAGGCAGCATCATGTGTTGCAGCGCGGCAACTACGCAGGCATCGTTGTTGCAGAGGGCTGCTCTATCTTTTGGATCGGACGTGTCTATGAGCAGCATCCTATGTAAAGGTTTCGACGTTGTCAGGTCATGGCACCATTGTATATGTACTCCTGTAAGAAAGTTATCTTCTGAGTATCAGATTATAAGGACGAGATCATAAAGGGACAATTAAAAAATGGATTTCATTAACTCTGGTATGGTGGGCAGGCCTTTCAACATAAATAAACGGATATATATGTCCAGTTATTTTTAATTTTATGCAGTAAAATGCCTAAAAAGTGTTTAGTTTAACCTGAAAAGCGAGGTTTATCACTTATTCCAACTGTTGAAATAATAATGATTATGAAACATGTCGTAAGAAGATATCATCGTCGTATATCGAAAAATAATAGTTTTCACATGAAAATCAAAACTAATACGTTAATAAATTACCGATACGGAATTAAGCGTTTTACAAATTGACTAGAAAAATCGCGAACTTTCGATGTGATGTGAGGCTACGCTTAAATTCAAAGACAACACTTAAATTAAATTGATTATTGCAAATATTACTTACCACCTTTTTTCAATGTCGTGGAGTACTTGTAGATCTTCTCGACATTGAGGCTTTCGGCGTAGCTGCGGTACATGATTATACGGACTCTGAAAATGTTGAATAATTTAATCCATTGATAAAGCACAGTTTACAAACGGTTCTATTTCGATTGACCCGTTTGTTTTACTGGATTATTTTACGGGTGAATTAATTAATTCTAAATGATTGAACTCATTATTTTATTTTATTATGAAGAGATTTTAAAGATTTTTATTTGTAAAACTATTTAACTATCAAAGCCGCGTTTATTTTTGCGGAAGAACTAAATTATCTGTGATTTTCTGGATTATTTTACGGGAGTATGAAATAGTCAATTCTAAATGATAGAATTAATTATTTTATTTGAATATGAAGAGATTTTAAAGATTTTTATTTAAATAACTACTGATCTATAAAAGCCGCTATTATTTTTGCGTAAGGACTAAATTTATGTTTGTTTTGTCTAGATTATTTTACGGAAGTATGAAATAATTAATTCTAAATGATTGAATTCATTGTTTTATTTAAATATGAAGAGATTTAATCTAAAAGATTTTTATTTGAAAAACTACTAAACTATTTAAGCTGCGATTATTTTTGCGTAAGAACAAAATTAGTTTCCAAATCAAATTTTAATAATAGTCACACTTTCGCAAAAAAAAATATTTTATAGTCATTTCATTTAAGTTATGTTTTATTTAATAAAAGTAATTGCAATTTTTACAAATGCTCTAAATTAGGTAACTTACCGTACTCCACTTTTTGCTTTTTTCGCGATGGCGTGAATAATTTTTTTGTGAAATATAAAATACAACGCGATATCTAATGTGAAATTAGCCGCTTTTATCCATTTTACCATTGTTTTAATGCATTCTTGTTTTTTATCGGATCGGGGGCCGTTTCTAATTATACAAGTGCCGGTTTGTCTGTTTAAATGTAGTGTCATCGGAGGGATAGGTTCACTGGGATCCATGTAGGGCCACACAAGTCTGTCGTCGTCCTCCATCTTATTAACTTAGTTGACCATTTAAAATTCACAAGAGTATTTATTATACCGCGCGCGTTTTGAATTTTTTGAGCGCTAGGCGGGAGAGTCTGCTAGCCTGTGTAAGAGCTGGGGTCCTCTGAGGGATTATGTACCAGGCTCCGCTGCTGGTATATATATAACATCCCTTGCCCGTTGTACATGCGCGTTGAGGCCCTAGGAGTTGTAAATTTGGCGTCGGTGTAAATGCAGCTTGTAGACTGCAGCCAATGTATGATTGTGTATTTTGGAATGACTTTTGATACTCAAATGAGCTGTTGAGATTGTAAATTGTTTTGGGAGCTTTTTTCGGCGATTTTTGGGTAGTTTTTTTTAGATGAACGGGTAGTGTATTGGTGGGGATTATTATTTTCGTAGATCGAGATGTCTGTAGTATTTTACAGCTCTGTGAGCGTTCAAGGGCTATTGATTTGACGAGTTCGCGGTTTATTTAGTAGATAAAATTCTAAAAATATGTCGAACGTCATACGCGTGGGTTTTTTATATGATGGGCAGAGAATTTGATTAAATTATGATAGATTATATGGTATTCAATTTAAAAGAAGTAAAATCGAAGAAATAATTTGATAATCTACAATAATAAAAAGTTGTTATGTCTCTGCTTGCTGTCCACCACGCTTTGCTTGCGTTTTTGTCATTTCTATATAAATTTTAATATGAGTATATATTACAAACGAGAATTTCGTCTTTTTTTAAATTTCCGCCCACCCACATGCAACATTGTCTTTAAATAATTTCAATATTCCCCGTTAAATAAGTAGGTGCTTTAACTCGACGTAAACTGGACGTTTCGCTTGCGGCGCAGAGTGTAGCGGGTTCAATTCCCACCGACCAGTCACTTCTGGGTGTTTCTGTGTTTTATAAGTATAGAGTATCTATGACGTCTTGTACCCGGAACAAAATCTTGGGTGTTACACGGGGCTAAATATCGCTGTGTTGATTGTCCAACAATAGTTTTATTATATTTTTGCAGTTTTTCGATGTGTTGATTGTCCAGCAATATCTTATTATTATTATGTGGAGTTTTCTGCGTTGTATGGATTTTCTGTGTAAAATTTTACATGTTTTTAGGTATTATTTCCACCGCGCGCGGCGGCGGTGCGCACAAAGAACGTAAAGAAATAGTATTTAAAATCGCTCTCGCCGCCGGCCGCGCGCTGTCTCGCGTCAATTATGTTGTGGTACAAATAAGACTTTAGGAACTGTAATTAAATTACAATTTTCTTAACGAGCTTGTAAGTGTGTTCCGATGGGCGCTGTTTGATCGGGCAATCTTACCTTATAGTCAAAGAAGCTAAGTTACTCTTTACACTACTATCAACCAAATGCCATGAAATTGGTCAAGGGTTTTCAGGGATAAACTGTAACTCACAGACAGACAATAATTGCAATAAAATAATATTTTAGATATAATTAATTTATGATGTACATCCATTTGAGTAAAGAAACGGTTGTTTTCATTTTATTTATAATCAAACATCCATAATGTATTTAGAAAAAATGGTTTACGTTAAAACTAAGTTTTAAATTTATTTATTCTTAATGTAATAGATTATAGAAAAATACTTTAAACTCGCTGTAAATAAGTATCTACCAAATAATATGCTTTCTTCTACCACTATACAGTTAATAAGAAATTCCAACGTCTTAGATGTGTAGCAAAAAACTATAGCTACCCATTTTTTGTTACATAAAACTATATTCCGTCTCACTCTTCTTATATCTCGACTCATCTCCACGACCGTTTCCAAATGAAATTGTGAACTAAAAACTCATTCATGTTCATTTCAAATCAATTGCTTTAGGTTTACTCGTAATGAAAGGCAACTCTGGCCGTACTACTTATAAAAAAAATTGATTAATCCTTAAATTAATACCTTTGACAAAATTAATACATTGTAATCTTTATGTGTTTAAACAAATACATTGTTTTCGTCAATCTTATCATATATCATGATTTTGTTACTTGTTTAATTTTGCAAGTCTTGTTTAAAAAATTAGTAATTGTTATTGGTTTGCATATTATTACCAAATATAAATAACAAAAAATATTTTAATAAATTGTGGATACAGTCATATTTTTAATTAACATTGCATAAAACTTATAAATATAATGAAATTAATTTAATAAATTCAACAAACAATATATATTAGATAGTACTATATAAAAAACATTAAGAACACAAGGAATTCGAGTAGATAATAATTTTGCTTCATCATCTTCTTTGCTGTCAATAACAAAAGCGAAAGGACACAAATAGCATTATTCCTTATTCCTACTTGTATCCATAATCATTAAGGTTTGTGAGAGGAAATAAACGAATTTATTATGATTATTATTATTATTATTAAATTCTGCTTAAGAAATAAGTAAATAATTAATAAGTTATCCAATTTCTATCCCCAATATTCTGTGTGAAATGTGCCATCGACATGACTGTTACAAACTTATACATCTCTCGCATGTTTGTTAAATATCTTAAACAAATAACTGTTTAACTTACAGGAATCAGGTTCAGCTGTCATGTTTCTGAAACATAATCCGATAAAAACATTTTTACAACACAATCAATTCAAAGACTAGTTGTTGCCCGTAACTTCTTATCTAGTGGCAATCAAGAACTTTTTTTGGGAATCTTCTTAGAAAAGATTTCGACGCGTGTGCTTAGAAATCCTTATTTAGGAAGAATGATATATATGTATATATGTATCGTATAATTGGTGCTGGGCAAAAGCTTTTATATATTCATCTTCCATGTTCGGCGATCTAACTTTGTGACTGGCCATGTTAAATAGAATACGTATTTGAGAACTGGGCGTGTATGTTGCTGGCAGGATTAAATATCAAAATATAAAATACTTATATCCTTTCGTCGTACGCCGGCGTGTTTACCGACTACTTTGATCAGAACAAGGCAAAATTTAACCTTTTTAACCACAAACAATACCGAAATTTGTGATACTCATTATATTTCTCTGCTCACCTATACCCATTTCTTTCTCATTCATATTAAACACGCGAAAGTTTACAAATGTATGAAGGTGCGTTAGTTTTTTACGCTCAAACAGCTTTGGATTAGCATAAACTAGAAATATAGCTTATGATCTAAAATCCGCGGGAAACTACAATAAGCAAACCTCTGCTACAACCGACTTATTAGTTGGTTGTAACAGAGGCGCGCGCGCGGCGCGATAACGCGAACGAAATCGCGAGACGAAGCCTGATCTCGATGCGTTCTCCATTCCGCATAACAGGTTATTTAGGAAGCGAGTCTTAAGAAATCCCATTCATAACTATCCACGGATGGCATAACTAAGTTGGCCACACCCACACATGCGTACACACGACAGGTTAGAAGGCTGTGAGAATGGGAGCTTGTTTAACCTACCGCCGCTCAAACATTTTGATACTTGCATGTTTAAATACCGAAATGGAACCAAATATTTAGTACTATTTTCGCATCAATGGCAAGTTTGTTGTTGATTGTCGTTCATTGATGCAATTTGAATGAGTTTTCGTAAACAATCGTATTTTGCGCGGTTGCGGATGAATCTGTTAATTATTTTTACATTTTTAGAATTGTTTTTGAACATTTAAATAGAATGGAAGTTTTTATTTGTTATTATTTAGATTGATAACGGGATATTTACCATGATTGATTGTCTTTCGAGTTTCCCGATATTTCGGCACAGTTACATGCGCCATGATCACGGTTGAACTGACAATCAATCATGGTAAATATCCCGTTATGAATCTAAATAATATTAATAACCATTATAGTTTCAAAAGTTTTTATTTGTTGTTCCAAACATACAATAATGTAGTATATTTTAGATGGGGCTAGAAAGTAGTCCATAGTTATATGTATTATATACGCCACGGTGTTGTCGTGTTTTATGGATTTAATGCCCAAGCCTTTCTCAATATATCGGTTATCTAACAATAAGATAATGTTACATGGACACACACAATGGACTGACAGTGGAATTTACAATGGACAGTTGTAGCTCTTGAAATAAACACTTTCAAACAAACAAACTCTTAACATTTATAATATTAGTCAGATTTATAATAGATATTATAAATTTGATTCAGTTTGATAACTGTTGACATATGCAAAAACGGAACTGTAAACAGAAGGAGCTCTATTTTAAGAAATTTTATTTATCTTCATATATGGTGTGATCATATAGAAAGTGAATAATGTATTTCATTATTATTTATGTTTTTCATTTATTTGTTTCAGGTATGTTTTGGAAATCGAAAGAAACTGCAATTTGGACAGTAGGTTTATGTACATATTTTTATCGATACGGCGTATATCCAGGGGAAACGCACTTGAACGCACTACCAAAATAAATTAACACACCGGTATTAATTAGGCCTATTTATTTTTGTCTTTCCGGAAGTTGTAGGTATATATAAACATTTTTACATGGAACTTTCCTTAGACACTTATGAGGAAATAATCTGATTTCTGATAACAGTCACCTACCTACATTAGAAACATGATCATTAACTTTAATATGATATGATTAATACAGTTTAATCAAATATAATTTCTTTAATAATAATAGCCTGTACTCTTTCAAACGTCAAAAAAAATATTTCTTGACTCTTTAGCATGATAGTTGCTTTCTTTAGTATTATATTTATAAAATAGGTAATTAAGGTATTTTATTAGTATCTAAATATTTATTTTTATATAAATATAATTAATGTTTTGGATATATATTTGATGTTTTTGTATTATTTCTTTTATATGTCACCGCACCGTCCAGTTATTTGTTGTGCATTTTCCTATTCATCCTTAGGTTGTTTGGAAGAAATTTCT
The DNA here is from genome assembly GCA_929108375.1 of Gymnoscelis rufifasciata. NCBI lineage: Eukaryota > Metazoa > Arthropoda > Insecta > Lepidoptera > Geometridae > Gymnoscelis > Gymnoscelis rufifasciata. The sequence goes on from OV815301.1 coordinate 3,584,933, forward strand.
TTGAGCGATAAGGCCGCCCATTACGTATTTTGTATTTAGCTTTAAGACCCTATTGTGTATTGTTTTATAAAATAATAAAGAGTTATATTACTATTACATATATTTTATAAAAATCAGAGCTTACGAAAATCCTGATATATAAGAAAAAATATTAATAACATTTTACAATATGCGAAAAATATTATACTAATAAAATGCAAGTATCAAGATGCATACAACGTCATATAGCGATCAGCGCATCTCTCGAGAGAGCGCAGGTCACCCTATACCCGACAGATGCTGTGACGAGAAAAAAACATGTTTTTGCCCGCTGTGGGTTCGTTCAACATATGTTTCGGATAAAAGGATATCCGAAGTTTTTTCAAAGTCTGCGTTAGATAGAATCTGCCTTGAGTTTAGACTTAAGAGCCTTCTGTCTCAAAAAGTCTTGAAACAGCACTTGTAACAATACTAAGCCCTGTAAATTATTTCAAAAACTTACATTTTATTAATGTATTATCCACGTCTGCTAGCTTAACTCGTATTAAATCACGATTTTGAACCTAACTGTAGTTGAAAACAAATGACATCCGGTAGATGACATTTGTTTTTAGATGACAGTAGCTAACTACTATTTGTTCTAAATTGAGATTTAACTAACTCATTAAGGGGCAAAAATTTCAATAGATGAACTATAATTATGCCATTAAGCATTCTAGAGTTAGTTTTTATTTTCTTATTGTATTGTTTCTTTGTTTGATGTGTATATTTTCTCTCTAAGTATCTATTTATATGATCTTCTAAAATATAAGGGGATCCTCACAACAATATTTAATTCGCACTCCATCAAAACAATGCCAAATTCCCCAAACTGATACTACAATATGCACAATTTAGACCATAAACGTGTTACCCGGAGCAAATTACGGATATTGTACGTAATAGGGTATCCACGCGTACAAAACTGCTAGAAATTTATATTTCAGGACTGACTGGAAATTTCAATTGATATCCTCTTTGAAGTCCTATTTGATTTTAATATGCGTGTTGAATGTTGACAATGTTATTATGAAAAATTTACAGTTAACCTGAGACGTCTACTTTTCGAGCACAGTTGAAGATAATTAAAATCATAATAAAATTATTATTTTTATATTTGACGTTAAAAGCAGTTAAATGTTGTCTTTGAATGTACTTTAGTATTGTTTTATAATTTCGTAAACCTATTTTTTAATTTAGTAATTCATTTTGGGAGTACATTGAAAATTAATATAAACTTCAGAACAAAGGGCTTATAAAAAATATCAACTAACATAGACAGTTAGAGAACAGTGTCACTATGTTCTCTGTTTTATTTGGGGGTTTTGTTGTTTTCTGAATATCATCAGAAATACTTAAAAACGTTATAAAACTTAGAAGAAAATCTTTTACTGGCCCGTTTTTTCGAATGGGGTGTTTCATTAAATATATATTTATAAATGCATAAATATTGTTATTCCAAAGTCATAGGGTTGATGACTAAAAAAATGATTAGAATATGAAAACAATTGTACATGTTGTGTTGTTTCTTTCACGCATCATCTAAACGATACATTTCATGGAAGTTTCGTGTGACGTAACGCTGTCGTACGATTTGTACTAAATTTGTACGTCACAAGCAACTTTCATGCCCCATCTTACGAAATTAAGTTGTCTCATTCTTATTAAACTGTCAAAGCTAACTGACAAAACAGAATACTAATATTTAGACTAGTTCTCCTACCCCTACATAAACATCACAGTTCTATCCTGCTATGTGGATTATCCAACACTAATTCTCATTTATGACGAAAACAATCAACAGGCAAATGATCGAAAATGCAGTGAGGAACATCTGTTCAAATTCGGGTAACACATCCATTATAATTGGTAGAGCAGCTCCGACACTTGACATTGGGGGAACAATTAAATGAGCATACGGGCTCAGAATTGACCGATTAAGTGAGATGAACAGACTGACCTGCTAAACTGAGCATCTTGGTAAATAAATTAAGGAGATAGATTTACCAGAATGCGGCTAGAAGAAGCTATTGAAATGTATTCAATAGTTTTTTTAGCATGCACTTATAGAGACGACGAATCGTGAATGTCAAAAGTATTTATTTCAAACTTATGGATACACTCTGAATGTTTTAAGGATTTCATATCTTTTTTAAATACCATTGAATACAGATTGTAAGAAACTACACATGAGATTTTTATGATCAATACAATCATAATCATTAATTTAAAACCAAAAAAGAATAATTCGCGCATAAGAATTTACCTCCTGTGATATCATATAAAATAAAATAAAAAAAAATTTATTACTAACGTTTTTTTCTTCGCGAACGCATCCCTTAAGCGCCGGTATACGACTCCTGCAGGCCATAAAAAAAGGTTAAATTATTGACTTGCAAGAGTTTCTTTCTTTTAAATCTTACAAGCTGACCCGTTCCGGCTTAACTTGCGAAAATTTTCCTCTTGAGTCACTCTACCTATTATAGAAAAGGGAATAAAGAGCCATCCAGTACTTTTTGAGAAAGAAACACAGGGACAGACTCAGTGGAGGCCCTAAATTAAAACAAGTTTAGATTTTGTTCAATAACTGTTAAGTAGATTAACGAGAGTAGATTAGTAAGACCTAACGTACGTAGATCAAATTGTATTCGAAAGTTCGATTATTCTGACAAAATCTGATATAAATATACTAGTATCAAAAAATCCCTAAATATGCGCATGCGGTTTTTTGCAACGTATGTTCTATATTACACCCCGCATAAAGTGTGTACCCATCACCCTACTTTAGTCTTGTTTACATTTTCTAATAGTTGGACCGTGCTATTAGAAGATGTAAACAAGATGCCTCCAAGTTTGAGCAGAACGTGCTTTAAGGGCAGTGCTTAGGATTCTAGGTTTATTCAGACATTGAAAATGCAATGTAAAATACAAAGTGCCTTGAATATTTCTAATAGAAAGCCCTTTTATCCAAGTCTATTTTGGCGCCGGGTTTCATTCTAAGTAAAACAATTTTCTAGCTTACCTTATAAATATTAAAAACGTTAAAGTTTGTATAGACTTGTGAGTGTATTATTGCGTTCAAATATCAAAACGGATTGTAGGCTTTATCTGAATCTCTAAGAGTGAGGGCTTGTTTCATCGCCTCTGGGTAAAATAGTCAACGGTTAAAATATAGAGCAATCTATAACAGTCAGCTACTGTCACACACAGTCACGGAGATGGTCAACAGGCCCTTCCTTATTGAATATAAACTATTTTACAAAAAGTATTTCCAAGATAAGGCATAATAATTTTTACATGAACACAAAAAATACATTTTAGCTCTTTACAATAATATTTAGTTCAATATATCCAGTCATAAAAGTAACAAATTAAGGTTTTGTAAAAATTGTGTTGAAAGAAATTACTCAACCACCTAGGCACCTACGCATAACCTCTGCGTACTGCAATGATTAAAAACCTCTAAAGTTATAGAAGAAACCTTTTACATGTTTGAAAAATTGTATTCTGCAAATAAAACTTTGATTTGATTTGATTTAATTTAAAATGTTTTCTCGCACTATTTCTAAGTAATCTGTAATTTAAAACTCTATTGAAGGTATTCAGGAACTTGTTGAACTAATTTATAAAATCAACAGCCTTAATCGCGTCGCGATGTTAGAATATTCTTTAGAAGATTGGAAAAGTTGCATCGACTTTATAACAATTTAATTAGTTTGTACTCATTAAGGACAGCTAATTAGTTTCCGGAAACATTTAAACATCACTCTTTTTACTTTTTATTAGCTTTCAATGCTAGCATACTTGCTTTAAAATGCTTTTATTGCATCAATTGTGACTAAATACTTATTTGCGAAATCCGCTTATGTTTTATGTATTTATTTTTTAATGTTTTTATGAGTATACAATTAAGTCGCTTCTGTCGTGTATTCTCTTGAATCTTCTAAATATGTTACAAAATACTAACCCCCGTTTTCATAAAAATATTTAGCTTATTTTTATGAAAATATTTAGCTTATTTTTATGAAAATTATTAGAATATGAAATTTATATTGCGACATATATACAAACTATTATGCGCAATTCCGTTACCATTTGTGCAATAAGTTAATATTGACTATTATAGGATTTTTTGACTATTAAAGGATACTACGCGCCATTTCGGATCCGTTACAGCAAACAATAATACCAATATTAGCTAAACGTGCTCCGGTTTAGCTAATATTGATGTTATTGGCGACGGCGCCCTGGCTTAATTATTATTGGATAATAGGTACAAGAACCTATTATTGTCACACTAATATACTGCTATTACAGATAATTGACCCTAGTATAACATCTCTAACCAAGACAGGAAAATCTAGCTAAGTAAGCTCCAAGCTCGCGTTACAAACACGTTACAGTGAAAGCTTGAGTGAATTCATACCTAAATTGATCAGTCTGGTTCGTAAGGAATTTAACTTATCGGTCGGAAAGCTTGTATAATAATGAAGGCAAAACACAAGGTTCGTTATTAATGCGGTAGGGCTAAGGGGCCCGTAATCAAATATCTCTCAAGTGATGCATGAAATTGTGCGACGTCGCGGGCGTTGAACTAACGTGTGATCTCTGGAGTCCGGTATCGAGTGTGGCTTGTAGCTTGATCGTTACGCAAGTCGGCCATTTTTTTTATGGTAAAAGTAAGACCTAAGCCTCTTTCTGTTGTAACCCCTTCGTGATGGATAGGTTGTTTATAATTAAGTTATAGTCTATTTGGATCTTAGGCCATCCAATCATAGACTATTGCGGAATAGCGCAATTCTAAATAAGATAATTTCTTTTTTTATTTAGTAACTTATTATATTTTTTGATTTTGTAGTGGATTTGATATTTTTTAGTTCTGGAAATATATATTGCCGAATATTGTTATTATTTTGTGGTTGCATGATATCGGATATTTTTATATATTTATCTTTTTATAACCTTGACTTGAATGTATATAAACAGTTTTGTTTATTATTATTAACTCTATAAGTAGGTACTTTAAATGTGCGATTAACCGCACAATACCTATATATAACGCGGAATTCTGTAAATAATGTTATTAAATTGGTTAAGTTCATCAATTTTATCACTCATTTAAAAAGGCTGTAGCGGAACATTTGTTGAATTGAAAGTTATAAACTTCGCAACAAGATTTCAAAACAATCACAAGTGATATTAAACTTACAAAGAACGCCATCTAGTTTTCTTCAACGAAATAGATTTGAAGACAGCGCCATCTATCTCGGGACTGAAAAGGTCGAATTATTGTTTACTGACTGTTGCCCGCGGCGGCGGCGTCTTCAGTTTGTTTAATCAGAGAGTATTTCTAATCTAAATTTGGAATATTGTAATATTCCAAATTCAAAATACGCTCCAAAAATAGATATTTCGCTGTTAGTAACTAAGATTTTTTACGGGTTTTTTTAGATTTTTTTCATGCATATTTGAGAAATAATAATTCCAGTAAGATTTGTGACACCATATAAAAAAACAACAAACATCCAAACTCTCAATATCGCCTTTATACCATTAAGTAAGATAACAGCGCCACCTACCAATTTTGATAAGAACCAAGTTATAAGACGACCACTCTTATGTTGAAGCAACGTAGTTCATTAACAAGCCACAAGATAGCAGCACTAGCAGTTTATATTTTGTTCATAAGAAAGAAAGAAAGAAAGAAAATCTTTATTGTAAAAATTGTGTATGCTATAAGCTGAAGTTAAAAATAAAATTTAATAAAAAACTTTCAACAGTTGGGTTTGTTCTGATTTCTTTAATCATAATCATTAAGATATTTTCAGTCCATTCTAGAGTATTTTATTTTAAAACTATTGGACTAATATTGAAAAATTTTAATTGATAAAATCTAAATTTAAAATTTAAGAAAAACCCCCGATTCCCATGCCTTAATTTCCTTAAACGTAAAACAATATAATATTTTTAATGTGGACGCGATGCGATTTCATTTGATACCCCACACTAGTATATTTGTAGATTTTCGGTTTTCCTTACCCACTCTCACCCCCATAACTTTTAAACGGCACAACCGATTTTCATGAAACATGTCTAAGAACACTCGAGCCAGACTCACCTTTCATACAAAGTAGCTACGGTGCCACAGACAGACAGACAGACACACAGACAGACAGATACGTCAAACTTATAACACCCCTCTTTTTTGGTCGGGGGTTAATAAGTAAGAAACATGTTAATGACTTGTGACATGGATCAAAAAATATTATAAAACTTTCGAAGAAGACGCAAAATGGCGTTCATCATCTTTTCACTTTATAACTGGCACGCACACACAACTGGACACTGGCAAACTGACGCTTCAGAGTCCAATTATAATAAAACCAATTGAATAGAACACTTCGAAAAAAGTACTAAGGGTTGTATACTTTTTTTTAACAGCGCCACCTAGCGACTTTTTAAAGAATCAAGTTAAAAAGTAAGAAGCCCACGTAAGTCGAAGCAGCATAGTACAGTATCAAGCTGCTAGATGGCGGTACAAACAGAAAGATGTCGGAATTCTATGAAAAGTTTCTCGAGAACAGAATAGCTTGTTTTTATGACATAGACAAAACTGCATTTTTGTTTCCCAACATAATAGGGGTAACCTCATTCCTAAATAAAAATCTAGATTTTTAAAATAATATCTAACCAATTTTTAAATTAACCGGTATTCATACAACAGTTGTGTTTTTTTGTTAAAATAACAATCTTTTTAACTATGTTATTGACAATAATATTGATTTCTTGATAAATCTAACAAATCGATGCAATAAAATCAATGACATCACCACCGCAGTACCGCTTACATGAACGATCATAACAAGAAATTATAATAATGTTATTCAAAGCCTTGTGAAGGTATAAATAAAGTTTAATATTGCACAGCTTTCTGAGTGGAAGCTGGCTAGCTAAATATGGATAGATCTATGAGAGTTACCGATTCATGTGATCGCCATGCGCATGACCCTACATGGTGAGTCTGATTTTACCTGTTGCGAACATGAGCTAGCGCCACGATTTCTTGTTTGTGTCTAGGGTTAAACCTAGACTTTAGTCATTTCAATAAGTTGTTTATGTTAGATTATTTTTTTAACATTGTGTCTTGTCTCGGTTTACAAAAATAAGGGAACCCTTAAGGCCTATTACCTACGCAATTTTAATAGTATTAAGTATTTGTTCTACTTGTTGTTGTTGTTGTTTGTTATACTTACCCAATATTTTGAATGTATTAAGTCCTAGAGTTTCAAAAACACGATTGATGCTGATAGCTAAATTATAGTTCCTGGAATAATGTAAAAATTGTATATAGATGTAGATTTTGTAGATCCCTTGTGTAATGTAACCTAAACACCCTAAACATATGAAAATAAGAATTCATTCTACGGTTAAGGAATATTGATTCATATTCTTTTATACTAAAGTTGAATTTCCTTCGCCTAAATCTATGCTAGAAAGGCTCTGGATAGTCCAACACAGCCTCTGTGGTAACATTGGAATGCCATAACTCAGGCATACCATCTTAACGGTACGTGAGAGCGAGACGCAGATACCCGCAGCTATACAACAGAGAGGGACGGAATACTGACATGGTTGAACGACCGATCAAATAAGATTTGTACGCGGTCGTATGCTATGGAGGTTTTATTTCCTATAAGCATGCGCTGAACCTGAATTTGAAAAATGGCGCGAAATTTTCTAGAAACTCGGGCTACTAGAAGCACCGTATTTTAAAAAGAGCTGAAAGAGTCTGAAGATTTTGTAATTAATTTAATGCTTTATTAGTTAGGACCAACGCGTATCCAGACCTATTATGACTTAAAACGGGTAACATACCATGATTTGACGGTTTTTGAAAAACGGTAAGTCATAATATTGTTAATAACCATGATAATTTAAAAAGTTCTACCTACCCTAGGTACTCATAAATACTATCTACAAATCCTACTGTGGTTTAGGTACAAAACAAAAAAATCTATTAAAGACACTTAAAAGAAAATACAAAACTTAATTATTCATTTTATTAACGGTAAGTTATTGTAATTTTACTTATTTTTAAAGTAAATAAGTTTCATTATTCTACGCTTAGTCGGTACTGTATGTTTGAAATTTATAAAAATGGTAACAAAAAACATCACCCGTACCGGTGGTCTTACATTTATAAAATGACTCTATTTTATTTCATAAGCTAATAAAAATAGACATAATACCGCTTTCCTGTCCCAGCCTATAATTTTCGATGTCCCCAACCACGTTTTGCGTTCAAAAAACGTAAACCTCTCATTAAGGATTCGTAGATGCATGACAGAACATTATAACGAAGATTAAAATACAGATATATTACATACATACTAGCTGGCCCGTTTCGACTTTACACGAGGAGAACAACCTTCCTAAATCACTTATCTACTGCTGAAAACCACGTAGGTAAAGATTCGTTTAGTTGTATTCACAGAAATCGAAATAATGTTTTTTATTATTTATATTTCTGTGGTTGTATTTGAATTTTTGAGAGACAGACTTTATTAAGGGTTATTTTATTAAATCATTTGTCATCGTCTTACAGTATTCGTTTCACAAAATAGATACTTTTGAAATAATTTTTTTTCGACGCCATTTTGTATGTTTTGTATCTTTAGTTTTATATGCTGTGGTTATAACCTCTTCGCTGTCTGTGTACACCAATCTGTCAAAATATAAATTCATCATATTTCCGACCTTATCCCACATCACGTTGGGTCGGCACAACGTGTTTTTTGCTTCCATTTCCCTCTATCACCCGTCAACTCAACACTCAACCCTTTCTTACATTATGTCATCTTTTCTTCATAAATAGTGTGCTAAAAATCGTTTCAGCATAAAACTAAACATTTTCGACGCCATTTTGTATTCTTTGTATCTATACATATACATTATGTTATTAAGCCGCTTCGCTGTCTGTGGTAGAGCCACGCAATACGTAAAAATAAAAAAATCATGTGCTAAAATTTTTAAACACAATTTTGTATTCGAATCTATAGTTCTGTATTCTGTGCCTTAACCACTCCACTGTCTGTGGTAGTTATACCAATCTGTCAAAATATAAATTGTGCGCTTAAAATCATTTCAGCACTAACTCAAGATTTAAAAACGCCATTTTGTATTTCTATATTCTGTAGCTATAACCTCTTCACTATGTGGTAGGTACACCAAGAAGTCAAAATATTAAAATTGTGTGCCATTAATTTACGACCTCTGTGGCTCGGTGGGCGAAGGTCCGCCCGACGCGCAAGAGGTTGCGGGTTCGAATTTCGCCGGGGGACCAGTTTTTGTACGATCTACAATTTCTGGTTTCGGGTCTGTAAGAAAAGTAAAACATTTGTATGTTACTGGGTGTCTTTATGCATCTTAAGTATATAATTACAAAAAAAATAATTTTGTAGAGGTGATGCTGTGTAATTAGTCCGGAATTATTTTTTTGTTTTCGTCTTCTTGCAATCAGTTCACGGAATTTGCCATAATCTTAACATATATAAATCTCGTGTCACAATGTTTGTTCTCAATGGACTCCTAAACCACTTAACCGATTATAATAAACTTCGCACACCATGTGCAGTTCGATCCAACTTGAGATATAGGATGGTTTTTACGGCGAGAAAAATTCGAATAATTTCCAAGAAAATTTTATACCCGTGCGACGCCGGGGCGGGCCGCTAGTTGTGTGATAAAAATCTTCTCAGAATTAACTCACTATTTTTCAATGACATTTTGTATTCGAATCCATCATTAGTTCTGTATTGTGTGGCTTTAACCTCTCCACTGCCTGTGGCCTACCACACTGCCTGTACACCTATCCAACAAGGTGTCATCAAAGTGCATTCTACTTCACAAAAACTCCGCGGCCCGTCTGCCGCTTAGCATTGTAAAATGTCCCATTTCTTTGCACCTCCTGCCCTTTCTCATGAAAATGTAGACACCACACAAGTACCGATTTGTAAAACCGATTCCGTGTTTTTGTATTCAGAGTATACATTTGCATTTTAATGAATAAGGTCAACATTGTTGTTGTGTAGTTGGATGGTATTTTGGTTACTAATATTGTGAACGCGAAAATATGTAAGCATAGAAAGTAAAAATAACTATATTGACATAACAATAATTGAACAAAGATAATTATGGTAACATGACCGGCATGTTCTGATAACTTTATAAAAGAGTTTGAAGGACATGTGACATTCACCAACCCGCACTTGGCCAGCGTGGTAAATTAAGGCCTAATCTCTCTCGTCAAGAGAGAAGTCCCTGTGTCCCAGCAGTGGGAACGTTAATAGGGTGATGATGATGATGATGTTTGCATGATATGGAACGGATTTAGGATTACTCGGAATAAAGCATCCTACGAACTATACTACATTCTGAATTACTAGCACCCCGATACTCGCTCTTTTTACCATAGAAAAATATAATCGCCTAGCACTTTTAGCTTTGCTTAGGTTCAATAAATAAATAAATATCTCCGGACAATCCACACAACAACATCTAGCCCCGTGGTAAGCTTGTGTACGGGTACTAGTCATTTGATACTCTTAATATAATAGACAAAAATACGTAGATATTTTTTATTATACCTTCATAATAAACACCAAGACCAGACCAAGGAGATTGGTGTCAGATAAACCTTAAAACAATATACCTAAGTATAACATGCACCATTTGTGTCCTGCATACAAGCTTAGAGGTTCATCCACTAGATGCTTCGACCTTCGCTCGCGCCGAGGTCATACAAAAACATGCACAGACCCTGTAGACATACAGACCAAAAAGTAAAAATCAGAGGATCGTGCGTTCGGCGCGTCGGCCCCACCAATTTGTAAGCTAAAATAAGACTAGGTGTGTCCCGCGGCTGTACTTAATACATGTTTCACCTTTCGTTTTAGTGTGAAATCGTGGAGTAAAATACTGATGTTGGAAAGCAACGTGTAATATCTTTACGTGTAGTGAGGTATGGTAGATCTTTGGAATACTTCAAATGTTACTATAAAAAGTTTATATTTTTTATATTATGGTTTAAAACCGGCGAGTTTTCCGATATTTCAACTGTTGCAAGCGTCATGATCACGGAAAAACTTTTACCCGTTTAAAGTAATTACTGAGAATGTTGATGCATTTATGAATGAGAAAGAGACACCCCGTATTCATACAAATGTTTTACTTTTCTTATCAGACCTAAAGGAGGTTAAAAGACCAATAGATATTATACAATAGAGTAATATGTTTTAAATATAATGACTGTAGTTTACTACTACTATTTATACAATAAGTACATAAGAGGTAAATTTAATCTTTATATTGTAATGAATTGGGATTCTATATTATACCTAATTATTTTCTGAATTTTAAGTTATTATCGCATCAATATTGACTTATAATTATGAATTATTACCATAAAATGACTACGAGTATCTGACTATCTGACCGTTTGATAAAAGATATTATTCATAAACCTAAATTAGTGCTGAAACTGTTTAAAACGGTTAAATAAAAGTGCACCACCATTGTTTAATGTTTTAAAGTCGCAAAATAAGGTATAAATTGGCTTATTGTGCGTTTTAGCTAATTTTTAATTTGCTAAAAATAGCAGTTTTATTAATACGAGCGTTAGTATTTATCAAAACGAAAATTGTTATATGAAACTATGATTGTCACTCATTTGTCACTTTGGCTAAAACTCGTATGCTCTGATTTAAATAGATACATAGAGTGAACTTGTGTCGGGTCAAATACCTAATTTTAATTACCAATTGACAAAAAAAACTACGCTTGATTTTATCTCTTTTGACTTTTCTCCCAATTCCAATCCTTTGAATAATAATCGTATGGTTCGACCGCGGGTCTAACAAAGACGAATCTAATTTGAGAATTCATTGGCACAAATGTAAAATGTATCTTACCTCATTGTAACAAGAGCTATAGACTTTTCACAATAGAATGGATATAATAAACACCATAACCATATCATTATCGAAATTTCTGAGGATCTAATAGTGAGATTATTTAAGTGTAGCTTTAATTTCGGGTTTTGTAACGCCTTGGGTTACGAAGCTATGCCGAGAGAGATCACTATACTTTTGATTTATTAAATTGTAATCTATTTATTACGTGCTGCGCAAACTTTTTAACGCTTTTAAGGAACTTGCTTATACAATTTTGAGAAGTTGCTTAGTTTTAAATCAATAAAAATATATATTGACATTAGAATAATTGAAATAAGTTAAGATCCCTTTGGATTCTCCGATAGCCTATTACAATATTTGTGCATATTAATAAACCTATATAGATAAGAAGACATAATCGTGTACCTAAGAAGTGAATAAGTATGGCTGTGAAACATAATATTTATTTTATCATTTAATTAGTTAGCTTTATTTTATAAATAAATCAAAATAGCGTATATAGTGACACAGTAGGGTTAACTTCAAAAAAGTTTAAGAAACAAATGAATGAAAATGTATCTAGGACTATTTCCCATCGATAACTCAGAGCCAGTTTCACCATATCCGAGTAAATTGGACAATGATTAAAATATAGAGCAATTTCGCTCAGTCGCAAGCGGCAAAGCGAGATAACTCTTGATATAATTAACCATTGATTATCAATTATCATACTCCGATTTCGTGAAATAAGCTCTTAACCATGTTCTTTAGAAAATTACATAAACGAAATCATTTATTTACCCAGTATTTTTTACAAATAGTTTTTGAATCCATTGGTACTCCAATCCGTACTATTAAATTACAAAATTAATTAGTTGTCTTGCTCTTCTATGAGGCTTTTCGGCTCGGAAAGTAATTTTAGAATTATTATTTAAAAACATTTGCCTCTGCACTTACATAAACGATCTCTGAGCGAAAAATAAACAGGTATAGTAGGTATATATACTCTTACAGCTCAAAGTGGCAAGTCTGCCTATTACTAGCAATTAGACGTTGTCCTCTAAACGAGAGTGTTTCTCATACATCAGTCAAATAACTTGCCCTACAGCATGTTTGTTGTAAGTTACAAAACCTTGTTTATACTTTTATTTTTTTTTATGCAGAAAAAATTAAGACACATCCGTAATCTTCGCGCACAGGATTCGAACCTGCATCTCCAGGAATGCGCCCTGACGTGCTAGAACCAATTACACCAACGCGTCATCACGTAAAAGGTCGAAATTTTTCTGCACTTTGTATTATCGAGTGAAGCCCCGAGTATACTATACTTTTCACAGAAAGAGAAAAAGTATAATTATTAGCAATATTCAACCGACGTCTAGTACAAAAAATACGGATTAATGACATTTTTGCCAGTTAGTCCTCGATATGTATGTCTACGGACAGACAGACAACGAAATCTTAATAATAGAGTCCCGTTTTATCCATATATATTTTTACCCTTATACTGTAAGAAATGTTAGATAATTATAGATTACATACTTAGGGCTTAAGCTTACGATATTTTTGTTTTAAGCGTATCAGAATCTAGTGCCCGTAGCATAGGCTTAGAACTTAATGTACTAATTTATGATCCTTAGCTAAAATAAATCGATGGTTAAAATATAGGGCAAACTTAGTCCTTCAGTCGCTGACAGTTGCCAGTTGACTCTATATTATAACCATTCACTTATTTCACTCACAGATAGTGAAACAGGCTCTAAGCGTGTCAGATGTCTAGTTCCCTTAGCACAAGCTTTGAGCTTACTTCGTCATACGATACCAACAAGCAACATTCATGGAACAGTAAGCATCGCTAACTGCATTGGTAGTTTGTATGCAGGAGGGTATAGGGTTTTTTTTTTTATCATTGATAAGCCTTCATTTGACCACAATCTCACCTGATGTAAAGTGACGATGTGGTCTAAGATGGAGCATGAAGGCCTAGAAGACGGCTTCTCCGGACCACATTACGAAACACGAAAAAATCGCTTCACGCACTGGCCCAGCCCGGAGGGAACCAGTACCAGTTAGCGACGCATACCGTACCTATTTAATTTCAAAACCTAAGCCTTATAAAGTAAATGACTTCGAGAACCGCCGCAGCGGACCCCGCACCCCGATATTGGAGTTAACACAAATCACTGGTTGCTATCTGAGATGGTATCTATGGTTCTGTTTCAATGCTCTTGTTTCGTGTCGTGCGCACTGAGCGAGCGAGATGCACTGATACCGACCGCACGATGAGACCCGACCACGACCGAGCAGGGCCCAAGCAAGGAATAATCTTAATATATATAAATCTCGTGTCACAATGTTTGTCCTCAATGGACTCCTAAACCACTTAACCGATTATAATAAAATTCGCACACCATGTGCAGTTCGATCCAACTTGAGAAATAGAATGGTTTTTACGGCGAGAAAAATTCGAATAATTTCCGGGAAAATTTTATATCCGTGCGACGCCAGGGCGGGCCGCTAGTTAAATTATATTTTTTAACACAAATCTATCTTGTACTGCTATATTATATTGATGAAACGAGATTTTTCGATAACTTAAGTTCCGGTGGTTACTGCACTATTTAAAATACCAAATTGCAACAACACCATTACTTATAAAAAAAACAAATAACGTACAAAAATAAATTAAACAACAAAAAGTTAAACTTACTGCTTTGTACTTGCAAATGCATTTGAAATACATTATTATTGGCAGAGTATTACTGTATCAATCAAAATGAAAAAAATATATTTACCTTAGTAATTTACGCCGAACAGAGCCACAGGGAAGAGGGCTACCCTCTACTCTTTAACTTTCAAAATTATCGTTTATTTTATTGTTATTTTACATAATCATTAAATTCGTGGCCATTATGCTATATTTAATTCTTTGATTCAATCATGTAAATTCTTTATCATCATATTATCATAATAAGTATCTGTATTGTTTTGGGTTTTGATTATTTTCTTAACATGCCACTCTGAATTTGCACGCCGTTTATGGCAAAACCTGTTGATTCCGTACGTAATTAATTATATATCGTGAGTTTGAAAGTAGAACCTTTTTAAGGAAAGATTTTATTCGGCCTTTCATCCACTTTAGGCGCGCGACTTTATTTTTAAATTTGGTATTTAAGTTATTGTTATAATCCACCCTGAGTCCGGCCCTGCATTCAGCCTCTCTATCAAGATCTGACGTTCTTCTCTGGAATACTTTTTTAATTTTTATTTCATATTTTAGATGTAGGTAATACTTTTGTTGTACCGACAGCCTTTCTTAATATTATAAAAAGTTAAATAAGCAATTTGAGTTTAAGAATACAACGCTCTGTTCTTTGTGCCGGCGTGATTTGAAATTAAAAATATTGCACTTGGATAAGTGGATCGTGATTCAAATTATTATGATAGTGCTTGATATATTTCCGCGAAAACCAGTTTCTTCTTAACTAAATTGACATGAAAATAATCAAATTAAATAAATGTAACCCCCAGATTAGCAACAACAATTATGTTCCTTTTTTTTCTACATGTAAGTTAAATAAGAAGTTACTGGGCCGATTTTCATAGATATAAGTTCTAGGGTACATTCATATCGCACATTCGTTACAAAACGGGCGGTTTTGTTATTACATTCGTTACAAAACCGTAACTTCTTCTACCCACAAAAAATATACTTTTGCGATAATCGCATTTACATACATATACAATATCTAATAATATACAAATGCCAAATTATAATAATATTGACTGACTGCTGGACATAGGTCTCATTCAAATATAACGATTTAACCGTCCACGCTAGTTCGGTACGGGTTGGTGTGTCCGCCAGAGGTTATGAAAACCTTTCCTTTAAAACTATAAAAAAAAGTAATTCATTCTGCGTACTTATAAGTCAAATTTAACGAAAATTTACATAATTTTTACACTTCCAAATCTTAAAGAGGCTCAGTTGCTATAACTAACATTTTTATCGTAAAATAAACAGTTCCACTTAAAGTAGGCAAAGGCAAATAAAACAAGATAGATTACGGTGCTTAAGCGTTATAATAATCATAATATAAATTTGCCTTGCTATTATAACTATTTATTATTATTACTACTAGCCTTTAAAATAATTCACCGCGGCCAAGACCCGGCTTTACGCTGTGAAAATTCACAGCTTTTAACTTCTTATATGATGAAACTCATTACGAAGGATAATCTTGTGGTAGATAATTGTTTTGTAATTATAAAATCATACAGGTTTTCATTTTATTTTATTAACTGACACGGAACGATAAAACACACAGCTTAAAGACTGGGGAACCTAGTCGGTAGCTAATACAAAATCTATTTAAATAAAAATGAATTGTTGTTCGTTAGTCTGATTAAAACTCGAGAACGGCTGAACGGATTTATCTTATCATCGTCTTAAAATGTTCGTGGAGGTCCAGGGAAGATTTAAAAGGCGAGAAAAAATCGAATAATTTCCGGGGAAAAAAATGAATAAAATCCCGTGCGAAGCCGAGGCGGGCCACTAGTTTACAATAAAAATCACTATAAAGTTAAAAAAAAAATGGTGTTGATAAGTAAAGCTAGAAAAATGAAAGACAAAAATAGTTGTTCGGGAAATACCGATTCAGGTCATTAAGTCCTACTAATATCGTAAAAGCCGTGTTGGCTAAAGTGGGAGGACACTCGACTTTCATTCCGAAGGTCGTGGGTTCAAACCCCGCCACGCACCTCTCGATTTTTCTTCTTGAGAAATTTATGTGCGCTTTAAACACGTGCTTTAACGGTGAAGGCAAACATCGTGAGGAAACCGGCATGTTCTGAGAACTTTAAAAGAGTTTAAAGGGCATGTGACATTCACCAACCCGCACTTGGCCAGCGTGGTGAATTAAGGCCTAATCTCTCTCGTCAAGAGAGAAGTCCCTGTGTCCCAGCAGTGGGAACGTTAATAGGGTGATGATGAATATCGTAATACTGAAGTTAAATGTGAGTGATTGCTGCTTTTTCACGCAAAAACAACCCAATGGATTGTGATAAAACTTCACAATAATATAGGTTATACATGAGAATAACACATTATGTAGTATCTATACTTTTTACCACGGTAATATACATGCGTCATTTCGCGGGAATATCAATGATGATTCTTTTTATTTATTGATTGTATTGATATTTTTAATATTTATTTAATTTTATTTGTTATTGTTATATAATTTCAGCTTTATTATTTTTTGTTTTTATTTTATATTTTTATTTTTGTTTATATTGTTTTGTTTTGATGTTACTTTGTTTAATTTTTCTTTTATAAGTAGACTAATTTATTGATTTATTATTATTACTCTTTGACATTTTTGGTATTATTGTAATTTTCAAATACAATGTAAATATTGTGGAATGAAATAAATTTATGAATTATGAGTGTAAATATCGATTTGCGTCAAATTCGGCACGCACAAATTAACATTCTTATGCAAAGCTGTCTAAGTAAGCATGAATTTTGTTTCTTCTTTCATGAACGAATGTAAAAGCGAGTGACAAGGACAAACAAATTATGCTAAATACATTTTATCTAATATAGTTTCAGTTGACTATTTCCAATAACGGTTAGCTGTTTTCCCGGTAAAGATCAAAAGCTATTGTTTATTGAGGGAATATAGGTTACTGCACAAGCGAAGCCGCTGGGAACAGCTGGTATGTTAATATTTTAATGCGCACTTTTTTATCAATAAAGTAGGTAGATCTATAATCTTTGAAACCCATCTTCTTATCGAAAGCAAACACTGCTCCCGTCTTGTTTGCGCTGACGGCAAATAATATATCGAAAATATTCCAAAGTAAACGAAAATCTCAAGGACTTTGCGAGATATCACTTATTTATTTCTCGGAATCACAAGATAATCTTACTAAAAGTACAAACATGACAGTTTGGCTGTAGGTAGCTACGTTGGTTGCTCTTTCACACCCAAACGGCTAAGCGAATTTTACTAAATCTCGAAATACATAACTATACAAATAACTAAAAATATGCACTATAATCAATAAGATCAAGAGGGTTTTATGTTTAAATTTTGAAATTAATTATACTTTTACCTTTATTAATCCACTTCGCTGGCGTGATTAAGCGGGTTGGTGAATAAGCTTTATCTCTCTCGTCAAGAGAGAAACCAGTCCCAGCAGTGGGAACGTAAATAGGAATGTGTATGATACTTACTTAATATTTTAAAAAATGGTTACTAACATATTTATTTACAACTAGTGGCCCGCCCTGTTTCCGTTTTGCGCACGGGTTTTTATTCTATTTTTTATGTATAGATAAATATATACAACAGCTGGCATTCGTTTTGCCTTACGCGCAACGCAATGTCACTGCTATCAGTTGTCATGGATACCAAACCAAACTTGCGTTATAAATGCTTGATTTTTCCCGACCCATTCAACAATAATTATCATCATAACTCAACGAATTCTAACTCATCCTTGCAAATTATGCAACAAAACCTTCCTATTGAATTACTCTACTTATTGCTGAAAACGTTTTGTACCTTTCGAGTATATCCCGCATTTAAAGACAAACAGACGCAAGGGTGGCTTAAACTCATAATATAAATAAATAAATAAATATTTCCGGACAATCCACACAACAACATCTAGCCCCGTGGTAAGCTCTTAGCTTGTGTTACGGGTACTAGACATCTAATATACTTAATATAATATACATACATACATAGATATTTTTTATTATACATATTAAACACCCAGACCAAGGAGAAAGTGCTTGCAGAACATACAAACACAATTATATGTACCTATTTATATAAGAATCAGGTCCGCTTGCGGCGCAATAGATAACGGGTTCGATTCCCGCCCAGGGGTTAAGTGTTTGTATGTTCTGCAAACACTTTCTCCTTGGTCGGGGTGTATGTATAATAAAAAATATCTATGTTAGTATGTCTATTATACTTATTAAGTATATCAGATGTCTAGTACCCGTAACACAAGCTTAGAGCTTACCACGAGGCTCGATGTTGCTGTGTAGATTGTCTTGCAATATTTATTTATTTATTTAATCGAGTAAGAAAATCTATTTAAATAACTAGAGCACTACATTTACAAGCATTAGTCCAAACTACCACACCCCCTTACCTAACCCCTTGGTTGGTACTCCCAAAAGAGAAGTTAGGTACTCCTGCATAAGGTCGTACGTAAGTTAATATGTAAACAAAATTTTCCATTAAAATCCTCTTATTAAGAACAGTTAAGCTCAACTTCAAGTTACGTGGAATGAGAAACCATTCTCTTTTAAGTACTGTCATACCTTTTTGAGATTTGTCGGTAATTGCGCTCAGCAAAATTGCGCTAAATACTGACACAATTAAAAGTAAGTAAGTGTACTTTTTGTTAAAAATAATGAAATCATTCCATCGAGGCAGGCAGTGTTGTTCATTTATTTTGCCTGTTGCTTGCGTTAAAATAATATAATATATTTTTAGTTTTGCCTGCATTCTGTACTTGCCCGCGGGAGGAAGCCATCATACCACAATGATATATTCCATATTGTTCCTCTGAAATAGATCTAGTTTTTCGAGTGACTGGCATGTTAAACCAAATAAATCTTACTTTGCAGTATGTATTTAACTCTCGACATAACGAATCTTCTAGTTTTATTAAAACCAAACTCTTCTTAGATAAAACACCGTAAGGAACTAAAGAAGTGTCAATTCAATTTATCAGAAAAAATGTTTTATAAGTGACTTCATCGTAACCATAAAAAGCAGCTCAAATTAAAATGTTTCTACCGCTTTGGATAGAAGTTAGAAGCCACTTTATATTCCTCACAGGTAACGACAGCACTCGGTTCTCGCCAACTAGTAAATCTGTTCCTGGTAAAATGGGAATAAATTGCATATGTAATGTTATTGCTCCAATAATGGTTACATATTCAATAGTTATCATTTTGTTGGAGACAACAACACGATTCGGATACCTACTATGAATATAACTTGCTTTTCGTCATCATCATCATCATCACCCTATACACGCTCCCACTGCTGGGACACTGGGGCTTCTCTCTTGGCGAGGGTTATTAGGCCAAAATTCACCATGCTGGCCACCATGCACCATGATGCTGGTGAATGACACATGCCCTTTAAACTCTTTAAAGTTCTCAGAACATGTCGGTTTCCTCACGAGATGTTTGCCTTCACCGTTAAGCACGTGGTTGCTTTTGGGACCTGTTTATTGATACTTTCCCTCTATAAACCTACTTGAGAATGAGACCCTTTTCGCTAGTGAAACTATCCATTTACATCTGAATAGAGTATGAAGCACAAATTAACAATATCGTTTTAAAAGATTTTGCAATATTATAATATCGTGTAACTATCAAATGTATGAAAAAAACGACAGCTAAAGCCGTTCTCTTAATAGTTATGATGGCTACATAAAAAATGTATTCTCTTAGTCCGTCCAAAAATACTGGACACCTATTTTTCACTTTATCAATTTAATAAGAGAGTTCTAAGTTATAGAGCATCAAACTTCCGGAGTGGAGTCTTTTGACGTATAAATTTAGTACAAATGGCAACAAAGAGTTACATCACGCGAAACTTCAAAGCACTGTAATATCTTAATTTTTCATTTGCAAGAATAAAGATAAAATAGTTATATAATATTTTTAATAATCTAAAGCTCGGACTTTGTAAGTTATCTACTCTCTTGACCTAAATGGAATAATCGATTGTAATTAATAACATATCGAGGACTAAAATACTTCTAATAGGTACACTTTATAGGACGTCTGTTGACGATGTTTCTAACATCTGCAAGTTTAACTTATGAGAGGACATCTATTGTCAAGCTAAGCCAATGCTACCTTACCACATTGCTGGACATTCCACAAAGCAACATCTCGCATGTCCAATATTTATCGAAACATCAAGACATTGGTTCCAAAGTCATCAGTATGCCGAACTTTCCAAGCACGTATCAACCCACGAAAAAATGCAAAGCAATTCCAGGAATCTGCTAAAAGCATGCAAATTATTTACCCAAATGCCCAAAGCGCGCGTCGAAAATGTAAAATCCATGGTGATTTTTTAATAATGCAACATGTTAAAAGCCCCCAGCGATTGGGCACGAGGATAATTCGTAAGGCTTGTAAAAAGGTACCAATTTTGTGCACGCGATGACTTGTAGCTTCCAGCTGAAGATATTTCCACATAATAACAATAGTACCTTCAAGCTCTATCAGTTTGGGGTTAGACAACAAAGGTCCGTCTTTTAATCACGTGATTTTTTGATAGCATTTTTAATAACGACTGAAGTGATTATGCTAATAACATTACAAATTAATCTGCACAGTATGGCTGCGTATTATCAATTAAAGTCCGCAAATACTCAAAAGCTACAAAACTAATCTTCATGCAGTTAGGTTAGTTAAGTCAACAATAGGTTAAGACTTCATAGAAAGGTTTGGGTGTTTCATTTTTTGGGGAAATGTGAGAATTAGGGGAATTATGATGACAAAATGTTGCAAAAGTGTGGATCGTCTGAACGCACTTTCTGTATAGATAAACTTAGACCTTATCTCGGGTCTTGTTATGAAGATTTTCAACAACATTAAATAAATAAATATGTTTGGTCTACACTAGATATCAGATATACTTAATTTATTAGACAAACATATACTTAAAGATATATTTTGTATTATACATATTAAACACCCAGACCACGGAGTAAGTGACTGCAGTTCATACAAACACTTGACCACTCAGCGGGAATCGAACCGGGGCGGGGGCGGGGATCACTGAGGCATCACTGAGGCAGTCAATTAATTACTTTTATCTAAGTGAGATGCCAAATAGTCCACCATTAATCTCACCACTTTTTATATTTTCTGGTTAATTTTACTCGCATAATCTACTATGTTTGTACTCTGACTTAATCTTGCATTATCGGTTTGCCTATTTCTTTATCAGAGTCAACGACTCTATAATCTCGACGTTATCATTAGCTTGTTGACTCGATATATAAAAAAACGGTCTTAACTGCTTTTAGGTCATAGGCAGAAGGTACTAATAAGACCTAGATAGCTAATGTTTATTTTTATCTTAAATGACTACTTATATGTATTTGTCTAGATTTAACAACAAGAAGTTGCCCATAACTAGAAAGTTGAAAATATAAAGTTAAGCCGAGCTTGTACTTGTAGGTGTTACATGACTGATATACCACATGGATACATTTTATACATACATATAGTTTTATATAAAACACCCAGACCCTAAACCAGAAATTGTTGGTCCCGCGGTGGGAATCAAACCCGCAACCTCCTGCGTCTCAGGCGGACTTTGTCCCACCGAGGCACAGAGGTCGTCAGTTCCGTATAATGTTATAGTAATAATGTCTCGTTTAACGTGTTTTACTAGAAATAAATTCGTTAACTCGGAATTCCCAAATTCTGATAAACTAGTTCTGAAATATACCTAACCCTTGTTTGTTTACGAAGGCAAACTTATCAGTCAATGTCGATGGTTAGTAAAATTTTAGATATGAGTGTATTTATAAAAGGATTTGAACATGAGTTTAAATATCGGTACGTATTCGATGACAAGATAAAAATAAATTAAGGTAGTATTAGTATTTTACAAGGCACAGTTTAAAAAAACAAATCGTTCTTTATACCTACCGACGGTATTATACATTAATAAAGTTAGAGGAAACGAGCCGTATCTGTTACCAAATTATGTGTCGTAATATTTTGAACATATTTTCAGCTTTAACTTAATACGGTCGAATTGAAAAATTCATATGACATTTTATCTATATATATATATATATAAATGAATCCCTATTTCCCTTGGTCACAGCATCACGCCTGAACGGCTGGACCGATTTCGCTAATTCTTTTTTTTCTGTTCGTTATTTTCAGATAAGGTTCTTATGAAAGAAAAAATTAAGGAAACTGCGCGGAAAATTAGAAAATTTTAAATTACTTAACATCCATATAAAATTATTAAACTTTTGTAATGTAACATTTGACATAGAATTGACTGAATGCGTGATGCAAATATAGTCAAAGAGGATGAAAATCTTATTTAAAAAACAAATACATTTAAAATAATTAATTGAAAGGATCTAAGAAACCTGATTCTCTTAGTTCACATGACGGTTACTTCAGAGCTATCAGGCCTAATATTAAAAGTTCAATTTAATATGGAATTTTGGTAGGTTTGGATAGACTAACATACACGTTGGCGTCTAAGGCGGAACAAAGTTCGGCGGGTCAGCTAGTACAAAATAAATGTAATTGCAATGAATTCAAAACAAAAAAAAAGGACTGAGAATCTTAAAAACGAGTTTGTAAAATAAAATGTTAAATCAATATTGGCATAATTTATTTAATGTAATAATTTAATTATCTATTGCTTGTCAATACTATATGTATGTGTCATGTATACTAGACACTAACTCGCACTTGGCCAGCGTGGTGAGTTAAGGCCCAATCTCTCGCGCCAAGAGAGAAATCCCTGAGTCCCAGCAGTGGGATAGGGTGATGGTGATGATTGCAAGTCAGCCTAAAAACCGCATTCGAGCAACTGCGGCGTAAACAAGTCACTCGCTCCAACCTAACGGTCAAACTTATAACACCTTTCTTTTCTGTCGGTGGTCAAAATACAACATTAGAAGATTTGTTGCCATCAAAATAAACTTAACTTTTTTTTTAATATGTTGAGTTGTATCGTAAACATTTACACAGAAATGCATGTTATAAAGATAATGATCTTAGAACGACTGAATTCCTGGAAACAGTTTCGGAGGCTGTGGCAGAAAGAGATAGCCATGCAGCCTTAGCAAACGAGGGAAAGAGAGGGATAATTGTAGATATCCTTCAAAGTGGACCTTTAAAGTAGTATGAATATATTTTGATACGAGTATTTCTGTTTCTCAAATAATACATATATGTATATAAATATTGCCGGACAATCGACACAGCAACATCTAGCCCCGTGGTAAGCATTACGGGTACTAGCCATCGGATAAACTTAATATAATATACATATGTATATATTTTTTTCTATGCATACTAAACACCCAGACCAAGGGACGGTGCAGCAGATACAAACACTAACCCCTCGGCGGGAATGAACCCTAAAAATGGAGATCGAATCTTCGCCCACCGCGCCACTAAGGCCGTCAAATTGTTTTGATATTTTTAACTAACTTAACTATTAAATATACTTATTCCGTGATATTAAAGAAATATGAACGGAACAATAAAAATCTTAATGTCTTCTTCTCGAGTGAATTAATTTAAAAAGATTATAAACTTCATTCTATTATAAGTTTATACAAGCCGCTAGGAATAAATAATTATCCGGTAAATAAAAGGATAAAATAAATGAAACAGACGAAACGACTTTATTATGAACGGGTTGAAGCAACTTATAAAGTCTGTTTCTATATTTTCTACAGAAATTCAAATTATTTAACTTTTATTTTTATATTATTTTATTCCCTAATGAAAGGTTACTTTATGTATACTTTTAATGAGCTTTTTTATTTCTATGTGTTTGACTACACATAGAAGTAATAATCTTGGAAGTTGAGATGAAATCTTGGAAATTGATGATGTTTTTCGCATTATATCAAACTAGTAGTGTCCCGCGGTTTTACCCACGTTGTAATGGATTTTCCCGCTGTAAAATTATATGCTAATTTCCGTCTACTTGCCTTTGTCCTTTCTCAGGTATATTAATAATACCTTTAATCACTGTTCAAAATTTTATTTTAATCGGTTCAGTAGTTTTTGCATGAAAGAGAAATAGACATAGCTCATAGCGAAAAGGCCGCGCCCTTTGTTTTTAATTTAGTTAATGTTTCTGTAAAGTGTATTATTAATTTGTGTGGTGTACAAAAAAGTGTTTTCTATTCTATTCTAGACAGACAGAGTTTTGTTTTTGAGACTTTCGCATTTATAATATTATAGTATAGTTTATATAGTATTAGAATGAATGCGTTACATTGCAATATTAGGAGCGTTTACGGCAAGCGCGCGAGTTTCATCCAAGCAAGCGTGACTGTGTATGGCGCGCAGCATTTTAAGGTATGCATAAAAAAAATATGACATAATGCAATTTTTTCAGTAATATGCTTGTCTTTATTGCCCGACTAATATTATATTAAATTTATGGAGGTACAACGGCAAATATAACTTAGTTTAGAAAATAATTTCTAGTAGTTTCTAGTCTAGTAAGTCCTAAATTATATAAGATCACAACAAACTGGCTTAATTGTCATTTATGTTATTCTATATATTTATAATACTATTCATTTATTTTAGGCTTCGGAACTTATGCTGAAAGGGAAATTAAGATAACCATTCATAACTTATCTTGATAGAACATCCAAATACTAATATTAATCGAAATATTTTCTCAACAACATTAGTCCGGGTAAAATTTGCAAAAAAAACCTATTAAAAGTTTATTTGATCTAGACTTGATTTCCTGTTGTCTTGGACATTTTTGTGTCTGTTTTCTGTTATAGAAATAAAAACTTAAATGTTGAATTCAACGCTACATTTTATTATGCAATGGGGTCTGTTTCGTGGAAACTACATAACCCTATACGACGTAAATGTAAACAGTAATGATGTAATAGGGCACAGTCCTTACTGATAGCACACTAGTTATGATAACACACTAGGTACTTATAAATCCACTGATCTACGCAATGTAGGACAAATTGCACAAATAGCCGAGATCCTAGGAATGGCACACTTCTATTCTAATATTATAAAGAGGCAAAGTATGTTTGTGACGTTGAAGGGGGTAATCAAAAAACTCTGCAAGGTCTCTGGCAAATCGTGAAATTTGGCACACATACTCTATAAAACCTGCTGAGTGACATAGGATATTTTTTGCGGGAAAATCAAATAAACAGAGAGATACTTTAAAATTTTTAACCCCCGACAAAAAAGAGGGGTGTTATAATTTTGACGTGTCTGTCTCTATGTCTGTCGGTCTGGGTCATCATAGCTCCCGAACGGATGGAGCGATAGAAAGGGGGGAAGAAGTACAAAGGGCGGCCTTATCGCTTAAGATCGACATTTACTAGACAAACTTAGTAACCTCAGTAAGTATATTGAAGAGTACCTATCTAAGAACTTCGAATCTCAGCTTTAACAATATAATAGAATAGAATAGAAAATACTTTATTACACACCAGATAAAGAATACAATAAGAAATTAAAACTAAACCTAGAATGCATAATGGGCGGTCTTAATGCTAAAATCAATGTCTTCCAGACATCCGTGGATGGAGAGAAAAAATTACAAGTTTTATGGACTAACAACAATCATCATCGTCATCTCCCTAGTAACGTTCCCACTGCTGGGACACAGGGACTTCTCTCTTGGCGAGAGAGATTAGGCCTTTATTCACCACGCTGGCCAAGCTAATATTTGTATGTGTGGCAATAATATTAATTCTAATAAAATAAAATAAAAACACTCTGGCCAAGTGCGGGTTTAAACAATACATGACGGACTTCGTTCCATTCTTTACAATGACGTCACGTCTCCCACATTCAAAGTTTCGTGCCACAAACTAGTTATTCGTCCGAAGGTCTACAATCCCAAAGCTAATGCACTAATCACCAGTTTCCGAACGGCACGCGTCCATTGCGACACCGCTACATTGTCTATGTATATATCTATATATCTATGTATATGATACGTTGTGTAGGCTTTATATCGAGGTGCTAAGGTAGCTGTTCGTGTGGTTTTTGATGCAACCTACATGGTTAGGCAATAGTTAGAAGGTCGTTGAGCTTCCTTAGTTCCGAGTGATATTTGGGTTGTGCCCACTCGTGATGAGCCAAGTGTTTTTAATTTAAATGAGGTGTGATTCTCTTTTATTTGCATTATTTGTATATTTTATGTACTACATTGGCATGCAAAAGTATACATTTGATTGTATAAATTGTGTGTAGTACCTATACATGAAGATATTAAAAAACATTGAGTATTCGTATCAGTATTTTATTTTACGTGTTATGTTCCTGTGTTGTGTACAATAAAGCATTTTTCTAATCTATAGTATCAACATTTTTATCCACTTCAGACAAACTATTACTTGTAGATACATAATAAAATTATACACAACAAAATACCCTGTAATACCCTCATATAATAAATAATAATAATGAAAGCATTTATGTTGGACACACATAAGTACAGACAATTAACAAACGCAGTCAATAACATAATTAAATTTAACATTTGAAACACTCCTAAGGAACATTAAATGAAAACAAAACAAAAAATCGAACACATAGGACACTAAATAGACACCAAAATGTAAAACATTTTGAAAAAGTACCAAATAATTATCCCTCGAAGTATTCCATCAGGTTATAGTAAACACTATAAAATTTAAACAACTTTCAAAGTCAAAGTCAAAATTAAACAATTGTATGAAAACTTGATAGTACTTGACCAATAAAGTAATTTAGGATACTTTTCACGATGTCCGAGTAAAGATGGACCAATAAGTAAAATATAGAGCTAATTCGTTCAGTCACATGTGACAAAGTGAGATACCCCTTGACATAACTAAACCATTGACATAATACACTCGAGAGCAATGAATCCGGGTCACTCAAAGAATCCAAAAAATCTCGGAAAGTAAGAATGCTAGGTTAATGCAATAAATTGTATTTAATAGACAATTTAATACTCCTTAAATGAAAGTTAAAAAAATATGAGTCACTATACATTTTATTTACACAAAATTACATAAAGAAAAAAAACTGCTGATCTCTCCTTAAAACAAAAATAGGAAACATGAAATTTTTGAACTTTATGACGATTTTCTTGAATTTCAATACTTCGTATTACCTCCTCGTACTTCCATTACTGCGTTTTGCGTGTTGTTGCGACCCGCATCCATTGCTCTCGAGTGTATTATTGGCATAACTAACCATTGCTTGGTTAAAATATGTTTTTTAAAAAGATTTTAATATAAATTGTACGACCAAACACTGGTTTTCTCTTCCTGGTTCTCCTCCATTGCTGCAAACCTTTGTGAGAATTAGAAATATTTCAAGAAACCTAAACTAAACTTATTCCAAAATTAATATCTCGAATGAATAAATTATTTTCCTTTAAAATAATATCTTTGATAAGTTTTACTCCAGCATAATAGCACAATGTTCGTTCATAATATCTAAACCGATAGAAAACAGACGTTAGTAAAAAAACTTAGGGCATTGGCTTATGAATAGGTAGGCATTGGCTTATGAATGAATTGGTTAGGCATCTAGCCAAAACCCGCTTTAACGTTCAATAGGCAATATTGCTTAGTATTTTTGTAAGTAGAAATCAGATATCATTGGTATACAAATGCTGAGCAATATAGAGGTATACTATGCAGATTTATGTACAACTTAGACACGTGTAATCCAAATAAAATTATTAATTATGATAAGTTTCATTTTTGCGGTCAGTTTCTAAAACTATTATTAAGGTATTTTGGAAGTCCAAATGCTTAACAAGCCTTTATAACATATGATTTTGAATTTCGCTGACTGATTTTAGATCTTATGTATAAAAATGAATGCAAAATGTGTTGCTAAGTACATAACTCTAATAATATAAAAAATATGCGTAACATAATTTTTTTGTAAGTGTTCGTTTGAGGTTTTTACTGTGAGAAAAATACAAATGATTGCAGGGAAAATAATTACCCGTGCGAAGCCGGGGCGTGCCGCTACTATTATATAAAATAGTATAAAGGTTATTATTTTCTTGGGTAAATATGTGTTTTACGAAGCATATGCACACCTACATATTTACGTTCCCACTGCTGGGACACAGGGACTCTCTCTTGACGATAGAGATGGTTTTTGCGTACCTAGTATAAAATGATGTTGCTTCCATTGTGTTTGATAAAGTTGTTTAAACTACTTAACGGAATTTGAATCAGTATTAAGTACCTACGTATAGCTAAAAGGTACGAGTATATTAATTCAGTAGGAAGGTATAATAAGTACCTGTGCTAAGCCGGTCCCGGTTTTAGACTAGAACTTCTAGTAAAAATATGATCAACAACATCACCCACATTATTAACGTTCAAAGGTGTTTTGAATAATTTCTAATAACTTCTACATTTATATTCAAAAATGCAAAATACATTCTTTAGCTACTGATTTAATAGTGCTTATTGTTATTATACTAAACGAGATAGGTTTTACTTTAATTGATACCTCTCAAGGTATCCAATAAAATATTATAATTTTATGCTGTCACTCACAAACAAATTGGATTAAAAGATTTAAATAAAATTAAATCATTTTATTGCAGATATCTACGATCCATAAGTTGTTAGTAAACATAGAGAGCTTATTACTAGAGTTAGTTATACCTAAAACAAAAATTAAAACTAAATTAAATACCCTCCCATGAAACATTTCCACAGAGGAGAGGTGATTCTACCTGCTATGGTTTTAGGATGATGTTGGGGCTGTCACGTACCCTGCGCATCTAAAGAACTTTTTACAGAACTTTTTTCAACAAACGGGCTTGCAAATTGAACGATCTTCAAACACTTTGTATAACCGTAGGGAAATGTATTATAAATGGCAAAGCCGAGGGCGGGCAGCTAGTCACCCATACTGTCTACTGAAACTAATTGTAAACATTTATTGCGCTCATGCATAACTTACTATCTACTAGCGGCCATTCACTAGCGGTCTAGTAGACTTCTACTAGCGGTTCATTAATATCTAATCTCTCTCGTCAAGAGAGAAGGCCCTGTGTCCCAGCAGTGGGAACGATAATAGTGTGACGATGATGATGATCTACTAGCGTATAACGAAATCAACATTTGACATTGCTCTTAGCGTAGGTGTATTTATCTAATTTAAGAGTTTTCTAATGCGAGGCGGGGGCGAAGCATCAAATGTATCTGTGTCACAGTTCACCATCCGGTTCTAAACGATTGGTTAATGAAAATAATCACCAGGTGTGAAAAAACCCTCGTTAGTTTTGAATATTAATATAATTACACCGATGAATATGATATTCTATTTTTTCTCTTGTATTGATTCTGATATATTTATAATTAAGTACATTACTTGCGGCGTCTGTCACGCCGCGCTTTATCGCCGCCTTGCACTTTACACGGTACCACTGAAAACCAGCGCTGTAGCCTGCTTCCTTAGCACCTACAGCACATGCTGAGTGGCAACCAATTTACGTCCGAATTTGTTATAGTTGCTCTGTATTGTGTTTGTATTTTTTTTTGACGTAAATAAACCTTTTTCTATTTCTATTTCTATATTTGTCGATATAGGCTTCGGTCCAGTAGTAGACATTTAAGGCTGAAGATTGAAAGAGATAGACATATCTACCACTAGAGACAGAAATAGCGTCTCTTCTGCATTGTGGGCAAAGTTTCGCTTGCAGCACAAGAGATCGCGGGTGCGTTTCCCGCTTTGTGTCATGTCAATGTCATTCAACTCAATCTTATTGAGTGTTTTCTACAATTAAATATAATAAAAGTAATAATTATTAAACTCTAGTCCAACTCTAGTTCCATAGAGCTTCCCACGAGGCTGTTGCGGAGCGTACAGCAATATTACTATTACTACATAATTATAAATTAAACTCCCCCGCTCCGTCGATCTAAAACTACTTAAACAATTTTCTGCGGCTTGAACTAATTAAAAGAGGTAGTCAAAAGGAAGTTTCACGTGTAGTATTTGCTGCGGAGTTGGGGCGACTGTAAAGTTATGATTAAAAAAGAATGTAGTAAACTTAAAAATGTTATACTTGTCTCAAAAATCGCAGAAACGGCGCAATTGTGTAACCCTTATAGGTAGTTATACAAACAAGTTGTTTTCTTCAGCCGGTGTTGTCCCACTGCTGGGCAAAGCTCTTTCCAATAATCCCTGCCCAGAGCTGTGAAATAAACTATTAAAAAAACATAATTTCGGAAGATCAGCGCTGTTATATGCGGTGAATATTGCGTACAAATATAATATATTTCAGGACAATCCACACAATACGCTTATATAGATAGCGTCTTAAACACACTGTTAAGTTAGTACTCGTACCAACTGAATATGTTTTCTTCTTCAAATTATAAATAATAATTTCTCAGAAAATCACTTAAAGTTAATAATGTTTGCAAAAATCTTTAAAATTTAATTAGAGCTATGATTATTGTGCCTAAACTAGGAGTATCCTATTTTTCCGGCATTCAATTAATTAAAGTAAAAGTAATTTCTTTATTATTTCGTCAACCACTATACGCACTGGGTCGATCTCCATAAACAAACTGGACAAGATGTCGATAGATCGAAAAGCCACTTTTAACCTCTTAATGCCTAAACCTGTTGCTAGTCGTATGTAATATTATTATATTATATTTCCCGTTTATTGTGCGCCCGCGCCCGTCTGTTTGTAGCGGCGATGTCGTAAGCGCACGAGCCTGAACCTCTTAACTTTAACCCGAATGCAAGTTTGGTGCATTTCAAATGTTATAGCGGTTTATATTATCTACTGAGACTTGATTTGAATCCAGTAATGTACATATATGAGGCCATTTAATATGTTTACCGGTATATTCAAATTTGAAAATAATAGTTTTAGTTGTTTAGTTTATATACAATATTACAAATACTCTTCAATAGACAAACATTTTTCAATGTGATTGAGCATGCTCCTGAATACTCCGTTTATGCGATAGCAAAATAACTCGAGAATTGTGTTTTTTTAAGTATCTGTATAATATCTTTTTGGGTTTGTTATTTAGTTTAACTTGAGACTGGCAAACCGACGTTTTGAGAGTTCAATGCTAGGAAATTAAGTTGTGAGCATGCTCCTGAATGCTCAGTAAACGCATGAAAGTAT
This sequence comes from Gymnoscelis rufifasciata, assembly GCA_929108375.1. Taxonomy (NCBI): domain Eukaryota; kingdom Metazoa; phylum Arthropoda; class Insecta; order Lepidoptera; family Geometridae; genus Gymnoscelis; species Gymnoscelis rufifasciata. The sequence continues at coordinate 3,616,851 of OV815301.1, forward strand.
TTAGAACTCGATTCATAAATATACCGAATATTGAAAGCAGTAAAACAATATTGTCCAGCGCGAAGTAGCGCCACCTCTTATAACTCACAATGGCGCCCACGCAGGTCGAGAGAGCCATAACGATTGGCGTCTCTAAAGCCTTCTTTAAGCTAGTTCTGTTCAAGGGCTGACCTCACAAAGGGTTAATACTCGAAAGGCCCGCATCTCACTAGGCAACCGTAACTCTGGATAGTGCGGCGAACGTGTGGTTTACTAGAACTACTATCGTTTCTGTGCATGAACTCATTTGATAATGTTGTGTGACACTTCAAATTCACATCACATCATTCACATTTTCAGATTGTATCCGTTTGATTTTTTGGCGATCCACGTATCAATCAATTAAAGACAATAAAATATTTATACCTAGGTACTTAATTAAATCCGAAAGTGATCATTTAGGGTTTCTCAATGTAGAGTTTACGAACCCAGCCCCGATGCTACGAGGTAACAATTATCCGCACACATTTAACGTACATACATAATTGGAAAGTGAAAACGCACTAAAGTGAGCGATTTCCTCAAAGGATGGAGTTTCAAAAATGGCAAATTACCAATCCGTCAACCCCAATAAGTTTCCTTTTAAATCAATGTATTTTTTAATTAATATTACAAAAGAATCCATGCATTACTTTTTTTTTACTATATTTAACTTATGTAAAAAAAAGACATAGAAAATACCTGCCGCTTGAAAAAGCAGGTAAATAGTTGTTTGTGTGGTCCTCTCAGAAAATAACAAACTGCTTCCTAAATTATTAAGTTTAATAACTTTCGTAGTAAACAGTTAGGAATTTCCCGAGAAGCTGGTTACGGAAGCTGTCAAAATATAGTGCTAGACCTGTGTCCTGTCAAATAAGTGGCGCCACTTAGTCAGCCGACTAATGATGAACCATGGGATGAACCCAAGTTTCTGAACGAGAATCTTGTTGAATAAGAACATTTATTTTTATGTGGCTACTGGTAATTTTAATAACGCATACTTTGCACGTAGTTACTAGCTTTCAAATAAATAAAACTTTTTTGCCAAAAATTAAACCAACTTCAACTGAAAAGTAAAAAATAAATTAACTTTACAAATCATTTCGACATTATAAATGATAATTAAAAGAATCATAAACAATTAAATAACTAAGTATTTAATAATTTTGAAGTCGGTGCCAAGTAAAACAATAACTAGATATAATATAGGTATCTAACATCAATCTTTTTCACAACTCAAGCCATAAGGTATTAGTAGGAAATTAACTCTAAATATCGGTCCATTCGCGGATATAGGTACGCATTTCTATTTGGGTCCTAAATGCTGTTAATTAGTATGTTATTTTGACATATTTATTGATATTGTGTATAGTGTAGGTAAAAATGTATTTGTTACTGCATTAAGTTTTTTGTAGTATTTACTTGGCACCGACCTCAAAATTATTAAATACTTAGTTATTTAATTGTTTATGATTCTTTTAATTATCATTTATAATGTCGAAATGATTTGTAAAGTTAATTTATTTTTTACTTTTCAGTTGAAGTTGGTTTAATTTTTGGCAAAAAAGTTTTATTTCACGATTTTTAGTGATTACTCTACTAAAATATACCTTATAGAGTTCCTTTGACTGTCCTTCATTTTCATCATCAGACCCCTAATATCAGACCCATTTAGATGAACGGTCTCAGTAATATAAGTTAATCAAGCCCAAACACAAAGTACTTGCTGTAAATCGTTGAGGAGTTCCCTCGACCGCCTTTCCCTCCATCATCAGATCAACATCAGACCCTCATTAATAAAACGGATTTAAAATTCATTATATTGAATAATATTAAGGAACACACAAGTCGGAAAGACAATATTTTCAAGAGTTTCCCTCAATTTCTTCAGGATTCCACCACCAGATCCAGGTTTCCTTACAATGGGACCACCCCCTTGGGATACTCCCTTTCCAACAAAAAAATAATAATAATCAAAATCGGTTCATAATCGACAAAGTTATCCGCGGACATACATAAAAAAAAAAATATATATATATATACGGTCGAATTGAGAAACCTCCTTTTTTTTGAAGTCGTTTAAAAAGAATATGAGAGAGAAAATAAGAAGGTTTTACATAGAATAGATGATTCATAGCATTAGTTGAACAACATTTCCTTATACAGATTCTATGAAATTGGTATAAAAGTATTTACCTAGATATACGTTTTATAATGTTGCCTAATCACAAAAATAAGACTAAGCGATTTAATATTTTATTTGAAGCAAAGTTCAATAAATCATTATTCGTTCTGAGAAAAACAAAGCCGGTCTGACAGAGTGGTCTTTATATTAATTCTGTGCCTAAAATACTGGCGCCAAACTTTACGACCAAGTATATCATTTTTGACTAAATGACATGATATTGCAACCAATGATTATTGGAAATATAAAATTTCAAGAATTTTGCACTTACTTACCTTGTTATTCAAAATTCCCAAAGTTTTTTTTCTTGTTTTTAATAATGATGTTTTTTTTTTTACTTTTATTATAGAGGTATACTAGCTGACCCCAGCAAACGTTGTTTTGCCAAAATTTTTATTAGATTATATATTTCTAGAAATTGCTACCTACAGAGACAAGTACAAGAAAAGGCTTGATAATCATCCAAACCAGCTTGCGGGACAACTAACCGTACCAGAATCTATTCGTCGACTTAAAAAAAGACGAGATATTTTTGACCAATAGTAAAGGGCCTGCCTCAATGGAAGCAGTGCTTAAAAGACAAGCAGCACACAACTCATCTGTTTATAGTCTATTACGACTAATTGCAAGATACAACCACAAAAAAGAAAAAAAAAAAAGGTTATATATTTCTAAGTAAAATATTTTTTGTTACTATTTAGGTCTCCATGAAACAGGCATCACCTCGTTTGAAGACAATGTTAATCACATTAAGGGCCTGTTTAACCATCCGAGGTAAATAAGTCAATGGTTAAAATAAAGAACCATCAAGGACAATGCTAAGTGTCAAAATATTGATCAATCAATTGACAACTGTTACAGAGATTGCTATATATTTAAACCATCAACACATTTTATATTAACTTTTTTGTCCCATTTTAAAATTCAAACGGGCAAAAAATATATGCGTTTGTTAAACATTTGTTCAATAGATGTAGCCCCCTTATCATATTTGGAGTTTTCAGAAACATCTTAGTTCTGACATACATAGATAAGCTGGATTTCGTTTATGTATACCGATTTGGTAGATCCCACAACGGCGCACTGTGAATAATATCCATACGATATCTAATACACACAGTTTGTTTGTCTGTATCTCAACGAACACTTTTATGGCCTTGTTATAAAGACCCTCATTTTCAACCGTGACGTCCAAGAGCTGAAAACTTCTGAATTGGCTTTCATATAAATTTTACGCAGTTTAACAATTTTATTGTAATGTATTTCTTTTTGCATTGCATCTTGTAAACACTGACAACAAGCATACATAACATATTCGGGTGAAATATAGCAACATAATTTTCAGTCAGAATCTTTAATATCCGTTAAATCCAGCCATTTAGTTCTGTCCTGCGCCTGACGCAAGAACCAGCGACATAGTATAGAAATAATCAGTAGGATAATTTCATTTTACTTTAGAAATGGATTTATTGTGATCGGAGTTTGTTTACTTGAACGCGCTAATCTCAAGAACTACTAGTACTAATTTAATATTCTTTCAGTGTTAGAAAGGCTATTTGTCGCGGAAGGCTATATGCTTTTTACCGCGTTAAATTACGATGTTACCGCAGGAAAGTCTCTGTACAACGCTGTGGCGTAGCTAGCTAGTTATTAATAAATAGTAACATTATTTATTTTAACACCGCTACACAGGCTAATAGGTATATACATTCAGTGTGTGTACACATTTTTACATATAGAACAAGCAAATTCATTGACTGCCTCAGTGTCGCAGCGGGCGAGGGTTCGCTTGCGGCGCAAGAGGTAGCGGGTGCGATTCCCGCGAAGGGGCCAAGTGTTTGTAAGTTCTGTGTGTATTAATATATATTATATATTAAACACCCAGACACAGGAGAAAGTGCCTCCTGAGTCTGGGTGTTTAATATGCATAATAAAAAATATCTATATGTGTAATTATATTAAGTATATCAGAGGTTTAGTACCCATAACACAAGCTTAGACGGGCTAGATGTTGGTGTGTGGAATGTCTGGAAATATTTATTTATTTATTGATACATAGTGGCGTTTGTGGCAATATTTAACACAAGGTAAAGCAATATTTCTGGGAGTAAAGTCACGTGATTTCCTAAACGTGTGTACCGTCAGTATATTTGAATGTACAAAGGCCCCTTGTGCAAGCTTATATCTTTAGCCTTGAGCTAAGCAAACTACTTTATAAAATAGGACGGGAAATGCAAAGCAAAGGTCAAATCAAACATCGACTTGTTATCGAATTTTGTATATTTAACAACTAACCGCCATGTTTTGAAGTTGACATATATGTATTTATTATATGTCAATATGACAAAAAAACCCTTCTTTGAGGTCCATCCGCAATCAGGGATCGAATTCGTGATTGAGAGAGACGCAAAATTGCGTTCAACTGAGAATCTTGTTTTTCAGTTAATAATTTTATTTGACTCGACACTGGCAAACTATCGCTTCAAGCGCAGAATATATTACTCCGGATATTATTAGTTTTGCTATTATTTTATATTTTATACATACATTTGTATATTTTATACATACATAGTACATATATATTTTTATCGTACATTGTTAAATACCCAGATCAAGACAATAGTTCTTGCAGAACATACAAACACTAGAACTGAATTGAGATTACCGAACCATGGTTCTCGTAAGATATTTATTCACTTATGTATTTCGGATTTTAAGGCTTTTTTTAATAGACCTTTTGTAGACCACGTAGGAAGTCCACTGCTGGATATAGGCCTCCCTCAAAGATTTCCAGTAATTTTGCTGGCAGCGGCCTGCAGCCACCGAGTGCCCGCGGCTTTCACCACGTCGTCCGTCCTTCTAGTTGGTGGACGTCCTACGCTGAGCTTGCCGACCCGTGTACTCCATTCTAGAACTTTTCAGCGCCAAAGACCATCTGTTCTGCGTGCTATATGGCCTGCTCACTGCCACTGAAAAAAAAGCCAATACGTTTAGCTATATCCGTTGCATTCTTCTACATATCTCCTCATTTATGATTCGATCCCGTTGAGAAACCCTGTGTCTAGACTTACTTTTGTCGATTTGTGTTTGTCGGAATTTGACTACATTTATTTTAACGAAAGTGAGCTTGCATACATGATAGTGTAAGATTCTCTATCATCAATATTGGACAACCGCTGTAATAATCTGTTGATAATCATGACGCCTTAAGATATTACGTAATAACATCTTTACGAAGTACACATTTATTAGACACCCACTTTGAAAAACAAAAGAAAAAGCTAATGTTCGCATCCCACTATTAATTAACTGCAGTGCTTCAATGGTACCATAGTGCAATAATCACTACCTCCCACTACAAACTTCATAGACAAAGAACCCTCTATCTTGAATTGAATAAAGTTTATTGTGTTTCACCGTTAAAGCACGTGTTAAACACATAAATATTTCAAGAATAAAAACCCAAAGGTGTTCTTAGAGGGTTTAAACACGTGCTTTGACGGTAAAGGCAAACATCGTGAGGAAACCGGCATGTTCTGAGAACTATGAAGAGTTTAAAGGACATGTGACATTCACCAACTCGCAATTAACCAGCGGGGTGAATTAAGGCCTAAACTCTCACGTCAAAGATCCATGGTGTCCATGTGTCCCAGCAGTGGGAACGTAAATGGGAATGTAAATGTGTGTGAATTTTGAAATATTATTATACAAAAATCTAGCCACCGGTCCCTACTTTGCACGGGTGCAAATAATGAAGAAATTTAAAATCTTTAATCATTCTGTGTTCTAAAAGTTTTTTTTTCGTTGGTAGAAACTCAATATTTTATTAAGATAGGCGAGAAAACGCGTTTATAGCGTTAAATTCTCTGTATTAGTTGTTTGTCCCTCAATCAATCGGTTCACCCGTTTATAAGTTATAAGGAGTAAAAGTGGATAAGAAAAATCGAAAATAAGCAAATATACTCGAGTGGGGTCTCAAATTAAAGCGCATAACGTGCACATTACAAAATAGTATGACTCTTAAACTGGACTAAAGCTTTGGACGGTATTTTTTTAATTTAAAATAGTATATATTATTTTAAATTGGAATTGTTTAAAGTTCTGGCGCATTGAAAACAGAACGTTACGTCAGGGCCGAATTTGCGCCTCGTTTCATTTATTTTGTTTTTTAACACGTAGGCCGCGCCCACTCGTGCTGTTGAAAAAAACGTGGGCTAGTTGTAAACAGAGAGAACCTACACAAACCTGTGAAGCCTTATTGTGATGGGGAGAAGGTGGATTCTCGAATGGCAATTTCGGTAGTGTTTAGTTTCGAATATGGCGTCCCACGCAACCCCAAACGATTTTATTTCGCAATAGTGAAGGATAGTGACTTTCGTTTTACTATTAGGTATATTTTTTCTGTCTGTTTGTATTGCTTATGATGATAACTTATTATCAAACTCAGAAAAATGACATCTATCTATATAAATAAAAATGAATTGTTGTTCGTTAGTCTGATTAAAACTCGAGAACGGCTGAACGGATTTATCTTATCATAGTCTTGAAATGTTCGTGGAGGTCTAGGGAAGGTTTAAATGCGAGAAAAAGTCGAATAATTGCCGGGAAAAAAAATTGAATAAAAACCCGTGCGAAGCCGGGGCGGGCCACTAGTAAATAATAAATATTTCCGGACAATCCAAACAACAACGTCTACCCTTGGTAAAACTACGCTCTCTAGCTTGTGTTTCGGATACTAGACATCTGATATAATACATTTAATAGACATACATACACACATATGTTTATTTGATATATTCAATTATATTTTATTGCTTTATAACATTCTGCTGAATAGAGAATGAGAGAAATATTTTGTCTTGCTTATTCATATATTTTCTTGACCTAATTATAATTTTGCACACTCAGCTCCGTCGATATAATGCAGTGATTCTTTCTATAAACTCTGCGTTAATAATACATATAGGTGACATTGTGTTGATTTAAGAAAATTCTTATAGTCCAATAATCTTATTGTTGGTAACAAAATTCTCTTGATAATAAGAATAAATTTAGTCAAGTAAGAAAAAATATAGCAGTTCATTTAGGATTAAAAGAAGATTTTTCCCCAGTTTTAGAGATTTATCTGCGGGATAACGTATTATATATATATTTATATTATTATTATATAAATATAAATAAACTATTACCTTGATAAATGGGCAATACAATTTTGAAATATTTATCCAACCAAAGAAACACTTCAGGTAAATGATACTCATCATCATCATTTCAGACGTGGGACGTCCACTGCTGGACATAGGCCTACCTCAAAGACTTCCAGTGACTTCGGTCGGTAGCAGCTTGTAACCACCTTCACTTTATCGAGCTGCTTCGCTTGGCTATGTCGGTGACCCGCGTTCTTCAACGTTCTACGTTCTAAATGTTGATACTAATTTGTGCCAATAACAAGAAAGCACCAAGCCGTAGTAAATACTCTTTATAAACATCGAAAATGGAAATCACTAAACCTTAAATCACGGCAAGTTAACATAAAACTGAATGAACCAATTTATATCGATACACCATAATTATTTTTACCTTGTACTTCGCGTGAATAAAAAAAGTGAACTCGTGTAGATAGAATGAGCAAGTGTAGAACATGTGTCGGGCTCCCGAGTCGAATTATCAGGAATGTAAGCGACCAGTCAAGCCAGTTTGGGCGCCCGTGCCATACGCACTCCAAACGGTACAGGTCAACCTTCACTTAAACATATCAAATAATTTAATGTATCAAAATCAAAAAATCTAATCGTTTATTTGTAACTAAAAAATTCATACATAAATAAATAAATAAATATTTCCGGACTACTCACACAGCATCACCTAACCCCAAACTAAGCAGAGCTTGTACTGTACTGTGGGTGTTAGGTGACTGATATACTACATAGATACATTTTTTTTTGTAAATACATATATATGATACATAGAAAACACCCAGACCCGAAACCAGAAATTGTAGATTGTACAAAATCTGGGCCCCCGGCGGGATTCGAACCCGCAACCTCCTGCGCCTCAGGCGGACCATCGCCCACCGAGCCACAGAGGTCGTCAAACATTGACGTATGCATGTATATATTTAAAAAATGGACAAATAATAATAAACCAAACAAAAATACAATTAAAGAAATAGCAATTACACCACATGAAATATAAATTAATTAAATAAGAGTTAAATAAGTTTAATTAGTGGTATCAGTAACTGAATTAATTATTTAATTCTATCATAGTTTATTTATTTTAGTTTTATAGCACAAGTTAATTAAATTATTTTTGTTTTGTTTCAGGTAATTTAACGTTGCAGCGATCCTGTCGATGTAAAATGCCGCTTGCTCTTTGAGAGTTTGATAAATAAGTTATTTATTGAGACATGTAACTCATGCGCAGCCATACTTTACAACTTTTTACTATAATGTAATCCGTATAATAGTTTAAAAGAGCGTTTAAACGGATTTATTCCGTATTAGTCCCGGGTATTCGGCCCAAATCAAAAGTTATCCACAAAAAAGTCACTGTCATTTGTAACGTATTCCATTCACTGAACATTCAGTGCATCGGATGTAAAAGTACTTAAATATTGTCTTTGTCACCCACAAAATAAACTTATTTTCGTGAATACAGCCCTATCGCATGTTTACGTACCGCGCAGCAGTAGACATTTAGCTTAAAAACAAACCCGGCTGTGTTGGAATACTGTATAGATAATATTGCCGTGGTCTTACATAGAAACCGAGCTCAACTGAAAGTGGTTTTAATGCCTGTAAATTTTATTTGTGTGTGATCTTGATTTGACATTAGAAACTAAAAAATGCCCAAGGCATTAGGAGTGGTAGTATTAGTGGAAGTGGAAGTGATGCTGGGTGTAGGAGTAGTGGTAGGGTTAGGAGTAGGAGTGGGGGGTGGGATTGGGTCAACGTAAATGGCAAAACATCGTTTGCATGTATAAAATTAAAGTCGAGTAAAGATTTATTGCAGGCACTGTACCAAAATGTATTCATCTTTGTGGTAGGTATGTTTCCCGCTCAGTAGGTACAAATGCACATTTAACATAAACTTCGTTCTCAGATCTCAGATAGGAACGAATGACATCAAGATGTTTTTCACGGCAACCACGCATTCTCAAGAAATGTCATTCTTATTAATAAACTTTTAATATCCTTCCTTCACCTTCGTATGAATTTTTGGACCTCTCTGGCTCGTAGGGCCATGGTCCGCCTGAAACGCAGGAACTAAATTTTTGTACTATCCGCAAAATCTGGTTTCGGGTTTTTGTGTTTTCTATGTATCATATGTAGGTATTTACAAAAAAAATATATAATGTAGTATATCAGTCACCTAACACCCATAGTACAAGCTCTGCTTAGTTTGGGGTTAAGTGATTCTGTGTGAGTAGTCCAAAAATATTTATTTTTTATATAAGTCACCTAGCACTCATGGTACAAGCTCTTAGCTTGGGGTTAGGTGATGATGTGTGATTAGTCCGGAAATATTTATAAATTATTTAATTTAACTCGGCTACAACACCTGTCACTTTAATCGGAACCAATTACACAGTTTAGGAAAATAACTAGAATCGTCTTACGGTACTGGCTATTATGAATTCATTCTAGAAACGTATATTGTGTGATAAAAAACGTACTTACTTTACTATGCGTTAATTCATATATTCGCGTTATATACTATACTTATATACTTATATAAGCCGAAAATCGATGGTAAAAGGATATACATATATAACGATACATATATATATATATAAATGCTATCTAACAGTGAAATAATTTTTGAAATCAGACCAGTTGTTCTTCAGATAAGCGCGCTTCAAAGAAACAAACTCTTCGCCGTAACAATTCGTTCAACTGTTTGAGTGTGAAAGATTACACACCTGTCAAATATATGAAAATACTGTCAATAATAAAGTAAAATAAAGTCTACCTGACAAATGAAAAGATATCAAGCTCCGATTTTTGCTCTTACTCGAATGGTTTTCAAAATCCAGCCAAAAGCCACTCCACGGGTTTCGCTGAAGCTATAATATTCTTACATCTCAGAAGTGTCAAAATTTTGATATAAAATATCAGGTTCTCTGATGAATATCTTGTAACAAGTTTAGAGATGTTATCGACGGGGTTGGTAAACTGGTTGAGCAGTACTTCGAAGTGGATTCGCTTTTATGGGGTTGACACGGAAACGTTTGACCTCCATTTAAATATCTTAATCATATAAAACAAAATCGGTTTTATTAAAATGAACCAATTTGATATAAAGTCAATGTTCTTTAAAATGGGTATAGGATTTTGTTTCTTTTATTACTTTTTCAGTTTGGAAAAGATCGCAATTGCTTATATTTCTTTAATCTTAAGTAATAATTTCAGATCGAAAATATCGAAAACCTTAAGGGCGGCATATGTCCAGCAGTGTACATCATCATGATGCCTATTTCGTTCCCACTGCTGGACACAGGGACTTCTCTGCGGATCAGAGAGATATGGCCACACAACTGTCCTTCAAACTCTTCAAAATTCTTAGAAAATACCGGTTTCTTCATGATGTTTGCCTAAACACACATACCCTTTTCTAGAATAAAATCCTGAGATGCGCGGCGAGGTTTAAAACCACGACCTTCGGAATTAAAGTCGTGTGTTCTCCCACTCAGCCAAAACTGCTTATACTAGCAGATTTTTTCGGCAGTGTACACGCTACAGCCAAAATAATGATCTTAATGATCAACAAGTCTTACCCGCACTTAACCGTAACACAAGCTTAGAGCACACCTCATCACATATACAAAATTGTTATGTTGATTATCAGAACAATATTCATAATGCTATGGAACATATTGAATAATGTTATACCAATGCATTCCATTTTAGACTATCTAGTATTACCCCTTAGCACATAACTGGACACCGAATGCAAGAGCAAGCCTGACTTAGTAAGTGGCTGGGCGCCGACCGTTGTGTAACTCACATTCCACACCTATCAGCGAAATTACCTAGCCTGTTACACGAATACCTTAAGAACTCAAATTTCCTTAACATGTCCATGCGAAGCCCTATTTTGAGGCTTTTATTACTGTCGATGTATGTATGTTTGTGAGGGAATCTCGCTTCTTTGCTGTAGTGTAAAAAAAAACGAAGAAATCAAATACGATATACATATTTTATTTCCCATTTATCTATAAGTATGTTCAATAAGATTTGTGAAAGCAAACTATGGAAACAATAAATGATTTTGTATGTTTTATCTTGTGTTTCGCAAGTAAATTTTCAGGCTGGAATTATAGTTAAATAAGGCTTGCTTGTTTTTAAAACTGTTTTACATTATTGCGAACGTAAAGAATCAGTGGCGGCGGGAGTCAAGATTTATGTCAAGTTTTCCATTGTAATGAGGGAAAAGGGTAATAATTGTAATTAAATGTATTCCATTAGGTACTTTACTCTTCATTCTCCTTCTCGTTATATTAACTTAATTCACACAAAAATCCAATAAAAGCAACAATTAAAGCACAATAAAAGCCGTGTTGGCTAAGTGGGAGGACACTCGACTTTCATTCCGAAGGTCGTGGGTTCAAACCCCGCCACGCACCTCTGGATTTTTCTTCTTGAGAAATTTATGTGCGCTATAAACACGTGCTTTAACGGTGAAGGCAACATCGTGAGGAAACCGGCATGTTCTGAGAACTCTAAAAGAGTTTGAAGGACATGTGACATTCACCAACCCGCACTTGGCCAGCGTGGTGAATTAAGGCCTAATCTCTCTCGTCAAGAGAGAAGTCCCTGTGTCCCAGCAGTGGGAACGTTAATAGGGTGATGATGATGATGATGACACAAAAATCATAACTAAAAAACATATTAGAAAGTATGCTTGGGAATGTGCACGATAACTTTATTAAAAAAATTGGTATTCTGATAAGTGCGTCTATTAGCCCGTCCAAAAATACACCTATATTTTGCTTTATCAATTTAATAAAAAAGTTTAAAGATACAGAAAATCAAAGTTCCTGAGTGGAGGCTTGTGAATGCGAAATTTTGTACAAATCGTCTCTCGAAATTTCTATGCACTTAACTGTAACGCGTTTTTTGCGTGTACTTTTAAATAATCTAAATTACCGGTCCAATTATATTATTTACTAATTTTAGTTATATTCCTATTGCTACGCAAACTTTATCGCACCATTGTTTATGTCCAAAGCAAATAAAACAATTAGTCAAGAACTAAAACAAAAGGATCCATCCAATGTTTTGTTCTCGGCGGTTACAGACAAGCTTGGCATGCTTTTAGATAAGGCTTAAAAGCTTGTATGAGGTGACCAAGTGGACCAACCGATTTGGGACATTATTGAGCTGGCTGAGAATTGAATAATTTACCCGTTGATGTGTATATCAACGGGCAAATTATTCAATTCTCAGCCTACTGAGTGATAAAATATGATATAAAAATGAAAATATACTCTGACTATTTTTAAGATTAAACTCTTTCTATATTATTTTCTAAAGAATGTTTTATTCTGTTAAGGATTTTTTGACGTAAAATAATAATAAGTCTGTGTTGTGACATTTTCTATTTGCTTTTAATTATCATTATTATTATTTGTTGCCTAATTTACTTAAATTAATGTGAATGATTGTTAAGGATTATATATAATTTATATTTCATATAGATACAATTATAAAATTGACAATCACAATAAATTAATTGAATGGAATTAATTCTGCGTTCAAAAAGCTTTTAAAATCTCATAATATTATTATTCTGAACGGCTGTTTTGTAGACCTGGCCCATCGGGCCCGGTTGACGTTATTTAGTTTTTGAATCTGTCAACTGGACCCTCTTAATTCATTTGTTATTAGAATAGACGGTGAGAAAATTGTTATTATTAACCGACTAAACCAGGGAGGAGATTCTCAGCTCGACGCGACGCAACGATAACGCAATAACAAGGCAACTGCACCACAATCACAACGTTTAGTTTTATAATGATATATAGATTAGTCTGAGTGAGATAGGTTTATATGAAACTACAGATTAGTCTAAGTGATACAGCTTTATGTGTAACTACAGATCTATAAGTAGCCAGATCTACAAGTATAGCTAATTGGAACTTTACTTGGAGATGGTTAAACAGATAGTACCAATATTTTATTGAAAAGGAACCAAGATTGATTTTAAGTAATATGTGGTAGAAATAATATATTTATGTATGTTACATCCTAAAAAAAATATCTTACATATCTTATTATTTTAGAACTTTGCTCTATTAAAGAAATTCGTTAATTCCTACTAAATTAATTGATTCTAAAGGAATTTCCAAGCAATTAATATAGTTAATTATACCGATCAATTCAAAAATTATACCATATCTATTATTTTCCATCTAATACGCTGGCGCCAGTATCTCATTTGCATTTTGCAGAAACTTATTATTTTAGATCTCTACATGCAAATTATCATAAAGAGGTGACAACATTTATGTCTTTATAGCAGTGTTTTAATATGTAATTTAAATATACGTTATATTTAAATATAAATCATATTTATAAAGGACTTCGTATAAAACTTTAGTCGAGTTGCAATTTTTGCAAAATATTTGGGAAAAAAGACACTGTTGCTTGTATTATGATTGTTAGGTGAGTGGTAAAATACAAAGATACATTATTTTATAAATAGACATACAAAACAAAAGTAAAACCAAGATTCGGAATCAGATAGATCATACAAAATCCAGTCGCCCCTCAAGAATCAACCACGTTCCTTCACCCACCGAGCCACTTAAGAACACTTTTAGAGAACATTAGAAGAGAATAATTCGACGTTCTCAATCACAGCATAAAACTCCAAGCAACCGTTGCATTTTATCGAGTTTTTAATGGTGATTATTAATAATTTGTACCATTAACGAGAGTGGCTTTAACAAGAAAAATAAACGAACAGGGGCACGACTTCGCCGCGGCTTTTAAATCTCCGAGGCTTCTCAAAAAGATAAGGGCCATGCGACGGCACATAAATGTTCTCTCTCGAAACATGACTGAAATAAACAGAAGTTTAACAAGACATTAAGTTTCTTTATTTTAAAGCTGTACAGATACGAGTAAAACTTTTGGATGTTATATTATTCCGTTTACTAAGAATAGTTATAACACACATGTAAGGACCTAGATTGTCTTTAGCTTTAACCTTATGTTAGTTACTTGTAAGTTAATGTTAAGTTTGAGTGTTCCTGTTTAATAGTGTAGTGTATAATAAGTAAATGTGTATCAATGTATGTGTGTTGAAGTCGCAAATAAATGATTTTTACTTACTTACTTACTAGTTACAAAAACCTAATAATAATGCCTTTTATTTCCGAAATATTTATAGGTTACAAATATGCACATTATATATGAAACATATTTTTCTAGAAGCAAGTTACATAAATATGTTTTGTCTTTTCAATATGTCTCTAATTTCGGTGTGCCTTACGGCAAAGGGCTCCTCCAATATAAAACCTTAATGGTTTTAAATAAGTTATCACTTGCCTGTCTTTTTAAGTTAAGCTATTTTTAAAAGTAATCTGCAAGGAGAATGATCGTTTATTAATGTTAAAGGTTTAAACCAAAACGTGCTTTGGGTCAATCCACACAAACCTTCCTCTGGCTAGAGTCACTCAATCTATTGCTGTAAACTGCATTAGAAGCCGATGTTTTATGTTTGATTTTATTTATGATATACTAGCGGCCCGCCCCGGCGTCGCACGGGTAAAAAAAGTTCCCGGCAATTATTTGATTTTTTCTCGCCTTTTAAACCTTCCCTAGACCTCCACGAACATTTCAAGACTAAGATAAGATAAATCCGTTCAGCCGTTCTCGAGTTTTAATCAGACTAACGAACAACAATTCATTTTTATTTATATATAGATTTGTACATAAATTTTGATCTAAAATATCTAAGCCAAAAGACAGCAACGCTAATAAAATGTTATATATTATAGGTTATTGAATGAATGAATACGTAGGTTTTCTTTATGACTGTCAAAATAATGTAATCCTACCCAAAATAAACTTCAGAATTAATCGTAAGGTAAGACTAATCTTGATAACTTTGATTCAAGAATTTGATAACTTCACCCACATAAGTCGCATACAATCACGACTGAATAATTAATCCCTGACAAGGTACATCCAAACGCCAAAATACTCAAAACATTCATGTTTTAAGCAAGTGATTTGGTAGGTACTGTCAGCTTCAAATTGATATAAGCGTTTAGAGAAGTCAAATCATCATCTTCCAGTCCTTATCCTACATTACAATTCGGGGTCGGCACAACATGTACATATTTTTCTTCCATTTCCCTCTTTCACCCGTCATCTCAGCCCTCACCTCTTTCTTAAACATGTCCACTTTCACACAGTACATCGATCTTTACTTTGGCCTACCTCTTCCGTTCCTCTTCTAGAGTAGTCAAATAATCTCTGTTATAATTATTAATAAATTATTTATTATATTATTTATTTCACTCCTTTAGACTCTTATATAAATTTGACGCTGACTGTGCATAATATAATTTAACAAATGCATAAAAAACTACAAACTGACAGATTTCTGGTTCTTTATAATATTTTTAATCAAAATCGGGCTTTGTTAAAACAGTATACGAATTTTGAACTTGTATTTGAACAGATATGTTAAACGAATTGCACTTGACCTTTGGCCCTGAATTGGTTAATATATTTACATAACTTTGATATACAAAACAATTGACGCCATTCATGTTTATTTTGAAGATTGTGCATAATTGGGACCTTTATTGTGGCGCTTTGTTTTATCTGTTTTTACATTTACCTTCGACAAAAACTCAAAACTGATAAAAAAATATATATAGGTAACAGCGTTCAATTACGAAGAGTGAAAGAAGGGTAGGGAGGCCTTTTCCCTGCAGTGGGACAGTATGGGCCGAATAAAAATAATTTATAATTAGTATCCACTATACTGTCTTTTGGGAAAATATATATTTAATAGAGAGGTTTAGCACCGCGGTAAGCTCTTAGCTTGTGTTACGGGTACTAGATATCTGATTAGCGGATGTAATAGATAAACATATATAGATATTTTTATTAATAATTCAAATGACTCGTATAGTGCTTCGGATGTCATAAGATAACTAATAAGATATAAGCTACAAAAAGTTTTTTTGAACCAATAATATTTTTCTTGGATTAAGACTGTTTAACTTTGTAATTTTACTTGTTAATAAAGGTGACAATACCAAATTGTCGCATCACGCGCTAAGTCCTATAAAAATAAACAGAATTTACTAAAAGACATCGTCAATGACACCGCAATACCAAGGAACTGATAGTTTATAATTATAATTATTTAAATCAACAACAATTATTATTCAATATCGATTACCCCGTATTCATAAACTCTTATATTTCTGGCTAATATAACTGAATTAAGTATAACACACAATAAGCCTAATTTATGCCTTATTTTTCGACTATTTAAGAGATAAACAAGGGTAAAACTTTTATTGAATATTATTTAGCACTAATTTAGATTTATGAATAACGTTTTTATCGAACGTTTAACCTCCTAAAAGTCTGATATAAAAAGTTAATATTTTTTTATGAATACAGGGTCTATAATTAACACGTAGGCTCAGAGGTCCAGTAAAGTTTAAGAAGCGTTGATTTTATAAGTAAACATTTTCCGTTCTCATTCTAATCTTTGTAACACACAAATGCTGTAGAAAAGAATGTACTACATAAATATAAAGTTTAATATGACGCAGTCACGTTTCTCTCTGTGTGCTGAGTGATCGATGTGTGTGTAGGCAATACAAAGGTACTATTTGGAGGCTTTACTTAGCCGGCCGCTTTCAGAGAGTGGCTGCCCTCTGGAGCAGAATTGCTGTCATTTAGCTCTCCTTGGAATGTCGTGTAGTACATATCGAAGTGGTTGTTTCTAGATAACATTCCTCTTCTAAGTCGTAACCTCATGACTGAGGGACGTGGCTATGGCGTCTCATCAGCTTTGTCATCACTTCTCTCCGGTTTTGAGCCAACTGAATCGATGCTTGGAGAGTGCCACCTGTAGCGTCCTGCGTTATGTGGGTCCACTTGTAGGTAAAATGATGAGATAACATTAAGAGTGTTTAATCTAATTAGGTGCCTATTTTGAAGCACTGTTTATTTACTTTGATGTTCAATAAAGTTGTACCTATCCTAAAACATATCTTGAAATGAAAGCGCTAAAATCATTGCGGTGCGAAACGACTTATTCCAAAATAGCTCTTATTGAGTGATTCATACCTTGATGTAAACAGCTCGCGTTATGAAACGACTAAAGACCTTTTTAAACATATTATGTTTTAGATTTGACAATATTATTTTGAATTGATGATGATGTTTATTAAAATTATATCTTGAATAAAAAGGTGTTGGCGACTAGTTCCAAGTTCTTAATTTCCCACGTGTGAAATTTTGCTAATTATTATTGGGACGAATTCTTTTTAATGAAAAGTCTTAATTATGTGTACTAACTGTAAACAAATAGCTTCAATATGTTTGGTACAGCCTAACCCGCTTATTTATAATTATATTTCACAATTATTGAAAACGAGCGAAAATATTTTATTTTTTTACTTACAATAAAAGTTTAAATAACTACGTACTGGTACATAAAAATAAGAATAACAGTAAGCATTAAGAACACGCCCAGAAGAATAATAGCTTATAAACACTAATAAAAAAAGTGACAGATCTTTGGAAAAGTACGCAAAGCCGGGAACACTCTAGAATGTAAATTTATTCACCCAAACGTATGTATCTAGATACTGACGCACGCAGTATTGTAAGTAGATTTGAGTCCACAGCTATCGACTCCGCTACTAGCAGACGATAATTAGTTTTCGTCAGTGTAGCGGTCACGGGCCGGCATTCCAACACAATGTCGAATCATCCTGTTAACTTTGAAAACAGGTGTGTGTGTATGGTCAACTACGAAATTTACTTATAACTAGGACCTTAAGCTTCGGGACGTATTCGGGCAAAAAAGTACCCTCGTCGCAGTCGCTAGTACCCGCGTCACAGTCGCTTCCCGCGTTGCTGACCCGTAGAGTTGGCCGAAATGTTAGACTAAGCGGACCACTTTTTTAATAAAATTGGGCCGATTATCACTGGTCCGCGAAAAATATGAACTTTGTGGTTTTTCTTTAGATTTCACATAATGAAAGATTTTTAAAAATTACAATCAAAACTTAAGCGCGAAGCATGCAAGGAAACATATTTTATTCTACTAGTACTAAGCATACAAAAAAATATACAATACATTATTAAAAAGTTGTATAAATAAAACTAGTGAAAGCAAAACACTGACAAATTCGGAACGGTTCAACAATAAATCAAATTCGGCCAGCAAATCAAATCAAATTAACTGTTGAAAGTATTGCTAAATTATATCAAACCGACATCGACGGCCACTTGAATCAGGTTCACCAACCTAAATTTGTGCTCTTCTTTTAACGGACTCAGTTTCCAAAGCTTCTCCAAAGGTATCCTCTCCTGACCAGCTTCTAACTCCATCAAAGAATCCACCGTTAAAGTATCTGTTCTTTCACCAGCCATCAAAGGAATTGACGTAATATTAGCCAGGAAACCAAACTTTCCATACATTTTTAACTCCTTATCCAAAGTTGCCCTTGAGTATACTTCAGAAGCATCCAAATGCATATCTGCCAAATAATACGATAACTCCCTATAATAGACATCCACAGCGTTCATAAAATCTTGTTTGTTCTTACATATATTGCTGCACTGTAAGATGAAATAGGCTACATCAGTGACTAGTGACGTGCAGCGATAAATTTGAAAGTCTATTGTCTTCACTGCATCTGGTGATACGAGGAAATTTTTGATCCAAGAGTCCCCGTGACAAAACACTGGGATGTCCACGGAACTGCTAACTGATGATATCAAATTCCCATAGAGATCATTAGAAATCAACTCATCGAATCTTTTGATGTATACACTGCTAGAGTCGAAGTGTTCAATCAATACTTGCCGGTCGATACGGGCAGCATCCATTAAATACGGAGTATACCAATCCTGATTGTATTCGTTGAAATATAGTTCCGGAATTTTGTCCATGCAATTTTGAAACACATCGGGTTTCTTTAATCTTAGCGCCAGAGAAACAGCGTGAATCTGTGCTAGACTCTTTAAAACTTTATCTCGGTCACTTTCAGTAGGATTTTCTGATAACGAAACTAGTTTAGACTCTGATAAATCTTCCAGTATTATATAGTCGTTTTGACCGTCCATACAACTGCTATAGTACAACGGCACGGTATCTTGAACATTTTCCTTCGCTCCCGTTGACTTTTGAACTTCTTTTAATATAGGCAGTATGTCCTTAAAGAAAGTAATTTCTCTCTCGAAATATTTTGCGCATTGCAATGTCTTTAGGAGGACTTCGCTGTTCCCTAGAGCCTTAATGATAAATTGCGCTTGATTTTTGTGACCAGTGACATGTACTCTATACACTGTGCTTAGAAGACCCTCACCAGCCGGGGCCGCCCTTGTAACTACTATACTTTTCACACTGTCCTCACTCTTAGTTTTTTCTTTAAAGGCCTTTTCTACGACAGATTCTGTCAACTTCTTGGAAATATCAGTAAGTGTTATCTGATCCATTTTGAGAGACTGCAAGTAAGGTTAATTAGTTTTGCGTATTTAAACGTGTACTTGTTGACAAATGTGACAGTTGGTGATGCCCTAATTCTTATGTCAACAAATGAAGTTATGCTATCGCCGAGATAGCCTTCTACGAGTATATACGGGCTGAATAACAACATAATCAGCGATTTAATATAAATAGGCAAACTAATTAATATAAATTATGATATAAATGTTGTTTAGTCTATAAATATTATTTAGGCCATGTTTACAAAATTACGACGGTAAAATGATGGATAGTACGGTCTAAGTTTCAACGGTAGGCGTATTACATTCCATTTTCGAGCTATAAAAACACGAGCCATTATTGATATAGATTGAGTTTAGATAGGATCTGAGCTGGAAGCGTTCGGGCCACTTTTCTAGCATTAACTGCATTTTACTTTTTGCATGCAATTTCTAAGGCAATCTGAGACAGTAATAAGCCCGAGGCCGTAGGGATAATGGAGTAGTAAAGTAGAGGTCGTGTTTGGGCGTGCGCGAGTCGGCACGATCCCCGCCGGTCGGCTGCTTGGGAGACCGACCCTTTACGGACTTGCTCATCTATTTCATTAGAAACATTCATCTTGTGGTATCTGATGTTGGAATAATGATGTTTTTTTTAATCTTTACCATTTTATTAAGTTGAAGAGTCTATTTGTTTCTTTTGAACGCGCTTATCTGAGGAACTACTGGACGGATTTGCATAATTATTTCACTGTTAGACAGCATATTTATCGAGGTAGGCTATACTTCCTTAAATTCATAAAACACGGTCAAGGCACTGCCGTGTAAAGCTAACTTCAAACTAAGCAGAGCTTATACTATGATGTTAGGTGACTGATACTATTTAAACATATTTTTTTGTAAATCCATACATACAATACTAAGTTAATACACATGCCCGAAACAGAAATTGTGGATCGTACGAAATCTGGTCCCCCAGCGGGAATTGAACCCGCGACCTCCTGTGCCTCAGGCGGACCTTCGCCCACAGCGCCAAAACAAAGTCGTTAGAATATAGGGTCGACTATATTTATTGAACTTTACAAACTTATCATTTGATATTTTGATAAATTGCCTACATTATTAAAAGCAACAACACAGTTTCCCCTCCAAATCTAAAATTACATAAGACTTGTTTTAATAAACTTGAAAAAAGTAGAATTAAAAATATTGTTTAATGCGTTTTGTGCTCAAAATGGAATAGAGAAGGGGGGGATTCCTACGATCTAGCCAATTATTTTAAACATTAGATTTCGTAAATATAAAAATCTAGTTATTTTATCTTGAAGGTCTAATACAATAAGTATAAAAGGCGATAAAACACTTGAAAAAAATAAAAGTGTTCTAACGCTCCAATAGATTCTCTACCGTGCTCTACTTAATTAAATTTAGAGCAAGATATATCCATTGCAACACAAAGTGAAAAGACAAAATCTCTAGCATTAGAGCTAGAATGTGGAAAAAAAAACCAGTAGTACTTATTTGCCCATCATAATTTAGCTTATTACCATTATTAATGCTAGTATTGTGGAATGCGGATCTTAGTCAACCGACGGAAAACATGACTTGTTGTGACCAAGATGTACCGAGACAGTACTTGTTTTATATTACTTAAGACATTTTTATTAGTTATAAAAAATGGTTTAAAATGGGCTTAGTCAAAAAATGCCCTGTCCGTCTTCGAAGGGAAAGCGCAGGGCATTTTCGGAATACAATTACAATAATACCCTGGGATATACGATCGGGCACTGGAATAGGGGATACTCAAAGGGCATTTTTGGGATAAGCTTCCAAAATATAGTATCCCATCTGTGGTAGAATGAAGCAAAGTTAATAATCGTCACTGCTCTCTCTTGTTAACAAATTTCAGATCCATCCAACGGTTGTCTGGAACAATAGCTATTAGTGATAAGGTCGTCGATTATGTCACTGTATGTTAAATGTATCTCCTATGTATGTTCCGATATTATGGTGTTTTAATAAAAAATGTTCATATTGTATTGTCCTTCTCAGTATTCCATGCATATGACTCCTCTAATTTGCAAACCTGATTCAAATCTCATTATGATCATAAAATCATTTACCGTCTGACAACGTGGTATACATATTTCTAAATCCTCATTAAACACAAATAAGTATGCATGTATTGTAATATTTGCCTGAAAATGTGATGTAATGTGATAACAATACGAATAAGTGCCAGCCATTAAAGAAAGAAGTTAGGTTCCACCGACACTGTTATGAAAAAAAAATTATACTTTGAAAAAAAATGATGTTTTTTTTTAGCACGGCTTAAGTATCAAAGTTTTTAAGCATGTTTTTTACTAAATATGTTTTCTGTGATTAGCTTTTGGTATGCAATTGTGGTGTAATAGATTGTCAATTGTTTTTCTAATAGAAAACAAAATGACAGTTGCGTAAACCGGTTTTGATTTAGCACTTAACATTACGGAAACACGCAATGTCATCAACAAGTTGTCCTAGTCGTAGTACTTAGGTAATGAGGAATACAGTACCAACTAAAGTTTCTAATAAATCAAAAAACATTAAAACTTTTATTTTTTATGAACTCCATTAATACTTATCTTTGAATACTCGTAGGATATTTTTTAAATTATATTATAACACACACTTATAAATGCAAAGTTTTAAACTGAAATAATGAATTAACTTATATGTATGTATGTACCAATGCAAAATTATCTTCTTAAAAGAAACTTTGGTTTGAAGATTTTTGTTTGAGCTCGCTCATCTCAAGAACCACTAGTCCGAATTTAAAATTATTTCACTGTTGCCTTCCTCGATAATTAGGCAATATTACCCATCAGAAAATCCATTAAACACAGGCAACGGCGTGGCGTGAAAATCTAATACATAAATAAGACTTCGGATTGTAGCTTATAACAAAGAATACTATTGCGTTTCTTTTTTTTAATTTTTGTGATAAGGAACCCTAAATATCTCATTTCAGTCCTTATCTATGGTGAAATGAAAGCAAACTTACATCATCGTTACCTACGCAAATAAGTAATCTAGCCGTACACAACAGAACCACTAGTTCATTCTTTTTTATCACAAATATAAAATACTACTAGCGGCCCGCCCCGGCGTCGCACGGGTATAAAATTTTCCCGGAAATTATTCGAATTTTTCTAGCGGTAAAAACCATCCTATCTCTCAAGTTGGATCGAACTGCACATGATGTGCGAATTTTATTATAATCGGTTAAGTGGTTTAGGAATCCATTGAGGACAACACGTGTGTTGTGACACGAGATTTATATATATTAAGATATTATACTACATAATATATGTATAATAAATAATGGTATTTTTATTTATTATTATATGTATGAAAAAATGTTTATATATGTATGTCTATTATATTAAGTATATTAGTTCTCTAGTACCCGTAACTCAAGCTTACATCTTACTAAGGGGCTAGATGTCGTTTTGTGGTTTTTCCAGCAATATTTATTTAAGGTACCTACCTATTACATGCAGAGAAACCCGAGTAAATTATAAATGCTACTGCGTTAAAAGCAGTTTTAAAACTTTACTGGGGATCTAGCCTTCTTTCTTCTTAGTCACCCATAGTACACTCACATTGCTGAGTTTGGGATTAGGTAATGCTGTATGAATTAATTTTTAACTAATACTTTAATTAAATGGAAACACAAAAATATGATTTTAATTAAATTATAAAATTAATTATAAAACTACCTACTGTAGCGATATCAAAAGCGAAAATCACCGGCCGCGAATTACTTAAGGCTCAATATTATTTTATAATAAACTATTAATTGATATTACTATAAAATGTTATAAGGTTTCCATATTATGAATCAATTCATTGAGTTGGTGGACATAAAAAGACGTCGAACCCAAGGATGTCAGAATTACTAATTTACATATGTTTTACGATAAGAATCAATTTATTGTAAGCACACTTAACATGGGTACATTTGGTCGCGTAGGATTGATCCTAAGCCGTAACTTTAGACCTTAACGATTATTTTTTTGGGGTATTTTTCATTTAAGCTATAAAAGATCTGTTTCAAAGGTTTTAATGGATTATAAATGGAAATTATTTATACAAAATTGTTGAAATTTATTGTGAGGGAAACAGGAAATCCTGCGAGGAGAGGACTCATTTTATAAGGACGAAAATAGCAATTGCGCATTTTATAAGGAGCAAAATAGCAATCATGAAGAAGCCATCTAATTCTAGGCTTCATGCCACATCTTAGACCACATTTTCACTTTACATCAGGTGAGTTTATGGTCAAATAAAGGCTTAACTAGCATAAAAATAATTATATTACTATATATGTACTTACGTCATAAAAAATCTATATTTGGATTGTGTGTTATATATCTAATTTGTTATAGAACTAAAACGAGAAGCAATATATACATACCTACTCTAATAAATTTTCAGAAAGCAAAAATATAGTAATTTTCGGTCTGGTCTCAAATGAAAGCGCATCACGTGCACATTACAAAATAGTATGACTTTTTATATTTAAGAGAACAATAGTTTTGGAAGCGGGGTTTCTTGTAATTTAAATTTAGATTATTGTCCAATTCTACGTCTAAAACGTGACATATTGGTATCTTTTAGAGGAAATTGCGTTGCTCTTTTTATTTCCTTTTGAAAGTTCGAGGTCTCGGAGACCAAGATTTTTATAGTATGGGCAAAATCGTGATTCCTTCCACATGGAAAAGAGATAGTTTTGATTAGGTAGCAGAACAAGGCTGAGCAAATAGTTTATTACCTTAATATAAAATTTCCATGTCACAATGTTAGTTACCGTACTCCTCCGAAACAGCTTAACCGATTAATACGAAATTTTATAATCGTATTCAGTAGGTCAGGGAATCGGCTACTATCTATTTTTCATTTTGAAAAACAACGTTTGCTGGGGTAGATACAAAAGATACAAAATCATTTATTTCCATAGTTTGGTTTTACAAAACTTAGACACGTCAGTCAGTCAGTCAGGGTCAGCTAGTATACTATATTAACATTAAGTTACTGCTTACTGGGGTAGCAAACACAATGCACAAAGTTCAAATTATTCACGAAGAAATCATAGCCACTATTAAATGTCATCCATAAACCACTATCTATTAACAATTAAAAGCAATAGAGGGACGTAAAATAACTCAAGGTATGATTCAAGTATTCTTTGCTTTGATGTTTATGGGAAGATTCTATTTCGTTGGAATTGACTGTAGGCATAAAATAGGTAAATACTGAACAGGCGGGTACACAGAAGACTAAATAGTTAATGATTTTAACGAGTGAATATAATACGAATGCTATAAAAATTTAATGTAAAATGGATTAGAATTAGTTAAAAAAGTTTCGTTGAAAAATTGGCAGACTGCTAACACAGCGGAGGTTCTAAATAAACGAAAACAAAAACCTTCTTTAGGGCCTGTTTAAAAAAATCCGATTAGATTTTGTTTTGTCTATACTTCTATACTAATATTATAAAGAGGAAAGGTTTGATTTTTTGTTTGTTTGTTTGTCTCGAATAGACTCTGAAACTACTGCACCGATTTAAAAAATTCTTTCACCATTCGAAAGCTACACTATCCCTGAGTGACATAGGCTATATTTAGTTTTCAAAAATAATATGATTCCTTACCAAACTCCGATAATGTAACCCATGGTGAAAAAAAAGAACCCAAAATCTTTCTTTAATCGCGAATGCTGCGAAAACTATTGAATATATAACAAAGTGATGTATTACAACTTTGTAGAACTTATCATTATCTACAAAAAACGTCGTTACATCATATCTCTAACTATTATAGTTTTGTGACAATAACCGATTTCTATGAAAAAATAAACCTAAAATCTTTCTTTAATCGCGAATGCTGCGAAAACTATTGAATATATAACTAAGTGATGTATTACAACTTTGTAGAACTTATCATTATCTACAAAAAAACGTTGTTACATCATATATCTTTAACTATTATAGTTTTGTGACAATAACCGATTTTTATGAAAAAATAAACCTAAAATCTTTCTTAATCGCGAATGCTGCGAAAACTATTGAATATATAACTAAGTGATGTATTACAACTTTGTAGAACTTATCATTATCTACAAAAAACGGCGTTACATCATATCTCTAACTATTATAGTTTTGTGACAATAACCGATTTTTATGAAAAAATAAACCTAAAATCTTTCTTTAATCGCGAATGCTGCGAAAACTATTGAATATATAACTAAGTGATGTATTACAACTTTGTAGAACTTATCATTAAAAAAAAAAACGTCGTTACATCATATATCTTTAACTATTATAGTTTTGTGACAATAAGCGATTTTTTATATAAAAAAATTAAAATACCACTGTTTTAAAAGGCTCTTTATTTGTATCTTGATATTAATCCTTAACAAAATAAATTATTCATTATGTAAGATTGCTTTAAAACCTTTACATAACTTTTTGAATTATTAGATTCTGATATTCCATTCAAAAGATATCACGAGTTAATTTTATTTTAAACCAGCGGTCCGCCCCGGCGTCGCACGGTAAAAAAGTTCCCGGCAATTTTTCCTTATGTGCTCAGCGTTTAGACCTACCCCTGGACTACGACAAACATTTTAAAACCAAAATCAGCTCAATCGTCCCAGCCGTTCTCGAGTTTTAATCACACTAACGAACAACAATTCATTTTTATTTATATAGATAGTGTTGGCGATCAAGACCTACGAACCTACATTAAGTCATTTTATTATGAGACTGAATTCGTTCTAAGGCATAGGTGTAGCGAGAATAAGTTGTCTACGTAGAAATGTTTAGGAGTTGTGAAGTTTTCTAAGTTATATTTTGTTATTGTTTGTTAGGGATCAAGGCCTACGAACCTAGATTAAGTATTTTATTATGAGACTGAATTCGTTCTTAGACATAGGTGTAGCGATAATAAGATGGTTTACGTACAAATGTTTAAGAATTGTGTAGTTGAACAAGTTATTGTTTGTTACTTTTGTTTTGTAAAGGTATAACCACGTATTTGGTATTGATAGTTAGCTCTATTAATTACGCATATTGTGTCGTTTAAATTATGTGAATAAGTTAAGTAGATAAAAAGTTATAAAGAATTTAAGATGCAAAAATAGGTAAATTCGTGTTCTTATAAGATGTTTATGGGTGTATTTTATTTCTTGTAAGAATATTATGTGATGTTTTATGTTATTTAAGTAGGGAATTATGTACCCTTTTAGAATATATAAGATTTGTTATGTTTTGATACCAAAAGTATTAAATAAAAGAGAAAAAGGTGTTGGCACATAACGAAAATTAGGTCGCGAAAGTAGGCGGATTAGCGCCGCTCTCTTGACGGTATAGCTTCGACCCGGGAGAGCGGGCACGCGCTAACGGTAAATCGTACTCAAGTAGTCAGCAAGTCCAGTCTCCAAAGAAGCCTCAAGAAAGAAGAAGTCAGCAAGTCAGAAGAAGTCAGCAAGAAAGAAGTCTGCAAGAAAGAAGACTCCAGAAGAACGTCAGTCTGTCGTATCGTGTCAGTCTGTCGTATCGTGTCGGTCAGTGGTATTGTGTCAGTCTGTCGTATCGTGTCAGTCTGTCGTATCGTATGAGCCGACACCTTTGTTTTACGGACATATCGTGTTTTTCTTTGAGACCCCCACCACCACCACCCAGGACGACCCACATAGTCGTGTGGGTCGTCCTGGGTGGTGGTGGTGGGGTACTGGGTGGGGTACTTTGACCACTTGGTCGTCCTAACCACCAAGTGGTCAAAGTACCCGAACGTCTCGCAAGTGACGCTCGTCGTACCCACCGGCTTCAGAGCGCTGAATGCGCTCTGAAGCCGGGTGCGCGGCGGCGTGTGCGAACCGCAACTACCATCAAGTGGCGCACGTCGAACAAGGGGGTTAAAACTGTCCCCCGTCTAAGCGGACACCTCCCAACTTCCCTAGGAAGGAGGAGGAGGGATCCACAACAGATAGAATATAGATAATCTCCGCTATTTCACGGACGCTTTTAACAAAAAATAATAATTAAGTACTTCAAACTCATGTCAGAAAAAAATGATTGAAAACTATGTTGAATATTAAACTTTCGAGACATAGACAATAGCTCAAAGAGTATATAACCACCACGTATGAATAGCTTATCAAGAAAAATCATAGGCAACCTATAAAATGAATATTGAACTTTCGAGACATAGACAATAGCTACCACCACGTCTTGGTCAATCTTGGTATGAATAGCTTATCAAGAAAAATCATAGACAACCTATAAAAAGACATTTATTTTACACTTTTGTTAACCTGTAGATAATAACAGACAAATAATTAGCAATAAATTAAAATTGCGACTATAATTTGAGTTTTAAACTATCCTATCTATCAAGTTGGATCGAACTGCACATGGTGTGCGAATTTTATTATAAGTAATCGGTTAAGTGGTTTATGAGTCCATTGAGGACAAACATTGTGACACGAGATTTATATATATTAAGATTTTACAATACCTACTTCAAAACACGACGCAAATCGTCGCCAATCTTTCCCCAAACAAGAAGCCCTCAACAAAAAGTTTGACAATCAAGTCCACCCGATATTCCAGAACCTAAACAGATCACGTCAGCGTAGCATCCACAGATCCAGAAAATTAGAGTTGAAATGAATTTGACAGATGCACTTTTGACAAGTGAATTCGAACAAAGGAGGTTGGTTCGCACGCTCCTTACAATGGTATTTTTTTTCTGGATATCGGGAACGGAATCTAAACGCGATTCTTATTGTGAAGGCGGAGGTTTTTTTGAGGTTGTCTGAAGCCTCGTCTCTAATTTCTGGTTGCTTTGGTTCTTTTAAGTTTTTAATTGACTTCAAAAAGATTTTTAGGAAGAGGTTATAATATCAATTAAATCTGTGAATTTTATTATATTTTTACAGGCTTCTATTAGATAACAACTTGGAATTTAACGACTTTGGTGTTTAACGGGCATATCAGCAGTTCTACAATGCGTATATTATCTTGAAATAACTTATTATTACAATTGCCAAATAAAATCTTCATTTCAATTACTATTTTATTTTATATGGCAATTTTTTGATGACTTTTGTTACAATAATATTTCACCAATAAACTTTCCAAATGATATAAGTTTACTAAAAGTACCAAGTTACAGATTCACATAATAACTTAATAAGCAAATTATTATAAATTACCCACATTGCATTTTATTTTATATCAATGCTAGGCCACTGAATTTCGAAATTATTAAACCTTGATAGCAACAATTCTTATGTTTGTATGCTGTCAACATACACTTTAGCTTAAAATGTATTAATTATTAGGTTTTGCTGATAAGAGCTGAATTTAACTAAAAAAGCGCTTTACATGGCTCAGTAATGTGACTCGGCTGTGAGTCTGAGGCAGGTGATAGCGGGTTTGATTCTTGTCGGGGTCTTTTTATTACATTTAGTACAGTTTCCACCAGATGTTTTACTATTTTTTTTTTAACAATAATCTTTACCTACATATCATACCTTTGTGAAAGGCAAGGGAACCCGTGAGCAAATTCTTATCGTGCGTCAAATCATTGAAAAGGCTCGAGAATTTAACAAGCCAACATACATCTGCTTCGTTGATTTCTCCAAGGCGTTCGACTCGGTGAAATGGCCAACGCTGTGGAAAGCATTACTGGACATGGGTGCCCCACAACACCTCGTACACCTGCTCAGGCGACTCTACGAAGAAGGAACAGCATCGGTGCGGACAGATGACCTCTTCTCAGATAATTTCCACCCGAGTGCCGGTGTACGGCAAGGATGCATAATTTCACCTTTGCTCTTTAACGTCTACACCGAGCTTATAATGCGAATAACTCTCGAAGATTGGACAGATGGTGTTGTGATTGGTGGGTACAGGATTTCGAACTTACGATACGCAGACGATACCACCTTATTTGCGAACAACGCCGACCTCATGCAAGCTTTACTTCACAAAATGGAGCACGTAAGTCTAACGTTTGGATTGAAGATTAATCGATCTAAGACCAAGATTATGATTGTAGACCGCGTCAATGACAACTCGCCAGAGGTTACACAGATTGCGAACTGCGACGTGGTACAAGCCTACGTATATCTTGGGGCTTTAATCTCAAACAGTGGTGGTTGCGTAGATGAAGTAAAGCGTCGTATGGCCATAACGAGAACCGCGGTAGATAAGTTAAGGAAAGTGTGGAAAAATCGCAATATCACTAAAACCACTAAAATCAAGGTCATGCGGACCCTTGTTTTCCCAATCTTCCTCTACGCGGCGGAGACGTGGACTGTGCGTGAGTTGGAAAAAGTAAAGATAGATGCTTTGGAGATGTGGTGCTGGAGAAGGATGCTTGGCATATCGTGGACAGAGTTCCGCACCAACTTGTCTATACTTCAGGAACTCGGCATCACAACGCGTCTATCGACACTAGTACAGACGCGCATACTGCAGTACTTTGGCCATGTCTCAAGACGCGATAACGACTCCATAGAGCGACTGGTCGTGCAAGGAAAAGTGGAAGGAACCAGGGCCCGCGGCAGATCACCTATGCGCTGGACTGACCAAATAAAATCCGCAGTAGGAGTCCCAGTGTCAGACTGCACCAAACAGGCTGCAAACAGAGAAAGATGGCGGGCGATCGTTAAGAAAGCTGTGTCCGTTTCTAACACCAAATGATGCCTCAATGTGACCACGACCGCTCTGTCAAGAGTGTAACGACAGAGAAGAAGAAGACATATCATAACTACACAAGGTGATTTAAAATTGGTATATAAAGCGGAAGGGGTTGGAAAGTTGGGCTCATGGTGAATATTTTTTGTTCTACGATTGTTCGATTTGAAAACCCATTTGTCGTAAAAAAATCTTTATAGTTTAAATGTGTATATCCAATTATTTCGTGATACAGTCATAAATTATATTTTTTATTTTTATTGGTTACCCAATGGGGGAATCAATCATAGTAAAACCTATCTGATCATAATAAGAGGCATTTACTCGAAAAAAAAGCCTTTAAATCGAAATGTTGTACAACAAAATATGTTCGGCTGGTGTGTGCCATTGACAACATACAAGCTTCGGCCAACCAACCCTGCGCGACCAAAGCGACTGCAAAGCGATACCTATGCAACGCGGCGAACGCTACTCATACATTACTATGGGGTTTTGCACACTTACGCGACCAATCAGGACGTTTTCTGCGACCACAAAATGAGACGTTTTCTGGCAAACATTTTAGACAATCACGAATTATTATCACGGTAAAAAACATCCGCAAGAAAAGGTTTTTATAGGGATGTGGACATAAAGGCGTTTTACTGTATATTTCAAGTTGATTCATACAATAACATTGAACAACATTAATTGCAGGATATCACTGATTATGTAAATAATAGGACGTGATTTGAAATACTTTGTTTTTTGTTCGTATACAAACATGACATATATTTTTTCCTGTATACTGGTATGTGACAAATAATGTTAAATGCAAGTAGATAAAAAATATATAAACTGCACTAGTTTTGCGACAGCGGATTTGCTCATTATTACAAAAAACTAATTATAAAACTTGGTAAAGGCTAGAAAATGGTTTCATAATCATCATTTTAGCCGTAGGATGTCTAACTGCTGGATATAGGCATTTTGTTTCGGTTGGCAGCAGCCTGCCACGGGTCCATCTGACAAAACCTACTTAGCAAAATGACTATCTAGCAATACATCAACACTTCATCTTCTCTTCATAGCATTTGAACGACATCGCTAAATTGACTTGGTAGCAAAAAGACTACTTTTCCACAGCCTTTACCAAGTCATCCATCCATCTAATCGGTGGAAGTCGTACACTTTTTATAATGCGACCGATTTATTTTATTAATTTTATATTAGCACAAAACACACTCCTTTGTTTGAGATTATGTGTAGGTACCTATTATTATATAATCATGAAGTACAGTAAGCATCGCTAACTTGTAACCAACTTGCATTGGTGGTTTGTATGCAGACGGGTATACTTACCTACATTTCGTCTGCAAGCGTCAGTTTGTGTCTAGTCAAATAAAATTATAAAGTGATAAAAATGTTACTCCGTTGAACGCCATTTTGCGTCACCTTCTCAAATTCTCAATACGCCAAGACAGGGAATTGTCAACTATAACTGTCAACATATCGCCGCCATTACTAAATGTCATAGCCAGTTTATAACCTCAAAAACGTCATAGCACGGTACAAAAAGGACGACTACGAGTCCAAACGAAATAAAACGAATGAGGTTTTGTCTTACCCGTGTCTACAAAACTTTATCTGTCGGCCGCTCGTAAAAAAAGTTGGAGTCGGAGTGGCGCGCTCAGGTAAGCAGGCCACTTTAACGCCCTTATTATAATTCCTTTTCAATAATCCGCGTGTTTTATAGCTTGTTAGGTCGTTTGTAATGATGTCAGGGTACTAATTCATTTTGGGGGACACCGGTAGCTGTAGGTACTGTTTTGAGCTCTAAGTAGGTACTTGCCTTATAGGTTAAAGATGCCTCATTCCTTCGAGACCCATTTCAGAATACACTGATTAGCTTCGA
The DNA here is from genome assembly GCA_929108375.1 of Gymnoscelis rufifasciata. Classification (NCBI taxonomy): domain Eukaryota; kingdom Metazoa; phylum Arthropoda; class Insecta; order Lepidoptera; family Geometridae; genus Gymnoscelis; species Gymnoscelis rufifasciata. The sequence goes on from OV815301.1 coordinate 3,649,400, forward strand.
CAAAATACTTGCTTTTAAATGAAATATCAATACTTATTACCGCGGCTTTTCTGCTTAATAATATATGTATTTTCTAAGAGAATAATAGAGGTGTAGGAAAAATAATGAGTTGTTCAGATTTTCGCATCAAAAAATCTTAGTCTTCAAGAAAAAATATAAACAAAAGGAACCCATATTGGTGTGGTATTTATTATGATGGATTGATATCATACGCGATTTGAGTTATCGTCTTGATTCCAACGAACAGTTGGGGGCAGATGGCTTGGAAACTAACATTCGAAACACTCTTTATTATTAACACCGTATAGCTCAAATCTCAGCCACACTAAATACCACTCCGAACCTAAACATCTTAGAAATAAAACATAAAATATCATAAAAGCCTTTTATTTGGGCACATGACGAAGGCTGTATGGTAAAACCAGCACAACCGAACATAGCTTCAATACCACTGGTCTTAAAATTCAATATTATTTGGGATCCCAAATTGGTCGGACGAGTGTATATCAAAGTTGGAATCGCCATCCCTCTCAGTGGGGTACGAACAGACCCCAAGAATGCACTTTTTATTACATTTTATGGTACCTCAGTTATTAACAGTTTTATGTTTAATATTAATGATCTAAAATTTAATTTTTATTACTTGGGAGGCGGCTTCGTTTTGATTTCAGATATGTTTAATTCGGGATCTGGGAATATTGACTGTGTAGAGACATTTAAGCTAATGGTATTGTGATGTTAAATTTTTTACAGTAGATATTTAAAAGTTTACTGCAAAATACTCCAAAAGAATTTTATTATATTAGAGGCTTTGCCCTTGTTTAGACGAAACGTAGCGGCTTCTAGCATTCCAAGTCAAGAAACCTATATTTAAAATCAACATTCTCTCTAGCTTGCAATCGGTATTCCCTAAATCCGTGTTTTACTAGTTTCGATTCTAAATTATTAACAATCTAGCATGTTTTATTGGTTGGTTTTTAGAAGTGAGCATAATCTTACTTACTTAATGCGTATTCGAGGTTGTAAATTACAACATTAATTCTCCTAAAAGCTGTTGATATGCAAACCTGTATTTATTTATCTAATTCATTTGAGTTATAAAATGCTGAGGATTTATTTTAAAATTAGATTTTTTGTAAATACTGTCCTCTTAATTATTAGTTTGTATATTAATCGTGAGAACGGACGAAATTGATTGGTTTTTTTACACGTTTTGCATTTCATTTGACTAGATATCGTTATACCTACACTTACACGTGTATTATAAATCGAAATTGAATAAAATTAAATATTATATTCAAGATAAACATTAAGAATTAAATCATTAACTAAATTTCATGATTCTTCTATGCTAAATTCATTATCATATGCTAAATTGTGTACAACTAATGCGCGCCTATATTCCTATAACCCAAACTGCTATTGAGTACATTTTTATAAATGACTGCAATAATTATGTAGTTATCCTGTGGCGTACTACAAGATACTACAGAATGATCTGCAGCCTAAAATGCGCTTTACACAAAAATAAAACCTTATAAAAACTAGAAAAATCTCTCCAAACTTTGTAGACACTCGTAATCCGAGTAAAACAATTGTCGCATTATAATGAAGTGTAATAAAAGCACTTGTACTTTTTGTGTTACGAACAAATAACTTGAAGTGAGGATTAAGGAGTGCCATAAAAATTGAGGCATAAGGTCGTGTTTGGGGTGGCAGGATGATATAAGCCGGTACCTGGAACACAATAGACAAAATCAAAGTCCTATTGTGGTCAGACAATGGAGTCAAGTGGTTCGAGGCTTTGCACCCAAAGATTCTAAAGGCTGGTGAGACGCCTCAGGCGGGGTCTGTCTGTGTGGCACCAATGGTTCATTTTAAAACCTTTTAGACACTGGAAGTATTGGCGCATCCGTGTCCCGGAGCCAAGCTTACCTTGAAAGTGCTCGCAATCGTGTCTATATGCTTGAAATAAATCAATGTTACTATTGTTTGAATCTCATATTCCACCGAGGAATGTTTGCGTGATCTGCAAATATTGTAGGTCAAATGATTTAGTTCGATTCAATACCTACACAAAACTTATAATGAAATTGACGGACACACTCGATTTACTATATTTCATTCTGAATTTATCACGATCAAATTTTACGATATGTAAATGAAGATTTTTTAACTTAATTAGTAATTCACACATAACTAATCGTCAATAAAAAATACTTATTCAACAATGATACATTATAATACATAAATACAGTAACAGTATGTAGTACAGATCTTTATTCAGGAATGAATTCATCATCCCTACTGCTGGTACACAGGTACTTCTCTCTTGACGAGAGAGAATAGGCCTTAATTCACCACGCTGGCCAAGTGCGGGTTGGTAAATGACACATGTCCTTCAAATTCTTTTAAAGTTATCAGAACATGCCGGTTTCCTCGCGATGTTTTAAAGCGCACATACAATTTTAAAGAAGAAAAATCAAGAGGAATTCATTCACTCACATAATATGAATCATTATTTATAATTGAAAAACACAGATACAACTGAGCGTAGCCTGAAAAACATGTTAAAAAAACAATACAAATATACGAACTAAGCATACATAATTTAGATTCTGTCAGTCTGTAATGCTTTAAAAATAAAAAAAATCGCCTAAATGCAATCTATCAAATGATGCAAAAATATACTGTTTACTATGCAATGATCAGTATGTCTCGGAAATATCGTTACAGTGGACATGTTTACGATTTTGCGCTGGCCGAGGCACGACCGGCCACAAACGACAGTAGAACTTATCGGACACGAGTACCATTACCATGTCAATCAATGATTTGTTAAAAGCAACGAATCACATGCAAAATTATGTACGATGGAATTAAAAAAATGCTTAAAGTATGCCTTATAAATAAAAGCTACTCTTTCTTCCTTTTAATATGTATAATAAAAATATATCTATGTAGATATTTTATGCCAATGGACATACATAGATATTTACTTAATAATAATATTAAGTATATCAGATATCTAGTACCCGTAACACAAGCTTAGAGCTAACCAAGGGGCTAGCTGTTGTTGCGTGAATTGTCTGGGTTTTTTTTTTAATAATTTGAATTGATTGAAAATGATTGTTTCTTTACGCAAATTTGAAGCTTCATTTTAAGGCGAATGAATGGCACTAAGAATTCTTAACTAGTATTTAGTTAAGTGTTAAGGTTATATAAAACTGGTACAAACTTCTGTTAACCTTAGCTTTACAAGTATTTGAGTATGATGTTTTAATTGGTTGTCATGTGAACAGATGTTTCAGTTATCAGTTTATTCCCATTTCTTGTTAAATGATCGATGGTGACTGATATTTTTTAAATTAAATTACACTTATCTTTTTTCAAAAAGAATAAAAATATATACTAAGAAACAGATTCTTCTTCTTCTTCGAACGATACAATTTCTGATAATGCTCTAAGGGCTTTTTCACACAACGAGTAAAATAAGCAGTGGTCAGTAATGTCAAGAGTTATCACACTTTGTCCCATGTGACTGAGTGAAATAGCTCTTATTTAACCATTGTCAAATTTTACTCGGATATGGTTAAACAGACATTTGCTAACAGTATTGCAATGACTGGTTCCCACATAAACGTATTGAAAACATAGATGGAGTATACAAACTAACTAGGAATATTATGGTGTTACTAAGTGGTATTAAATTTACACTTTGATACACCTATAGAGGTAGAGAACTTAAGAACAAAATAGTGATATCGACCTATAATTTATTTACTTAATTGAGCAGGTAGGTGTGCATGTGTGGGTTTAACTTTATTGACTAACTTTGTATCGGTGTAGGTGTAGAGGAAGCGAAAAGTGAACCTTATAGCTTTGTTATAAGAAGTTATTTATGAGGAAAAAAATATTTAATAAAGTGTGGCAATCGTTACCTACGAGCTGAAAGGATTGACCAACAAGAATAAAGGCTATATGCGTTTTATTCGCCATGAGGCTTCGGCCGTCCCTACGTCCACCGCGCGGTGGACTCTCCCGCGTCGCAGTCGCTTTGGTCGCGCAGGTCTGGCTGAAGCTTAAGGGTTTTACTAAAATATAAAAAAAGTGCGTCTTCTGTCAGTTACAATATTCATATTGACATAATTTTATCAATTATAGCAGATAATTCCCTCTGCAAACTTGGAACTCTACAATTTCGTTTACACCTACTCTAAATAGATTATATTCATAAATATATACCATCTGGGTTTCAGAACATCAATATACGGAAGCAACTAGTCTATGAAAACTACACCAAGCTATCCATCACTATCCTATTTCGCTCAGCTTCCGATTTCTAAGCTAAATCTCATATATTGATCCGCTATGGGCCCATATAGGCTCTATAGGAATGCGATAGCACCTATAAATGTTTATCAAGTTAATGTACATTGCTGAGTAGCTCTCCGTGTTTTAAATCGATGTTGGTGAAATAGAGCAGTGGTTGAGATTTCTTCTTTCTCTCTACCCGTCTCTTTGTGGTGGAGTGAACGGGTAAAAAACGTTCTGAAAGATATACGCTTAGATAAGTTAGTTAGTTACGAAATACGTAGGATTTCATGTTCTAATCATGACAATAATTGTCAAAAGTTTTAAGAAAAATGTGGCTAAAATTCGTCCACTTCACATCATAAATCATTTTGACAGTTGTCGCTCGTTAGCAACGTGATAAAACACACTTTACCGATTGCATTTTGGAAAAACTTCGACGCAATTAAGTGTCCAAGTCCAACAAGCAAGTTTGACGTCAAATACGCACGTTTGCCGTATACAAAACGCACTCAAGACCGAACTTATAGTTGAGTGTGGTTTATTAATACGGGCCTTGGTTTGTGTTTTTCTTTTTGTTTTGTGGCAAAGCAACAATAACACCTTATTTTCAATGCTATTGTCAGAACACCGTTCTTTTTCATCAAATCTATTGTTGTCTAGTCGTTTAATAAGTTAAATATATAAACCCCATCAATATTTTATTTTATTTTTTATTAAAAACTGTTATAGAAGGTTTGAACTGTATAGTGTATAAGTTTCAGAGATATAGCTTAAAGGTTTCCTGCATTAATATTTATCTTTATATCCAAGCTTGCAGCGTACTTTGACTCCCTATAAACATAGTCTTATCTAACATGAGTAAATATAAGTAAAGTAAGTTTGCTTTATGATAAGCGACCCTAAGTATAAGGTATCTTAGGCTAAGTACCTAGTTATTAAATTATATTTTGACTGAGACTACTCTAACCTTTCTCGGTTCGTTAGAGTAAACGTTTTATGGATGTAGTTTTAAGAAATATATGCGCATTTAGTGCCTAAATCTTTAAATATTATAAAATAAAATAAAAAATCTAGAAAAATCGCAATATTTTTCGTATATATATAGCCTGTATGTGTGTAGCCTGTGTGTGTGTAGCCTGTGTGTGTGTTCGTATGTATATATATGTGTTATAAGCCAAAACCAATAATAAACTAAATCGGTGCTCTTTTTTAAGTACTAAATAACAAAGTGTTTTAATACTCTTAGTCTAAGATCAAATAACTCTACACAATTAATTATCCGACGTTATAAACAAAATATAAGTTTTTTTTAACAAGAATAAGAAAACTTTATTATAAAATTCTGTTGCATATACATCATGCCTCGAAATGTATTATAGGCTTCAACAAATTTATCCATTTCGGACTTGCAATATTATTTACTTTTGGAAAGTACCTAATACTGTAGTAGTACCTACTAATAGAAAAATCATAAAAAGAAGGCATTTAGCCACAACAAAACACCGTGGTTGGATTTCTAGATGGGCGTATAGAAACATATAGCCAAACAAAATACCCGGCTTTGAATCCTAATAAATTCTACACAGATTTTATAGTTTACATCTCCCATACTACCAACTACTCGAAGTGTAGAACGCACAGGCTTAGCAGTTAAAACGTTGACGGGCAGCCTCGTTCAATTTATTTATCGTGGTCACAATGCGTTAGTTATTAAAGTTTCGTTACAAAAGTTTTTTACGTTGGACGTCGACGCATACCTGCTCTAACTTACCTTACCTGTGCTTGGGTAGAGCCATGAATTCGTAGACATGACGACATAATAATCCTATGGACGCTTACGATTCGATCATTTTTGGGACTACAATGTGACTGAATTTTGATAGTATTAGTAAAATATGTGCATACAAAAGTATACATAAATTGTGAATAATATAGTCTAAGTAAAAATGAAACTGAAATAAATAGACCGCAAACTGGTCTATTTATTTCAGTTTCATTTTTACTTCATGTTATATTTTAAAAGTGTCTATTTTGAGTATGTTTTGTTACTGTTCGTCTGTTTTTGAATGGATTTATAAATAAAACTTTATGCTTATGCCTTCGTAACTAAAAACAAATGTTAAACACACTGACTTTAAAATTATATTTAAATGATTCTTTTACAAATGGGGATGGAAGAATTTCAACATCTTGCCATTCAACATGAAAATAAACAACAAATAATTGACTTATAAAAAATAAACATAAAAATTATAACGCATAACATAAACACACAGTAAGGCTTTCGCGGCCCTGTCTAAAAGCTCAACACTCTACACCAGCAGCGCCCGCGCAGCAGGCTTTCCTACCTGGCGGGTCAGTCCACGATGGGAGCCCGTAGCGAGCGGTCGCGTGTGCAGTGAGTGACGATGCAGCATGGTTGCTGCGCGCGCATTTTGGAGCCTGTGCCTTGCCGCACTCGCGGTCCACGTCGCCGCTAAGGGCCGCGTTCACCCACATACGCAAACCCACCACTCACACAGCCACGCAAGACATTCCGAATTCGTTAAAGGAAAAAGTAAGTGATTTTAACCTGGATTTTGGATGTGATGTGACAGTGCTTTGAACATAAAACCGTTGGTGTTAAGTCTAGTGTATAAAGAAGTCTTGTTCTATTTAAACTCGGCCCCTTATAGAACAAAATATATTGAACTGATAGCAGATTTGACAATAGATGTTAATTGCATACATTTCAGTTAGACGTGGATATCGGAGGACTAAATAAACCTCTTCATTCTATGATGTTTAGTACCCGTGTCACGGTGCTGGATGCTGTGTGGTGGGCCAGCAATATTTATTTATTGCTTAGACTTAGAACGAAAGGTGTTATGGTTTTATTTTTATTTAATAAGTACAGAGTCTGTTTCAGCCACTATTTATTTTGTGTCGGTTTCAAAGCTTGATTAACTAACCAGCATCATTAACGAAATGGCTAAACAAAAGATAAAACTCACATACAACACAGATTACTAGTACTAGCATAGTATCAAAATTACCAATACCTATATAATAATTGCATTGCTTTAAAAATTATGTGATAAGATAATTAACGAATTATCACTTGTTTTAATTTTATTGTTTATTTTACTTTTGCGCTGCCCACCAAGCTTCACCGTAAACATATTATTGCACAGCGCCAAAGAACGTACATAAATTCAATATACAAGACCAAGTAGATATGTATCAAATCTTTGGAAACCTCATTTGTGTCTGAGTTCTCATTATCAAACATGTTTCAAAGTCTTAGTTTCAATGCTGAGTAAACGCGGAAAATATCCAGCATACTATAACTTCGTGTTTTCGTTTAACGACTTGCTTCGCTCAAGTATAACATAAATTCATGTCTTAGAACTCGTTTGCTGGTGCCAGGGCTACGTGTTCTGTTTTTATGACTTGCTCGCTCCCGTAGAGCCTAAATAGATAGTTTAGAACTAGTTTGCAAGTGACGTGTCTACGAGCTAATAAGACAGAGATAATAATCAGGACCTTTTATGAAATGTTATTGGTACTTAAAGAGATACATATTCTTCTTCTTTTATTTTGATGGCGTCCGTAATTCTGAAATCACCGGAATTAAAGAATTTAATAAGATCCCTATTTTCATTAAGTAGCAATACATGTTCTTACATAAACTGTGTAATATCTAGACATCTTTTTTTTGCGTGGAGGATTCCATATAGAATATTTAGACACCTAGGTAATTTAGGGTATGACCATCAGATTATCAAAGGAAAAATTGACTTATTATAAATACTTCGAGACGCAATCTCACGTGAAAAAGACTCCTCACATTACAAAGTTAAAGCTTAGTAGAAATTAATCCTGTAATCTGTACTTAGTCTACATATAGCACATTTCTTGTAATCTTCTAGATAACGCCTTAGAAAGCTAATATTATTTTAAAGCACGAGTTCATTTGGAGGCACCACTTTCAGGAGTACCTAAAGATTTAGAGCACATTAAACCATTATTAGTGACAATTCACAAACTTAAGGATAAGACTAAAATGACGTTAGAGCTGTCATTTTAGTCATATATTATTTTATTTTATTTTTACAATTTATAAAAACTTACAGCTAGGCAAAAAATATAAACAGACAAATAAAAAAGAACATGTTTGCAACATGCCTTAACACGGAAGGCCAATTAAAAGTTTCCGTTTTTAGATATATGACTAAAATGATTATTATTATAATATAAATATCATTTAAGTCACTTAAAAAAATATTGATATTATAAAATAATGCCCAAATAAGGCATAATTAGTAATTACTAAAGTAACTAAATTAAACTCACATAATACAATATTGGCGATGCAAAGATTATCCGCACGCCTCTAGCGGCGAAATTTAGAAACTGTCTAAGAACGACACTTTGTTTATTTGTTAAGTTATATCTGATTTGAATTTATTATTTATGTTTTTCCCTGACGTTAATTGTAACGAAAACTGTCAAAGTGTCGTTCTTAGACAGCTTTACAATTTTTGAAACAAGAGGCGCTAGTTAGAATCTTTGTATCGCCAATAAAATACATACGTGACATTATATTGCCATGACTACATTCTCGGGCGCCATTTAACAAAAAGAAGAAGATATTCGCTCATAAAAAGCACAGATGAAAAAAGTACGATGAACTTAAGAACGAACCATTATATCTGTATTATGAAGCGCTCCTGAATAGGCCTTTGAGACAAAAAGAGAGGTATTTTAAATCGCTCCTTTTGTAAGAATCGGATAAAATTTAGTTCTGGTTTCACCTTGTTCGCGTGGTATTATAAATTTGTATGAAATTATAGATTTGTAGCTGCCTAGCAGCTAATACCTAACATATCTGCAGCGTATCTCACTGCCGTTACCTCCAGTACCAGATACCTTAGCTACCAGTAACTGTGATGATTAATCTAAAATCTATCTTATTGAAGAAAAAAATACCTACTCTTTGATACCATGAAAATACATATTATTTAAATACTTAAAAATACACCACATTCTGTACTTGAAAAAAATATCTTATAATATTATACTTTTCTTTATTTTCACATTAATAACCATTCAATACAGGATAACGATAACGATAGAACGAAGTTGTTAAAACAATATACGGGTAGGTGTTATGTTCGGAATAATGCTCAATTTATAATTCCTTCACGCTCATTTGTTTCAAAACGTAAACACTCGGGCGGTGATTTTTACTGTGATATTCTTATTGCACCTCAACAAAACCTAAACTTAATGGAATTCACTTTATAGCAAAAGCCATAAAAGCTTAATGCAAAAAGATTATTGTTTATAAAACATTACTTGGAAATATGTAAATTGTCGCTTGGAAGCGTTTCCCGCCAAGCTTAAGGTATACTTCAGAACCTATTTCTATTGTCCTATTATGTATATACTGACGACAAAATTCCATAACCTATACGGGTTAAACCTATGCATAGCATACCATGTTATGACGGTTTTTGATGCATGGCGTTTGCAACAGTCGACGCTGCAGGAAACGCCATACATCAAAAATGTTACCCGTTTTAAGTCTTATTGAATACCTTAATAATTTAAAAATTTAAATGCTGCCCAGTAATAATACTATCAGGATTTCTTTACTTTTATTGAAAGGGTTTATTCAGAGACTGAATTTGTCACCCTTTACTATAAGGATATGATTCTATACTTTTAAGTCATTAAAAAACATTTAATTAATTTGTCAATGTTGTTTTCTTTGCTAAAAGTCTATTGACTTACTTGAGTTTGTTAGAAGATACCACAAAAATCTAAATTTTTAATAACGCTCTATTGGAAATATTCCATAATGGAACTTAATATTTTCTACGGGGCATGTTGTATTTGTTCTCGTAAAACAAAAAGCCACTTGTCGATTTTCGGTCGTAACTTTAAACTTGTTTTGAGCGATTGTTATAGAATTGGTTCCTTTACGGTGTAGGTTAAAGGGTCCTTTGTTTAATATTATAATCGTGTTTCTTAGAACCTCGTCTCAACTCACTGTGGGGTCAAAAAGAAAATGTCTGCTCACAAAAGCGAGCTATTCGATATCCACGTTCAGTCGTAACATTCTAGGGACTAAATATTCGGAATAACTGCTACTCACACCATACAGTTATCGTAAAGTGATATAGATAGCATGAAGATCTAAATTTAAGATTTAAGAAAAACCCCCGATTCCTAAACCTTTGTTTCATATTATTTTGTAATGTGTACGTAATGCGCTTTCATTTAAGACCTCACTCCACTATATTTGCAAATTTTCGGTTTTCCTTCCCACTTTCACCCCCATAACTTTTAAACGGCACAACTGATTTTCATTAAACATGACAATGTCTAAGAACACTCGCAAAACATACCTATCTTACAAAAAAAAAAGAAATTTAATGCGCTTAATCCGTTAGGGAGCTATGATGTCCCAGACTGACAGACAGTCAAACTCTTTTTTGGTCGGGGGTTAATAAAAATTATTACAGAATAAACTCTTAAGTGAAATTAGAAACAGTAACTTACAGTTATCTACATAAGTGCAAAGGATTTTATTAGTTATCATTAAAATTATTTTTATTCGCCGCAAGCGCATAAACTTGGCCGCACGTTTATAGCATTTTCGGGAGGTTTGAAACTGTGGAAAGTTATATGACGGGCGAAATATTTTTAAATGTGGGTGTAGGCATATAAAACCTACACAAAGCAAGTTTAAAATGTCACTTCGTTTTATTGCGGATTGCAGATATTATTGCGGATACGCTGTAAAACAATTAAACTCACAGCACTGTCTAGTTTCAGATTGGTATGTTGTAAGAATTTCTATGTGTGTAGAAACCTGTCAGGTAACGGTTAAAACAACAATTAAAATGCCAAAACGTATTTTGGTTCGTGGAAAAGTTAATTGATTGGATTGATAATGTAAATATTCATATAGCGATTAACTTTGTATTTTCCCAGCCTAGTTACGACTATAGGAAATCTGTCTTATGTTTTTATAAAAAATGTATGTATGTGTGGATTTTTCTTAAAGTATTTTAAGTTATAAATCAGCCCTTATTTTGACAGCCGCCGTATCAATGGTAACTAGAGTTCCCTTTAGCTACAAACCTAAATTAATTTCACGATTCTCACTTTTACTTATGCTCGATTAACTAGCCTTTTACCTAAGGCGTATCCCGTGTTCTATGGGGTTTCCCCCGGGAACAATGAGTTTCCTGCAGTAAAAAAAAATCCTACAAGGCTGTAGCTCCATAAACAGGCTATCTAACTCTGAAATAATTTATCAAATCGGACCAGTATTTCCTGAGATTAGCGCGTTTAAACAAACAAACAAACTCTTAAGTTTTATGATATTAGTATAGATTTAACAGCGATTGTCTAAGTCGCTGTTTAAATAGCTATAATTTCTGCCCCTGATAGTAAGATTTGACATTATCGTGAACCAGCATTCCATACAGTCTAGTTTTATTGCGGAAAAACCATGTCGCCAATCATTATAAATATTAACTTGAACCAAGGAGAACTAGTATGTTGTACTAGGTCCATACAAGAAGGTATGAGAAAGGCTCTTTGTACCGGTATATTGGCACCGAGATTGTATATTTTGATACATAACGTCTGTAAAACGTATTGCGTAAAGGTTTTCATAATTGTTATAAAGATAGGTAGGTACATATTGCAATTATAATCATTGTGTCTCGGAGTAGGATACTAAGATCTTGGCATAAACTACTGAATGGATTTAATATATATATCCATTCAAAGAAAGCTCTGTCTATATGCATAATTTAAACTCCTACAAATTCTTGCTAGTCTTCAGACTCACACACCTGAGTTGGTGATATATTTATTTATATTTTGTTAGTCGCATAATCTTTTCGTGTATATGTCAAAATCGTTAGAAAAGTATCCTCGGTGTTATTATGATCTTTTTGTTTTTGGTTAGTTAAAACTATAGGAGTCTTATTGTCGTAATTCTGAAGTAGTATTTAAGAACAGACTTAAGAATATTCTTATAAATAGGTAAATGTTATTATACTTTAAATACATTATCTAACTATAATGAATTTCTGCTCGACAAAAATTTTAGTATTATATCTATATAAATAAAAATGAATTGTTGCTCGTCAGTCTGATTAAAACTTTAGAACGGCTGGGCCGATTGAGCTGATTTTGGTTTTAAAATGTTTGCCGGGAACTTTATTTACCCGGGCGACGCCGGGGCGGGCCGCTAGTAATTAAAAATATATTTAACGATGTATCTATAATAATAATAAAGTTATCAGGTAAAATTCCACAGACAAATAACATTTGTGACCAAATGCATAGTGCCCTCTCAAATTTGCAAGGATTGGCAAAACATGTAGAACACTTTTTTTAAACTTACTACCATGTCATACACTCATGTTTACGCAAATAAATCGTCGGGGATAGTGCAATTGCGCGTATGACAAATGCAGATACTGCGTATCTACACTTCACCAAACTTTTCAGGAGAGACATTTTTTTATCCAGATGCTTTATTTTTAGGTCTTTCATAGTCATTTTCGTACATTAGCAACCAATTTTAGTGTGTTACATACTAGTAATAATAGTTTCCTGTTTATATGTTTTATTTTTCTTGTACGACACTTACGCTGTATTGTTATGACAGTTATCTTGACTACTGCGTATAGCATGTCGTTAGTTGCGCGGTATTATACCAAATTTTGCTGACATATTTTTTATTTATTTAAGACATCATCCAAAACACTTATTAAAAACAACATTTGAACTCGTAATCGTATTTAGGAAAACTACACTTAAAAATATTAAGAAATTGAAACATAAAAATTATTAGATCTAAGGTACCAAAAGCATATTTATTTAAAGCACAGTAATCTCTTTCAAAATTTACTTCCTAAACAAAAATAAATAATAAGATACAAACTATTAGGTAGGTGGTATTACCACTTATTCTCAAGTTCTTACTAAAATAATCAGTAATTTTAATTGTGGTCCAAGGTAGCTAACCATTTAGAATTCACAAATTGTTGTACAATCGAAGGTAGGTCAACAGTAAACTTTATTTTTTTTTCTTTTTTGACATAATAATAATCAAAATATAAGGTAGGTAGTTACTTATTTCACTTAACTTCTTCTGAAGTTCTTACTAAAACAATCAGTAATTTTTATTGCTAAGACCATCTAGATCTAGTTAACCATTAAGGAATTACAATTATTTCAAAATGTTAATCGTTCTATAATCAAGGGTTGATAAACTCTTTAAAAGTTAACTTCTTAAACATAATCAAGAAACAGACAAGTAATTAGGTAATTCATAATTAATCAGTCAGTTTTATTGCTAAGACCTAATAACATTTTGAAATAACAATTACCTTCTTCAATTGTGTATGCTATGAGCTGATGTTAACAATGACTAGGTAACAATTTTATCCCAAACTGTTAAGTGTTCTATTATCACAGGTATGTAAACAGTCCTCTTTAAAAATTAACTCCGACCTGCTTGCGTAGAGTACTCTGAGTGCTTGTATTAAATTTTATGTAAAAACTTTATGTTTTATTTATTATGTTGATTGATATTTTTATGTTAATTGATAAGAAAATTGTATAATAATATGTGATTTAATGTTAGTTTATAGTTTCTGTGACTTGTTTTAATTCATAAAATTTTTAAGAATATTGTCTTTTAGCAATTTTTTTTAATTGTTATTAATTTGTGTAATTTAAATAAATAAACAATTATACTAATAATATTTTTTTAAAACATAATCAAGATGCAAACTACTGGGTACTGTTTTCAATAAACTACTTTTCATGTTCTTACTAAAATAATCAGTCATTTTTATTGCTAAGACTCTAAGTTACCATTGAATAATTACTATTACTTCAAAATATTAATTGCTCTTTAATCATTAAACAAAAAACTCTTTAAAAATTTACATCTTAGACATAATCAAGTAGGAAACTATTAGGTATTTACTTACTTCTTCTCATGTTCTAAAATAATAATCTAAAACAAAACACAATAATGATGCAGTTCCGCGGAATTGTCTTCCCGAAAATCATCGAAAACAAATACGCGGTTTTGTTATTTTAAGATATCTCGCTTCTTATCGGTCAATTTAATTTTTTTGTGAAACAGGCGGTTGTAAAATCGGTCGCTGCGTGCATTTGGCGCGAAATCTGATTTTGGCTACTTTTGTAGATACGCAGTATTGTACTTGTGGGTTACGCGGTTTTGCACTATCCCCGACGAAATGATTCTTATTCTTATATATTACTACATCATATCAGGCACGGCACACTACAGTATGATTTGAAAATGTAGATTTGATTACTTTTTTGCTGTTGACTGTATGCATATACTTTGTATTTATCATCTAGTAATTAATACTGCGCTATACCAAAGAAGAAACCCACAAATATATTTTTCACCAACCAAAATTAGTCATCTAAAATGTCATTGACTTAAAAATCTAACGCTCATTCAAATATTTTGGAGTAATATGATACATACGATAAAACTTAAAAAATAAATGAACCTGTTTTATAAGTTTTATTCACGCACCAAAATTTTATAGCCATGTTAAATTCTTGCTTTGAAAGAAGCTTAAAAGCGTATTTATAATTAGGAAGAAATTAAATTCGTTATATAATAAAATTAATCTTGGGTATGAGCGTTTAATATCTTATGTTTTTGTACACACATATATTGCAATTATGTAGATCTTAGGTTTAGATTTGAATAGTTTAGTCGTAAATGTGGTAATGTGTTTTGTGTGTGTAATAGTTAAATAAATATCTTTAAACCGAGACATAAATTACAAATAATGAACTTATTTTAAAATTAAGTACTTAGGTGAGATTTAAAGTTTACAGGAGACAATATTTAAATCAACCTTCCCTAGTTAAGAGAGCAGTGTCTTAAAGTTGCTTAGATTTATACAGACACTCAAATAGTGACTGAGATATTTGTATTCTTTTGAAATGTATCGTATTTTAACCCCCGACGCAAAAAGAGCGGTGTTATTAGTTTCACGTGTCTGTCTGTTTGTGGCATCATAAATCCCGAAAGGATGAAGCAATTTTTTATTTTTTTTATTTTTGTATTGTGTGATAAAAATCCATCCGGTTGACCCATTTAAAAGTTTAAGGGTAAAAGTTGGTAAGAATAACCGAATATCTGCATTAATATACTAAATCTGGGTCTTAATCGAAAGCGCGATTATGACTTTTTACTTTTAAGGGAACTATGAATTGAGAATCTTATAATTTTCAATGTTTAATTTAGAATTTGAACTGTATCGTTTTTGAACCTTCATAATCTATTGGGCGTTTTGAATCTGCCATGTACTCGTAGTAAATTTAATTCTGGTATTTCCAACAACATCATTATGATAAGCAGGCGTCAACATTTAGTCATAAGCATAGCACATGTGTGAAATGTGAACCGATATGTTATATCCCATATCTATCGGTAACAAAACAATTATAAAGCAATAGTGACGCTTTTAACAAATAAAACACAATATAAAAAATCAACCAAAATGTTAGGTATGTATCGCAACTTAATTAAATATTTTGCAGTGAATTACCAGGTAGGTACTATATAAATATACTTTGCCCATGTCCTGTGCTAATGGACTTAGAGCCAGGGCCTGCCAGACCTACGTTAAAGTATAAAGGCTGAAATTTTATTCACGTGTTAACACTGGTGTAGGGGACAATATTTGGGGGTTACGAACCTGGAGTAACGGTGCCTTCAGTAGGTATCAGGCAATCAAGACTTCAATCGGATGTGTCTGGCTTTTAGAATAATGATTTAAAATGGTCATTAGAATATTGTGTATAAATCTCAGCTTTTATAAAATGACGTGAGAGAGCTCAGGTACTGCACGCCTTGATTGCCTGATACCTACTGAAGGCACCGTTACTCCAGGTTCGTAACCCCCACACCAGTGAGAACACGTGAAAAAAATTTCAGCCGTTATACTTTAACGTAGGTCTGGCAGGCCCAGGCTCTCCCTCTATAAGCTATGTCCTGTAGTAACTGTGTCCCAGCAGTGGGAACGTTAATATAAGGTATTGATGATGATGAACAGGTACATAAACGAAGTACTGATTCGACTAAAACCTAAAATGATTTTTTTTTTCAGGCCTAGTAGGCTTTAAAAATAAAGTGTATCTCAGCTCATCAATCAGATGTCTTTGAAATGATTTATGTGTGAATATCTTGAAACCTGATGTGGATTGGAAATATTAACTACTCATATAATAACCTCTAAGCAGTGACCGATGGTATTTATGACCGTATATGAATCGCTGTGCCCATCGCTCGTATTTTATGTAATGGTTAACCTCAGCTTTTAACCTAAACCTATTATACCTTAGTACTCAATTTAGAACTTGAATTTTTAATTGAAAAATCTAGATCTGGTCTATTACTTGAAAATCTAACGATTATTCAAATAATAATTGAGTATTATGATGTAGTATAGTAAAAGTACATTTGACCACTTATTTGAAACACATTCATAGCTCCATTCTACTTAAAATATTTATTTTAAAACATAATTATTTTACTTGTGTCAATAAAAATACGTCAACTTATTTGCCTTGAAAGGTTCTCAAAATCATTGTTTTCGGCTAAACGCACACGAATATGGAATCTATTTAGATTGTAAAAAGTTTAAATTCCAGCGGTACGAGGTCAAATAGTTCGGTTTTACGAACCTACTCTGATGAGGTACTTAGTCGTACGCAATCAGACTATGTAATCACAGTCCATGTGTAGTAGAGCGCCCGCCATTACTACCCATCAAACACGTACAAAATGATTAAACTAAGAGCACTCTATAAAAACAAAACTCGAGTTCACTTTCGTGGAAAAGTCAGGTTTCATTTTGAAAAGCTTGCAGCGATCGTCTTGCTACAATCCAATTACGCTCCTCATTGCTCGTTACACCCCGCGCCCACACTAAACCGCCAACGTGCCCCTAACAGGCCCAGCAAGCTACACAACACAATAAGAGATTGCAGTGAAAGGTCGAGTTACAAGAACGAAATGGTGGCCGAGCAAAACTGGTTCCAGTGCTTCAGAATGCAAGTAACTGGATAAAAACGTCGCTATGAGACAAACCAGTTGAGGCGGGCATACTTGTACGAACGATTGCTCAAGAGCTTCCAAACTTGGCCGGGTATGAAAGTTTCCACAGCTGTTTGAACGTCAAAAGCAGGATTTTAATATAGAGGGGATATCATAGGAACTGTTTGTTGAAAATATTGTTGCTGTCATGTCATCTGCGGATCTAGGTCGACCGGACATTAGTCGCTGCCCACATAAAATACTGCTAAACGCAAATGTGTGTAAATCAGAAACATCGTTCAGGCTGCGAGGTAACATTTAAATTCGGCCGTTTAACGTAGGTGTCGGCCTCACCGGAGGCTGCGCAGGCGACGCTCTCGGTTCACCGAGCGTATGACTATTTGGAAAGTATGGTTTATTATTATTAGACTCTGTTACGGCGAAGTACGACGTTTACGTATGCATACGACGTGACAAAATCATTGATTACCTAAAGATGGAGGATAATATAAGAATGAAAATCATAAATCTCTTTTAATCATAAATATTTTCGAGATCGTGATTAGTCATCCGAGATTCAAAATTCAAGGAAATACACTCTTTCTTGGAATTTCGCTCATATAGCGTGTAACTTATTAATTTTGAAAGTCATGTGTAGGAGGTGACCTCTAAGCACTCTAAGATTATATTCTAACAAAGGAACTCTATGAAAATAGGAGTAGTTAAAAATTAGCGAACTAAATTAACACATGTAAGAATGAAAAATATTCAGCTACAAAGTCTGATAATTTAATTATGTCCTCAAAACGTGATCACATACTGATTTATTTACAAATATGTGCTTTATAAAAAAAACTTAATATTTTCTGAAAACAAACTATGCTGTGTTTGAGTTATTTCGAGAAGATTTAGGAACTCGAAAGCATATCATATGACGGTAACTTTAACCGGCGGTGTCTACAAGACAAGAGAAAAAAAAGCTATTATTTAAACGAGCAGGTAAAATCTACCGTCGAAGTTCTATTCTAAGGGCAGGTGAAAAAGTGTGGCTATTATTTGTTCTTCTATTATTTAGCAGTCTCTGGATTTCTCCGGAGCCTCTTTATACTAAGTCACCATTCTTTTGCCCGTGGCTCGTGGTTTTTGTGAAATCAGGCAAGAAATAACTAAGAGTATAATTACATCGCTGAAGTTTAAGTTACCGGTAGAGTTACGCAAATACAAAACCGGATTTTTATGGCGAATGTAAAATATATTGATCGAATCTATTTTGAGAAAACGAAACAGCACTATTTTGTTTCTAAATATACAGCTTGTGTTATTGTGTGTTGTAAAAACAGCCTGTTGAACGGTAAAACTTAAGAAGCGACTGGGTGTTCGACAAGCTCACATGTTCGCTTTACATAAACGCTTTAGTTCCGTGGATCGGCCCGTGCGCCACGGCCGAGCGCCAGTGTAAACAGCCTTTCGACATGAGATCAAAAATAGCGGTGTTGCTTGTGGCGTAGTAGAGGAAACTGGCTTCAAAGCCCGCCCACACGACACGCCTCGGCGTTAGGCGCGCTGCTGCCACCTTGTCCAACGAGAACCAATATAAATAAATACATTGTTTTTATTCGACAGCCATCAAATGATGTTGCAGCGAACACTTTTGATTAGATTCTTTCTATAATAAGATATGTGTGAATATTTTTGTACTAATTACATGATTTCTTTTGTTTCAGTATGCATTGGCACGAACGGTCGCATGTCTGTGCCCTCGAACCGCGACACTCACTACCGGAATCTTCGCGACCGCTTCACGAACTGTACCTACGTCGACGGCAATCTCGAGCTGACATGGCTGAAGAACGAGTCTCTGGACCTGTCCTTCCTCAACTACATTCGGGAGGTCACAGGGTACGTGCTCATCTCTCACGTCAATGTGAAGCATATAAGGATGCCTCAGCTGCAGATCATCCGCGGGCGGACACTCTTCAAGCTAAAAGTGAGAGAAGAAGAGTTTGCCCTCATGGTCACCATGTCCAACGCCTTCACGTTGGAGCTGCCTGCCCTCCGCGACGTGCTTCGCGGTAGCGTCGGTATCTACAACAACTACAATCTCTGCCACGTAAAGACTATTATTTGGGATGAAATCATAACCGGAGTCAACTCATCCTACGTGTACGTGTACAATTTCTCAGCTGCCGAACGAGAATGTCCACGTTGCCACCCCAAATGCGAAGCCGGATGTTGGGGTGAAGGCGAAGAGAATTGTCAGAAATTTTCAAAAACAAACTGCAGCCCGCAATGCGCCCAAGGGCGTTGCTACGGCCCCAATCCTCGGGATTGCTGCAACACGTTCTGCGCTGGCGGCTGCACCGGTCCTTTGCCTAGTCAATGTCTCGCATGCAGAAATTTCTACGACGAAGGAACATGTTCTCAAGAATGTCCACCAATGCAAATTTATAATCCTACAACTTATTCGTGGGAACCGAACCCGAACGGAAAGTATGCTTACGGCGCCACTTGTGTAAGAAACTGCCCTGAACATTTATTGAAAGATAACGGAGCTTGCGTAAGAAGTTGTCCGCCAAACAAAACAGCCGTGAACGGAGAATGTATTCCTTGTAACGTAACCTGCCCTAAAACTTGCCACGCGGAGAGGCCGATTCATTCTGGAAACATTGCCAGCTTCAAAGGGTGCACCATCATAGATGGTTCTATAGAAATCCTCGAAAACACCTTCACTGGGTTCCAGCAAGTGAACGCTGACTACACTTTTGGTGAACGCTATGCTAGAATGGAACCTGATGCTTTGGAGGTCTTCAGCACAGTCCGCGAGGTGACAGGGTACCTGAACGTGCAAGCTCATCATCCTAATTTCACCAGTCTCTCATATTTTAGAAAATTGGAAGTCATTGGAGGACGGCAGATGGTAGAGAATCTTTTTGCTTCTCTCTACATAGTCAAATCGTCTTTGAAGTCCTTGGGATTGAAATCTTTGAAAAGAGTAAATTCGGGTTCGATAGCTATCATGGAGAACAAGGATCTTTGCTACGCTGACAAAATAGCTTGGAGTAAACTGGTCAAATCGAAAGAACATAAGCAAGTAATTCAGAAAAACGGAGATCCTATAACTTGTGGTGAGTTGCTTTGCGTGTTGTTATTTTGAGGATCCTCAGTAGAGTCATAATATTAAGTTTTAACGCCTCTGCGATAATATTTAGTCCTAGCGAAATGTTTCATATCCCCACACACGTAGCTAAACACAAAGACTCAAACTTCTAACAAAATTAACCGCCTATGCGACAAAAGACTGCGCGCATTAGTACGAATAATAAAACTCTAGACATCAAAATGTATATAAAGTATGTACGCTAACAAGACAATGCTTCACAGAGAAATCCAATTTGATGTGTGATCTTCAATGTTCGTCTGACGGATGCTGGGGCCCCGGGCCGGACCAGTGCCTCTCCTGTCAAAACTTCAAATTCGGCGAAACCTGCATTCAAAACTGCAGTATACAACCTGGGTGGGTATTCCAATATAAATATGAATTTGTTGTAATTAATATTTATTAATTATACTTAATTGAAATTTTGACAAAGCGAATTTTATTACGTTATGTAGGTTTATCGTAGAAATAATCACAATGGCAAAATTCATAAGATCTATGAGTATTAATTATATTTCGAAACTCTGTAACGTGTGGGTAGTGTACCTACAGGTTCGATGTACGAATAGCGTCTTGACCTCAATACCAACTAGCAAGCTTAGAAGCACTTATAAACATCTTTATTGCAAATTACTAAAGTATGTTTAAATATTTTCAGATTGTACAAAAGTGGGCCAAAATCTTGCAAGCAATGCCACGCAGAATGTCTCGATGGTTGCTCTGGCCCAAGCAGAGCCAACTGCACGCTTTGCAAACATGTCCGTGATGGCCCATATTGCGTCGCCAAATGTCCCGACTCTAGATATCTATCGGACAACGGAACCTGCCAGCCTTGCCACTATAACTGCCCGACTGGTTGCAGCGGCCCAGATAACACAGTAGGAGACGGAGGCTGCAACTACTGCAAGAAAGCAATCCTTACTGAACAAAACACCGTCGGCAACTGCCTCGCAGTTAATGAAACCTGTCCAGATGGATATTACAACGAGTGGGTCGGCAACGTAAAAGACCTCGGAGAAAAAGTCAACATGGTTTGCAGAAAATGCCATCCACGCTGCATAAAATGCACCGGGTTTGGAATCGATATTCAAGTATGCAAAGTTTGCAAGGGCTTCAAACGCGGTGATCAATGTGAGGATGAATGCCCCTCTGATCATTATACGGACTTAGTTGCAAGAACATGCACGCCTTGCCATTATGAGTGTCGAGGTTGCACTGGCCCTTCCTCTACCGATTGCCTAAAATGTCAAAACCTCAAAATATTCATAGATTCAAACACCGAAGATAAAACGGCTTTCAACTGCACAGATACCTGTCCGGACGACGTGCCTCATAAAATATACTTTGACGAACAGCTACAAAACCCCATAGATGAGCCCTTTTGTTCAGAGCTTGCTAGTGGATTAACAACAATGGCAACGGCTAGAACACCAACGGTCTTAGTAATAATTTTAGTATTGGCATTTCTAATGCTAGTAATCTTAGGAATTATAGGATACACTTGTAGGCAAAAAGCTAAAGCCAAAAAAGAAGCCGTAAAAATGACAATGGTTCTTACTGGTTGCGAAGACAATGAGCCCCTACGACCTACCAACGTGAAACCAAATCTTGCCAAGTTACGTATTATAAAAGAAGCGGAGCTTCGACGAGGTGGCATGCTCGGTTTTGGTGCATTCGGTAAAGTGTACAAAGGCGTCTGGGTACCAGAAGGCGAGAATGTAAAAATCCCAGTAGCTATCAAGGTATTGAAAGAAGGAACCGGTGCGAATACAAGTAAGGAATTTTTAGAAGAAGCCTATATAATGGCGAGCGTAGAACACCCTAACTTGCTTCAACTTTTGGCAGTTTGCTTGACAAATCAAATGATGCTGATCACGCAATTGATGCCGCTGGGATGCCTACTGGATTACGTTAAATCGCACAAAGAAAAAATAGGCTCCAAGGCCTTCCTAAACTGGTGTACACAAATAGCACGGGGTATGTCCTATTTAGAAGACAAAAGATTGGTTCATAGAGATCTTGCCGCACGCAATGTGTTAGTACAAACGCCGAACTGTGTAAAGATCACAGATTTTGGCTTAGCAAAACTTTTAGATATAAATGTGGATGAGTACAAAGCGGCTGGGGGTAAAATGCCCATTAAATGGCTGGCCTTAGAGTGTATTCAACATAGGATATTTACGCATAAGAGCGACGTCTGGGCCTTTGGGGTAACAATATGGGAGATCCTGAGCTACGGCGCTAGGCCATATGAAAACATCTCAGCGAAGAACGTTCCCGAGCTGATAGAGAATGGACTGAAGCTGCCCCAGCCCAGTATTTGCACATTAGACATTTATTGCATCATGGTATCGTGTTGGATGCTGGACGCAGACAGCCGACCCACGTTCAAGTACCTGGCTGAGACGTTCGCGGAAATGGCGCGCGACCCCGGCCGATACCTCGTGATCCCGGGCGACAAGTTCATGAGGCTGCCGTCCTATTCGACACAGGTGTGTATTGTAAGTCACTTTCACACTACATTCTCGCTTTATTTGTAATGAATTGCTATTATACTCATATATCATCAGTTTTATTATCTAAACAACAGATTACTCAAATAACAAAATAATTTTTATTCCAGGATGAAAAGGAGATGATCAGGAATCTGTCATCCGCTATGGAAGGCCCTGAATCACTGGTAGAAGCCGACGAGTATCTACAGCCAAAGTTCAAAACCTTACCTGGAACAGCCACTACGAATTCTGCCCTAAGCACTGGCGTGGAGACGCAAACTAGCTCTCTCAAGCCTTGCACGTCGTCTTCTTGGGCGAACAACGGCACGAACCCCGAAGGTGTAACGCCTGATGGTTCTAAACCTGAAGCGTGGGACCACGAGCTCCTACGCTACAACTCTCAGCTACCACCCGATGGAACGGAACACAGACATTACTACAACAACGGGGTCTGCCCTTCCGATTCTTCAAGTACGCGATATTGCAGCGACCCAATGAAAACCAGACCGGACGAGAGCAACTTTGACACCATGTCTAAAGTCAAAGAGGCGCAAGTAGGCAACTTGAAACTTAACCTACCTCTGGACGAAGACGACTACCTGATGCCTTCGCCGCAGCACAACCAGAGCGCGTCAGCCTATATGGACCTGATAGGAGAGGGCGGGGAGCCTCAAGACGTGAAAGACTTGAGGTTCAGTACTTTCATGGGAAAGCGTTGCATTGATAACCCGGAGTACTTAATGTCGGAGGAGAATGTGCCAACGCAGACTTTAGGGATTCCGACGACGGAGGCGCCGGCGCCGGCGTCGCTGTGCACCAGCGAGGGGAGCGAGGGTGCGCCGCCAGGGAAGTACCTTCCTCAGCGCTCTGTCGAAGAGGAGTCCATGTCGGACCACGAGTACTACAACGACCTGCAGAGGGAGCTGCAGCCCCTGCGCCGAAACGAGACCACGGTCTGACGCCGGCGCGCCCAGATTGATCTCCGCGACATCACTCAGCGCCCGCGCGCGACCCGTGCCATGTTGGCTAACGCTAGCTGCGACAGAACTCTATCGTAGTCGATGACCAGTTTGTTAATTTTTATACTTAAATACTTTTAGGTACTGTTTGTAAAAATATATGTTTTATATCATGCGACCTTCGCATTAACAGTTATTTATTAATTTAGTTTTAGAAAGGCTATGTTTACGATTCCAGAATGATGTGGTTAATGGTTAAGTAGTGTAGCATGTTTTATTTTAATTTTAAAACTGTGATAATTAGATTAATTAATATACAGTGTAACCAGTGAATTAGCTATGCAAAGTCTTGAACCTTTGCCTTTACGTGTAGCTATTGTGAAAATGGATACTGCCATCGAAGAGGAGCCTCTAGGTAGGTATATTGGCAGCAACGTCACCACAAATTCTTAGATATTTAATGAAATTGCTATTTCTGTAACTATTTTCCATTTTGCAACATTTGGTAACGTATCGTTGCGTTATTGCCAATACTTGATAACGACTTAAGTGAATCGCGTGAATCTTGTAGAATCTCATGTGCGTCCACATGCTAAAACGAAATGAGCCCTCTGAATAACAATGCAATTTTTGATCTTGCCAATGGAATATTATAACTAATACAAGCATAGCAATTCCGTTCCTTATTCACTTGCCGTGATTTGAGAATAAACTGTACATTTAACATAAACATGGCAAAACATAAAAGACATTAATTTTAAGTTGTTTGAGAATACCTACACTAGCACAAAGTAAGCTCAAATTATAAATTAATATGCAAATAAAAAAATATTTAGATAGTTTTATGATACACCAAACTCGTTTGCCATGTAATGTAAATAAATTTATTGTATCAATTGCTTTTTTAAATAAACATATTTGTAACGTTTGCGTCTTTATTTCACTGACATATTTATTTGCAAATTCTATTAAAATCAATTTGTTTTTATTTCGCTTACCATAGCTATATCTTGAAGAGTTCAATTGATTGACACACCATGTCAGTGAACGAAAGATCTTTGCTAGAACCTCATAATTTATGATGATTCATTTCAGTAAACACAAATCACTAATGATGAATCAAGATATCATTATCAATAATGTCGTTCTAGCTTCATTCCTGTCTAAAATTTGTAAAATAGTTTTATACCGTTATGCTGATACAGCTCTAAATTATGAATGTGCCATGAAATAATTGAGTACTTACCCCCAAGCAACAGATGAAATAAGTATAGATATATTTATATATGTAGCTTTGTAGATTTGTATAAATTATGAAAGCTATGCACAATTTTATTTGTCAAAATTACTTGATACGTATAGAACAATATTTGCTTGTAATGTTCCTCTGTCTACTATATTATATTAGGTATATACATGGATACATGGGTACGTACTTCAAAGTATTTCAAAGCGGGTCTTATCTATATAAACATGCAATAAACTGCAATTTTTTAAGATAAAATATACTTGATCAATGCTGATTCGTTGGGTATTTTCGATAATATTTTTAAATACTAATATTCATTCACCAACGTAATGTAATAATTTGATTGATTAATTTGTATATAATATGAATTTAGTATGTTTTTTATTTTGATAGCTATTGTAAAATTATGAATCAATAATAAATTTAAAGACAATCTTATGGTTTAAAGTTTTAAAGGCGGTATTTAATTTCATAGAATATTCAAGTGTAAAGATTGACTGACTGCTGTATTCACTGTTAAAAAGAGAAATTTTATACTAAGAAAACAACCAAGAGTCAAATTTAGATGCCTTTTCACAGGTTTTGATATGGCCCAAAAAATATAATACTTCCAAACAATATAAGGCTGGAAACGAGGCTCGACCGACCGTCAGCGCTGACCGTACGTCCGGTCCTAACCGTACGCTCGTACCAATTCACCGTGTACCGTCAGAGTAGCTGTGCGTCCATAGACTAGGTAGCATTGTTATAGCTACCTACAGACAGCGCTGACAGTCGGTCAAGCACTGTTTCCAGCCTCATATCTCGAATGAAATGTTATATCACCATGTTCAAAGAGAACGTGGCTTAAACTTAAGAATATTTCTCTTTTGACGTAAATCTACATAAGTACATCCTATTTAGACAAGCCAATACTTATAGGTACACATACCATCAAGGAATCAGCTTCCCTTAACGAAAAGTTGTTTTAAATCTTATTCTTGGCTTCTATTATTTTAAGGTTTACATGGCTTTGTTTTCTTGTAAATATGAGGCGAGATGTTTTAATTTAGGTACATGTACCTTCATAAATAAAAAGTAAAAATTATAGCCATTGGTTTTATTTACAATCGTTTTCAGTCATTACATCAGTTTAAGACTTAATGGGGAATCGCGTCTGACTCTATAACCGGATGATACTTTACATTTTCAAATTCTGTAGTTTCTTAGTGTTTTGTACCTGAAGGGTAAAACGGGAAACTATTGTTAAGACTTCGTCGTTTGTCACTCTGTCGAGAGAGAGAGAGAGAGAGAGTATTTCTCTTGCTGTTAAGCAGCAACAACAAATACTAAATACACTTATTAAATAATTATTTAAGGGGTTTCCATACCACAAACGTGATTTTTAAAAGTAAAGCGACGTTGCGCGTGGCCTGTGCTTGGTTGGATGATAGCTCTAACTGCATCTTTTTTCACTTCTTTCACTCAATATTTCGTATTTTACTAACTATCCACAGAACCCTAGATGTCCATCTTAGGGTTGCCATCAACAAACTTTGAACACCAGGAAAACCCGGAAAATTCTGTCTCAAAACAGGACGAAATCTTAAACGCGCGTGAACAGGGAAAGGGACGGGCCCGGGACGGCCGGACGGGGGGGTAAATTAAATTTCTAAACGAAACGCGGTCGTCAATTTAATTAAAATATTGAAAAATTACAGTTTTCCTCACATTTGTGAGCATCACATCCGCTAAATTGATCCGCCGTTTTGATTGATTTAATTTTTTGCATACTATTTAATAAATAAATGAGCTCTAATTCGAAGCCCAATCTCAATCCAAATCAGCAGCGAGAAGCCCAATTAGAAAATGTATAATGTATAATGATATTTTTTAACGACGAAGTCTCAGTAATAGTGTCCTGTTTTACCATTTGGATACTGAACTCTTAAAAATAAGTTAGTTTATAAATATCAAAATGTTTGTACATTGTTTGTTTGTATTTTCCTTTGCATATTTTTAATTAATAATTTCCTTATACATAAATAACCAAAGTCATGTCATTCATCTCAATAAACGTCTCACCGCTATACTAGAATAGCAGTTGTAATTTCAGAGTTCGTCATGTTAACTTTCAGTTTATGGGTATCTGGCAGGAGATTATGTAGAATGTGTCCCAATGGGTGACGTGATAAATGCTATCAAAATTAAAATATAAAAAAAAAACATCAGTATTTACTAAAATTAACGTAAGGTTAAGACAACTTTACTCCCTAAACTATTTCACCTATATCTCTACCCATTTTCGCTGGGCGCCTCTACCTATGTTGGGGATAATTAAAAAAACTTTCACCTTTCATTATATAACGAAGGCCAGACTGTCCAGGATTTTTTTGAACTTCCCAGAGTCTAATGACTTCGCAAAGCATTGAAAACTCTTTGCTGATTCTTGCTAACTAAACTACTTGAAAAGTTATTTCTATCTCGGCAAGCGTCTGTGAAAAATATGAAGTCAGTTAGCCAACATATTAAAATGAATTTGCCAGATTTGTATTCTTCTTCTTTTATTTGATGGCGTCCGTGACTGGCCAGATTTTTATTACATTCGTAATTTCGTATGGTCATTAATTTATAGCAAACTCCATACTTCATTGATTAAATATTTTCTTCTTCTTCTTCTTTTATTAGATGGCGTCCTTAAATATTTTCTTCGTAATCCCGTCTCCCGTGGAGCCATTATATACTCTCTGACAATGGCTTTACTGATTATTAGTCTCTGATGGCATTCATGATTTTTAGCAGAGTATAATATAATCACTCATTTTTAGCTGATTTTTAGTAACATTGTTTTAATGATTTATAATTAAAATATTTAATAGGGTTATTTTAAGATTATACAATAATTCATTTAATTACGCCATTCATACGAATTTAGCTACTATTAAGCTATGGCGTTGAATGTTGAACTATCTCTGAAGAAAATATCCTTGCTATTGTTACGGCTAATAAAACCACATAATTTAATTCGAAACTATGCAAGATCTTGTAAGTTAATTAATATGAATTTTATCTGCACCCCTTGACTTGATTTTATTCCAAATAAATTCCGTAAAAACCACGTAGTTACATGACAAGAGTAAAATTGATTTAAGATTTATAAACATACTAGCAGACCCCAGCAAACGTTGTTTTGCAAAGAAAAAAATAGATGTTGGCCGATTCTCAGACCTACTCAATATGCTCACAAAATTTCATGAG
Organism: Gymnoscelis rufifasciata; assembly: GCA_929108375.1. Classification (NCBI taxonomy): domain Eukaryota; kingdom Metazoa; phylum Arthropoda; class Insecta; order Lepidoptera; family Geometridae; genus Gymnoscelis; species Gymnoscelis rufifasciata. The sequence goes on from OV815301.1 coordinate 3,677,928, forward strand.
AGTCGGTCAAGCCGTTTCGGAGGAGTACGGGAACGAAAACTGTGGCACGAGAATTTTATATATAAGATTTGGATTTCCTTTTCTAAAACTTCAATAAATGTTCTGCCTTTTCACGCAATGGTTGATGGATTTATTAATAGGAGAATAATAGGAATAGGATAATTTTCCGGGGTTATTTTAGGAGTATATAATATTATCTATAAAAAATCTATTATATAATTATTTTCTGAGAAAAGCAAAGAACTTAAATAACACATAGCTTCTTCAGCTTTTTATTAAACGCAGTCGGATAAATACATATTTTATATTTTCCGCAAACAAGCCATGCTGTTTACGGATTCTGCGTTATATTTTCGTCTTTATACTTAGTGCTGTAATGTGAAAATATAAGAATAAATATAAGAATAAGTGTATATATTAATAAAAATCTTTTTACAACATATTTTAAATAACGTTACTCAAATAATCCAACTGGGTGCATGTTATTTTGGAGAAGAATTGAACACAAAAATAACATTTATAAAAACAGATTAGACCCTAATTAATAGTCATTGGTACTTATTTGGAAATAAAGAAACAGTATTTCCTTGAAGGAAATAATTACATTCAATAAAAAGATTTAGTTAACATTAACAGCGTATCTTTCCGAAGAACACACAGCTAAGAACCATATAGTGTGCATCGTAAATTCTTTCAACCGTAACTTGAGTAACTTTTGTAACTATATACATACTACTCGTAATGATGATGCCGAATCTCCTGTCCAAAAAAATCTAAATTCAATATTTTCTGTCTCGCTCATAAATGTCTGAGAATCATAAAAAGTACTAGAACTTAAACAAATTTTAATTTAATTACAAGGTATCGAGGACCCTAGAAAAAGAATTCGGGAACCAAGGGAACCTATTGTCAAAACTAGCATACCTGGACCCACAACTGCACAGCTCAAGAAGAAATTAGAACGCATACAAGTAAATATTTAATTGTATTATGCATAATTTAGGACGGTATGTAATAATTATTTAACTCTAGGGGCCAGTCTCCACGAGCGAGAGAAAGAGGGGGTCTCCGCGCTTTCATCCTCGGGTAACCTCCACAAACTAGCGATTATTGGTTGCGACTCGTAACAGAATCATAGCGTCCGTGTAATTATGAGTTAGAGTTAATATGTTGGCCCGTAGGTTTTCTCGTAGCTCAAAAGAAGTGAGACCACACTATTTAAATCCTTCTGCCAGACTTTCTACACGAGCAGCTTATAGTCAACGTATATGTATATATATATATAAATATACTCAAAAAGCCTACAACACCTTTCGCGTGCAATATAATAACGCATTCAGAATGCTGAAATGCCCGCACAGATTACTTTTATGCCTGCATGAGGAATCGCGTCTACACTCTACAAAATTTGCGCAAGTATATCTGTACCAATAGCGTTATATGTGCTTTTAATAGTAAATGAGATACCCCATTTATTATAAAGTGTGTTAAAATGCTAGTAAAAAAAAGTTTAAATTATTTTATATTATAAATACAAAAGCCGTGTTGGCTAAGTGGGAGGACACTCGACTTTCATTCCGAAGGTCGTGGGTTCAAACCCCGCCACGCACCTCTGGATTTTTCTTCTTGAGAAATTTATGTGCGCTTTAAACACGTGCTTTAACGGTGAAGGCAAACATCGTGAGGAAACCGGCATGTTCTGAGAACTTTAAAAGAGTTTGAAGGACATGTGACATTCACCAACCCGCACTTGGCCAGCGTGGTGAATTAAGGCCTAATCTCTCTCGTCAAGAGAGAAGTCCCTGTGTCCCAGCAGTGGGAACGTTAATAGGGTGATGATGATAACCCTGATTATTTTTATGTTACTAACGAAACTATGGATACTTGCTGTCTGAAATAAAAGTTTTTTTAGTTTTTTATTCAAAGCATGTCCACAACTTGTAATCTAACGGAATCTGCGATAGCAACGCCTGCGTTTTACATCAAGCATGTCGCAAGGTTGCATATGTATTTCGTACTTAATATAATAACACGTACTCAGCATAACCAGCAATAATAATGACCCTCAGCATTTTAGGTATTAGGTATAATTGATTGTGACTGATTTAAATAAATGTATTTGTAGCAAGCCGGCTTTGTTCAACTATTTGCTGATTATGACAAATGCGTCGGGAACTATTTCGCTGACGTGGATGGAAACTACTTGCTGGACATGTATACGCAGATATCTTCTCTCCCGTTGGGATACAACCACCCCGACCTGATCTCATTGTTCGAAGATAAATCTAATGTGGTTCGTATTTACGTTCCACCAGTATTTTTACTACTTAGGTACTACTACTTTTATAAACTAACAGTGATATGGTGCTTTTATTTATGATTTAGTAAAAACTATCGACATGCGTGCTCTCTGAGCGAAAAAGTGATGCATAATCTGAATGCTTGAATAGAACCTTTGTTGCGTGCATGCTAAATTTAGAATAGGCAGACCCCTATGCTAACTTTTAGCATTACAAATAGCCGATATTAAACAGCTGATTTTTCGTATCTGTGGTAAGATTAACGCAGAAAGTAAACAAACATTTATTAAACTCGACATTTTTTGTCAACAAACTGTTATTGTGAAATGTACCGATGGTGTTTCTGAATTGCGTAGGAAACCCAGTGAATCAGATTTTGTAAGGATACTAAAATATTAAAACGGCAATGTCCATTTTGGTCTTTGTTAATTATTTTTGTCATTTTTGATTTGTACATGACTGATTTCTCAATGAATGGACCCCATAAATTAATCTAACTAACACTTCTAACTCTGAATGGAGGAATTGAGATCTGCACTGCCATCTTGCATAGGAGTGTTTTGTGCGTTATCCCACTGTCCAAAAAGGATCTAACCAACCCAACTCCTTGATGTAGCGGAGTACATCTGTTTAAACAAAGATAATGTAGAGATAGAGAGCTTTTTTAGATTATGCTGGTATAAAATAGAAATAAACTTTCAGAAATCGATAGTAAACCGACCAGCTTTAGGAGTATACCCACCAAATTACTGGCCGCAGAAATTGTCCAAAACTCTTCTCGGGAGCGCCCCTTGTGGCATGACGAATGTGTTCACAATGGCCTGTGGGGCATGTTCTGTGGAAAATGCTCTCAAAGCTGCCTTTATCTGGTATCGGATTAGACAAAGAAGGGGGTCCATAAATTTCACAGAGGAAGACTTACGGTCTGTTGCGTTAAATGAACCCCCGGGAAGTCCGAAGTTAACCGTAATCTCCTTCAAGGTAAGGCTGCATGAAGTCATACCTTAAGAAGTTATTTTAAGGGTTGCGTACCCAAAGTTAAAGAGCAGAAATTTTGAGGGATGATATATTTCTGTTGCCGCTATTATAACAGGGGTTCCAATACAACACTTAGATGAGTGATCGCTCTGACTGCACCTTTATGAACTGTAATTGTTTTTTACTTTTACCTTTCTTTTTTTTATGATGGAAAAGCCTATATTTGACCACATACTCACCTGATGTGAAGTGACGATGTGGTCTAAGATGTGGAATGAAGACCTAGAAGGTAGATGGCTTCTCCGGACCATATTACGAAACACGATAAATTCGCTTGAAGCACTGGCCCAGACCGGAGGGTGGGTGGACACAAGCCGCGGCCGAAGCCTTCCACCAGAGACTGTTCTTAGCACCACCCGGAGGTCATGTGTAAGGATGTAACAGACAAAACCTCAACCTATTTTTTTTTGTCCCAAAAAAATTATTAACTGTATCTACTTACATGGAACCCTAGGTGTAGTATGGGTCTATCTCATACTTATCAAATTTATTCGGATTTGACAAAAAGAAAGTGTAGTCGGAAATTTACCATATAAAGAGTTTTTTTAACTTTTGAACATGTTATTCACTCAATCAACATCACGGCACTGTTCTTGTAGGATACATAATGAACCTACTGACTTCAGAATTTTATCAAGTCTTCTATCAGTCAAATTTTACAGAATTGTTTTCATGGGCGGACGATGGGCTCCTTATCCTGTACCAGATCGAAAGCCATTCAGAAGCTGGACGTCCCTGCGTTTCCTTGGCCAGCATTACCATTCCCCAAGTACAAATATCCTCTGTGTGCTTACCAGAGGGAAAACGAGGGTCAAGACTTAAAGTAAGATAACATTAGTATAGGTATATATAGGACACGCATTTGTAGAAACAACCGCGAATCCTCGCCGATTTATGATTTGTTAACGGATTTTCATGGAAAAAAGGAGTTTACAACATCGACGCGTTTGTTTATTTTTTGTTTTATGTATGCTTGTTACCTCAGTACTTTGAGCTCCATGAACCAATTACGATGATTTTTTATATGAAAGATGTTGTTTGCACACAGCACCGCGTGTTTGGCTAAGTGGAATCACACTCTACTTTCATTCTGAAGGTCGTGGGCCAAATTATTGCACGCACCAGAGGAGAGGGCGGCAATATTCGTATGCCCACGGCCCCAGTTAACTCAATAATACTTGTTTTGCTTTTTTTTTGAATATAGTTTTTATGTTAAACTAATGTATTTTTCCGCCGTTTTTCTTTTACAAACCGTGTTGGCTAAGTGGGAGGACACTCGACTTTCATTCCGAAGGTCGTGGGTTCAAACCCCGCCACGCACCTCTGGATTTTTCTTCTTGAGAAATTTATGTGCGTTTTAAAACACGTGCTTTAACGGTGAAGGCAAACATCGTGAGGAAACCGGCATGTTCTGAGAACTTTAAAAAAGAGTTTGAAGGACATGTGACATTCACCAACCCGCACTTGGCCAGCGTGGTGAATTAAGGCCTAATCTCTCTCGTCAAGAGAGAAGTCCCTGTGTCCCAGCAGTGGGAACGTTAATAGGGTGATGATGATGAATGTATTTTTCATTTTTCATTAAAGGTGTTTAGAAATAATCGCGGACACCATAGCCCAGTGCCAATGCAATGATACACCTGTCGCGGCGCTTATCACAGAGCCTATTCAAGCCGAGGGCGGCGACAACGAAGCCTCTCCGTCCTTCTTCCAGCAGCTCCAAAGGCTTTTAAGCAACGTTAGTAAAGTTTTCTACCCTAAGCAGATACAAATCTCATGTAAGTTGCGCTTTATGTAAGTTAAAAAAAAATTATCTGCCTTTTTTCCGGCTAATCTCCAACTGAAAGCTTCACTGGAAGATAAAAGGCCTTCGCTGGCAGAAACATAAAAAATAAAGGCCTTAGGTAGGTAACTAAGGCTACATTTACCTACTGAATAAAAATGTTCAATGGGAAAATCCATGAAAACCCGTCAACAGGCCGCGCTTCGTTCCTGAAAATGCGACAATGAATCATCCATATAGTTGATTTCCGTGTCACTCTGACGGATCGGCGCGTATCAATCTACGGACGCTATAGAAACCTTTTAGAATAACCTAAAATCCTAAAAGCCTACTGTCGTATCGGATCTGATCCATCACCTCGCTAATTATTTACACATAAATCAAATCAAAAAGTTTATTCGTAACTAAAAACTTTCATTCATTATTTAATAAACGGACAAATAATAATAAACCAAACAAAAACACAATAAATCACTTTAATGTAAATCTTTATCAATATTATTTATTAGTTTTAGGTACATAATTTCCATAAAAGCCGTGTTGGCTCAATTTAATGAGAATAATACTAAATTCTTTATTCATAAAATACACTTTTACAATGATATAAAGTGTCTTTAAGCCTATGTCAGGTTTACCAAGGCACTATAGTTCTCAATGAACAATCACGCATCTAAATACATACAAGCAAAAATCAAATTCGGGAGCAAATACGACTTTAATTCCGAATTTTCTTTTTGAAAAATGTATGTGCGCTTTAAAACACGTGCTTTAACGGCGAAGGCAAAACGTCGAGAGGAAACCGGCATTGTCTGAGAACTTTAGAGAGTTTGAAGGACATGACATTCACCAACCCGCACCAGCGTGGTGAATTATGGCCTAATCTCTCTCGCCATGGAAGAAGTCCCAGTGTCCGAGCAGTGGAAACGTTAATGAATTTCAATCAGTAGGCGCATTCTGTAAACTCACTTCGATCCTCACTAAGCTGAATCCGCGGTGAATCGAGTTTTACTGAATACAAAACTGTTAAATCACCGCGGATTCAGCTTAGTAAGGATCGAAGTGAGTTTACAGAATGCGCCTACAGCGCACAAATCAGCGCACCTCCGCGCTCTAAGTGTGGGGTTGCATTATGCTGAGACGGGGCCTTTTGACACATCACAAATGTTAATGTTGTTATTTGTTGTTTTTCTTTGTTTTATTGTATTTTGTGTTGTGATGTGCCAATAAATGTTTCTCTTTCTCTTTCTTTCTCTCATTCTCTTTCAATAAATATTGAAACTACCCTCGTTTCGCAGCAAGGTGTAGCTTTTATTATGGATGAGGTGCAGACGGGCTGCGGACCAACTGGCAAGATGTGGTGTCTCGAGCATTTCGAACTACCGGACCCTCCAGATATAGTAGTCTTCAGCAAGAAGATGCTAACTGGTGGGTTTTACTTCCGTGATGATTTCAAGTAAGTACTTAAGTTTATAATACCATTCTGACTTTTTTCTTTATTAATAATGATACCATTTTCTTGCCTATTTAGACTCATAACTTAGCTAGCCTGTCGCTGAACGTATGGGCCAGTATGTCGATGAATGTAAAACTAATGAAAATTAATGAATTCGTCTTAATATCCACAAAATTATTTTCTATTAATAATATTAATTACCAAAGCTTGCGTAGCCCACATAACAATACAATTAGGGACTTACCTACTTGAATTCAAAGACCTTACGGCCGCTACATCTGTGCCAATACGGCCAATTCATCCGCAGTGGTCCTGATATAGGCTCTTTCTTTTTACCTTTAATAATTCAACTTTTACTTCACCACTAGCTACACGCCATAGAGTTGCCCGTGTCTTCGGATTAAAAGCCTATAGTAGCCGTAGCCCGTAGGCTATGGGCTACGATCTATCCTCTTTATTTAAGGAGCCAATAATTATCGATTTTTTAGCCCTTTTGAGCTATCTTGAAACATTGAAAGAATTTTGTGTTCCTGAGATTAGCGCGCTCAAATAAACAAACTCTTAATATTAGTATAAATTATTGAACTTTAGAAACTTATAAGTTGTCACTCAATTACAGAGTACCACAAGCAGGTCGCATCTTTAATACCTGGATGGGTGACCCAACAAGATTGATCCTTATTGAGAAAGTGATGAAGATAATACACAGAGATAAATTGCTTTCAAGAGTGAGTGCCGTTGGCAACGTGCTAAAGAACGGCCTTCATGACATTGAGAGGGATTTCATGGGAATCATTTTTAATGTGCGTGGAAGAGGTACCTTCCTGGCATTCGACGCGCCCAATGATCGGTGTAGGGATAAGATATTGACTAAATTGAGGGGATATGGTTAGAAACTCGTTCTTTTTACCTATATTAACTAGCGGTCCGTGCCCGATTCGCATCTAGTTGACTGTATTGTGAATCTAAACCATTCTCGAACCCACTTATACACACACAAAAAATTTCATCAATATCGGTCCCGCCGTTTAGGAGGAGTTCAATGGCTAACACACGTACAGATTTATATATATATAAAGATACTAGTCGACCCGACAGACGTTGTTCTGTCCCAGGTCTCAAAAAACAATATCCAGTTGACCGTATTGTGAATCTAAACCATTCCCAGATCCCCTTGAACACACACAAAAAATTTCATCAAAATCGGTCCAGTCGTTTGAGAGAAGTTCAGTGACATACACACTCGCAGAAGAATTATATATATGTATAAAGATAAAGACATTCTTAGCCGTTTAGCACGTGGGAGAATGGTCGTGGTGGACAAAAAAGTTAAGAATATATACCGCGAATCCGCCTAGCGTTGGACATCCACCAACTCGAAAGTCAGAGTGCTCCCTTAATTAGGCCCTAAGCAATCTGACTTAAACAAGTCAATCAATGTTTCAATTCCATAAATTCGCCTTTCTATTTACAATTATTTCAGTCTTAGATCGTCTACTGCAAAATGGCGTTCAACTGAGTAACATCTTATTCACTTTATAATTTGATTTAACTCGGCACTGGCAAATTGTCGCTTTAAGCGCAAAGTACAATTACAAGAAACTAAACTGAACTGATCGTCTACTGTTGGCCTAAGCTTCAAACTTTTTTGTGCTGGTGCTCTAGACAACTGTTTGAAAAAATGACACATATGTGTGTCATGTGCATTTAAATTTCATATAATTGGACTCTGGGCTTGTGCGTCAGTTAACCGGTGTCAAGTTAAATACCATGTGCATTGAATTCCAGGTATATTGAGCGGAGCATGCGGTGAACAGTCAGTGCGCCTCCGTCCATCTTTGACTTTCGAAACGAGACACGCGTATATTTACTTGGATAGACTACGCAAAGTAATGTGTGATTTGAAGAAAGGCGTTTGAACTGGGTTTACCCGTTTTACTAAGTCCCGGATTAAGTTAAATTAATGTTGGAATGATAGGTACAATATAACTAGAGGGGTTTCTTAAAAATATAATGAAAATATCGCATTTTAAGTTTGTTCTTAATAACTAATTTTACAGTTGTGGTTATGGCATGAACTTATTAGCTATTTATTTTTACTTTATTGTATGCACGTACTTTTTTGTATATTTTCATACAAACAAATTGGTTGTCTCGAATAATTGTTTATATTTTTGAAATAGTTTTTTTAAACAGGCTTAGAAAGGTTTAAAAAGCTTTTATCTGTAGTACCTATGTTAAACTTACTGACCTGCCTAATTTTCAGTAGATCCTACTGTGTACTGAATTTTCCAATGGCTAAATTATTGCATAGTCATAAAAGGCGCTATAAAGTTTTACGAGAAATATCCAATCATTTTTAAAACATGGAACTAGTTTCGAGCGATTATAAATAAATAAATAACATAACATAATGTTTAGAAATACAATTAGGTACTCCTAACTTGTATGTACCTATACACCATAAGAGGGTACAATTATTTAAAAGCAAAAATCTTTATATAAGCTACAAGTCAAAAACTTACATCAAGAAACAGGATATCTTTACGAATAAGTGTTAAATGGATATTGAGATAGAACTCTGGGTTTTACACTAAAGAAATATTAAGAAATTTGATCGATATTAAAGAAGCATATCTATTCTTTAGAATCCTTTTTACCTTGAATTAACTAGTTGTTCCCAAATTACCAGAATTTTTACAGTTAACACATACTTACTACTTAAAACTCGTTCATGATGGTCAAAATCGATGTCCAAACCTTAGTTATTATTTTGTGAGTTCCGAGGCCTAAACTAAGGTGAGATCCTAGCATTTATTTATTTCAAAATATATGTATAACGCACCGACCTATATGGGTGAAATTTACTGTGTCTAAATAATGCCGTCGATTAACTTAGTCCTGATGTTTGCAATCACAGTTTATGTGACAGCAAGAACTAAAACTAAGATACTCCGAGTATTGGGCGGACGTGACGCGAAGCCTTACGAATATCCCTACGTCGTGAGCCTGGAAATGCAAATCACAGAGCATTCGTTAATCAGAGGTAAAAATCTTACCTTCGTAAGATTCTTACATGTATGCACTGCTTCAGCACTCACCCCTACAGCCTCACTGACGGCTGGCCACTGCTGCCATGAACCTTTAAAATCAGTCAAGAAAGCATTCCTCCATAAACAACTTAAACCTGTGGTAAGGTACGACTGGACGCCAGGCACCACCAATGCTCAAATGTTAGAAAAACTCAGTGCCGTGCTAGAATGCCTAAAATTGCCATCCAAGCGATTTGTAAACCATCCTACGATGACAGACGACTTGGCTGTCATGAAAACAGAGCCTATACCACTGAGTGAGTTTGGAAAAATCAGTGCTGTTGACTATTCTACTTTGTATGGACAACGTACGACTATGCTAGGGTACGGATATAGCAACTACAGTTTCTTTCTCGGCAGTTCAATAGACTTGAATAAACCACTTCAAGTTCTAGATGGAGTCCTCTCCAAATGTGAATGTGAAGATCTATATACATCTTCTAGAGTCTTTAGTTCCCTACCCCCTCGTGTGTGTCCTACCTCCCTGTGGCAAGCCAGGGTCGGTGTGTTCGGGAGATTCGGGAGGCCCAGTCGTTCATGCTTCAGGCATTATAGGGGTTATATCCAGAAACACTTTTCCTTTTTGTACCGAATATCCTAAGGCTCGGGATCAGCTTATTCAAGGAGTTGTGGCGCCGCTAAGTTCGAATATTGATTGGATAGCGTCTGTGATAAAGAAAACCGATATAGAAAATACGTCATTCCACGGGAAAATCTGTTATAACCAGCTAACACCGAGGGGATAAAGATAGATAGATAGAAAATTCTTTATTACACACACCAGTAACCAAAAATACAAAAGGGGAGTTAGTTGCCTAAAGAACTGAAAGAGCTACTAAGTTATTACTAAGTGTTATTTTATTAGTTATATGTTGATTGAATCTTCCATTAAGACTGCTTTTCTTGTTTTGAGCACTGGTTTGTCTAAGTTATGGACGTAGATGGGTACTTGTCCAATAAAATAAAAATGATACCCACAAATTGTTTTTATCAAACCCGTCACAATCAGGGCCACCAAATAGCCAACCGAAAAGGAATTCGCCGCTAGAGGAATGAAAAAAACTTCGACATCTAACTTCTGGTACGGATCTAACTCAACAGGTCTTCTCTGGTGATCATCATTACCAGTCATAGGTTAGGTTCATCATCATCATGATTTCGGGCGTAGGAGGTTCGATGGACATAGGCCTTTAATTTTGGCAGCGGCCTGCATGCACCGTGAGCCCGCCTTTACCAGGTCGTTCGTCCATCTAGTTGGTGGATAGGTTAGTACTTAATAAAACAACGAAATGGAATGCTAGTAATTTATTAATGATATTGAACATAGTTTTCTAAACTAAAATACATGGTTGTCCTTACACCTATTAATAAATAATCCCGTCGTAAAGGGTGAAATACAATAAGATTCATAATATTCCGTACTACCGAAAAAAAAGTTAATTCTAATGACAATATTGAACTACATTATTATTATATTTGATAATTTATTAAGACTTACAATTGAAACGGCTGCAATTAGCCTACAATACTCAATAATTACAAAAGATGTCATGGACACAGACAACATAACTTCTTTTGTTTTATTTAGCATACAAATTGACCATATACCATATCATATCTACCTGGCTATTTACTTGAATGATATGTACAAATACATTTAGATATTAAACACCTTGGTAAAATCGAGATTATGTATTTTACCCCAGGCAGCAAGTCAGCATCTCTCAGAATACATAGAGCTAGCCAATATATATTTGAGGTATACTAGAAAACCAAACTAATATAGGATATTACTCCAAACCCAGAGCAGATGGCGCCATTAGCAAATCTCCAACAAAACATCATTTTAAGGGTTCATGACATTCGTTACTGGCTGGCTGGTAACCTCTATGATCAACAAACTCCTTTCTAGTAACCTTATGTTCTTAGGACCGGCCATAGATAAAATTTCACACCAAGGAACTCTTTTCTTCTCTGTTTACTGTCTACGCTAGGGCTACAATCTGGCCTGAGCGCATTGCAGTAATATCCCCTATTAAGCAATGTATTTTAAGGTTAGTTTCACGTAGGGGCACCCAAGTGGATATGTCATCTTTCCTTATCATTGAGTCTGCGAGGGCGACTTAGAGACAGACCATACAAATTATTGTCCTTTTCTGACGAGATAAGCAATTTCAGGTAAGCCTTATTCCGCCTAAGATTGCATACATGGTTGAGTTTAACATGCGGTTTTCGGTCATGATAACTCTTATTACAAATGTGTACATATTAAACTAACTCGGTACAATCAATCTTAAATTGTCCTTTAAATAGAACTGTTTAATACGACTTATATTAAGGTTATGGATGAAAACACCGACTTAACTTTACTGACTATGTTATCGAGCATACATATGCAATAACATTGATTCGTCGACAAGGGTCGATAACATTAGTTAAATTGATACCTATTATTTATGTCCATAAATATAACAGTCAAGATTAATAACTTACCCTAAAAATAATACACCATAAATGCAAATTATAGATTCTTAAAATGAAATGAAATTCGAGCATATTTACAAGAAACTCTTCGTTTCTATTAACTCAGTTGGCTATATCGTTTTAACTTTTATTATTTATTTTACATAGCTTATCGTTATAAACATTTATTATATTTATTAATGCGGGATTAAGCAGCAGATTATAATACCGCGAATTGTCATTTTCACAACGGCAAAGCCCATAATTTGTTTCTTGTCTCGATTAGTTTATATTTCATTCATTTAAGAAATGTTTTAGTTTCACTTTAAGATAAGATAATTTTTAAATGCATTTAGGCAGCAGTATACAATTTTATAAATTATAACAGTGCCCACGGATTTTGAGTAGAGTAGAGATAATATATTTTAAAGAAATTCTCCACGAGCATCAAAATAATTAGAATATTATATTTTACAAATTCTATGATATAAAGAAAAATACTTCGGAACATCACTCACATAGCGTTATAAGTCTGATCGCAGATCAGAAAGAATTAAGGACATTGACCCGTCTCCGTTACACCCAAGTGGATATGTCATCTTTCCCAAGCCTTGAGTCAGCGAGGGCGACTTAGAGACAGACCATACAAATTGTTGTCCTTTTCTGACGAGATAAGTAATTTCAGGTAAGTCTTATTCCGCCTAGATTACTCATTGACAAGCATGGTTGAGGCTTACATCACACTATGCGATTCTCGGTCATGATAACTATTATTACAAATGTGTGTACATATTCGTGGTGAAAGTACACAAATCTTAATAGAAATCACTCCATACCTTTTCTTTCCACTCCATTTTTTACATTATGCTTTTAAAATTATAATTATACTAACAAAAATAAATTAAAAAGGACGGGTTTCATAATAAAATTAATCGTTTTTTAAGTACTGTAATATTAAGTGTTCAATTAATAATTATTATTAAAAAAAAAAAACTGACATAATATAGGACGGAAATTAAATGCAGCATATTTTGTGCCTTGCTGCTAGGCTTATGATTTTTAAAACGTTTATTAAAAAAGCCTTCTACAATATCCGACTCTCACAACCAGGAATTGAGCCTATGAGAATCAGCAAGCTTCCGAGTTACTTTATTAAGTCTCAATGTCATCAGTACTTTCAATCTTACGATTTTATCTTATAAGATACAAGGAAGAATGTATACAACGCCAAAAGATAGCTAAATATTAAAAAAATACAATATATTTAATCGAGACGAAACCTCACAGAAAGGGCGCTCGAATCCCTGTTTTTGTTTATTATCTTAGTGCGCCAACCCGAAAAGGGCCAACAGGATTTATTTACTAAGTCTACGTCTGTCTGTCAGTTGGTTCAAGGCCTAAACATCGATAAAAAAACAAAATATAAGCGTTTCATAACGATTTAATAAATACGCACAGTTAAATATTACACACTTAATTTGAAACCTTTACAATGGTTCAATTGAAACTGGTAAAACTTTCGTTATTGATGTTTTACTGACCGTTCGCCGGACGTTGGTAATTATCATTTACGTCTTCGCGCTGAAATACAATTACGCCGTTTACGTATAAATCCAAGTCCATTTCATATATGTAAAAAACCAAGGCTTCCAAACCTCTATAATGGTTTACGATCTCATTCTCCCCATACACAATAATCCCCTGAAATACAGCTCGTATCATGGAAAGTTCAGCAGCGATGTTGATTTGGAATACTATAAGATATACAAACATGAACACTGCGATAAAAACATCTAAGATAAGCATTATAATAGGCAACATATCAGTAAAATGATCGTGGGTCGCTTCAATATGTGCCATTAATTTCGGACAGCTTGCATTACTATCATCGCAAAGTTTGTTGTCTATATCCTCGCAGTTCTGGACATTTATGCGGAACATTACGGTAGCGTTCGAGTAAAGCTGTTCCATTGACCGTAACTGGTCATTGGCGACAAGTAGCGTTTCGAAAACATTACCATTGCAAGCAGCTGGGATCACAACATCAACTATTTGTCGCTTAACCTGGTTATGGCGTTTCCGTAGAGGCTTACCAATAACTCTGTCATACTCATCCCGTTCATAGTAACTTATCCGTTTCGTTAGATTTATCTTAGGATTCGTTGGTTTATTACGTTTGAAAATAGATCGATTACTGCCATCTATGATGATATTAGATGGGTACGAAGGGTCGTTCGTATCGTTAAAGAATATAAAAGAATAAAGAGCGGTATTTTCTTGGTGTGTTTCAAAGTTTTGATCGTCATGTATGAACTCAAATAGTTCTTGACTCACATGGCTACTATCCTCCAATATGTCATTCATAACTATGCTAGTGTAAATTTGTATGATTACTTTACCGCTGTAGAGGTTTTTAAAAGAAAATTCGGATTGATTGCCGGTAAAATTAATGTAAACATTGCGGTACTTAGGACGAAACTGATTTGCATAAAAACGTGACCGGGTAATTGTCTGCCTGTGGAAATAAGCTAAATCCAGCATTTCCTCCGTCCATTCAGATTCGTCTAAAAATAAGGGCATGGTTTTAATTTCATCGTTTGCTATATTTAAAGATTGGTTGTTGGTTTTGTTACTAAATTCAATTTCGTCAGGGTAGACTTCTTCATCAATATTGAGAATATAAAATACCATATAATTAACTCGCGCGAAAATATTGTACGTGAAAGCAACCTGTAGTACTCTTTGAGCAAAAAGCATCATCAAAGTTGGTTTAGTATCTGGTTTCCAAATAGCAACTGCGGTACTGATGTTCTCAATAGTTGGATTGGTTTTGTTTATCATTTGAAATTTGAAAGGTTTATCGCCATCCTTCAATGGCAAAGGCTCGTCAACTTTATTATTAAAATTTAAAGGAAAGTTTATAAATGGATTCATGTCATTAATATCGTCATTCGCTGGGTCTGGTGCATCTAGATTACCGTGATCTATATGATTATCTAACCCTTCCAAGATAGCACCGGGACGTAATCTAAAAACTTGATTTGGAATACGGGCAGGATTAGCAAGGGCAAAGTTTAAATCTCCCTGTGTTATAAGGGCCATAGTGTTAATTATTGGACCGATTACGTTATCAAACAGTATGCTTGCAGTTAAGCGTATAGATTTATCTAAACGTATTACAGTTTCAGTTTCGTTGTAGGTTGTTTTAGAGCGATCTTTGTTGTAGTAAGAGCCGGGTCGTAATAGAAGAATTTGATCGCGTAACGATCTAAATAACGGAATAGCGTTAGCTTGTACAATAGTGCCTATTTGCGTTTTGTTGTGGGTGGAAACGGAGGTTTCATTAAAAGTGTCAGCCTGGGTTGCGGGGTATTGGATAAGGACCAAACAGACGACAAAAGTAAATTTTTGTAAACTGAAAACCCTGCCGCATCTTCGTGATTTGTATCTATTAAAGTTGGCCCTTATTATGGGGTCTATTTGCGGTTTGATCGTCGGTGAGATGTCATTTGTCGTATTCCCTATATAGCTAGTTTTTTTTACCGTGCCTGCTTTATTTCGTTTGATTTTTGCAAATATAATAGATGATCTTGTTTTGGTTTTTACCTTTACTGATTTATTTTTGCATTGTTTAGATTTTTTTACATCTATTAGAGATTCATGGTTATCATTGTAGTCTTTATTAACAGATTCTGTTGATTTAAGATTAAAGCGATTACTGTTTTTAACCTTTTCCATGAAACTAATGAGATTCCTTTTAACAGTGCTTTTAAATGATTTTTTAAACAGTCTCGAAAATAGAGTACACTTCTGAGAATTTTTAACTTTAGCTCTTTTGGCGTTGTACATACAATCAACAGAAAGGTCAAATAGATCATTTACGTCGTCTAAAATGAAGGAACCATTAACAGACTCGATAGCATCCAAATCCATATCATTAAAGTCAGATATGAGGGTCCTAGTTTCATTTCTAGGTCTGCGATAAGTAGCCGGTTTGGTTTCTTCAATGCCGCTATTTATACGACATGTAGATGTGGGTACATCAGTCTCCTCACATATATTGAAGAGACTGGGAGACTGATAATTAGGATTTTCAATTTCATTGATAGCTTGGCTGTTCTTCTTGGCGGGTGCGTACGTCTTACCTTCTAAACATTCCTCTTGAATGTATCCCGATTGGGAGGCGTCCCCATTCGTATGAACAGGAGCCGTGGTGGTTAAATATCAGATGTCTATAGGGGAGTTGTCCTTTTTGTTTTTGCGGTTGCGGCGACTCTTGCTGTTCGAGAGGAGTTCGTAAGCTTGCTGGATTTCCATGAAGCGTTCTTGAGCCGCGCGTCGCAGTGCATCGTCCTTCACTTTGTCGGGGTGGAACTCGCGAGATAGACGGCGCCATGTTGAAGTTATTTCTTGCTGAGACGAGTCTGGGCTCAGACCGAGTACCTGGGAAACAATACGTGAAATAAAGCATAGATACAAATAAAAATGGTTGTTTATGAGTGTCAGATTAATAGATGTAAGATTGTATTTGCTGAAATCATCATGATTATACCTTATAAGCGTTTTGTTCGCCATGAGGATCTGAGAGGTCTATGATCTGTTTCCAGACTTCGTACCATCCGTGGTGTTGAGCGAAATTGTAGGTTTCAATCAAGCATTGCTTCAAATCGAGCCACCTGCAAAACAAATTATGAAAAGTATGTTTTTTAAATAGTTAAGTAATATCATTTTCCATTAATATCAATGATAGTTTAATAGTTTTGTAGTAAAGTTAATTGTAGCTAGTGAAGATTACTTTGTTATTTGGTAATGTTAACTTACCAAGGGCTGGTAAAGAAGTGATGTACAGCCTCGTATATTGGTATTTCATCACCTTGACTGTCGGAGATTGTACCCTGATAGTACAAGTAGCTACCCCATAGCGACAGGTACAAGCACATACAAAATCCAATGACAGCTACGCGTCTGAAAATTATAAATTGAATGAAATCACTATTCCACAAACAATGAGGAAAATCGTTCAACGTTACGCCATTAGTTCTCATTCGTTTGTTAACATAACAACTTCTCTTTCAAATAAATGGTCTAATGATCCACCACCACGAAGATCAAATAACTCACCGAAGAATATGACGCTTCTTCGGCTGCCGATCCCACTGCTTTGAGAAGGAGTCAAAGAGAAGGGACGAGGAGATCACCATGGCCATAAAACAGACAGATTCATCGAAGATGTAGTATCTCAGCGGGTACGCAGCGAAGGCTCCGAGCAGCGGCCAAATTAGGGTGCCACGCTCACGCCCGATGTTGCCAACAGTCCAAACACCTGGGGATAAGTATTGATATGATTCTAGCTAAATTTACTTATTTTTAACAGAGATCTTAAAACGTGATCACAAAAACTTGGGCAACAGATTTTTTTTTCACTGTTTGTTGCTAAAATTGGATATATAAGTCACATGAGAGCCAAACAAGACGAGTGTTTGGCTTTTGTATTGCGAAAGCTAAGGTCACTATTGCCGAAATCGGCTAGGTGTATTATTATTATTATAATACCTAGCTACTAGTATAAGGGCATATTTCGCCATGTAGAGTCCGAAGTGGCTAATCCGTAGTGAGTCCAAGTGAGACCGTATTCTGTTTGAGTACTGATGAGCTACACGGCACTTTACTTGAGGGTTGTAAACGGCCCTGACCGTTAGTGTCATTTATATTGTGTATAATCTTAAGCGCTCCTGCACACGACGCTTCTGCGCCCTTGCAGCATTTCCCTCCGCATCGCTACCACATCAGGTAAGATTGTGGTCAAATGAAGGCTTATAGGCCGCCCATACGCATTTTGTATTTAGCTTTATATCCCTTTTGTATTGCTTTAAAGCTTGGTGTGTAGTAACTAGTTAAGTAGTCATTATCTACTGTTGTGGAGTTGAGTTACATAAAAGAGTTGCATGTACTTTAACTGACGTAATTATTGTCCAAACTAAAAGTTTTTCATTTTTAGTTTTTTTTTATATATATGTATTTAATTTGTAATCGTAAGAACTGGGGCAAGGCGCGGCGGAAATGGCTAATAGTCTAAATTTAGCAATGATCCAGATAGCCAAATATATAGCGTAGATACTATAATTAATTAGCAATGTATAGCGTACTATAATTAAACTGTATCACCACACTAGGAATGATATTTTGAATGTTCTTTGTAACTGGCAATGTATTACTAACAGAAAACCGGTAAAATTTGCCTTAGACGGCGCGTAGGCGGCGCGGCTACGGACTTTTCCCGGCGCGTATCTACTAAACTATATTAAAAATTAAAAATTAAAACCAGATTCCATAACTTTAGTTCCCTTAAAAGTTAAAAGTCATACTATTCTGTAGTGTGCACGTGATGCGCTTTCTTTTGAGACCCCAATCGAGTATATTTGCAGAATTCCGGTTTTCCTTCCCCACTTTTACCCGCATAACTAACTTTTAAACGGGTCAACCGATATTCATCAAACATGCCAAATTAAATTAGGTACTTGAGGCTTTTCTCGGAGGTGAAACACACCCTTAAAGTGACTAAGTGAATCAATTTCTAGTAGTTGCCCTCAAGTTTGAAACTGTTCACGTAATTTTATTACAGTGTCTAGTGTTCTAGGTCAGATAGGTATACAGTTATAAATCACTGCTCTCCACAGAGTATATAGGAGCGAGGGGAAGCTGTCGAGAAGGGAGGGGGGTAGGAAAAGTGGGGAGTGGGGGCGTTACTACGGCAACCTGAGTCTAGAATAATCAATAACTTGCTACCTGAAACACGGTGAGTGTTTGTCGATGGGTTGTTGAAACTAGAATTTAAACATGAATATTCCACCGATGTTACTCTTAAATTTTCGCATTCCGAGAGTAGGATCTATCAAATGAATCTACTTTATATCAATTTGCAAGGTAACTTGTAAATGGTTAATTAGGAAACTTATATTAGTTATATTTAAATTAGGTTTAAAAATAAGTTTAAAATCTATGAAGAAGGCCTATAATACCTAAATATTGTCGATTTTAGATTGAAGAATGAAGGAATAAAAGGACATAAAAATAACTATATCAAATACGTGTTGACGTTGTAAAATGGAAAGCTTATGTAGTGTCCACGTCCGTATAATTTCATAAGTATCACAAAGAAAACTGTGTTGACCTGCAATCTTACCAGAAGTTGCACGCCTCGACTCGCACGACTCGCCTTAACTCTTGTTCAAGCTTTAATTAATAAATTTAGCTTACCTAGTTGCAGCGACTGTACCAGAAGTCGTTAGAATACCAGGATACCAGAGGGCTTCGGCTCAACTCGTTCTAGCTGTAATCGTGTTAGCTTACCCAAAGCGGCAGCGACTGGAATCAGGAGGTTCAGGAACCGAAAGCTGAAGATCCAGATACCATCTGGAGGGATGGCATACATCGTCATCTGGGCCCAGGAGTAGCCGACCATGAGCATGCCAGTAAAGCGGTTCATCGAAAACGGAGGCTGTAGAAAAAAAGACATGTTAAAACTCTTCTTTGTTTAAGATAGACTATTAAAGTTAGTTTCTTACGAATGATGATTTAAAACAAAAATTAAGAAATATTTGACGAAACAAAAAGGCTCCACTTTGAACGTACATACACAAAGCGGTGAAAGATTAATGTCATGTTCAATAACGTGATTATCAATCAAAATCTTCTATTAGATATAGAAATCCTAGGCGACATATAGAGAAGAGTAATGTACCCAATTCATTAGTATCGTCGCTTGCATTTCAATTTCAGTTAGAGACAGATCACGTAATAGCCGCCATTTTGAGCTCGATGCGTCCATTTTATCACCCGCCCGACCTTCCGCAACAAATGTAAATCCAATCCTTTGTGTAAACGGAGGGGCGTTACACAAAAGGCTTTGCCTAAATCTATTTACAGACTCATAAAGTAACAAGAAACGGTCGACCATGACCTAGGGTTCCATAATACGCTAAAGCTGGAAAAGCACTAAGGAAAGAGAACTTTCCTTTGTGCAGGCACATCAATATTTCATGTCAATTGGCGGGCAGGAAGGTCGCAGAATCGTATAATGACACATTACGGTAAAAACAATTATTACTTAGATGTAAATGCACAATTTAAACAATTGCCACGGAAAAAAAGTATGCAAATAATATTAAAATCGCTTTTACAATACAGCACGAAACAAAAACCATACATAAAGCAAGCTTTTAGGTGTATAAATCATGCTTACCCTAGTATCAGATCTATTTTCATTTCCAGCAGCCTGGTCGAAATTTTCGACATTTGTAATCAGAAATGTATTCGACACATACATTAAACAAAAATAGACACACAAAAGAAGCACAATCACACACTTCTGTAAGAGTCTCATGATTCACTGTTGAACAGGACTTATGAGATAATAAATTCAAGGCGGAGTTGCCGGAACATGCCTTTCATGATGAAGGTTCGAAGCAAAGTGCGCAACAGGGGCGGTCAAAACAGATTCTGAATTTGCTCTGCAGCACGAACTGCACGTATTCTGGGACCCTTCGATATGGTATCGAAGTTTTTAATGTAAGAGATATCACATAGGGTAGGGTAACCAATGTTTAATTCCAACATCTGATAAAAAGGATGAAATCGTCGTTAATATGAGAAATTTCATTAGTTTTTTCTGGTTTCACGTTGTAGAGAACAAAACATAATTGCGTTTATCATTATACAGGGTGTGTCCATAATTATGGATAATCTGTCAAGGGGTGGTATCCCAGCTATGATGCGCCACTAAATGTAATTAAATTAAATAAAGTAAGCATTTAGGAGTAGTAAACAAAAAAATACAATAATATCTAATTTTGTTGAAATGGCAGCTGATGGTTATAGCCAAAAACGCTAAAATTCTAAAAAAAACTTCGTTAAACGTTACAACTTTTACACTGTTGGTTAAAATGACATAAAATATGGTTTTATTGTTGCATCATAGCTGGGCCCTTAACGGATTATCATTTATTAACGACACACCCTGTATAAGATAAAATTATTAGATTTAAATAAAGTCATTTATAAATTAGATAATTTATTCTGATTATTACAACGCTATAGGTAAATTGCATCAAAATTTCAAGCGTGCATACTACCTACGCTTGAAATTTTAATGAATTATAAACCCATTTTAGACATGACCACTTTAATCAACTTTTCAAAATGCTTGAACGGGGAATAGTCAATATTGTTTTAATTCAATATTCAGCATGAAAGATTAAATAGTAATAACAGTATAAAATATCGAGAACACGCTACTAGAAGTTTTCGACGTGGTTCAGAAACAGAAAAAGACCTTTGGAATGAAAGCCATGCGTACTCACAACTGAGTCAATACTATTCAATGTAAGACGTACACTTAATCATATATCGTGTAATTAAACAAGTGACTTTGCATATTGTAATTGGGATAACGTTCGATTTGTACGACCGGCGGTGATAAATATTTGTGAGAATAGGTCCACGGAAGCTTCCAGACTCATCTAAAATCGATATTCGGCGCGTGTCACATCCCACCTTTAATAATTACCTATTTATCGACAATTGTCCACCTGCAACAGTGTTTCTTCCGTTTAAGAACATGTTTTGGAGGGCAGGAAGATGTATATTTATTGTGATCAGTATATTAGCATATTTATGAGAAGTAAATAAAAAAGGAGATTTGGCACGCGCAGGCTTTCAGCGCATGCGTCATCCCGGCCGTTCTCGGGGCTCAAGGGATGGAAAGTTAAATAGGTCAGTTATAAAGGAATCCAAATTGGGCTCAATGTTTTGAAGATGGGTGAAAAACAAACAAAGGATGTTGCTCAACAAAGTACTTGGGTGTAAACAGCTCGCATCGCCCAATAAATAATATTGGAGATATTCTGATAAATAATTTGCCCATTGTTACACTATTATTTAATGTATTTTAGTTCTTAAGCATTGTTCTATTGTATTATATTTTTGTGTTTTAATAAAGAGTATTGTATTGTAATATTAGAGATATTCTGTAGCGATTACTAGAAAAATATCATCGTCATTATCACCTTTAGCTGTGATAATTCAAATTAAATAAAGAATATTTATTAAATCACTCATATAACACAATCTATATAAATAAAAATAAATTGTTGTTCTAGTCTGATTAAAACTCGAGAACGGCTGAACGGATTTATCTTATCATAGTCTAGAAATGTTCGTGGAGGTCTAGGGAAGGTTTAAAAGGCGAGAAAAAATCGAATATTTGCCGGGGGAAAGAATTGAATAAAAACCCGTGCGAACGGGGCGGGCCACTAGTAAAGAATAAATAAAAGAAAAGGAATAAAGAGTTTCAAATATCGTTCTAGATCTAGAGACCAAAGCCAACCTCGCCGGTTCACAACTATATTTCATGTTTGAAAGTACCCTGAGGTAAAAAGTAGCCTATGTCCTATTCCAAGGTATAATCCATCACCATATCTAACGTCAGTCAAAGTCAGAAACCATATCAAACGTCAGAATTTCTTGTTTCTTGTCTGGGTGTTTTCTACGTTGCCGTGAGTATTTACAAAAAAAATGTATTTATGTATTATATCAGTCACCTAGCACCCATAGTACAAGCTCTGCTTAGTTTGGGCTTATTTTATGCTGTGTGATTAGTCAGGAAATATTTATTATTATTAAATACATTCGGCCGTTTAGCCGTGAAGGGACAACAGCCATTCAAACATCTAAAAATCCAAACTTTACAACCTTAACCATTATAATATAGTAAGATTACTTTAAGAAATGAAGGGTTCTTTAAATTCTTAATAATAATAATATGAACCATCAACCAAGTCCTAGATCCATCTTAGACCACATCGTCACTTTACATGAGGTGAGGTTGTGGTCAAAAAAAGGTTAACTAACATAAAAAAATATATAAAAAAAGATGTTCAATGGATTGTACGTCCTATGCAAGACGATTCGCAGTATTCCATCAATAATTTGTTTTGTTTCTGAGAAGAATATTACCGTTTGGCTACGTCGGTAACCCACATTCTTCTACGTATTTCCAATTTAAACTCGTTATTCGATCTCGCAAAGAAACCCGAGCATGGCGGTCTCCTTTCTTTATCAATAACTAACCGACTTTCAACGAAAACAGGATGGTCACAATTCAACCCGTATCTTTTTTTTTCAAAGTAGTTGAGAATGATATTTAGAACATTAGGCAACTTTTTAACCGACTTACAACGAAAAAAGGAGGTTATACTCGATTCGTCACGTATGATTTTTTTTAATGTATGTTACCTCAGAACTTTGTCCCTGATGTAGGGTCCTTAGCTATACTGTATATATAGACAATTTTATTCAATACATGCTGAGATCCGTGGCTTCAACTTAAAAAAAACGGCATTCTGTTAAGTCCGTCTGTAAGCCCGCCCAGAAAGTACCGGACGTCTACTGTACATCATGTATCCATGTACTGAAACTCAAATTAAAAATAATAAATTAATTGAGTTTTTCAATGCACTACTGAAAAACTACTACTGTATCGTCTTGATTTTTCGTTTGCAAGAAAGAACCAGTGGGTTTGATTTTATAAATGACGGACTAATTCTGTTCATTCATTCATTTAAGTCGTTAACCCTATTTTTATTCCCAAGGAAACTTTATTTTTATACATACTTATAACATTATTTTTTTATTTATTTATTTCCGGACTACTCACACAGCATCACCTAACCCCAAACTAAGCAGAGCTTGTACTATGGGTGTTAGGTGACTGATATACTACATAGATATTTTTTTTTTTGTAAATAAATACATAATTATGATACATAGAAAACACCCAGACCCGAAATTGTAGATCGTACATAATCTGGTCCCCCGGCGGGAATCGAACCCGCAACCTCCTGCGACTCAAGCGGACGTTCGCCCACCGAGCCACAGAGCTCTTAGACATTACTTTACTTTAATTATTCAACCAGTCATTTGTAATGAATGATATAATGATAATTATGCAATTAAAGCTAAAACTGGTATTTATCATGTACATTTTATCTAAACATGTTAATTGATAAGAAATTCTTGCAAAAACTTAAGATAGCAATAACTCAAGAGATATTTTAATGTATGTATTTCATAATAATCTATCTAAGGTATATTATTTATTATAAGTTTTAGGCGGCCTCTAGACCTACAATAACATTGTACAATACTTTTATTGTACAATAAGATTGAAAGGCGCTTTGATCCAAACGACCAATTATATTGCACAACAATACGAACAGCACAATGTTTTCGCGTTCAGTCGGAGAATAGTATTGATCCCGTGTGCACCGTGCGAAAAACATGGTGCAATAAAAATTAAACTCGCTCAAACTTTCGGCCAATCATTGTGCAATCTTCAATATTAACCCTAAACGGTCAATTAAATTGCACAATTCGCAATATTGTGCAATATAATTGACCGTTTAGAGGCCGCCTAAGGCGGCAAATAAAAATAAAAATAAAAATTAAATTAATTTTTTTTAAATGTAAATACATTTAAAAAAAAGAAATATGGTCTAAACCAACACAATAACATTGAAATGAAACAATGATGTTTCCATAAGGTAATATAAAACTGAAATGTGTCCAGTGCAAACATTTGTGCGAAACATAAGTATTGTTTGAGCCGCAGTGAGACAACCAGAACAAAAATTTGTGTAATTGTGTCTCACAGTTAGGCATGCTGGTGGAATTATTATACATTTATTTAATTAATAATTGTGATTGTTTTTTTATTAATTGATTTTTTTTGACATATCTATCCTGGTATTGACCTAGATGGAACTAAGATTGATATATGAATAATTTTCTGTATCTATCTCAGACAGATTTTAGGGAATGATCACACTTCTGGATTCAAATTCTAATAAATTCTGTCAAATATAATATATACAATGCATCTTCTTGTTCTAACTTAGTTATTTAATAACTTGTGATTAGACACAAGATAAAAAGGTCTGCATCAGCTTTACACTTTACAGAAATACATTATTATAAACTAAGAAACAATAAGGAAAGATCTACATTTTATGTGTTTGTATATTTTTGTGAAACAAACAAAAAAACTAAATTGAAATCATTCCATCCATTCGGGAGCTATGATGTCCCAGACAGACAGACACATCAAGCTTATAACACCCCTTTATTTTGGTTGGGGGTTAAAAAGTAGGTTCATGTTTGTAAATTCAATTTAATATTTTCAGCCCATAACTAATATACTTTAAGATACAATGCATATTATTAGAGATGAAAGCTATTTGCTTCTCAACTCAGTGTAAAAATTGAAGCACACTATCACGACAATGTTATTCCTTGATTATTCTTATTTTTTATTTAAGTTAACTTAAAGTTGACCTGTCCATGTAGGTATGCCCTGTGTCTAAGGAAACAAACATTTTAACTTTGTTTTTGACTTTGACTTTATAGTTGACATTTAATAAAGTTATGTTGCTTAGAATAATACTTCTTGCGAAGGTTGGAAGAAGTGAAGGGAGGCCTTTGCCCCGCAGTGGGACAGTGCAGGCTAAATAATAATAATAATGTTGCTTAACTAGAGTACATGCACATACATAGTGTTAAGTGCACTAATTAATGTACAAACCGAGATGGATGGTATGTCTGATGTATAAGAATTGGACACAATGCTACTACTCTGCATATTCTCAGTTTGATCATATTTCAGTCTTTGCATATAATCAAATAATATAAAACAGTAAAATGATTCCATTGCATTGATCTAGATGGACTTGATGGATTGGATCTAGATGATTTGTTACTTAAACGGACAATATTCTAGTGAGAGAAGCAACTAGGTATAACAAACGGACAACACAAATAACAAACTCTACAGAAAACATGCAACACTCCTTACTTACAAACTCATTTTGGCCTGGTTGAGTTAGCACAATGTCATAGAGGAAATCTATAGAAAAATAATATAACATCAATAAAAGCAAAGAATAATATAATCATGCAGTTTTCAAACAATTCTATGCTGGGAGTGGCATTCCTAAAGTAAAACCTATTTATGAGGTGCCATCAATGTATTTAATTATTTTTAAGCAAAAATATTTAGTATTTTTACACTCATAATGTAGTTATGTGAGTAAGAACATAATGGCACTTTGTACATAATTAAACATATTTCTTGTGTAATGAAAAACCAATATTGACTTGGCAAAGCCAAGAAATGTATGTATATTTCTAAGGAGCATCATAGATTTCAGTCCAACATAACAAGGAAAAGTTATCCAAGATACTATCTTAAATGGTAAGTTTAAACTGTTATTTTGTAAAGAAGTTAGCATAGAAAGTTGAATGGACTATGATAATTTTGACCTCATTTCAAACTCACCTTTGGATTCCTCTGCATTTTCCCAATCAGCTCATTCATGTACTTGTGGTCTTCATTGGCGTCGTGCACGTACTTTCGGACTTTTAGAACTTCACCCAGCCAGCCTACCCCGAACCCTCCAAGAGTGGTCCACCACACGAACCCGTGCCTATCTCTACCCAAGTAATAGTGATGCACCCCAAACAAACCCCCGAACATCCATAGCAAATATGCAACGAAAACCGATTTTTGGGGACGATTTGGGTTTGGAATCACCCCGACACCATTCGGAACCATGTTTGCTACCAAATAAACCGTGTCATGTAACGTTACTCTCACATAAAATAATAAAATTAGTAACAGGTTGAAAATACTTTAGTTTAATAAGATGGTGAAATCTGCTGTATACGTTGACAATACTTGGCTCTGTTTAACACAATGATTCCACGAAGAAATAATTCAAAACTCGGCACAAATTTCACTGACGCAACTCGTATCGTACGTTTACGAGTCGTTTTCATGGAAAACATGACGTGTGAGCAGTTCAGTATGATTTGACACTTTTGACAGTCACATCTCATGAACTATGACAGTAGAGTAGAAAAGTCAAAATATTTGTGGTAGACACACCTTTGCGATGCAACTTGCCAGAAGAAGAAGAAGAAGAAGAAGAAGAAGAGACGCAATTTGACTTTGGCAATCTGACGAAACAAGCGCATAGTCCAAATTAAATTGAATTGAATTGAGACAAGTTTCATGGTATAGACTTTGAATACCACATAGGACGCACGTTCTCGATTTGATGAAATATAATGGCGGCTGTACACACTCGACGAGACCCTCTCGGCGAATGTCTCGGCCGAGAAGGCTCTCGTCGAGAGCATGCCTGTACACACTCGTTCTAACATTTGAACTGAAGACTCACGCGACAATGGACGTAGAAATTGCTGCTGCTATTTGTGTTTGTGCCGTGAGCTATTATAATTTTACAAACATTTACTATAAAAAAAATTCGAAAACCATGGAGAAAAAGAAAATAATAATTTTATTAAATTAGATTAAAATTAAATTAAAAAAAAAATTGGTTGCCTGTAAAGTCGGTATACGGGCGAAAGTTTTACGTGACAACGACTTTGAGTGGTAAAATAATTTTAATATGCAGGCGCCTAAGCGAAATAGAAGCGCAAGACATGAACCGGTGTGTATGCCTATCTCTCTCACTCTCTCTCTCTCGCTCTGTCTCTCTCGCTCTTAGGCGGGCTAACTGTGCTCGAGTGGAAGGGACGCGTGCCTTTCACTTTTATGTCTGTCTCTCTCGCTCTTAGGCGGGCTAACCATGCCCGAGTGGAAGGGACGCGTGCCTCTCACTCGCTCTCATTGTGAGCGCATAACGTGAGCGGAGCGTAACGCAGTTTCTTGAAGTGTCACCCGGCAAACCAATTTATAAGACGTTGTCACGTCAAAATTAAATACTATCAGCGAGCAAGTAAATGAACGAGTGTACATGCTCGCTCTCGTTTACCTCGCGAGAGCCAACGAGACCCTTTGACTCGGGCGCAAAAAACCGACAAGCCACCGAGACCGACCGAGACGAGGACGAGAGAGCGAGACGAGACGAGAGCGCCCTGTACACACTCGCTCTCGCCCGGTCTCGGGGTGTCTCGGCGAGTGTGTACATCCGCTATAAATGCTTTGCATTATGTGTAAAAATACTGCTTATTTAAATCTATAACGATAGATAGAGATAGGTTTACGGAAGGTTGTATAATTTTTATTATTATTTTGATCCTTGTTAACGTAGCTTTCTGCTTGATACGGAAAAACGTCCAACACTATTGACACCAAAATGGTTTCAGCATTGACATTGACATACCAAAAATGACTGATGAATGATTGAAGGAAAATACCTTCATATCAAAATCTTCACATCAGCACAGCAAGCAAGCAAACAACAATACAATACAGCATTTCACATAATATCGACCAAAAAGCCATAATTCCCAGACCTGTACCTTACACGGGAAATATTTGTAACAGTTACTGTGTAAAGATTCGTCTTACACCATCCATGCAATCACCACCACAGGAAAATTATTGGATAAGCCAGCAACGAAACGTTCATCCATCCAATATGATGCTTGGATATCCTGTTGCAGGTATTCCTGATAAAACATGGCAACCTCCAGTTGCAATTTTGGAAACTACGTAAGTATACCAATTACCAATTAAAAACAAAAATATTGATAAACAGTAATAACCTCCTTATCATCGCATTTTCGTAATTGACTATTTGGATGCCTTGTAATGTATCGATACCATCTCATTCAAATTGTAAATGTATATTAAGTTTTTAGAAATGACTAAATTAACATGTTTCAGTTTGTGAATTGTAATCTTTACCATTGATTAATGACCTATATTTTTGTTTCAGTATGGGTGCCATATTTGTGGAAATGTACTGGAAACATGCACCAATAACTTGCAGAAACTTTATGGAGCTAATTCGAAGAGGTTACTACACCAACACCAAGTTTCATCGGGTGATTAGAGACTTTATGATCCAAGGCGGAGACCCTACTGGCACAGGAAAAGGTGGCCACTCTATTTATGGACCAACATTTGATGATGAAATATCAGATTTAAAGCATACAGGCGCTGGGATTTTATCCATGGCCAATTCTGGTCCAGACACAAATGGTTCCCAATTTTTTATAACCTTGGCCCCCACTCAATGGCTTGATGGTAAACATACTATCTTTGGTCGGGTTGTAAGTGGTATGACCGTGGTGAAGAGAATTGGTTTGATTGAATGTGACAAAGATGACTGTCCTGTGGATGATATAAGAATAGATAAAGCTTATATTCAAAAAAATAATACTTATTTAGTAACAAAATAAGTTTTGTTAATAATTTTAAATAATTTTGCTTATAAATTAATAATTTTGGTCATATATATAAGATTTGAATCCACAAGACGAGTTTTATTTTTACCTATAAAACATGATCCTTAGAACAAACAACAAAAACACCTATGTTATTAATTACTAGCGGAAGCCAGCAACTTCGTACGCATAGAGTTCTTTATTTGCACATAGTTTTTATGTACCTACGTGTTTTCAAAAATCTCTTAGTTAGAAAAAGTACCTAATCAGTAAAATAAAAAATAGGTACCCAAAAAAATGCGCGAGCACTTATGCTCAGTGTTCGTAAACAATTAGTTATAAAATTAAGTCTTTTTCAATTTAACTAGCGCACTACTTAAATTACCGATTGTTATGATTAGAACAATCGGTGGGTAAATTCGTCCGATTGGACGATTTAAGATGGGACCAACATGCAAGCATTCTTAGATAAAAAAGACATCAAAATCTGTTCACGAAGCTCAAAAAAAAAATAGCGTCGAATCGAGAACCGTTTTCTTTAGTAGAAAGTCGGATAAAAGCCCATAAATGCGACAGTAGGTACCTCTAATCCACGACACCTGGTATAGTGGAATAAGTACCTATACTATATATACTACTATAATACCTATAATTATAGTTGCCGTATGTATGCCGCACCGGGCTCTTTGTATGAAAACATTAGGACGTACGTCAACCGCTCCGCTTGCCGCGCCGCGGCGCCGGCGCCGCAAACGTAGGTCTTGAAATGCCCAATTTGAAAGCACCGTTAACATTTAACCACCTTGCAACGCGACATAAAACTTTTTATGTTTGTTACCTCAGAACTTTGATCTCTGTGGACTGATTTCGATTAATCTTTTTTAATTATTTTTATATTGAATTTGTTCGAACCCGAAACATAGATGTTATTTTAAATGTCTGTTTTTACTTTTTGTGATTTTATTTCTAGTTAAGTTTATATAACAAAGATATAAGTTTATATAAGGGTTAAATGGCGAAAGCCTAAAGATTAACGCAAATCATGAAGACTCATACAGAGCCACTAAGTTGTTTTTACAAAACAGCTGTCTTTGGCACTTCTATGAGAACAAACTAGACAGTCTGTTAAGAGTAATAGCAAAACATCATGTCTCCCGGACAGTACCTATTAGACGATCTTTTATATATAATGGCAACAAAATGCTACCTATTATAAGTAGCCAAGCTGGACAACCGTACACCTTCAAAACGGCTTGACCGATTTTTATGAAATTTTATTTGCACATTCAGTAGGTATCAGAATTGGGTACTATCTATTTTTCATACCCCTAATTATCCACACCTAACATTTTATTTTTTATATTTTTTTTAAATATCATCATCACTACATAGTATAAAACAAAGTCGCTTTCTCTGTCCCTATATCCCTTTGTATGCTTAAATCTTTGAAACTACGCAACGGATTTTGATGTGGTTTTTTTTAATAGATAGAGTGATTCAAGAGGAAGGTTTATATGTATAATAACATCTATAAAATAGTGGAGAAGTACTGTTATTTTTGAGGTTTCTAATGTGATGTCGTAAATAATTACATTTTTTCCGCTTACATTGGAAACGCAGGCTGGAACCCTACGAGTTTTATCAAAATAATGTACGAAGTATTGTACACATTGAAAAGGTCTACAGAAAAGTCCGTGATGGTATATGTCTATCTCTTATGGATAACCCACTAAGCCAGAGCGGGCCGCTATGTTTTTATATACAACGTTCACAGTTTTTCTGTAGTGTATTTAGTAGGTACCTATCAGCATTGCACCCGTGCGAAGCCGGGGCGGGTCGCTAGTTATATAATACTAGCTGTGCCCTGCGGTGCTACCCGCGTTATAATGGATGAAGTACTCTTAACCTCTCCATCCTTCACCTAAATGTCAAAAAAAATAATAGCGGTAGATGCACATTTTAGCAAGATGGCGTTGGTAATACCGCATTGTACAAAATATGTAATAACTCTACAATTAAAACATATTTTATCATTCTGTAAACGACCATGAACTAATTGATATATTTTCTATCTATCAGGCATCAAAATATAGTTCTCAGTCAATTAGGATATTTGTTTCACAAGTTATTTACTTAGAAAACCATGTTGCGGACAGGATTACGAGAAATAAATCAATACTATCCTAAAATCTAAAAAACAAGGACCTATGCTGTGTATTTATGTGAATAATTTGACAAAAGAGCTTGAGATTCATAAAATAATAGCACGTGAATCTCGATGCGAAGACGGGTAGAAACTACTACCAACATCATATTTATTTCAATAAAGATTAATATTATTATGTTGATACAACTTAAACAAATTATTTCGACCAAATTAGGTACCATAAAAACGGTTTTTGTGAGTTAATCTTAAAAGATAGACATATACTATCGCGGACTGTTTTTTAGATCATTAAAAGACCTATTATTCTTTAATACATATTTTTGTGTATCTTGAACCGTTTTCACGGCGCACGCAACGGAAGGCTTCAAAGATGAACAATTTCTCCCGTTTTTTACACATTTACCACTATATCTTTGCTCCTATTGGTCGTAGCGTGATGTTATATAGCCTATAGCCTTCCTCGATAACTGGACTATCCAACACAAAAAGAAAAATTCAATTCGAACCAGTAGTTTCGGAGATTAGCGCGTTCAAACAAACAAACAAACAAACTCTTCAGCTTTATAATATTAGTAGGTATACTAGCTGTGCCTCGCGGTGCTACCCGCGTTATAATGGATGAAATACTCTTAACCAACAACATATTCATTTGATATGAATAAAGATTAATATTATTATGTTGATACAACTTAAACAAATTATTTCGACCAAATTAGGTACTATAAAAACGGTTTTTGTGAGTTAATCTTAAAAGATAGACAAATACTATCGCGGACTGTTTTTTAGATCATTATAAGAGCTATTATTCTTTAATACATATTTTTTGTGTATCTTGAACCGTTTTCACGGCGCACGCAACGGAAGGCTTCAAAGATGAAATAATTTCTCCCGTTTTTCACACATTAACCACTATATCTTTGCTTCTATTAGTCGTAGCGTGATGTTATATAGCCTATAGCCTTCCTCGATAACTGGACTATCCAACACAAAAAGAATTATTCAATTCGAACCAGTAGTTTCGGAGATTAGCGCGTTCAAACAAACAAACAAACAAACAAACAAACAAACTCTTCAGCTTTATAATATTAGTATAGATATTACCTCATCTTTCACAGCGCTCCATGCCTTTTTCACTCATGTAGCACGTTTACACATTTAATAATAAGTTAGTTACCTACCTATTTTCTTCTACACTAGAAATTCTCCAAACTATTTACATGGCAAAAAACATTTGCCGGGTCAGCTAGCCTTGCCTATATAAATCAACTTTAGAAAAATTCCTAGAGTTTAAAAAGGAAGCAGCATTTGTTAATCGTATTAAATCTAGTCTCGTTTTATACGTAACTAGCTGACCCCGGCAAACCTTTTTTTTTCAAAATGATAAATAGATAGTAGCCGATTCTCAGACCTACTGAATACGTACCTAAGGTGGAGTCTTGTAATTGCAACTAAAAATATTGGAGTTTTTACATCATAGCTTGTTATTTCTATATTTAAATGCGCAATATATTTTTTTAAAGATTAGTTTTATCGTAAATTTTATGTTCTTTTCTGTCACTGTCATAAATAAAGCAAAGCTGTAAAGAATAACAAACTATTTCATAAATTGCTGACATAAACAGGAATAGTTACAATTACACGTCTTGGCGGGTAATTGCAACTAAGTGTTTGTTTTACGTTTTTTTATATGGATGCTTATACTGTTAAATTTCAAAAGCATGCATTGAATGATAGTTTATAGGATTTAAATAGCTATGCCACTATAAATATGTCCAATTTTGCACAAAAACACTTGTTAACCGTGAGGTGGGTAATTGCAACTAATAACCTACAAATAGTGATGGGAATCTTATCGTAATTTTGTCGATTAGCATGGTATCAAAATAATACAGGGATATAGTTTTAACGTTTATATTGAGCGTAATAACAACACAAAATCGTTTATATAAATATTAACAAAACATTGTTAATTCAGGAGGTCTACCAGGCGTTGGTTGTTTGGCACCGCGTGTTCCATATAGACGGTGAATAATAGTTGACCTCGGTATTTCATAAAGTATGGAGGCTTCGTAGCTATTCATCTTTTTTTCTCTTACTTTTTCGACTGCTTCTATTAGCTTATCTGAAGAATATTTCGACTGTTTTTTACTTTTGTATTTTGGCATCTACAAAATAAAATAAGAAAATACTTAAAAAACTAGAAAACATTACACAAAGATCAAATAACATTTTTTGGCAAAGCTGTTTAGTAGGAAGTTTGGATACGATAAAATATTATTTATCGACAAAGTAATTTTTCCTGTCACATCACTGACTTTTTCATAGTTCATACATAAACAGTCAGATAAATGTAACTAACCTCAAAATTCAAAATCAGTTGCATTATCAAGACTTTTGATTTTTAGGCTGGTAAATGTAACTGCACCCATAACTTAGATTAGATATATCGTAGAACGAAACAAGTACAAAAAAGGAAACTTACCGTGATTGATAATCACTCTCTTTGTGAAAAAACCTCCGAAAATCAGAAAAATCAGGAATTTTCACCAAATGCCGCTCCGCGTGTTCTCGACGTCACTAATAAAAAAATGGCGGTTTGACAAGTAACCTGTCATTCATGCAGTTCTTTACTTATCAGTGCCATCTATATTTTGTTATTGAGAATTTGTCTATAAGAATCATATCACATCTGTCGTAGTTCAAAACAGTGATCGTAGAGGGAGTTGCTTAGTTCAGTTGCAATTACTAGACAGTTGCAATTACAAGACTTCACCTTACCTATATAAAATTTGGTAAAAATCGGTATAGCCGTTTCGGAGGAGTATGGCAACGAAAACTGTGACACGAGAATTTTATATATAAGACTAGCTGTGCCCTGCGGTGCTACCCGCGTTATAATGGATGAAGTACTCTTAACCAACATCATATTTATTTGAATAAAGATTAATATTATTATGTTGATACAACTTAAACAAATTATTTCGACCAAATTAGGTACCATAAAAACGGTTTTTGTGAGTTAATCTTAAAAGATAGACATATACTATCGCGGACTGTTTTTTAGATCATTAAAAGAGCTATTATTCTTTAATACATATTTTTTGTGTATCTTGAACCGTTTTCACGGCGCACGCAACGGAAGGCTTCAAAGATGAACAATTTCTCCCGTTTTTTACACATTTACCACTATATCTTTGCTCCTATTGGTCGTAGCGTGATGTTATATAGCCTATAGCCTTCCTCGATAACTGGACTATCCAACACAAAAAGAATTATTCAATTCGAACCAGTAGTTTCGGAGATTAGCGCGTTCAAACAAACAAACAAACAAACAAACTCTTCAGCTTTATAATATTAGTATAGATGTAGCAGTTGCGATTATAACGATCGCTCACAAAACAGACATTCTACACCAATGACGAGTGCTCTCAGACAAATCATAAGTAGTTGTCATACCAAATTATGTAATTTGCATGCATTGACTTTCCTCAGTCCATGAGGTTACGACTAAGTATTTGCAATTTATTTATTTATTGGAAAACCAAAAACTTACAAATACATAGTAACAAATCAATATAACACTAACAAAAACAACAATTAACAATTTGACACATATGCTAATTCAATGAATTTTTGATGATTTATTTGATTTGATTCAAGTAATTATTACTAAAAAACTAGATGTAATTGTGACGTATAAATAAATAAATCCCGGACAATCCACGCAACAACATCTAGCCCCGTGGTAAGCTCTAAGCTTGTGTTACGGATACTAGACATCTAATATACTTACCTACTTCATGTTATAGACATAGTGCATAGATATTTTTTATTATACACATATTAAGCACCCAGACCTTGTGTAAAGTGCTAGCAGAACATACTTAACACTTGACCCCTTGGCGGGAATTGAACCCGCTACCTCTTGAGCCGCAGGCGGATCTTTGCCCACCGCGCCACTGAGGCAGATTAAATTTAAATATATATTTACACATTATCTACAAAGTATTTTTTTTTTAAGTTAAACTTCTTTAGAATCGTGATTTGAAACCGGATGCAACGGAAATGGAAATAAGATTGGCTTACCTGTCGGGTAAGCCAATCTTAAACGCTAACAAGGTTAAGCAACTTTGCGCGACGCCAGTACTCGGATGGGTGACCGCCCGAACAAAATCTTTTTGCATAGTATTTTTTTTATGTTTTTTTTTATTCTTCTTATTCTTTTGTCGATTTACTGAAGTTTCACTTCTATCGTGTGTGAATTGCACACACACATTTTTTTTTATAATTTGGTGTGTCTCTTTTCCTAGCTGAAAAATCTAAAACTGATCAACCAATTTTGCTGTGATTTCTCTGGCAGATAGTTGATGAATGGAGGAGTAACCAAAGACACTACGGGAGTAACAAAATAATTTTATCGGAAGAGGCCAAATTTTTGAGAGAAAACCATGAAACACGGGGAACACCGTAAAATTACGGGGCGAAGACTACTAAGCACTAAGATTAAATACAATAATGATTTATTTCCAAAACTTACAACTATTTTTACAGACTATTTATTTAGCTGATATTCTTGCAAATAATTTTTAATATATTAATAAAATTTATATTCCTAATTTTTTTGCACATTAATTTATATAAACACATTTTCTCGTAACAACTTAAATTTTTAATCTGTGTACTTTAATGTCGTAATGTATTACTAGATTACATCACTATCTTACTTCCGGTTTGGTAATCTGTTTGTGTAGCCCTACGTCAAACATGACATTAGATGTTATTTGTCGTTGCTGTCAACGATGTCAAATTAATTGATCGCTCTTCACTCCGAGCCACAATAGCTTTTTCTGTCCATTCTCCAACTTTACCTTTTTCCGCAAACGTTTTCACTCAACAACTGACTACGTTCTTTCTAATTACGTTACGAAATGTTATAACATACGGCCACATTAAAACTATTGAATAGCTACTAAAATATATCGCGTCATCATGCGTAAAATCCAAACCATCTATCATGTTTTCGCGTAAAATTCACTAGGCGAGCTCGGTAGTCGGTAGGGATAAACGTAATTTCCTTGAATTACGGATATTGTGCGATTCCATTATGAATTTCGACGATAGTTCCAGTAGTGGCTATGTCACGACCGAGACGATTTACGGCACACACGAGGATTCTCACGTAGTTATGTCCGAGAAGGTGCAGTCGCTAGCTGGGAGTATTTACCAGGAGTTTGAGCGTATGATAGCGCGGTACGACGAAGATGTGGTGAAAACCTTGATGCCTTTGTTGGTGAATGTGCTGGAGTGCCTCGACTCAGCGTACCAGACGAACCAGGAGCACGAAGTCGAGGTAGAGTTGCTGCGGGAGGACAACGAGCAGCTGGTGACGCAGTATGAGCGCGAGAAGGCGGCCAGGAAGCACTCAGAGCAGAAGGTAAAGAACAATGCTCCGTTTATTGCACCTACTTAAAGACCTTGGTTCAGTTTCTTTTGTGTTGCAGTGTTGAACTGCACATCAATTACTGTGCATGTGTGTTGTATTCAATTAGTGTAAAATTTAAGAATCTCATTGGAATGTGCCAGCCATTCTGTTATCCAACTCTCAAGGTAAACAAGCTCACATCCACTCTTGTGTAATTTCTAAGTCAGAATATTTGGACCAGTTTGCTTATCAAGGAGATTTGATTGTGTCTGAGTGACCTCAGATTTGTTTTCATTGTTTACTGTTCAATGGCTAACTGATCTTTTATTATTGTTTATCTTATTACTAGTATTTGTAAATATTTATGTTTATATTTGGATTTGAACTTATTATTATATATTATATACAGTTTAAAAAATAAACATTACTTATAATCTGTGTTGAAGTAGGTTTACAACAATTTAATATACAACTAAAATAATTATTGGCAACCTGATTTTTTAAATAATTTCTACTAGGTAATTCAAGAAATAATACACTTGACAATGTACATACAATTCAAGAATATCAAAATTAAATTAGGTATTAATCTATAATCAAGTTCTAATTAGTTAGATTGTAGGAAATTGGAGATTATGAAAACTGCATATAAATAACTATATCAAATCTCTATAACCAAAAACTGTACTTACATTTTGTGTAATTTTTTTTTTGGAAAACATTTTCTTCTGCTATTATTTGATAATATACATAACTTCTTAGCTATATCATCATCACCCTATTAACATTCCCACTGCTGAGACACAGGGATTTATCTCTTGACGAGAGAGATAAAGCCTTAATTCACCACACTGGCTAAGTGCGGGTTGGTGAATATCACATGTCCTTGAACTCTTGAAAGTTCTCAAAACATATGGGGGAGGCCTTTGCCCTGCAGTGGGACTATAGGCACTATCGGCTATATGAATAAAACTAATGGTTAAAATATAGAGCAATCTCGGTCAGTCAATCACTTACAGTTGTTGGTTGACTTGATAGCTCTATGTTTTAACAATTACCTTGACTTATTTACCTTGGAGATGGTGAAATAGGGCCTTAGTGTAAATCCTTCTGTCTAGCAAGCACAACAATAAATAAATAAATATTTCTGGTCTAGAACATTTTCTTGTGTTTATCCTCCTGCTCCTTTTGAGACACTGAGTTTGCTGGTGAACATTACCATAAAACATATGATTTGGTATAAAACCATTGCCTGATGTACCCATTACTTAAACTCGGAACTTATCACATGGTTAGATGTTGCTGTTTATTTCTATAGTTATAACTGTACTTCATTTTGAGTAGTTGATGTGTTTTGTATAGTTTAGCAATAATATTATTTATTTATAATACAATAAATAAAATAAATAATTCCGAGCAAGCCACACAACATCTATCTCCATGGTAAGCTCTTAGATTTTGTTATGGGTACCGGACATTTTTGTATTATCAAAATTAAAGTCGTAATTCCTTTACTACTAGTTGCTGGAAACTGAGGATCAATTTGAGGGCGAACGTAAAGACCTGAATGGCCGCTTGGAGGCACTGGTTAGCATTGTAACAATGTTGAAGCTGAAGCATAAGAACTCCTTGGATCACGCCAGCAGACTTGAAGAGCGCGAGAACGAGCTCAAAAAGGTACGTAACTTGTTTATATTAAATTATGTTTTACTTATTGATACAGGATTTTCATTATTTATTTGTAGATGAGACGCAAGAATTAAACTAAATGCTATTAGAGTTAGAATCTCTGTTGGAATTTAAAAATATTTAGTACATTTAATATTTTAGTATATCTTTATTATTAATTTCATTGTTCGAGCATCACATGGGAACTTTTTTGTATTTCTTCTTAGGTTTACAATTATTTTAAACTAGCAGTTACTTGCGTTATATGTAATTAATTATTTAATTTCTTGTGGGATTACATATTTGCCCGCTGTTAAAAGCAGTCTATATCCAAATCCAATGTATAAGTATAACCCATAACCATACCACCAATTTTAAGCAAATCGTTTCAAAGCCATTCTGCCGTGAAAGACGGACAAACAAACAGACACACATACACTTGCCCATTTATAATATCAGTATTTATGTAAGTTTAAATGGTGATTAATAAAGCTGTAGCCAATTATTGTGGTCGTCCGAAGCTGTATTTCCCATTTAACAATCTGCATTCTAAAACTTTTCAGCCCCATCGTCATCATGTTCTATGTACAGTTAAACTTGGCCATGTTCTATGTACAGTTAAACAAGCAGCTTCATATTCAAATCTAAAGGGCTCTCATTAGCATAGGTTTGTCTTAAAAACGTCGTTGAGCATGATTGGTCTGCCGGTTTATATTACGATATAGAATTTCCAATAAAAAACCTTAGTAGGTACCAAAAATGTTCGTTAGTTTTTACTACGTATTCATTACAATTTTTTTTGGTAACATGTTTTTGCAGACGTCATGTTTTAAAGATTGTGGTATGCTGACACCTAGTTGTACAATATAAGGTTTTGTTTGCTGTGGATGACATTTTAATAGTTTTAAAATGTAAAAATGAGACACGATTCTCACGTGCTGCGCTTTTATTTGATACCTCAACCGAGTATATTTGCTATTATTTAAGCGGCTCAACCGATTAACCTCAAACGAGTCTAAGAATACCCGAGCGTAAGTCGCCTTTAATACAAAAAAAAATCTTTATCTTTCTTCAAAAGTAATCCATTTTTTAGCTATGATGTCACAGACAGATAGACACGTCAAACCCAACTTCTTCGGGCAGGGATTAAAAATATGTCTAAGAAGTATTGGATTTACATCAGTTTTGACTTAGGCCACAGCTTCACCTACTATCCTACACCTACCTGCGCTTTTGCAAGACCTTGTGATGTTAACAAATTATGCCCCTAATTGTGCTAAGAGGCGATAGCCGCTACTGACTCACTTACACGCTGTGACGAAACGTAATCCTTAATCTGATTCTGCTCACCTATATTTTACGCTTCGTTGTTTTTACGCAACTTGTAATATTTCTGTCTCTCATTCTCTTCACTAATTCGACCTACTACATGTTTATGTAGATTTCTACATTTTACGAGTATTTTGCATATTTAAAAATGTCTGATGTTAGATTTTAATGGATAACAATTTAGGCTTGCTTTTTGGTTTTGGTTGAAAAAGATAAATTAGACCTTGATTATTTTTTTGGAATTTGTGGTCGTGTTAGGTTTAGATTTAACCCCCGACGCAAAACGCGGTGTTATAAGTTTAACGTAGGCTCAATCTTAGGGCCCCTGTTTTTCATTCTCATGATAAATGACCTACCGAATGTCTTGAAACACGCGGAGTGTCTCCTCTACGCCGACGACCTGAAGCTCTACTCGGTCGTACGTAACGCGTCTGACTGTGAGGCGCTTCAGGGCGACGTAGATGCGGTCTGCAGGTGGACATGCGCAAACAAAATGCAGTTTAATGCACTCAAATGCTCCGTTATGACATTCGGACGGAAAAAAAACATGATCACTTATGATTACAGGATTGAAGGAAATGTGGTCCCAAGAACCACTGTGGTTAAGGATCTCGGCGTCATTTTTGATCAAAAATTGACATTCCATGACCACATTACTTGTCTCGCTAAACAATCGTTCCAGCGACTAGGGTTTGTTTTAAGAAACACCAAAGACTTTCAACACGATGGTATCGTGAGAATCTTATATGGAGCTCTTGTGCGAACCAAGCTCGAGGCTAGTAGCTGCGTATGGAACCCTTATGAAAGTACCTATGCTCTAATGTTAGAAAAGATACAGAAAACGTTTCTCAGGTTCCTGTATAAAAAAGTATTCGGCTACTACCCTTACATGTATCCAACGAAGTTCCTGCAAGGCTCCCTTGGGTATAACTCTTTGGAAACAAGAAGATCACTTGAGCAGAAAGCGACTATCCTAAAAGTACTCCGCGGCATGATAGATGTTCCTGATCTGCTCAACCTTTCGATTAGACTTTTTGTACCCAACAGTTATATTCGCCACCGACGTCTTCGACTCTTCTCTGTTCCGTCAAGTAGGACGGTTGCGCGTGCCAGATCTCCTCTTCCTCGCACCCTTCAAGCCCTTAACACACTTCTTGACCAAGACATAGAGACCGATTTGTTTGCCGATGAATGGGAGGACATTATTGCTGTTTGTTTGAGATTTTGTGAGAATGAAGAGTGAATGTGAATTGTTTTAATGAATGAATGGATTTTAATATGTTTAACTTGCGATAATTTCTATTTTGTTATTTAATTTTATTTTTAAGAATTCAATTTTATCTTTATTAATTTATATATTAATTAGTGTAATTGATGTGTAAGTCGTGCTAATTAATTAAATAATAAATAAAATAAATAAATAAATAAATAAATAAACGTGTGTGTAGGTCAGTCGATCTGTCAGTGGCTTCGTAGCTCCCAAAGGGATAAACCGATTTCGATTCTGTTTCTTTTGTTTTAAATATAGGTTAGTGGAGAGTGTTCTTAGCTATGTTTTATAAAAATCGGTTTAACCGTTTTAATTAAATGAGAAGTCAAAGTGGCACAACCGTCTATTTGGAGCCTAGACCAAAGGCTCCAAATAGACCTGTATCGACTGCATTCGCCGACCATAACGAAGTTTCGAACTAATTGTACGTCCTACACGCCAATCAGAAGCCATATTAACTTATAATTACTATACGCCACAGATAATTTACAGAGCGCTGCTGACCTATATGAAACGACTAAAAGCGGGATATCGAATCGATCTAGACTTTTATTACGGAATGGGTTTCTCGAATCAACTTCATTTCAAAATAAAGCTTAGTTTCTTTTATTCCTTTTCATTTATCATGATATCACTATTTAGATTCCCATTGCTGGG
Organism: Gymnoscelis rufifasciata; assembly: GCA_929108375.1. Taxonomy (NCBI): domain Eukaryota; kingdom Metazoa; phylum Arthropoda; class Insecta; order Lepidoptera; family Geometridae; genus Gymnoscelis; species Gymnoscelis rufifasciata. The sequence continues at coordinate 3,719,817 of OV815301.1, forward strand.
ACACAGGGACTTCTATCTAGACAAAGGTGATTCGGCCCTAATTAACCACGCTGGCCAAAGGCGGGTTGGTGAATGTCACATGTTCTTCAAACTTTTAAAAGTTCTCAGAACATGCCCTGAGAACCCGTCACACGATGTTTGCCTTCGCCGTTTAAACACGTGTTTAAAGCACACATAGATTTGTCAAGACGAAAACTCTAGAGGTGCGCGGCAGGGTTTGAACCCATGACCTTCGGAATGAAAGTCGAGTGTGCTCCCCCACAGCCAAGAATCGAGAACCATATGGTTTTACTAGAGCCTATCAGGTGTTATCAGTAGGTCCAAAGTCAAGGGTCATCGAAAGATTATTAATTCTTACTCCTTTGCTTGTTTGTATAATAGCCGGTAGCCAGTAGGTATATATATATATTTTTTTATTTATTTGATGTGGCTTTTGTGTCACTGCGGCCTGAAAGGCCTATTGTGATCGCCACTTGTTATCGGTTCTCCTCAAAGTCGTAGCGTTACAGTTCGCCACTTATCCTTGCGGCTGTTAGGAACCGCAGGATTTTCTTTGGGGGGAAGTTTCGTAGTTCATCTGGACATAGCAGTTTCGCATAGTCCTAACCTGAACATGTGCTTGTTAAGGCGGCAGTGTCCGGTTAGAGCTCTTGTTAAGATGCGCAGGTTGTTAGCCAGTAAGTATATCATTGACTTACTAATGTTTGCTCCAACAATATTTACGAAATTGACTTCAGTTTTAGTTTAGTTTCTTATGATTGGTATCTGTGCTTAAAAGTGGCACCATACATGATGTTTATGTGTAAAAAGGTAAAAAAAATGGTCATAGTTTATGGTTCCTGCGACCCTTGAATTATCAGATATCGTCGTAAAAGCTTATTTTTAGGCGAATTAGTAGGTTTTTGACGAAAGTTTGACTTATTCTACTCCGTACTCCCATCAATTATTAATATGTATCATTTCAAGAAGATAGTCTGACTGAGAAGATTAGTGTGAAAAGGTCACAATTCATAATTACAATACTACCAGCTTTTCACGCAGCAGCTTTTCTCGTTTTTATTGGATTTTCCCGCGGAAACATCTTTACTCTCCGCGGCTTAATTTCACCTCAATTTCCACTGCTGGACATAAGCCTCATAGAGTTATTTCGTTTATAGGCGGTCTTGTACCTGCGGCCTACCAAATCGTCCTTCCATCTAGTTGGGGGATGTTGATTTTTTCGGCACCAACCATCTGTTCTACGAGCACTATGTCCAGCCCATTGCCACTTCAAGGAGCTAATCCGTTTGGCTGTATCGGTGACCCGCGTTATTTTACGTATCTCTGCATTTTGATTTGATCACGTAGAAAAAGCCCGAGCATAGCCATCTCCGTAGCTCTTTGAGTAACTCTGAGCTTATTCATGAGGCCTTTAAAAATAATAATAATATATGTATGTGACTAGCGGCCCGTCCCGGCGTCGCACGGGTAAAAAAAGTTCCCGGCAATTTTTCCTTATTTGCTCACCGTTTAGACCTACCCTGGACTACGACAAACATTTTAAAACCAACATCAGCTCAATCGTTCCAGCCGTTCTCGAGTTTTAATCAGACTAACGAACAACAATTCTTTTTTATTTATAAAGATAATATTAGTACAGATGTATAACTGAAAATCTTTTGAACAGGAGTATGCGAAGCTGCACGATCGTTACACGGAGCTGTTTAAAACCCACATGGACTATATGGAGCGGACGAAGCTCCTGCTCAGCACTGCAAGTGATAGAAGCGAAGTGCGCGGTCAACTGGGCCTCAACCCTGTTGGAAGATCTAGTGGTAAGTTCGTCATAAAACTTACTATATACAGGGTGGAAAAAAATGACTTTAAATCCTTTTGCTACCTCTTTTTACTGGCAGGAAACATTCCTTTAATTTTTAAAAGAAACAAAACTGCATTCAAAGATTAAAATATTTGTTAGTCGCACGGTAGGTAATACAATTACAAGGTATATTATGATGTCATAGAGCTCATCTGGTGAAACAGCTGGAAGGTAGCCATATAATAATAATAATAAATATATAATAAAAAACATTTATTTCAGGCATCTCAGGCCCATGTAAACGTATACCTTACAGACTAACTATAATCCTGTCCGTATCATGGATCATCATAGATTCAGATTCAGATCATTTATCCTAGGGACTCCTTTAACAAAAGAATGTAATTCCAACAATTTTGGGTTCGTATGAATCGTTTCAGTGAGTATGTATTGGCAAGCACCCCATAAAGCCTATTGGCAAAAGTGATTTGTTAATAAGACTTGTTTTAGCTTACAATTGAACGTAATATAAATAATTAGTGTTCAATGCGCCTTGTTTCCTATACACCCCTTAGAACCTCTGATTGTTTTGTTATATAAAAGTATTTCGTAACATTTTATTTGACAGATACGAATATCTGTCCCTGTATTAAAGATCTTGCGTAACAAGAACACCATAGAACACGCCATGTTTTTATTAGAAACTTTGCATTACATACAGTTTCACACAAGGTATATTTCTAATAAGAACACGTAACGTGTTTGATACGATATGATTTCTTAAAGTAGAAGAACACCGACTAGATGGTAATAAAAAAAAACTACTATTTATTAAAATAGTAAAAAATCGTTAATCGTCGTCTATCGTAAATAACACAGGATGACTACGATTTTTCGGGATCAATCGTAGGCTATGTCCCTCTCATGTCATCATGTCCTTTAATAAGACTTGTTGTGTATATAATGCGTGGAGAGATAACAAACATAAACATACAGTTAGTCTTTTTAATGTTTTTAATAAGTGATAAAACTCACTTTGCGGTTAAACTATTTTTAAATTTTATGCAGAAAATATTAAGACACATCCGTATCCTTCGCGCACAGCACGTTTGGGCGCATTCCTGGAGATGCAGGTTCGAATCCTGTGCGCGAAGGTTACGGATGTGTCTTAATTTTTTCTGCATAAAAATTAAAAATACAGTTTGTCATACAAAACTGTCTTAAGTTTCAATATAATATTGTATTTTTCCATTAGTTTGTGTGTGATTGGAGTTACAAATGAACGTTTGTCTCGTAGTGGTTAGGATGACTCTTAGATTTGTGTGGATATCAATCAACATTGTATTCTAGGTCCGATATCCTTCGGGTTCGCGTCCCTGGAGAGTTCCCTCCACAACGTGGAGCAGACGGAGAGCATGCCCGGCAGCCCCGTCAGTCTGTCCTCGTCGCCGTCGTCGCCGCCGATCGGGTCAGAGCTCGCCGCCGTACGGACGGTCGAGCGCGCGCACCAAACCGATCCTATCACGCAGACTAGCCAGGTATATATATGTATTTGATGTTTTGATGTAGTGAAAGAATCTAGTTGCGTGTAACTCTCGCTGGAGAAGTATGTTTTCTAGAGTTTTGAAACCAAAGACGTGCCATGTATGGAAGAACAGCATGAGTAGGGAGACATTTATCATGCAGTTTCGGGCATTTGGACGCCTGTGATAACCAGAGATCGGACTAATTTGCGACATTGCTCGCAATAATGTGGCCATGACTCATAATATTAATCAAAATGTCATCAATCTGAATTTCCGAAGATAATAGTTTATACATTCTTAAAATTAGTAGCAAAATGTTATTTTAGTGGTTATTGTTTTCGTTAAAACGGCCGCCCTTAACAGATATCCCTATTAACTTGGAAAAAAAAATACTTTCTCTGAATTATACTGGAGTTTATAAGTTAATGGGGCACTTTAACATCATACATTAATTTAAGAGTCGTATCCATATATATCCATATATTATTGCGAGTAATTGTTCCGATATCTGGTGATAACTGGCATTTATTAAACAGTGTCGGACGTTTGGTCGTTTGTGAGAACTGCTACTCGCAGCTTCCTTGTTTCGTGTGCAGTGGGCAGGCCATATAGCACACAGAACAGATAGTCGTTTCGGCTGGAAAGATCTAGAATGGAGACCGCGGATCGGCAAGCGCAGCGTACGACGTCCACCAACTAAATGAACGGACGACCTGGTGAAGGCTGCGGGCTCACGGTGCCGGGCGGAATTACTGGAAGTCTTTGAGGGAGGCCTATGTCCTATATTGGCTAACGCCCTATTAGTGTGTAATCTTGGACGCACATTATGGTACTTTTACTTGCAATGCCAATGCAATTGTAGTGCCTTGAAGTGGAAAACCTTCAATATGATGATTGCTTCAGTTTACAATTGTATGTTTCCCTCTAAGAATCAATAACCAGCATGTACGTAAGTAGATAATAGAAATCTGCGTACAACTAACTAAGCCTATCGCGCTATAGTACGACTGGAGTGCCATTAAATAATGAAACAAATAGAAATCTTAATACTAATTAAACCTAATAAAAAAAAAGAATAAGGTTATATTACTACTTTCGATTGATTAGACTTATTTCTTTATTTAATTTATCTAATAATCTAACATCTTAATACCTGTAATGGTTGGCAGGTAGAGAATGCCTTAATGCCAATGCATTCTCTACCTTTTTTACATTGTTTTGTTGTGCAATAAATACAAATCATTAAAATTATGAAAATATTTAAGACGTCTGCTAGTTCAATATTAAGTTCTGTCCTTTCTTGCTCTTTATGTTATTTTCCTTTTTCTATCCTTACAGAATCGTGGGGTAAGTGAATCGGCAGCTACAGAAGTGCATGAGATGAAATTCTTTTGGAAATCATTACACAGTCAGCTTTTCAACTCGGATTGTATGTCGAGTCGATAGTCAAATACAAGAAAACAGGGAGATTTCGTTTTTCTTTTCGCATTAATGCGATTAGGGATTAGCGGAATAGCTCCTATATCTTATATCCTTGAAGGTCTTCTTTGTTTACAGTGGTATATATTTGGCAAAGGTGTCTTAATATTTCATAGCCTTTAAAGTGCTTTGTTGGTAGTTTGGAGGGAATTCTGAAAAACACCCGGTTTTTAAGGACTAATCTATAACTAAATTTATCGATATAATGTATTTTCTCAAACGTTTTATATAGAATAGAACAGCACAGAAAACATAAAATACCATCACTGGTTGTATCTACAACATGATATCTACTAAGTTTATATATTACTCAATATCTTACTCAATATGCAATTAACGATTTGTTATAATAAATACAAACAAGAGTCGTTGACCAAATTAAAAAAAAAACTACATAGTTAAAAAAAGTTTATATATAGTTAATAACTATACATATATAAACTATTCTAAAATTACATTAACAATGTTGTAAACGGCATTTTAGTTGAACTTTTTAATGTTTATTATTATCCTAGTTCATTAGTAGTTCTACATTACCTAAATGTTGTGAAATATTGATTTAATACAGCTTTGTTTCTAGGGAAGCCGTCAAAGAAAGTAATTAATGCATATCTTATTTCACTTCGATTGGTTATGTCAGCTAACGAGGCACTTAGTTACGATATATCTATAGTAAATATTCTTGCTCTCTGCTTTTAAAGGTATAACTGATTTCTAATCTTGAATCTTAAAGACTCTATAGAATTCAATTTTAAAGAATACTTGTACATATGTATATGTGTTATTCGAATGTAGAATATTGTCGATCATAATTCCACGGTAGATGAGAGAGGCCTATATCCTATAATAGAGTACATACGCCCGAATGATAATGATAGTACTTGCCTGCGGGAAAATAATGCCCTTCATAATTTCCTTCGCAGTCAGAAATAAACATTTTAGCTTTAGCTGTCTTAAATGACATCACCCTCTTCAAAAGGGACCTTATACCGTAGATTATCAAATAGCTACCCGAATGGAAATCTATCGTATAATTTAGAATAATAGTAAAACACAAAATCATACTTCTATAGTTTTACTACTTAATAACAAAACTAAAACAAACATAACAAGGTTAGCGCGAGCATTGCTGGCTTTGTTACACCCATCCTCGCGACATTCGCAAGCTAGCGAGTAATGTAGGCCGCTGAACTTAGATTGTATGCAGTGCAGTGGCTCCTCGTAGATGTACGCACACTCTCGCAGGATTATCACGTCTTGACCAGGCGTGAAGTATTGTACCTGGAGGAAAGATGCAATTTTTGAAAAATTATATCCAACTTAAATAAATTTAGTTTTCGTTTTCTAAGAGGGGAATTGCTATTTCGCAGTGAGGGTAATTTGTCCTTATTATCATAAATTAAAAACCACAGAAGCCGTGTTGGCTACGTGGGAGAGCTCTCGACTTTCATTCAGAAGTCGGGGGTTCGTCTCGCACCCCGCGCCGCGCACCTCTGGATTTTTATTGAAAAATGTATATGCAAGGTAAAGCAAAACATCTGAGGAAACCGACATGTTTCCGTACACTGGAAAGAGTTTGAAGGAGATGTGACATTTACTAATCCGCACTCAGCCAGCGTAGTGAATTTAAGGCCTAATCTCTCACGTCATAGAGAGAGAAGTCTCTGTGTCTATGCAGTGGGATCGTAAATAGGGGTGCTTAAGATGATGATGAAGAAAAACGAAGCCAAAAATGTTTATTTCCTTATGAGCAAGGGCATACAAAACACAACATGCTACATAAATAGATGTTGTAGGACAAAGGAATATTGTTAAATAATAGTTTCTATCAAATGATACTATTATTACATAAAAGCTAGTGTGGTAGGGTAACTTGGACTTAAGGACTAAATAAGTGTTGGCCAAGGGTCAACTTCGCATTCTCTGTATACGGCTTATGAAGGTTAGGTGCTATGAAAGAGTAGGTACGAGTATCTATGCCGCTTGTAATAGTGCTGTGCATATAAAATGAATGACGTTGTTGTTTTAATTGATATCGATTCGGCGCAAGGCTCAAAAACATTATTTTAACCATGATTGTGTGAAATGATACCGCCGTGTCAATAATGTAATGAACAGGGAAATCGGACTAACACGTACGACGACGCCGGAGTGTCTTAGAAATGGAAACGTATCAAATTGAGTAGTTGTTATATTAAATCAATGTTGGACAGTTAACTTGAACATGTTAATAGAAAAATCCAAAGCTAGGTCTGAATCCACGACCCTCGAAATAAAAGTCTTGTGTGGTCCCAATTAGCCAGCTCGTATTTTAAGTTGCATATCTTAGGTACTTATTAACTTATATGAATTCAGAAAGCATTGCAGTGTTTATGTTTAAAAAAAATAGGTTTTTACTGACGTGTAAAGTATGTATCACACAACAACATTTACCGACAAAATAGCTTATGTTGTAGTTTGATTATCTGATATACCGATTATTCGTTTAAAGGAATAGGTAGATACTTTCCATTAAACATACGGAATATGGTATCAAATGTTTATCGATCTTACAAACTCCAAATACAAGATACCCTGACAGAACCATCCCTTCGTCAGCATCGCCCAAAGAAATAATTTTCATTGCTCCAAATCATATAATAACATCTAGAATAACTCTTAAACAGTCCCAACATACCTGGTCCGCAGCTGCCATGTTCCAAAAGGAGCAGTCTTAACCTTATCCACTTCTTCCCCTGATCTATTTCTATCGCAGGTAACTCCTTAGTTTTTAGATTATCGAAGTTGTTCTTGAGATGGCGGGTGAGGAAAATGGAAACAAAATACATGTTGTCCCCACCCCACGTAATGTGAGACAAAGGTAGAAAGACGATGTAAGTATCTCACCTGTGAAATAGAACGGCATATAGGACTCCGCGTGGTGTTAGAACACTCCTTCAAGTGATCCTGATTCAGGTTGTAACTGAAACATCCTATCATGTTCAAAGACGTGCACTGGTAGCACTTTAAACACCCAACCTTCCCGCAAAATACAATTATGATTAGAGCTAAAATCAACATGTTTTATGTGTTTATATGGTGAAAAGTTCAACTTGATGTTTGTTTACGTTTATAACAGAGAGTATATAATCACTACGTTGTTTATAACCTAACAATATTTGATGGTATGCCAAAATTGACAAAATGTCACAAAGCAGATTTAACATAACATTGCGATCTCTATGCTGCTAGGAGGTCCTATATACTCGTCATGAGGTTGTGATACAATTAATTAAAATAAACAGAAATAAATGTAATTAATATATATGTCATAAATGTATAGTAATTAATACAAATTGTTGAAATTGTTCTGTATCAAAAGTGAACGTAAGTTACACCGAATAACTTGCGTTCACTATTTGTTGAATTATCGGACCTTCGCATCCATATCCCACGCTCGCTTAAAGGCTCGACGATACACTGAACCCATACTATCGTTGGTTTGTACAATTACGCTGTAAGAAATTATTGAGAAACTCGCTTTATATTAGCTTCACCTGTATGTTTGTTTGTAACCGACTTCTTTGGGCGCGATTTTGACCCACTTTAAATGGCCAGATTTCGTTTAAACTTTGTAGATTTATTGAGGACCGATGACAATACACTAATTTGATAAAATTAAACTAAAAAGTAGAAAATAAATATTAGATTAAAAAAACTAAACGCTTTTTTTTAAATAAAATATTTTTTATTTATTCACACTATTATTAATTTATATTCATTGAAATTTATAACCCTATTTTCTTAATTTAATTCCATTAATATTTATTTTCTATTTTTTAGATCGGTTTTCTATAAAAAGCGTGTTTTTTAGTTTTTTTTAACTATTATTTATTTAGTATGACCACCACTACCTACATATTAAATATACATAGTCTCCCGTAATGTTCGTGATAAACTTAAATCTACTGAACTGATCTTTATGCGGTTTACTGCAATAGGTAAAATTATTCAAGAGAAAGGTTTTTGCATCCGAGCAAAGTCGGAATGGGACAGCAAGTTATGAAAATTAAGAAGTGCTTCAAGGATATGAGATTATATATAATTTTGCACTGGGTGTTGTAGTTAGCATACATGCACTTGGGATATTAGTTTAGCTGGTAGATGCAATCAAAAATTATATTTACACTCGAGTTACACCATGTTCAAGACATGAAGTCACAGTTTTTAAAGCACAGTTCAGGAACGACTAGTAGGTATGTTATATGTAGGTCCACATATGATCGTCTATTGTATGGTTTGATTGACCTTTAGATATTAATTACCTCCTGATAGTATCATTTTGTTGTGTTGTTCAGCATTCTTATCACATATTATTATCTGTTGACATGAAAGTTGTACAAAATTTAGGTACCTTGGTAAGTTGATGTCATGTGGCACCATGGTTATGTGATACATATAACATGCATGACTCTGACGATTCCCATCCCACTAGGTCTCTCCTGTTTGTCATGCCACGTCATTGAGTTTATTCTATGCCCTATTACTACTACTCCATGAAAGCATAGGCTTCTAAGGAAACAAACGTTTTGACTTTGACGTTGACTGTACAATTTTCTCCCTATAAGTCTCTTTGAACCTTTTCTTATAAGGGAAGGGGTTATTTATGTATATTCGTTTTGAAAACGAGCCTTACTCACGTGAATTATAACGATTTTACGATAATCCGACGTTTCTGTTCCGCTCAAGAAAGTATCATCATTAGGGAAGCGGGACTGACTCTACTATGAGCTCGCGCGCTGAATGTGGCCTTTGTAACGATAAGCGCGGCTTCCAACCCCGTTTTCAATGAATAGTGTGAGTCGCGTTAGTGTTGATAGTGAATAAAGTAAAGTAACCTTACCATGAATATGTTGCTAAGTGCCCAATTGCCCATGTTACCCGTAAGACCCCAGCCTATTCCGAACCTTCAATAATGGAGCATTTAATAATATGGTTCACCTCTTCTTGCAGGCAACATCGCCTGTAGCGCCCCCACACATAAGCAAATCTCAGACGAAGAGCGAGAAAAGAAGCGGCAATACCCTGTACCAAGAGCTGGCATTCCACGATACAGAAGCTAGCATGGTAGAAGGAGACGACGGAGCTGATATTACTGGCAAGTTCAATTTTACTCATCTGTTCATCATCAGCCGAATTCTTATATATTTTAAGTACTTTTCCTTAATTATTTATCATGTTAAGCCCTTTTTGTTGGTGGGTGGTTTTATTTAATACGACCTGCTTATTATTATTTAAGATTGGTAGGGTATATACGATACCGCCGTCTGTTTCTTGCAACGAAGTATAGTCTTATTTTCAATATCCTAGAAAAACGGATTAAAGTTTTAAATGTTAATAACATATATTCTCACTACACACATCATGGAAATAAAATGAAATGTTTCAAAAACTTAAAAAGTGATAGTATTCCAAACAACTTACTGTATTATGTCATGTTTGAACTTTTATGAATATATAACATACATCCCGGACAAAGCTATCCCACCAACAAGAACGAGCAGGGACCTGATGGTATCTTCTAGTTTAGTCGCGTAAACTTGATTAACATGCATTCTATCATCATCATCACAGAAGACAAGATTAAGAATAGTCTAGTTGACTATCAATAAAATATAAAACAAGTTGTTACTAAATTTATTGTAAATATTTTCTTTAACTGAAATTACTTACTAGTTTTGTAAGATTATCATATATATATAATATTTTTGTCTGTGATCCCGTAACACAAATCGTTATTATTAACCCCCGACCAAAAACGAGGGGTGTTATAAGTTTGACGTGTCTGTCTGTCTGTCTGTCTGTATGTGTGTCTGTCTGTCTGTCTGTCTGTGGCATCATAGCTCCCGAACACGAAGAAAAACAGAAAATCTGCAAATATACTAGTGTGGGATATCAAATGAAAGCGCATCGCGTCCACATTACATAATATAATGTTGTTTTACATTGAGGGAAATGAAGGCATTGGAATCGTGAGTTTTTCTTAAATTTTAAATTAAGATTTATTCTAAATGGCGTTGGTATGCCGGCCTGTGACGTAACTGATTAGATCAAAAGGAGGTGGTGATAGAGGTGCTCTACACCGTTTGTAGCGCCATTTAGGAGGCATCCCTTTTTCGCGCACTTTTGGCATTTTGAACTTTTATGGAGTTTTTATACCGAAATATGAATGTGGTATGTTTATATGTAATAAGGGATGAATGAAAATGATTTTCCTCAACTAGTCAACTAGCCTATTATAGTATATTGTGTTTTCATGTATGCGTTTTCTCACAGGAAGCTGGGTACATCCTGGAGAGTATGCTTCTTCAGGTACGTTACTTTATAATAAAGTTTTCGTTCGTTATATTAAGTAATTAAAATGTTCCCAAACCAGGAAAGTAAATATAATAATGTTAGGCCTGCCATTTGACCCCTAGTGCTACATCATAGCACTAAAAAAAAGCTTGTTCCAGTTTGGTGTCATCTTGTATAGATTTACTTTTATACCATTGAATGTTTAATTGAGGGATGCTTTTTAATTTATTGTAACGCGATTTTTATTATCTTAATTGATTGATAAGACTTTTAAAATTTTTAGACTTTTATTAAAATTTTGGTATATGTCCGCTATACAAATATAAATTATCTAAATCTACATATCAATTATATCATTATTGCTAATTTTAATGTCATCTGCTTTTATCATCATCATTAAATTAAAAAGTGTGCTGCCGCTAAGTAATATATTTATATATTTTGAACAGTATATAACAGATTATTTGAATATCTCAGTCCTTTCAACATTATGTAATTGACAATTTAATTCGTGTATATTATGTTAATCCATAGCTGAATATGCTTGTATTTATAGTAGACCCAAATAAGTGTAAAATAGTTATAGTAGGTACTTGTTTTTTTGAGATAGAGTATAATCTTACCTGGCTTGTAACTGAGCTCAAATGAAAAATGTTTTTGTTTGTTATGATAACACCAGATTATCAAACTTTTTAGCTATACAAATACATATACATTATGTATAGGTAGCTAAAAATTTACCTTATTCAAGAATCGAATTATATTAATAAATTGAACCTTCAAAATGGCAATGAGTTCACTTTTTAACCGTGTTCCGTATTTTTTATACTATAATTTTCATAATTAATAGCAGTATGTAATAATCTTCTATGAAAAATTGTGTGAATGTAAATTTGAAGGTTAGCGTGACTTATAAGTGTACTAATGTGTAATTTTAGTACCAAATAAAACTTTATAAAGAAATATATTCATAGAAAAACACTGTTATTCTTATTTGGGTCTATTGTGTAACATTGTTAATAAGACGTGTATTATATTGACTAACACAATAAAATAAATTGTGTAAAAAACTTAAGATTCCGCATTAATATTTATTAAATCACTTAACTAGGCCAATGCCCGGAAAGTGTTTGGTTTTAACGTTTTAATTGCATACAGAATATTTCTGTGCATGATTGAATTTGTATGTATAATTAATTTCCGTTACACGTTGTATTAACCCAAGGTTGCTCAATCTTTGGTCCGATGATTTATGAGAACAAATAAATTTGATTTAATTTTGATTGACCATAATAAAATCAAGAATCGCTTTGGTCGTCTTTGTTTTTTTGTTCATTGTAACAAATTTAGAAACAAACAACAGAAAATAAATTAGATTTTTTATTTTATTTTAAGATTGAGCATCCCTTTATTCAATCATTGTTAGTTTATAACTTTCCATATTATTTGCGTCGCACTAATACAGTTTTCTATTTACATGCTCTAACAAATCTCGCATCAACGTTTTTGCAGTTAACGATAACTATTTCGGTAAGTGAACGTCATTAATATCGGCTTTATAATAATATGAAACTAGAAATTATTTATTTATTATCAAAGGAAGTACCATACAATTATTGACAAAGTTTAAAAATAAGCTTTCGATGAGATTGCTTAGTAAATCCAAACCTATAATGTTTTGGATTAAAACAACAATTTTGTAACACGTTGTCTAGATGTGGTGATAAACTAGAGCGTTAACGTGTAACAGAACAATGAGCCGTTCGATGATTTGATACACCGTTATTTTACGAAAAAACTGCGCATGGGGGTAATATTTCGCCAGACCTTTAAACGAGCACGGGAGATGCGCGTTGGCCCTGGTTTAAAGGAATCTAATGATTCTAATCTAATCGTTCGCCTTTGTCACGACACGGGGGTATCATCAAAGGAATCTATCAATAGCTTTTGGTCTTATTCAGTTGCCGTTTACGTTGCTACATTGGCCACGCCATTTTTTTATTTGTTTCATTACTTTATGTTGCATGTAAGGCATGATATAAATTCAAATGAGGTCTCTATAAAGATAAACTCGTTTAATAGGTCATTCCCTCATCTAATTGTAGCATAAAATATGATTGTATTTCCATCAAATTAATATTAAATTGATCTATATCGCTGGGCATTACACATTTAATATATAAATCTAAACTTGTGCTCGAAAATGATATAACATTAACAAGCTCAATAGTTTAGTTAGAGTGATATCTTTTAAAAAGACAATTTTGCAATCAAATACCTTTTGCCTTTCAGTGTAGAATACACAAGGTTTATACTTTTTTTTGTAAATTACCTCATTAAAATGTACTAGAGTGTACAACTAATATTTTTAATAGTATGAGACATAAAATAGTATATTACTGCTATGTTGGACAAACTTACTTTATATAAATATACGTTATAAGAATGAGGGACGATAGTAGAAGTTTACTTGGTCCCAAGAATAACAAGACTATGATTGTACTGATAAATAATAACTTAAAAAATGTTGGACTTGTCTCCTGCATAACAAAACACATATGTGTTAGGAAGGTTTATTAACTAGACAACCAATTAATATTTTAATTCTATAAGTGCCGTATTATAATGCTACAATAAGATACATATTATTTATATCAATAAAAAAGGAATAAAAAGTAGTAGAAGTAGACTAACCCTTATTGCAATCCAATTCTTATTGCATTATGTTCCAGGCATGGGTAAGGAGGTTGAGAACTTGATTTTGGAGAACAATGAGTTATTGGCCACTAAGAACGCGCTGAATGTCGTCAAAGATGATCTTATTGTGAAGGTACTTTTGTTTCTTTATCATACAAACATATTTTTTAACCCTAAATAAAAAAGAGGGGTGTTGAAAGTTTGACGTGTTTGTCTATCTGTCTGTCTGCGACATCATAAACCCCAAACGAATGATATCAATTTCGTTTTTTTTGTATGAAAGGTGAGTTTCGCGCTAGACATATTTGATGAAAATCGGTTGACCCGTTTAAAAGTTATGAAGGTAAAAGTGGGGAAGGTAAAGGATTCAAATGAAAGCGCATCACGTGCACATTACAAAATATAACTTTTTACTTTTAAGGGAATTAAGGTTCTGGAATGAGGGTCGATTTTTAACTGTAAATTTAGATTATTTACGTAGCTTTTGTAGAGCTGTCTGTTTTGCTTGTATTTTGTTAATAAAGCAACAGAATTCAGTGCAGTTTTTAGCAATATATAGAGTGACTGAAGAAGATCTTTGTGAATTTGTACTCTTGCGAAGCCGGAGCAAGTCGTTATTAAATTAAGAAATTATCTTTCCGTCGTTAATACTCTATAACCATGAAATGTCGTTATAATATACCTTCCTAGTAAAATAGAGTTAAATGAGCGCGTTCCAGTCTGATATATTATTTGATATATACTCTGAGTTTTGTATATTTATATTTGTATACAGAATAACAGAAAAGGCTCTCCGTCCCCCTTATATTGATAAGGCTCTCCGTCCCCCTTATATTGATAAAGATTCACAGTTTTTTGATAATGTGTGTGTACCTACATAGAAAAACACTCAGAGCCAAGACCCTACACTTACACCAACAGGCGATGAAACCTATTAAAATTAATAATAAAAATGTGATTTTCAGGTGGATGAGCTGACTGGAGAACAGGAGATCTTGAGGGAGAAAGTAGGCAATCTCAGCGAGGCCCGAGAGAAGCTGAGGGAGCGTGTAACGCAGTTAGAAGAAGAGCTGCGTCATTTGAAGGTAGTTAGATAGATAACAACTTTATTGCACACCATTTCTTATGTACAAGGTACACACATAAGCACCCATATTAACGTTCCCACTGCTGGGACTGAGGGACTTTCTTGACGAGGGAGATTAGGAAGTTAAGTTAAAGTCAGTAACTAGCCGTATTATATATAGATTTTTCCGCGGTAAAAAGTAGCCTATGTCCTTTCTTAGGCTCTCGAGAATCTGTGTACCAATTCATTAAAATCGGTCCAGTAGTTGCGTGAAAGAGGAATATACAATCAGAGTTACTATAACATTAGTATGGATGTTAAATATAACATCGTAGTATGTAATACTAAACATATCCCCTAGACTTGCATGTATGGTGCTTTTAATATTGACAACCATGACCCTGTATGTAACCCATTTGTGCAAATAAATAAATAATAATGATAATTTATTTCCAAAAAACTTAATACATAGATAATACAATAGACAATGGTTCCCAAACTAGGCAAAGCCTGTAACTATGGGAACCTCCTTCCATATGTTACAATAATCAATAGCACATAATATATTAGTGGTATATTGAAAATAATAATAATAATAATAATATCAAAGTACACCGTATGAAAGTAATGAGAAAAAAATAAACAAATATTAAATTAAGATAAGATAAGATAAAAAACTTTTATTTTGCCATTTACAATTAAAACACATTACAAACATTTGCGGAAAAATGAAGACTTTAAATGACAAAAACGGCGACCACTCAGCATTTGCTAAGACAGTACTCTGCCATAGCACTGGAATTTTTTTCAGCTCATAGTATCACAACATATATCGTGAGCATTTCGCAATAATTTTAAATGATCTGTATTCTGTATAACAACAGGAGGTGGTCAGCAACAACGCGGGCGGCGGCGAGAACGAGGACGAAGCCGATGTGCCGATGGCGCAGCGCCGCCGGTTCACTCGCGTCGAGATGGCCAGGGTGCTTATGGAGAGGAACCAGTATAAGGTGAGCTACACTAGGACACTTGGCACTTGACTCACATTTCAGTACAGTTTTTGGCAACAGATAGAGTGATTGAGAGAGATCTTTATGCATCTTACTCTTGAGAAACCATGGCATGTCGCTAGTAAACAGAAAAAACTGGGAAATTGGCTCCTGGCGTTAATACTGAGACTACTCCTTTTTTGGTACATGGCAGCACAGACTGGCAGCTAATTATCTGTTTGTGGTTTTTATGTTAATTTTCTTGTGTCTGTTTGTGTATGCTGTCTTCTGTGCTGTTGTTTGTTAATGTACCAAAATAAATGCATTTCATTTCATTCATTTCATTTCAATACCCTGTACTGTACCAAAATAAATGCATTTCATTTCATTCATTTCATTTCAATACCCTGTAACCATCAATCGTCGTTTTAAAATTCATAAGATTCCTAGAAAAACAAAGAAAATTTTACAGCAAAAAGTATCACAAAATATATGGTGAGCATTTCGCAAGTGTAAAAACAACACAGTAAACACATAAAGCCAAGGGTATATTAATTCACACCTAAGTATTGTGATTTAATTAAATAACAATAATAATTTATTTTCCTAAAAACCGAACAAAAACATAGTTACATGCGCCATGATCAAGGTCGAACTGAAGATAATATCAGGGAACTCGAAAACAATCAATGGTAAATATCCCGTTATAAATCTAAATAGTAAGATAACTATAAGTTTTGCCAATGTCAATATCTTCTTAATATATATAAATATCGTGTCACAATGTTTGTCCTCAATGAACTACTAAACCACTTAACCGATTATAATATAATTCGCACACCATGTGCAGTTCGATCCAACATGAGAGATAGGATGGTTTTTACGGCGAGAAAAATTCGAATAATTTCCGGGAAAATTTTATACCCGTGCGACGCCGGGGCGGGCCGCTAGTAATAACATAAATTCATAAATTCATGTACATGACCATTGCTACTAAACCTTAATGTATCCTTTTTGTGTACAATAAAGAATTTATGAACGAAACCACTTCATTTCTGAGTCGTTCTGTGTTAAAGCCTTTGTAAAATGATTCCAGGAACGTTTTATGGAGCTCCAAGACGCAGTGCGCCTTACTGAGATGTACCGCGCCAGCCGCGTCGACTCCGGTCTGGATAAGAAGAACAAGCAGAGCATCTGGAAGTTCTTCAGCAGCCTCTTCAGGTAATATACAGCGCATAGATCGGTTTAAAGTACTTTTTTGAGGTGAAACTGCTTTAGAATCGTTGTTTTGAAACCGGATGCAACGGAAATGGAAATATGATTGGCTTTCCTGTCGGGTAAGCCAATCTTAAACGCTAACAAGGTTAAGCAACTTTGCGCGACGCCAGTACTTGAATGGGTGACCGCCCGAACAAAATCTTTTTGCATAGTTTTTTTTATCTTCTTATTCTTTTGTCGATTTACTGAAGTTTCACTTCTATCGTGTGTGAATCACACACAAACCTTTTTTTTATTTTTACTCACTCAGCATCACCTAACCCCAAACTAAGCAGAGCTTGTACTATGGGTGTTAGGTGACTGATAATACTACATAGATACATTTTTTTTTTGTAAATACTTACATATAATACATACACTTTATTATCTCAAAAGAATTACAATTCATTTAATGAGATATTACAACACATTATAATTGGATTGTACAGAGGTTTTCACTATATTATTCACTACATCTATTACTTCACTATATATTTTTAACATTGATACCACTTCACTTTCATTTAACAATTATCAAGCAAAACCTTTAAACAACCAACGAAATCACTTTATTATGAATGCGGGTATTTAATAAAAATAATCTAGTACAATGAATAATAAATGATACAATGATAGATACTACATTCAGAGGATATATCTATCTCTCTATCACGTTAGGTTATAGTTAATTAAGTTAAAGCTGTGCCCCTTAATTAATAAGTAAAACCGAAGAAATGTGACAAAATAATTTAATTAATTAGCCTTTAGCTCTTCATATTGTACTTGTGAAAGTTTTTCTGCACAGACAGCTTTGTATCGCTATGCTAACGTTTTATTTATACCTATGTGTTATAGTTTAGCGCCTAGGGAATGTAGATAGGTAACCAGGATACTTTTCGCGAGAGGAATTTAATGAGTACAGCATTATTAACATAGTCCGAATTTGAAATCACATTGAATAGCCTATTAAGTAAGGAAGGCGAAAGGCTAAAACAATATGGCAAAATTTCCTAATACCGTTGGTAAATCCATTAAAAGCGGATAAAGTGTCTGTAGTGTAGAACGTTCACCAACTTGATGGACGGACGACCCAGTGGAGGCTGCGGGCTTACGGTGGATGCAGGCCGCTGCTAGCAGAAATTACTGGAGGCCTATGGTTAGCAGTGGACGTCCTACGGCTGAGATGATATTTGATTAACGTCTATGTGTGTAAATAAATTATAACTTATTGTTTTGAATTGAAATGGCCTCCGCTCTCAGATGATCTATTGCGAATATTCAAAAACATTATTAATAAGCGCCTGTTTCACCATCTCCGAGTAAATTTAGACAATGGTTAAAATACAGAGCTATTTACGCTCGAACACATGTGACAAAGCGCTCTTGACATAACTAACCATTGCTTAGTTTACTCATTTACTTAGTTTGCACACTTCT
This sequence comes from Gymnoscelis rufifasciata, assembly GCA_929108375.1. Lineage (NCBI taxonomy): Eukaryota > Metazoa > Arthropoda > Insecta > Lepidoptera > Geometridae > Gymnoscelis > Gymnoscelis rufifasciata. Next base: position 3,738,402 of record OV815301.1, read on the forward strand.
TTTTAGAAATCGTGTGGCTGTGGCTGTATAGTAAATCAACGACAAACATTTTACAGTCAGACTAGCGTTTCGCCCTCGGCTTAGCTCGCGTAATACACGCGGTATAAATCAACTATTGTTCTTTACTGGGACTAAAGCTATGGTCGAGGCAAATTTGATCCAAATCGAGCTTTGCTCGCCTTAATTGATATTCCCGCGAAATATGGCATTTTATCGGGTTAAAATTAAGTTAAAATTGGCTTATGTGTTACAGTATCATCAAAATCCATTCAGTAGTTTTTTGCGTGAAAGAACCACAAACATCCTTGGTCACTTTCATAGGTACTGATAAACTTTCGTTATAATATGAGTGGGATTAAATCACCCTTTCTTCGTTAAAGCTATATAAATTGTAGCCTTAACTACCAAACTGATTAAAATTTAGGCATGGAGAAAACCATCGGTCCCTCGTTACTGATAATTCCGGTTTTAATCTCGTCTAAAACGTATGTAAAACTGAGAGTATTTGTTTCATTCCATGTTGGGATTTGACACCCAAAGCTTTGTTGCTGCCTGTAAATGTACTGTAATTTATCATCATAAGCACCCTATTTACGTTCCTGCTGTTGGGACTTTTCTCTAAATAATATAATAAATAAATAAATATTGCCTAACAATCCACACAGCAACATCTAGCCCCATGGTAAGCTCTGAGCGTGTGTTACGAGTACTAGACATCTGATATACTTAATATAATAGACATACATTTATAGATATTTATACATATTAAACACACAGTCAGTCTCTGACCAGAGAGATAAGAACTTCAAAGAAGAATTTATCACGCTGGCCTAGTGCAAATATTTTATATGCTTTCTTTGTTTCCTTGTTTTAGTAAGAAGGTTTTAATATGTAATTAGCGTTCTTAAAGTTCTGAAAGTAAATTTTGACTCCGGGTTCAGTTCCAGACGTTGAAGGGAAAATTTAAGAAAATATCGTCCTCGCGTTCACATTTATAAACCTAGAGCCTCCATATACTACGCAATGCGATATGGCAAATGCTATGAATAAAAATGACGAAATCGAGTGACGATGTATGCATCGTCACCCTATTAACGTTCCCACAGCTGGGACACAGGGATTTCTCTCTTGTCGAGAGGGATTAGGCATTAATTCACCACGCTGGCCAAGGGCGGTTTGGTGAATGTCACCTGTCCTTCAAACTCATTAAAGTTCTCTGAACTTGCCGGTTTTCTCACGATGTTTGCCTTCACCATTCAATCACGTGTTTTAAAAATACGACACCATACGCTTATCTCAAATTAGTTTGCTAGAACGTGATGTCCACTATATCACGTTCTAGCAAACTAATTTGAGGAAGTTCTTATATTGTTGACTGAAACTGAAGGAATATAAACCTATATATATTTTGCTGCCTTTGCTGGCGTTCAAAGCGCTGCTCTATTTGCTCTTCGAAATAAAGCATCTACGAAAATAATAATTTAATCTTCTTGTTATATTAAATGTAGCGAAGTAGCCTGTTTATTTATATAATCGAAAATCAATGAAGCAAAGCGACATAGCTGAATAGCAATATTCTAAGTCTTATAAGCTAAGAACTAAAGTTAGTGCTCAGGGGGAATATATATTCCGTAGGCCTGACGGTAGATTTGTACTAAGCCAAATCAGGCCCACAGAAGTAAGTGGAAAGATTCTGGCCCGTGTTTAAGGGGTTGACCTTCAACATCTACGGGAACGGCATTAATCATTCACAATTTTTACCATGATCGATTGTCTTTGAGTCGCTCGATATTTTGGCACAGTTACATGCGCCATGATCATGGTTGAACTGAAGCTGCAGCATGTAACTGTGCCGAAATATCGGGAAACTCAATCAATCATGGTAAATATCCCGTTATAAATCTTAAGAGTGTTGATAACTATGATAGTTTCAAAAGTTATATAACTCATTCAGTTGGTCTAAAAAGTTGATAAGTTCAGTGTTAGACCTGCACCAATCTAGAATATGCATACATGTAGGCTAAATTTAATTTACATATTCTGGATGAATCTAAATTTGCGCTCTATTAACGCGATGCTCGAAGCGATATGTTCTCTGATTTGCAAAGACTGCCTCTTTTAGACCACTGCTCCTAACTACCTAATCGTTCCAGGATGAAAAGAGAGTAAGAATTCGTATAACTTACTGTTACATACTTCAATTGTTTTAAAATAAGCTTGGTTCTTAAAGTCAGTCTAACATTACAAGAAAAGCATATCGTAATCCGCTCGTGATACGTTGATAATTATAGATTCACAGACGCAAAAAGGAAAAATGTCTCACCTCCGAGGCATAGTATTTAATTTACCCCACAAAAAGGTTACTTGTTAACCGCATAACTTATTGTTAGCAGCAGCGAGAGGCCCCAGCGGCCACTATCGACGCCGCACCTACGCGCGGTGGCGGCGCCCCAACCGTCTCTCAGACATTCGCGAACGCAGGCCGACTTCCTCGAGACACAGTTGTCGGACCACCATCATGCGAGGCGCGACGTCGTCAGAAGCGAGCAGTTTAGACAGGTAATCTATACAGGTACAATTTTATTTTAATAAAAATTCATCAAAATTTTGGTTGTTCATCTATAGTAGCATAAGGATAAATTTAAATAAGTATAGGCTAGTTTTAGGTTAAGCATTAGATATTAGGTATTTATATTGTATAACACATGGAATTTTTTCTCCATCTACGGTAGTCATTACGCATTCTAGGTTTAGTTTTAATTTATTATTGTATTGTTTATCTGGTGTGTAATAAAGTATTTTCTATTATATTATATTATATCTATATACGTTTATTTATTGTTATACTTATGAATGTAGTTTATTCCCCAACCGTTTCGCTCCGACATTCGCGAACGCGGGCCGACATCCTTAAGACACAGCGGTCGGACCATCAACATGCAAGGCGTGACGCTGTCAGAAGCGAGCAGTTTAGACAGATAATCTACACATTACTTTTTGTAATAACTTGACCTTGTCATATTCACAAATATATTCTGCAAAGTGCCATGTGCGCTGTTCGCTCTTTAGTAAGTTTCTGGTTCTTAACCCCCGGCGGAAACATCACTGAATGTTATTGATATTAAGGAGTCTATCAGTATCTCTCTTCGCTGTTTAGTAAAGTATAACTTTATAACCGCCGCACAAATAAACCACGTCACACTCATGTATTAGCAACGTGTTGTTAAAATGTGTTGGGCAATTAATAAAATATATTCTAGTTCAGTTGACAAACAATCTGAGAACAGCGCGTGTGAAATGTAAAAAAAACGGTAAACCGCGGCGACGACGCTCACTCATCGCGATGGAGCACTACTGACTAAATGTCATGAGTATGAAGTTTGAAACCTTGTAAGCTGATAACTCTGGTACTTTTACCTCAGTTAATCCTTATTTACAGCAAACCGTGTATTTGTTTTAGGTGCGAGCTCACGTGCGCAAAGACGACGGGCGTACGCACGCGTACGGTTGGAGCCTGCCCGGCAAGTCAGGCCAGGCACTCGGGCCGAGTCCGTGCACGTCCTTGCCTTCAGGGGGCGTGCCAGTGCCGGTACCCGTCTTCTGCAGGTGATGTTTATGATAGATAACTCTAGTCATTGTCATCGGCATTTTACTTTCAAATCCACATTCACTGAGCCTGCTAGTCGGGCCAGGCGCTCGGACCGAGTACGTGCAAGCCCTTGTCCGTGCCAATTACCCGGTAGTTACCAAGTGAGTTTATGATAATTTGTCAATATCGTCGCCCGTCGCCCATTTCTGACGTAATTTGGGATGCTTAATGTTACTTTCTTCTATTTCTCAACGTGCATTATTTACTATGTGAAGGATAATGGTTTGTAAGATTTTCTTCCCCAACTTTCGGCAAGGATTCAGTTTGTAAAATGGATTTAGTTGTCGTTAAGTGGAGTGAAGGATTATAGGATGAAATTGACCGCCGCTGCGTTCCATTACCTCGCGCATTGTATTTATTCTTCCATAAACTTCATAAACTAATGCATATGTACGATCGAATTAATTGCATATCACGATATTGTCAAAAGTGAATGACAATAACGTTCAAGTATAAAATTCTAGCAAATTTTAATATGCCACATTTTGAAGTGCAAATACTTCATGTTTTTTTTTATTTCTCGTTAAAAAGGGAGAGTTACTTTTAGGCCCATTGCGGAAAGTGAGCCACGAATGTCGCTTCTATGCGCGGCCGCGGTGAACCTGGCCGGCGGGCGTACGCCGGACGGCGGCTGCATGGTAGGAGAGAGCGTCTTCTACGCCAAGGAGGAAGGCAAGCCAGAAAACGTCATGTCCCTAGGTAAGATCTAAAAACAACCCAATAATACAGAAGAAGTCAAAAGTCAAAGTCAAAACATTTATTTCCTTGTAAACACAGGGCATAAATGGGCTGGTCAGCTTAAATTTAATAAAACTAAATTGTTAATAAAAAAATGATCACGGAAATAACTTATATTACAATTTTGGAGTTCTTATTTAAATACAGTAAGTTACATGTTTTGGTAAGAATCACCTACGCAACTGTTAATGTAACTTTTATGAATAGAAGTAATTTGTATAAATTCCAAACCCAAACAAATATTGTACGTTAATTTCAAGGGTTTTGCAAAGAGTATGCGCCTTGATTAAGCGCCACTAATTCGTGTTAATTCGTAGGTATTTTTATGTATTATGCCCGGGCTACGCGAGGATAGCAAGCTAGTGTCAGTAAGTTAGCAAGCGGGTGTAGGCATAGCGGGCTTTAATGAGCAACACAACTTAGTAGAGTAGTGATTATTCATAGATTTATTTTATATATTTAGTTATTTTAAAGGAATAAAGTTTCAATCTCATTTGTTTACAGCATTGGAGATGAGCAAGGCGGCATCCGTGCACTCGCCCGAGGTGGAACAGATAAACCGGCAGCTGCAGTCTACGCAGAGTGTCGAATACTCCGAGAGGAACCTCTCCTCGCTCGTCTGGATCTGCTCCAGCACGCAGACCAACGGCGTCGTCATGGTAACAACAATCATAGTAGATAAATAAAAATGAATTGTTGTTCGTTAGTCTGATTAAAACTCGGGAACGGCTGAACGGATTTATCTTATCATAGTCTTGAAATGTTCGTGGAGGTCTAGAGAAGGTTTAAAAGGGGAGAAAAAATCTAATATTGCCGGGAAAAAAATTTGAATAAAAACCCGTGCAAAGCCGGGGCGGGCCACTAGTAGTAGATAATATTAATCATCATCATCACCCTATTAACGTTCCCACTGCTGGGACACAGGGACTTCTCTCTAGGCGAGAAGGGTTAGGCCGTAATTCACCACGCTGGCTAAGTGCGGGTTGGTGAATGTCACATGTCCTTAAAACTCTTTGAAGTTCTCAGAACATGCCGGTTTCCTCACGATGTTTGATAATAAATAATAATAATAATATTTAGATAAAAATAATAATAAATAATCAATATTTCCGGACTATAAACTTAATATATTATGCGTACATAAATAGATATATCTTTTTATTACACATATTAAACATCCAGACCAAGGAGAAAGTGCTTGCAAAACATACAAACACTTTCACCCTCGGCGGAAATCGAACCCACTACCTCTTGCGCCGCAATCGGACTCTCGCCCACCGCGCCACTGAAGCAGTCATAGATACTAGTTTTTCCTGCACGTTTACGCTTAACGTACAATTTTGATAGACCTGACGAGTCCGCCATTCTGATTAAAACGTGATTTTTCGGCTACTTCTGAAAAGCATGTCAATAGACAGAATAAACGCATACACTTTAAAAGTCTTTCGTAATTTATTCTCTAAGTCATACGGTTTCTGAGATAATGCAGTCTATAAACTAAAAACCTTGTTTATTATTTTTAGTGCTAAAAACTGAAACTTTTAATTGACTTTCTGTGTAAGGCAGGTTGAAGACATGATCTTTTTATATTTGTCTGTTAATATTGCTCGTCTAGCTGTTAGTTTTCTTAAGATTGTAACAATAAATTAAAATGGCAGTCTAGTAAGTATGTCTGGCTACATACTTAATTTTTTTTTTTGTGAAATGTTCTAACTTTACTGGTATCTTGACTTAACAAAGTGACACTAAAGCAATATTTCCTCTTAATTGAATATATTCAATTCAATTCAATTTATTTATTTCAGATAAAAATCCATACAACACATACAATTCAAATAACAATAAAGAAAATGTCAACAAAAATTTACTTAAAACATTATTTATCTATTAATTAATTAGTTTATTGAAAGATATAGACTTCAACTGCTAACTCGACCATACTTTCAGATAATAGACGCGAACAAGCCTGCGGAGGTGATAGAATCTTTTCCGGTCTCGGACAAACACATCCTCTGTGTGGCATCCGTGCCGGGCGCTCTGGAGGAGGACTATCTAGAGTACGAAGAGAGGATGAACGCTGAACCCGAACCCAAACGGCATTCGGTAAGAATAACAATATTCTTCGACCCATCGTACGTTACAATAGCGCGTGATATGAAGGATACGAAAAGAGGATGATCGAACAAGACATCAAATGGCATGCTGTTAAATAAAAAATAAAATAAAATTCATTTAATATTCTTCGACCCATCGTACGTTATAATAGCGCGTGATATGAAGTATACGAAAAGAGGATGATCGATCAAGACATCAAATGGCATGCTGTTAAATAAAAAATAAAATAAAATTCATTTAATTCAGACATCAATAATCCATAGTTTGGTTAGTAACTTAAAATGAATTAGGGTTAGTACTTACAATATAACATAACAACATTTTATAATTAATTTATTTAACCAGCATTTGAATACATTTTATAATAAATGGGGTATCCCATTTATTATTAAAAGCAGACAGAACGCTATTGGTACTTCCGTGAATTCTGCAGAGTAAAGACGCGACTTTTTTTCTTAGTTAAGAAGTATCCATTCTCCAACATTCTCTGAACTATCACAGATACAAGCTTAAATAAATAAATATTGCTGGATTCACAAAACAACATCTAGTTTACCTGCCAACATCATCAAATGCAAATATTTCAAAATATTTCTCAAGCATATTATATGCGTAAATCTTCGATAAGGCAACCACATAAAAACTACAACATTATTGTGCCTATGAAGGTGTAAGATGTAATTTTTATCCATAAAGTAGGCACCAACATAGAAACATTTTTTATAATTATTCATAGATTTAGGTCTTATTTCACAAAATGATAACTAGGCATTGGCTAGCTATGCCAATATTACGTGTCAAGGGTTAGTTATTTCATAAGATATATCGTTTTTACATGTGACTGAGCGAAATATCTCTATAATTTCGGACCACACCCAGATTTCGTATAAAACCTGGTCGAACCCGCAACCTCTTGCGCCTCAGGCGGTCCTACGCCAACCGAGCCGCAAAGGTCGTCTATATTTCACCGATTGTCTAATCTTACTCGGATATGGTAAACCAGGCCCTTAGCTTTAATTTATGACCTTGTTGCAGTCCGTATTCTGCATGGGCAAGAGTGAGTCGACGGAAAGCCATAGCAATGGCTTACCTGGGTCTGTCGGCGCCAAAGACGGCGAGAAGGAAATGCCCATCGGGAGCGCAAGATTGGTAAGGCATTTATTTATATAAAACTTAACTCGTACATTTATGGTACAAAAAGATCAGCTAACCATAATGAGACTTAATTGAGTCTTCATTGAGGATCTTAAATCTATGGTAACTCTAGGATTCGTGTATTTTTTGTATGGGCTTAAAAAAGTTGTATGTTTCTTGGTTTTCATAATTCAATAAGTATTTTCATATTCATCCTGAGTTGAGTACAAACAAGAAGGCATGAATGTCAGGTAACCAGAAGAACGTTAGTGGTGATGTATTATATATGGGAAACCAAACAAAAGATGGATGACATGTTTATGAATAGTGTTGAGATGTCGGGTTACAGAAAAAAATGGTAGGAAAAGGCATTTTGTGCCGACCCCACGTTATGTGAAAAAAGAACAAAAAATTATGAAGAGTGAAGACGACTACAGACAAAATGCGGGTGTCTTTTTACGGCTAAATTGTGATTTCAAATGTCTATTTCGTAATTCTTACTTTATTATTATCATGCTTCGAAAACTTATAACAATACTAGCTGGCCCCAGCAAACGTGTTTTGCAACATGAAAAATAGATAGTAGCCGATTCTCAGACCTACTGAATATGCTAAAATTTCATAATAATCCGTTAAGCCTTTTCTGAGAATACGGTAACTAACATTGTGACAGGTGAATTTTTATATAAGATTATGGTGACTGACATGTCATTGTAAAATCAGGATAAATTTAATTAAGTATAGGCTAGTTTAAGGTTTAGTATTAGATATTAGGTATTTATATTGTATAAGCCATTCTTCGATTAGTTTTAATTTCTTATTATATTGACTCTTTGTTTGGTGTGTAATAAAGTATTTTCTATTCTATTCTATTATATTGCATGAAAAAGTCCTAACAAAAAAATAAACAAACGTTGCATATAAAGCAAAACAGAACCACAGCTTGATGAACCTCTATCGTTTAAAAAAATACACTTTATCAATGCAAAGTCATTTTATACAAAACTTAAAAAGAAAAAAATGGTGCAGGTAATGGCAACGCTTCTGACTCCGCCGCCTACGCCGTCGAAGGAGGCCACGCCCGAAGTGGCGCCCGAGAGCGGAGAGCCTACAGTGAAGGCGCCGCAGTCCGTCGAGGCCGCCAGCGACAGCCCGCCGCTAGGCTCCACGCCCGTCGCCGGTAAGACAGGCTTTTAAGATCTCATCAACACCCTACTAACGTTCTCACTGCTAGGAAACAGGGAAACGGAGGGGAGGGGGAGGGAGCTAAGGCCTCGAATCACCACGCTGGCCAAGTCCCTTTATAAATCTAAACCATAGCTTCAATGGTGAAGCGATACTTTACACCTGTTCAGCTTTTAACTGTATACAAAGTACAAGTTGGGTCCTGCATGGAGTATTGCTGCCACTTACACTCAATCTCACACAATATTTATTTATTTATTTGGCTTTCCTCGATTAATTAGGAATGAAAGAGATGTTTCTATTATAATAGCAAGTGTGAGTGTGTGTACGAGTGAACGCGCTAATCCAGATAATCCTACGATAAGATTTAAAAAGTTTATTTATTTCGTTGATTTTAGCCAGTTAAATCTCGGAACAAACATTATCTTCAGCGTAATAATATTAACTATAGGTGAGTGTGGGAAAGATAGCAGATTTTGATTAGTTTGTCAAGTGCTGGCGATGCTATCGAGGCCACAATTTAGTTATTTTAACTACCTAGAAAATACAATATTAAATATCTCTTTTTTATTCTTAAAATTGTATATAGGATACGTCTAAATGTAAGTAGAAGTTGCAATGCCCCAACGGGCCTCATGTCGGGGAATCTATTATGTAACCTTTATTTTAACCACATGAAGCAACTTATAAATTAATATGAATAAATATGTAATATAAATAAGGGTCATATAAGTTTTTTGTTTTTACGGATGGCACTTGACTAATTTTATCTTTCCCTTTATCTCTTCGTTCGGTTTCCAAAGGGAATACGAACCGATTTTTGTTTTCCCTTCGTGATCTATTAATCTTCCTCCTGTTCTTCCTTCCTACTTTAACTAAGCGTTCTCTTTTTACCAGCGGAAAGCCACCTAGGTTCCCCCGAGCCGGGCGTAGACGCGTTTGCACAGGAGCAATCAGACGCCGACAGCCGCCGCGACGCGCCGCACGACCGCACCATGTCCACTGTCATGGCGACCGTGTGGCTGGGCACTAAGAGCGGCAATCTCTTCGTGCATTCCGCTATTAGCAACTACAGCAAGTGTCTCGCTAGGTGAGCTGGAAAATCCTAGACTAGGGTAAAACTCCGCCTAGGGAAATTCACCAGATGATTCGCAGATATGTCTTCCTAGAACACGACATCACATACTGCGTCCGCCAATCCGCCTGGCATGAATGCGACGTGGGGTGAGTTGCCCCAATCAATTTTGAGGCTATGGAGTCTCAAATCCAGTTAATGCTTTCAATGGCTGATTGGTTAACTACGGCTCACCTCGGTGGAACAATGTTCTAGCGGCGCCGGCGGCCCCATAAAGTCGATACGAACCTGAATACTTACAAAACATCGGAAATTTTAAAACATTTCTTTGTTCAAGAGTTTTTATAATAAAGTTACTGACCATATTAATCTATTCGCAGGGTGAAGCTCAACGACGCTATTCTATCAATAGTGTCGTGTTCCTCGCGCTGCATAGTGGCGCTAGCGGACGGCACTGTGGCGATCTTCTCGCGCGGTGCCAACGGGCAGTGGGACTTCACGCAGTACTGGCTCATGACTTTGGGAGACCCCAAGTGTTCAGGTGATAGATATGAACCATTTATTAAACGTTCAAGCTAATTGACTTAAAATGTTATGATGAATTGAACTGGGTATTAACTACGGCTGGAGCCAACTTTGACACCCAGCCTGATTCGCCAACACTAGAATGGAACGGCCAACTATACATTTTTTGAATTAACTGTTCTGTTGAGTCATAGTCATGCAAAAAAGTGACGGAGCTCGCGTCGACGTTAACTCTTGCTAAAGGACGTCTCTTGACAGAAATCCCCGAGAATGTAAGTAAGAGGTGAGTGTTGAGATGACGGGTGATAGAGCGAAATGGAAGCAGAAAACATGTTGTGCCGACCCCCACGTAATGTGAGATAAGGTCAGGAAGATGATGAATCCCGATTTCAAATGTTTCCCAACTTCTCACGTACAGAACTAACATCGTGACGGTATAAGCTGATAAAACCTTTGATTTGCAGTGCGTTGCCTGAGCGCCGTCGGCTGCACAGTCTGGTGCGGCTACCGCAACAAGGTGCACGTGATCTCTCCTCGCTCGCGCACGCTGCTGCACTCGCTGGAGGCCCACGCGCGGCAGGAGAGCCAGGTCCGCCAGATGGCCTGCGACGGCGACGGCGTTTGGGTAAGGCATTGTAATAAACTCATAAATATAGGGGGTTAAACTATATCACCGTGAGATCCAACTATTGTGTTGTTTATGCACTAACACTCGCACCATCGCGGGCGGCGCTGGAGGCGGTGGCGGGGGCACCATTGGCTGCGGCGAAAGCTGCGGTCACAAGCCCCTGTCCGGCACCGTCTCCACAGGAACCACTGAAACGCCACCAAGGCTGCTGCTAGAAGGCCGTATGAGACGGCATACAAACTACTACTGCAGGGGGGTAACCATTTAGCGACGCATACTGTACATCGTGTGTTCTTAGGGTCATCTCTTGCTGAGCGGTTTTTTTCATTGATTTTCTTCTGATGTGGTGACCGAGTTGCTGTAGTGAGGTATTGAGGTGATATTTGTCTGCTCTACATTCCGGAAGCGGCAAAAGTACAAACTATTATGCTGAAATGAAGCTATATTGGCCAGTTCTATATCAGATTTAGGATAGAGCGTACTCACCAGCTTATGAGAGTATAGGATGACGCCATTGCCCTTTGCCGTGCATTGTTTATCGAGTTGAATGAACCCGGTTTCCCTGACTCGGCGGACTCGAGTTTCACACGCTTGTCAATGTTTATACTGATTCACTACGTAACAGCTGATGGGGATACTGCGGCTAACTATAATCATGTTTCTCTTGTAGTAAACTAAGGTCATGTTTCAATGGCTTTATTCATTTTCTTTGTCACACGTTTGCAATTTTTTTTATAATAGGAATATAATTGCTTTTACCTATCAGATCTCACCGGACCAAATGGTACTCATAAGAAAGATCTAAGATAAAACTATATTTCTGAATTTAATACGTTTACGTTGTACGTACATACTTAACCAGCGTAAAAAGTTCTTGATGAAGGAAAAAAATAGTTATTGTTACTTCATTTCCTTCAATCAAATTAAATGATTTATTTCAAACATTACACACATCACAGCTTTAGAGCTTGCCACGGTGCTATAATGGTTGTGTGGATTGTCCGGAAATATTTATTAAATTTAAACACACTTAACAAAAACTGTTGCAGGTCACAATCAAAATGGACTCCACATTCCGCCTCTACCACGCGCACACGTACCAACACCTCAAAGATGTGGACATCGAGCCCTACGTCAGCAAGATGCTGGGAACCGGCAAACTGGGCTTCTCCCTCGTCCGCATCACGGCGCTGCTCATCAGCTCGGGCCGCCTGTGGATCGGCACCAGCAACGGCGTCGTCATATCTGTGCCGCTGTCGGACAACTCCCCGCGCGACCACGGAACCAACAGATCTGGTCAGTCTATAGATAGCTAGCTTATCTCTCGTCCGCATCACGGCGCTGCTCATCAGCTCGGGCCGCCCGTGGATTGGGACCGGCATCTCGGACAACTCCCCGCGCGACCACGGACCCAACAGATCTGGTCAGTCTATAGATAGCTAGCTTATCTCTCGTCCGCATCACGGCGCTGCTCATCAGCTCGGGCCGCCCGTGGATTGGGACCGGCATCTCGGACAACTCCCCGCGCGACCACGGACCCAACAGATCTGGTCAGTCTATATACCGCTAGCTTATCTCTCGTCCGCATCACGCCACTGCTCATCATACAATAATACGCATACTACAAGCGGGAAAGAGCTACTCTGTACTACCAATCCCAAGTAGTATGAAATGTATTTAAGTAAGTTAGTTTGTTACCTCAACCAATCTTTTATATATTTTATCTTTCTTATATACACACAAAAACAATATTATATCTTTCATCCCGGAAAACGAATAGAACATTGCATTTTTTTATTATGAAAAGATTATTGAGGACTCTTATAAAGCCGTATTAATAGCGAAAATGTAGTATACTAAATTTACACGCCACGGCGTTACCCGTCTTTTACAGATTTTCTACCAACGCATTTTCCCGCGGTAAATAGTCTATAGCCTTCCTCAGTAAATACTCAAATCTCATCGGCCCCTTAGATTAGCGCGTTCAAAAAACCAATCAAGCAAACAAACTCATCAGCTTAATAATGTTATTAAATATTATATAAGAGCTTACCCAAGTTTACCTTTACTGACTCCCTCGAAAACTCTAATGGTCAATGGTCTTAATTTATCGAAATAATTAAACCAGTTTATACATAATTTTTTAATGTTTTTAATAAGTGATAAACCTCACTTTGCAGGTTAAACTGTTTTAAAATTTTATGCAGAAAAAAATACGGATTTAATTAATAACGGATGTGTCTTAATTTTTTCTGCATAAATTTAAAAACAGTTTATATAAGTTCGATATGTTGATGGGTTCGATTCCTGCCGAGGGGTCAAGTGTTTGTATGTTCTGCAAGCACTTTCTCCTTGGTCTGGGTGTTAAATATGTTTAATAAAAAATATCTATGTGTGTATGTATATTATATTAAGTATATCAGATGTCTAGTACCCGTAACACAAGCTAAGAGCTTACCACGGGGCTAGATGTTGTTTTGTGGATTGTCCGGAAATATTTGTTTATTTATTTATGTTGGTATCGGGTATTCCAGGTCACAGCTCATTAGTCCAAGCCGGCAGCCCTACCGGCAGCATCCCCCTGTGTTCCATGGCGCACGCTCAGCTCAGCTTCCACGGGCATCGCGACGCGGTCAAGTTCTTTGTAGCAGTGCCCGGCGCGTCGGCCCCGCGGACACCCGACTCGCCCCGGCAGACCCCCCAGCCGCCGCCCATGCTGGTCTTATCAGGGGGCGAGGGGTACATTGATTTTAGGATAGGTGAGTTACAGTTTTATATACACGAAGATTGTAAGACTTCTCTATACATCGATGAATCCATCTGAGGTTGCCATCAGTGGACATAGACATGGGCAAATTAAATATATCGTATGGTAGCTTTAATAAATTACTTGTCTTTGTGTAAAGTTTTAATATATTTATATATATCAGATACTCTCGGCTCTCATGTCTGTTGTCGGGTTTTGAGGCACATATTTCATTATTTACTCTTTTATGTCGTAAGTTTATTTATTTATTTATTTACATAGATATCCATATCTATATATTATTTCTTTTGCTCATTTTTGCGTCCGCGGACGCGTCCGTTGTTGGCATCTGCAGTATAAGTAAACACATATATTACATTACAGATAATTGCAGATTTTGTCCAGACTCTATGTTTTGATAAAGTGGTATTCAAATATATCAAAGAAAAACAAAACAAGCAATATGCACGTTAGCTTATCATCAGTATCCTATCCTCGGATTTGCCAACAGATGAGGTTCATCGTCAAACCTTAATGTTACACCACAATGTTAAATTTTACCGAGATATCGGGCACTCGCTATGACAGCATATTATCTGGCTATAATCATATCTTGTGTTTGACGCATCGACTACGGAACCAGTGTAGACGCCTAATCTAGAACTCTTTACTAGCAAACTATTTAGTCGAAGTAAGACCACGAATCTCAGTCTTCGCAAGTCGGGTCTTGCGTCAAGAGATGTCATAATCATAATTCAAATATATGTCTGCGGTCGAAGGTTTTACCCATAATTTATGTGCCTATTTATTTAATTAAAATGATCAAACACTATGTAAAATATTTGACTTTGTGAGTAATACTTGAGGTTTGGCGTTAGGTGTCCTTTCTTTCTTGAATCTCAGATTGATCTAAAGTGGTTATTGGTCACAGTGCAAGTAGTCAACTGCAGTAGTGCTTCTGCTTGTGTCCCTCTAATAGGCTCTTATTTTTTTTTTAGTTTTCTTTGTTAAGTTGAAAAAATATTGGACACCTATTTTTTATACCTGAACGAAATACTGACCGCATGCCGTGTTGCAGAATTTAGCGAATCTACGTCACTGGCCTCCACCACTAAAGATTAATCTAAGTGAAAAGTGGTTTAAATGAATATTAAAAAAAATACGTAGCTGCTATTTTTCCATTCTTGTAATAACGGACTAAGTTGAATTATTTTTTATAAGATTTTGTAACGCGAGTCCTAATAAAAAAAATATCTAAAAAAAAACCTATCAAAGCATTTAATAAGCATAACATAGAAGAACAAACGCGATTTCTAACACATATTTCTTGAATACTAAGTGAAATGGTATAGGTTATATCATAAATATTTTAAATGGTTTATAATCATCAAGCTATGACTGTACGCCTACCCTTTGTGGAAAAGAAAAATATTCCACGTAATAGTTATAAATATAAAGTTTTTGATGGATGAACATGGGTTGATAAGGCATAAGGGAATTCTACTATACCACTATTTAATAACTAAAAAACCTTAATTAAGAAATTTCTTAGTTACTATTAAATTAATTGTAAAACATGTGTTATTATTGTGTTTTTGCTTATTGTTTGATTTGAGTTTTCAGGTACGGTTTTCTACTAAAATAGGCTTCGCGTTCATAAACACTAACGGATCGTGGTCTGCTATATTTACTGATACTCTTATGTATTATTAATTCATCTGCTTGGGCACGTCCACTGTGATGAGCGAAATAAAACTATCCTCAATATTATATTTATCTATATATCTGAATCTCAAAGTTAACGCGACATGGGTTTTCTTAGCTAAAAACACTGCTTTCATAATAATCGAAACAAAACCGTGATCGTACGAAACGCAATTTAGGCCACATTTATTATATTAAATTTATTATTAAATGGCCTTGTGTGTTTTATGAGGAATAGAAGAATATAGTTTTATATGACTTTATGTTTCGGATTCTGATTTAAGACATCTAAAATTCATAATTGTTAAGACATTTGTAATGATTTATAGTAACTAGTTTTAAATTTCTATATTTGGACATGATATGCCCCCCTTAAATATTTGATATCATGTTGGGGCGTTCACCACGCTTAACAGGCTTATTATTTGATTCGGGTTTCAGAGAAGCATTTGTCCGTTTAAACGAACTGTGATACATTTATTTCGCTCCGCAATCAAAGCGACGCACATTTTGGTAGAAGAACCTATACACCGTTCAGTTTAAATCGAGCTTTCTGTTTTGTCGTATAGAAGAGCACGCAGACGATCAAAGAGATACCGCCTCCCACCTCATTGTGTGGCAGTTAAGCCACACGTAGCGAGCGGGTATCATTGAGTAAATTCTAGTCTTACTCGTGGTACGTTGATTTTTTTATGGCACATCTTTGTTAACTCACTAACGCTGTTTCACCGGCGCTTCTGTGCGCTTTGCTATGTTTAAAATGCTGGATTTCGTCATGTTTTTGTAAACTGTAACATAAGCTTTAGCTTTTGTGTATATACTTATATTAATTCAGTATATGGATTTTTTAACATTCTTTATGTACTTTGTCTTTCTATATCGCTTCTGTCAATAAAGCTGTACAAGTGAATCCCTTCAACTAAAATTTTATGTTGTGATATCTGTTTCATATCTTATTGATGTTACTTCATGTGTTGTATACATACATATATAAAATTACGCTAACATAAATGACGTTAAGAGAAAATTAATAATTACAATTCCTAAACTAGCATGCTCCATTTTGAAAATTAAAATTTATTTTTAATATATGAGGGAATGGAGACTTGCTTCAATGATAAAGATTAATTTGTCATATGTATGATTAAATCCAGCTTTTTAAAATCTAAACCACCGTAACAATACTAACAGGGTGCCAAGTAGTAGAGTTGGCTAACGTGTATATTGCTAATCCACTTCAATTAAAAATAATTAAGTATTATTGTATCTTTTCTATGGGACTAATATTTTCTTGAAAGGAACTATTACATATTCAGTAAGCTTCCATGTTATATTTTGATTATACTATTGAAGATGTATAATATGAACTTGTGTGCGATATTTTACAATAAAAAACATCTGAAGCGTGTTTAAAAACAAAATAAAAATATTTTTCTATAATTCCTCTTTCTTGCAAACTTTACTTTCCTTCTAGGTCTTCATGTCCCATCTTAGACCACATCACTTTACATCAGGTGAGATTGTGGTCAAATGAAGACTTATCGATAATAAAAAAATAAAATAAAAAACACGAGAACGTTAACACTCTATATTTCTCTTTCTCTTTAAATTAAAATTAAGATTCTATTCAGTCTCGCTGTGTTAGTTAGCTAAATAAGAGCGAGATGGAATTGGCATCAGTAATTTTTTATAGATTTTCCAAAAGAATAAAGCTGTACCACACAATACAGCAGCTTATCGCAAAGCCTCATTTTTACTTTAAACTATTTAACATTGAATCTGAATTGAAATTGCAGCTATGGAAGGTAGAATAGTCCTGTGACTTTCTTCGAGATGTCGTTAGTAAGGGCTTTAACGCGATATTCGAAGTGTATAAAGACGCGCTTGTGTAATTGTTAGCACGACGATGCGTATAATCGGAGGTGCTGGTTCGAATTCTGATTGCGAAGGTTAAGGATGCGTCTCAATCTTTTTCTGCATACATTAAAAATATATTTCCTTTGGTTGAAGGCATTTATTTGTGAAGGCTTGTTCCATCTATCTTACACGAATAGCGCTCTTCTTGTTATAGGGTCAAGTCTCACGCGGCTTTACTGGTATGTTCTCAACTGTTTAACTTAAATCTTTTTCTTATCACAATTTTCTACAATGTGCTAGAAGTTTGGGATTATAATAAAAAATCTGGTTTTGCTCGAACCTGCACTATCTGTTAAACTAATACTGTAATAACAACTGTAAAATACTCTTTTAGTTTTTCTTATATGGTATGATATCACATCACTTACAACTATTAACACGTTCTTGTTACAAATTAAATCTATTATGAATTATATTTTTATCATTTATTTGTGACTGTACTGATTTAATATTTGCAGTTTTTGTTTTTGACATTTTAAACTAATTTGTACATATGCACTTCGGATGCCGCTCTTTTTCATACTGTCGACACCTTGTCGGAGAGAAATATTCTCATTCCAGATCTTAAACTAAAATTGAGAGGACTATTAGCTCTAAGCTTAGGCCAAAGGCTTTGGTGGCACACCAAAGCGACTGTGAAGTTAAGGTGGATGTTATGATGCTGCTCTTCGAGGCATTCTCAGACGTTTGTTTGCCTCGCGAGCTTGAGGCAAGGCGACGCGTGCGTTTTCCTAGGGCGAGGCACGTCTTCAGTGACCGAGCATTTTACTTCAGACATATATTACGCGAGGCTGGGCAGTCAGTAAGCGGCTATTGGGGTTTGCAATTGCCATAACATCAATTCTTTTTGCAGCTGACTTGGAGATGGAAGACAGCGTAGTGGTCGCCGAGGACGGTACATCCAGTGGCCACAATTCGCTGGAACGCGCGACTAAAAGCCACCTGATCGTGTGGCAAGTCGCGACCGCCTAACGCAGCGCCCGCCGCGTACGCATCGAATCCGAGTCTGACTTCGTCTATGTTTGCACCTCGACGAAGCCGGAGGTACCGCAGTAGGTGCCCCTCCGTGGTAGGGACGGGAGATGTACTTACAGATATTCAGACAAATAAACTAACAATGCGTCTTCTTTAGATTTTCAGATCAGGTTACCATACCGGTAACGTACTAAAGCGTTTTTTGGAGGTGTTTTGACCATAATCTCACGTGGTTATCCGACTCACTCACCGATAACCTAATAAAGCTTCTTTTTTATGTAGTTCAGTCCTTAGCCTGACTACAAACTTACCTGATGGTAAGTGTCTATGTGGACGAGGATAGATAACAAAGATTCAGAAGGTCATCTCTTTTTTAAATCAGTTTGTGTGCCCTTTTGCCCTCAAATGTAATTTATGTAACTTCTACCATGATACAAAAGCGTTTTGTAACTCCGACCTATACTCGGAGATAATCAATAGCGAAGACTATAAAAGTTTGAAACTAGTTAGATAACATAAATAAACATCCAGAACAATACTAAGTCATCATACAAAGTCTGAGAATTCGAAATGTTCTTTAAAGTACATCTCCGTCCGTAAATGGATTTGCACGAAGTGTTTGTCAGCTGGTTTGGTCGCTTAGGCGGGTTTGGTTTCCTGAGAGTTGGTCTTCGTCATTTTTCATTACTTACACGGACGCGATATTTATTTCAACGAATCAAAATTCTTAAATAATGGCTGAAATGTTCAATGGCAAAAAACTACCTACCTACCTATCTTCCGTTCTTAAGATTTCGTATAAAATCGTTTGGTAAAACCAACGTTATTTCAGTAAGTCAGTTTCAGTAAGATATCAATCTTCCTAACTAAAAGATATATTTTTTTATATCTTTTATTCTATATCTAATATATTATATTCTATAAACCGCCACAAAAGTGTTATTAATTTTCAATTTTTTGATGCAATTAAAGGTCAGCCATTTTGTTTCGTTATACGTCCGCCATTTTGGTTCGTTGGAGAGATGTCGCGGCGTCTCACGCAGTCATGGTTCATCCTCGGAATGTGTGCACGGCACTATGGACTCTAGTATCATGTTATACGTGCTTCATTTGCCTGTGAGTTAAAAAGCGCCTTCGACATGTATCTTTAGGATCGCTATTTGATCCTTCTAATCTTAATCTCATTTAGAATTATGTACAAGATTTAACCACCAAATATGTTGGTCAGCTACGTCATTGGTTCTACTTTCTAACAGTTATAACCAGTGACGTAACTCTCCTTTAGTTAGTATTAGTTATTGTAAGTTTGTAATTATGAATTATATTATTTAATATTATTGACTTCATGAATATCTGAAATCCATTTTGGGCTGTGGTTGTCATCTGCATCACAATTTAAATAAGTTTTCGTGTATTTTTTATCGTGTTGAGTTGTTGGATCGAGAGACAATAAACTTGATATTTTATAATAATCTATTTAAAATTGATAAGGCCAAGAGTAAAATGTTTTAAATATTTAATAAAAGCCGAAATTAAAATAATCTTAAAAAAATATGTAATTCTAACCTCTCGACAACTTGTACATTTTTCGTTTGAATCGAACTCTAGGTAATTATTTATTTTGTTATTTATGTCTTAGTTAAAAATGGTGCAAATATTATTTTAAGATGTTTATTATCTTTTAATGTATTTTTTAAGTACATAACATCAATTATCTATTCGTTTAACAATTGTTTACAAAATTTTAAAAAATATTATTTATTCAACCTTTATCTAGGGTTTCAATCTGCGGGCGAAATTGGACGCTTTTGACATTAAAAAGAACCCACATAGTTCTTAGAAAAACAAAAGTGTTTTTTTAATCGAAAATATGCAATCCATTAGATATACATTATGTTTCATATTAATTTATAACGATGTACTCACCCAGTTAGAGTATTATTTATAGTATACATTTTGCAGAGAACGCTAGATTAAGAAACACATGAGAAATGACTATTGTCCCTTGTGGCTAATCAGTGGTTAATTATAGCGCTGCTGACATGTTCAGTTACCCTTTAGTCTAAGTGCCAGTTTCACATTATCCTGGTAAAATAACCAAAGGTTATAAAATATAGAGCCATCATGTCAACTGGCAACGGTCAGTGACTGACTGACAGATATTTTAACCATTGAATTTTTTACCTGGAGGTTGTGAAACATGACCTGAGTGAGTCAGATTGCTCTTTAAGTCTTGGTTAGTAAATTGGGACTTAAAGAAATACAATAATATGTATATGTGCATGCAGAAATAGGCAGCTTTTTATAAAAAGGAGTTGAGAATGAAATAAAGGCATGTTACTTACAACCAGCGTTCTCTGTAAGACCTAGTCAAACTATATTACTGTAGTTGTTTATAATTTAGGAGTATTGTTTTTCTATTGGTAAGTATAAAGAGAGATGTGAGATCAAATTGTAAGGGAGTTTACTGCTAACATTAAAATAAGGTTATATATCGTAATAGAATTAATGTTGGTGGTCATTCGAAAAGTTTGCGTACACTTTTTGATATTCGCGGAATGTCTGTTACCACACGAGTGTTTCTAGTGAATAGATTCGATTTCGATTGAAATCTTGATAGTTAGAGGTCTGATAGATAAATTGCAGCTGGATTTGAGGTTTCGGCACGCCAAATGCTGGACTGAAACAGCGTTGTTTGAATGTGAGCTAAGACTAAAACCAACAGTTTGAACTGCATTGTTACTACTCGTGTGGTATTAGCCAGTGGACACATTGCCTAAATTTTCTGAGCGTTATTGTTGGTAAAAGCCTTGTAAAAGCTTATAATCGCTTGAATAAAGTTAAAGAAAACTTGTATCAGTAGTTGGCCACCGATTAATGTACAAATGTGTTCTAAAATTACCTTAGGTTGGTCTTGAGAACGTGTACAGATTGCGTTTTGTGACTATGACATTTCTGTTTTGTCAGTATCAAATGACTTTGCCTTGAAATAATAGGATTTGAATATCAATGAAGCATAATTATTAACAAGTTCTTTCCGATCGCCTAAAAGCATTGAAGTAGTAATAAAGTGGTTTTTCATACATTGTATGAATAGTTTATAATTTGTCAAAATTTTGTATTGTACTTATGTTTTAGGAATAATTATATTAATTTGGCAAAATTGTGCTTGAAATTTATTTGTACAATATTATTTTACACGATTGTAAGGCGGTTTTTTTTCATGAATATTGCGGTGTTTAATAAATTATTATTTTTATCAATTGTTTTTAATTCTTCAAAAAAATCACCAGTTTCGCCGCAGTCAATTATTTCCTGATTTAAACTCTGAGAACGATTTGCTTTCAGTCGGTTAATACTAAGGGCCTATTTCAGCATCTCCGAGTAAAATGTCAATGGTTAAAATATAGAGAAATCCTCCTGGCCTTGGTTGGTGGATGTCAGTTAGCTTGATAGTTTCATATATAAAAAAAAACAAACCATACTTTTGACAAATTTTAGTCGCGGTAACGTGCTCACTAACAGTGCTCCTTACTGGTGCCATCAATTTGAATGTTTTATCATATCGGCCTAACATTTGACATTCTGACATTTGAATTTCTGACTGTTGCATTAGTGCTGCCACCTATAGTTAAAGCACATTCCCTTTATGCTCTTAGTATGTCTTAAAACAATGTCATCTGTGTAAAGACAAGTAAAACTTTAACAAAACTCAGCCGACTTCCTATTTGACTTCTATAAAAGATGGGAGGTTCCAACGCGTATTTTTTATGTGTTAATTGTTTACCTGCGATTTTTTTTCCTTCTACCATCAGTTGAAATCCGATGATGTGTATATGAAAGCTGTTTTTTTTTGGTCCAGTATTGCAAGAGTTAGATTCAAACATTATTTTCTTACTAGAAGTATTTTTACTTGTTTTGTGATTTCAACAGATGGCGCTATACGTCTGCAGTTGAACAAGTTTAATCGATGGGAATGTGCAGAAACTAATGGCTAATGCGACAGTTATATTGTCTAATGTATGGGTGATAAGATAAACGATACGTTTAAATTGATGGCACCAGATAATAATATATATTAATGTAGTAAGACAATAATAATATGTAGCAAGGGTATGCCAGTAAAACCTTTAAAAACTCGAGAAGATCGTGTGGTAAATTTCGTTTAGGATTGAAGAATAAGGATCTCGTATTTATTATGATTGTAAGAGAGTTTTCAGCATGAACTTTCTTTTATGTTTGAAATACTTTCTGTTTCCTTACGAAGAAGAACACGTGGTAGTCTTTCAGGTGATACTTTGTGCCTTGGAGTAAATCAGTTAGTTCTTCAACTTGTGAAAAGTACCTACGGATAACAGGGTATTAGTAGCGACTGATGCCTATGGCCGCAGTCTTGACCTACGTAAATTATGGAGGAAGAAAAGAAACCCGTAATAGTTGAGAACTCGATGCTTGCAGTTGGGTAAGTCAAACCTTGAGAAGGAGTAAGGCCCCAAATCCTACTCGAATGGGCAACGTACGCCGAAGCAATGCCTTTTCGTCCAAAATACCACAGTAACTAACTACATGGAAAGGAAAGTCTTCAACCAGTGCGTCCCAGTGATATGGTGACATGGATCCAAGCCGTGGTGCTGCACTACAGGCCTCTGAATATGAATAAGCTCAGCGAGCTAGAGAGGGAGGGCTTTGTCCGTTTCACTGCGAGATAGAATCAGAAATGAGGAGATAAGTACGTTTGGAGAACTGACATAGTCATCGATGAAGTGCGATGAAGTAGCAATTCGCAAGTCCATACAGCACAGAACAGATGTTAGTTTTGGTTGACAGATTGTCAAATGGAGACTGCAAAATCGGGAAACACAGCGTAAGACGTCCACCAACACGATGGACAGAAGGTTTTAGTGAAGGTTGCGGGTTTGCGGTGCTTGTAAGTCATTTAGGAAAGCCTATGCCCACTAGTCAGTGATATGATGTTATGGTGAACTGTTTCTTCTTCCCTTTCTGGTACCAACTTTATTTCATACTGTATCTCTTTCCGTACTATCCCTGAACGTTAGTTTTAAAAGTTATAATATGTAAAAACATTCTTCTTCTCATTGATATACAGATGTATTGATTTCTATTGATGTCCTATTCAAGATAGAAAATTTTAAAGCAAGAATACTTCTAATGTTTTTAAAAAACAATATAAAACGGCAAATTCCAAAATTAATCACACCTACGACCTACGATACGGATCAATAGGTTCAATCGTAATAATAATTTATTTCTGATCGACCCAGTACCTCTTCAGCCTTTTGCTCGGTATCGTGTGATTTTTTTTTTAATAAGGCGGGTTCGGTTTTATTTAATATTGGTAATTTTTTATGCAGTTTCTATTGTTTATGTTGATGTAGCAGTTCGCAAGTCCATACAGCACAGAAAAGTTGGCAGCACACAAATGGTTGAAACGGCTTTATTCACAATCTACGAATTGTTAAAATATAGAGTGATCTTGGTCACTCATTCACTGACAGTTGTCAGTCAACTAGATAGCTCTATATTTTAACCATTAAGTAATTTTTCTTACTATTTTAAATAGATATCAGGTAGGTAACTATGTGTGGATGTGTGTTTGAACAGGGCTATTAGACAATTTGACTAGATTTAAGATAATCTTTAGTTTAAGTTTTTTTAGCCAAATTATCACCAATGTGGCAATGGTCAGGCCTTGTAGAACGTAGAACAGATGGCCGTTGGGGCCGACGGACGACCTGGTGATAGTAGCGGGCGCGCGCTGGTTACAAGCTGCTACCGATCGAAGTTACTGGAAGTCCTACGGCTGAAATGATGATGATGAAGATACCTACTTCAAATCTATTTTTAATATCATATTCATCTGAATTAGCCAGATCCCTAGGAAATCATAAAAATAAAATTCTTGAATTTCGAATTGAATTTTTGAATCTTGGTTTGATGAGAATATATTTTCAATTGTTCAATAAATAACCGTCATTAAAGATGAGGGATCTTCAAACCTTTGACATCCTCTCTCCGACTTCTTTAAAATGCCTTCAATCTCACTCTTCTTCCCCTCAAAACCATTCAAGGATAAAATAAAACACCATTTATTTATTACAGTTTATTTCATGTACTTACAATATTATGTCAACATAATCTAACTGCTATTGGAACAGAAAAACACACATGGCAAATGAACGTCAACAAAGAACAACACGAATATTTAGGTACTTCATTCTTTGGAAGATAGAGCGGCAATTTGATCTCACTACAAAAAATACGAATCACCATAGTGAATGGGCGATAACGATTTATATTAAATTATTGTTTTGCGTAGTTAGAACAAATACCACTGGATACACGTAAAACAATCTTTTAACAAAATGAATAAAAATATGACAAAAGAGTCAGAATCAACATAAAAATACGAATACAATTTAATAAGTTCACAAAACAACAATAAAGTAATATCACAAAATATATCTTCAATAAAAAAGACAAAAATAAACTCAACAACATTATAAATAATTACACACTTATACAGTACCTACTTAAAAATACAAGTATTGAACAAATATCCGTATTATGTCTTATGTTAACGAATTTCCTGAGAAGTTCTCTATGACCACAGAATTTAAGTACCTAAAATAGTTAAAGTTGAAAATGCCTTGATTTATAAATTACGGAAGACATCTCGGTGTTAGCGTCACACTGCGAGAAAGTTCACTTCTTAGGTAATAGCTCAAACTAGGCCTAGCTAGGCTAATCTAAGTACCTATAAACTAGAACGGCAATACGCTCGCATGTGAGTAATCTGGACCATTCGATGCATCATTATCTCTAGCGGGCAAAAATATTAAGATAACTATGTTAATCCCATTAATTAAATACAAACCCAAATAAATGTGTTAACCCAATTGATAAACAAAGTTCACTACGACGTATTACGTGACGAAACAAAGTTTTCTAACAAATATTACAAATCACCAGTGTTTTTGCATATACGAAACAGATGATAGGTAGTCAGATTTGATGTGTTCTGTAAATCAGGTATTCTAGTAATTAAACTAATTGGAAGAAAATGTATCTTCTATTTTGAAAGACTGCTTGAGACATTGGATACTGACTTAGCGTCGATTTTTCAATGGTCAGATAAGCTTCACCTGTCGTTATTTAAATACATTTGACAGTCAGTGACCTAGATGATATTACTGGTATGAAAAATTGACCCTAAGGACAATCTTTAATAACTATTACACCGAGATCATGATCTTATTAAATTAAAACATGAGATCAATGAATGACTAAACCTTAATTAATGATTTTATGATCATCAAAACTATAATCTTCGCTATTGCGTAGTATAGGATCCATTATATTATATCTTAAAAAGTATGTATCTATATGTCATTAATATCATGCAATGTACTACATCGTAAATCCATATTTTGATTACAATAATTGCTTAATAGGAAGGAATTATTCGATTGGAAATTGACTTAATGAATTTTGGTGTAGGTAAGTTATTATATTAAGAGTTGAGATGAGAAATTCACAAAATCACTTCTTCATTATAATGACTTTTCATGCTGCCTGGTTATCACGTAAGTTTTATTCCTATTTCTACATTATATGCATTAATCTAGCGACCTAAGTACCAATAGTTTGACGCCAATGTAAAATATGGCAAAGGTGTCTTAAAAAATCACAAACAAAGTAAAAACTACCACTTTTTGACATAATTAAAGGTCTAACAAACGTGAACTAGGTAATTTTCTAACTGCTGGGTCCACTTAAAAAAATCATCGGTAGGTATTGAAGATACATAATAATATTATTCGTTGTATTTATTCATTTAGGTACAAAATGTTGAATTCCTAAAATGTTGATACCTTCTGAGGTTATCTTTTATTTTATAAATAAGTAAGATTGTATTTTAACTCGTCTTCCAAACCCTCTGTGAGAATATCCAGCATATAAAAAACAAAACACTGATCACAAAATGTGTTTCCTATGTTTAGTTATTTACAGAAAAAAACTCAGTAAACAAAATGCTGAGTTTTGTATTTACATATTTATTTAAAATACCTTATTCAGTACGAAAGGAATGAAATTAGGTCAAGTTGACAGAAAATTGCCTGTTTCAATTTAATTAGACCAGCAGGATCGAAAGACAATATAAATATGCTTTTGCTCAATATTAATAAGTGCAATTTATATTCGTGAGCGTTGAATTGTAAACTCGGCAACAAATAATTAGTATAAGATAAGTGCTTGCAGAACAAAAAGCAATGGCCTTTTAGTCGCATTTGTATCCACTGCGCTATAAAGGCAAAGGGTATCTATATGTTGTTGGGTAGCCAACAAACGACCCACACCTCAATGATGCTACACGAAAACTAGCGATTATAACATATCTTTACGTACCTAGGTAATAATTGTTGCGTGGTATATCTTAAAGTATTTTCAATAGCTGAGCACATACAAAAAGCATCAACAAGCACACCATTGGTCGTCACTTTAGTTCCCGAGTGCACCCTATGCGATTTTCAAAACATTTCGACATTCAAAACATTGGTCATTACGGAGTCCGCAATTGTAACAAATTGCTTTTGGTGTTGACAGTACTTATCACCATAATTCATATCTAACTAAATTTCGCTTCCGTCTTAGTACTTTGTATAAGTGATTTCTGTCTCTTTGGTTGACAAGTCGATTTTTAACAATAAACAACCGATACCAATTCCTCACCTTCTCTTTTTTTAAGTTAAACTGAAACATGGACCACAAAAGTTTATCAATAAAAAACATGTAAGATTCGAACTTAGGACCCGGGAACCAAATTCCGTATAAAATAAAACCGTTTTTTCAATATCATTCGTGAAATACTGTACCGTTTGTTATAACTTTTTAATGGGCACACTTGCAAGCAAAAAATTCATCTTCTTTTTAAAAAAAACATACGCGTCGAATTGAGGACCTCCTCTTATCTTTGAAAGTTGGTTAAAAATAAGTAATATATTGCGTTTTTTACTTCTTCATTAACTCGTGATCACGGTCGAACAAATGTCGTCGTTAATTTTATATGTTACTAGCTGCGCCCAGCAAACGTTGTTTTGCAAAATGAAAAAGTTAAGCCGTTTTGGAGGAGTATAGTAACTAACACTATGACAGGTGATTTTTATATACATAATATGTATAAGATGTTACGAAAAATTATAGGTTTGCAACGTTAAATCACTTATACCAAGCACTAAGGCAATAATTTCCGATGATATCTAATTCTAAACTGATTGGTTTTCCTAATCACTTCCACACCTAGTTTTTGTTTCATCACATTAGTAATAATCACCTTTATTTCTACAACTAATAGGTTATTATGTATAATCTACAAGTGACTAATACTAAACTACGCTATTCTAGTCATTGCCGTCAAAGGGCATAAATTACAAAAGTTTATGTTGCTAATATTATGCAAGGCTTTTATATAAAATACGTTTATGGCCAAAACTCTCAAAAACATTTTAGGTACCATAAAACGGAGCAGTTGATTTTAACCATTTTTATTTAGAATACATTCAAATTAATATACTATTTGAACTCAATGTGGCAAGGATATTGAATATCCAACGAAAATCCCTAATTGCCGAAACTATCTACGACAAAATCTACTTGCATTAATATTAATTTCTATAACTTAACAGCTCTGCGGCAAAAATTATATATATTCATTCCATAGAAATGTCGTAGATTCGTCTATAATAAATTATCCTTAAATTAATTCGTTGTGCAAAACAATATTAACTAAAAATTCGTTGTTAAATTTCGATTTATTGCTATCGTTGCTCCTTTATACAATTTTGATATAATTTTCACATCTTAATACAGAATAAAAATAATTTCAATAAATATTTCAAGATGGTCGCCTTTGTACACTTTTACGTGCACCCATCATTCTTGAGGCGCATCTCAAAACACAATGTCTGATAGTCGGTTTGAGATGAATGTTGCCAACACATCAAACAGTGTGAAGATAAATTCTGCTCTCATATACTCGTTCATAACAAACCTATTTATCCTTTATTGTAATGAGCCTACTAAAATGTAATCAGTTTCGACACGCGGTGAATTACCATAATATAATATTTATATAATTAAAATCTTGTTTATACTTTACAGATATTAATAAGCAACTCGTAAACTGCAAATATGGACATAATTAGAAAAAAATCATAACAATAAATCATTCTCCAAATAGTTACGGTAATGGCCAATTATCTATTTAATCCGGTAATAAGCAAATTCATATATGATATATTCATAATAGCCGAATACGAATTTAGATCACACATATGAAATATTATTGTAAATTAATTTTCACTTTCATTTTTAATTCCTAAGCAATAAATTCATAACGAAATAGAATTTTAAAATACTATATCACCTGGTTGCAGTCTACTAAATAGCAGTAAAATGCTATCATATAAGTCACTTTTCATAACTTAATCTATTAACATATTGCTTTTCGAATTGCTTCACTTTATTGCTTTATTGCTATCGCATAAACTTACTGTAAACTTTATATCTAAATATTGCTTAGGTATATTTTATTGCTATTTTGGACAATTTCAATTTTATCACTGCCATGCTTAGCCGTATAATCTAAAACCGACTCGAAAAAGTATTTATTTTACTTGCTATTTTCCTTATATGTTAGTTTAATATTTAATACTGCTTTGTAACCAGAAACATGGCATTTAAATGAACTGTATCGGCCAGAGTTTGCCTGGTTTATTTCGCACTCAATCTAATGAGAATGGTATTACTAAAGTCTAATTTGTGATGCTCATTATGAAATCACACGTACGTATTACGTTGCTATGCCTAATTAACTTGTGTAGTTCTATATGTTAGAATTACCGTTCACTACAACTACAAAAATTGTAAAGAAGGGAAATTTGTTACACAAGGATATATTTACAGTCATGTATATATGTTGTATATAAGTGTTACGCTATATACCATACAAATTGTAGGTATACTACTAAAATACGTTTAGTATAAATATTCGAATAAAATACTTTTATTCTCATTTAATGTTTCGTTAGACAAGCCAATGATTTTGCTTTTACTTATTTAATAATGTCTACTAACGATGGGGCGCTAAGTGACGATAGATAAGAATAAAATACTAAAGAATATACTATAGACAAGGAATATATACGTTAAGGAATAGACAGATAGATAGAACTAGATCTACGTAGACTAGAATTCTAGAACATGGGAGATTCGAAAGAGAGCTGAAACGAAATTGTATATTATATTAATAGGAATACAATTTAAAACAAATTTCGATCCAATGTTCGATGTACGTTTCATTTTGATAAAAATACGTAGTACCAAAATGTACCTTATATAACCTACACCTACAAAATCTTAATATAAATAAATAACCCTACATTAATATTGCTTATCGAATTACATAATATTGCTTTCAAATTTTGTCCGATAAAGCTTAATATTAAAATATATATATTTTTATTAGTGGTTATTTGAGATAACTTCAAAATTGTGGAGCTACAACTACAAGGAATACTAGGCTAGGGGAGCAAATTAAATTGAGATGGCCTCTCGTATCCACGAACCTCGCCCCCCCCCCCCCCCCCCCCCCTAGCACACTATCACCCTCTACCCAAACAATAAAACGTATAGCTACTGAGATCAATTAAAAAAGAGCTGACATAATTATAATATAACAATTTCCAAACATTACAAAATATAAACATGTATAAGTACATTTTCAAAACAACTAACGCTAATGACCAGATTATGACAAATGTACCATTTGCAAATTAATTTAACTGAACTCGTTAATTTATAAAATCTTTTCTAAAGACTTTGTTTTAATTAATTGACAGGGTTAAAAGAAATTCACTAATGACAAATTGACTTGAGGCACAAATAACAAACTATAGTGCTATACCGGTCACTTGAATTGAAAATGTAGGGCGGAGATATTTCAATCGAATTGGATTTCTAAAATTCTCAAAAACTATAGACGTCAACTGTTTTTGTTTAAAAGTCGTTTCGTCCGATGCTAAAGTTCACAAAGCGTCCCGCTGACCGCTTGTTTCATGCCCGACATTTTCTTTCGAGGATTGTTGACCAAAGGGGACTATAACTACAAAGGATGATAAAATAGCCTAACGTACTAAGTCCGCTGCGCTTTTCACGTCTTCTGGACTGCGTACGTGCCTACATTATTATTGCTTCTCGATACCCATCGCTCCGAACACCTCGTGTTCCACTTTAGCCTAGTTACATCTACCTTCGCTTAAATATTTTATTGCCAGTTACGTTTAACCTCCTATACCTCCACCTAAAGGCATACTCGATGATGGTAAGACCGTCCGTCGCTCTTTACCACTCATCCGTATTGATAAACGGGGTCGCAATATAAATCATATTTAATGGTGGTTATAGAATTTACTAATCAGTGATCACTGATACTAAATCAAAGTAATGATAATTATAAGTATGAATCCATGAATGGAGGAGTTTTAATGAGTGGTAAACAGCAAGGGTAGCGGTGCGGGGCTTGTCGCCGCTAAGGCACTGTCGCGGGCCGACTGCGCGCCAACTGCCAACCCTGTTCTTCTACTGCTCTAAAACGTCGCGATTTTCTAACCCCAATAGTATACCTATCGACGCGTGCTTTGACACTAGCGGTCTAAATGATGTTACGTACTAGCTAGTTCTTAAAACTTGTTGGTGGCACACGACGTCAAACTGTTGACTTGAAAGACTGACCTATATAGTAAAATTTGAACACCGTGAAATGGACGTGTGAGTAATGGTGTCGGTTCGGGTCGGCAGCGCGGCGCGGCGCGGGCGGGTCGCGGCACTGGGACGGAACGGTTGACGGCGCCTCCGCCTCCGCGGCTGTCGCGTCTCGGCGATACTCTTAAACCTAACCTACGCCTACTTTGCGGTTGTAAAAATCACCTACAAAAGATATTAGTTCCATTCATAATTCTATATAGGGGTATATTTTTTACCGACGAATATTTACAACTAGATTAGAGGGACGTGTCGCGCGGCGGCCTACAGCCGGGGCGCGCTAGGGTTTCTTACTTGATTCGTTGTTTGCGAAACGTTGCTCGGTGCGGCGCGGCGCTCCCGCCGGCCGACGCCGGTCCGCCGCCGGAGGCGCTCGCTCCTCTATACTTAGGTTACTCTAGTAAGCTAAATTCATATTAATACTTTATGTTAAAAACCATTCTGTATCGGTTACGGTCCCTTGAGTGGGTCGACTTCGGCCGGCTCGTCCGGCTCGTCCTCGTCGTCGCGGCTGCAGGCCGACTCCTGATGCTTGATGAGGTAGCTTCTCAGCGCGAACGACTTTCCGCACTTCAGGCACTCCCAGGTCTTCTCTATGGAGTGCGTCTGCATGTGCGCGCGCAGGTTGGAGCGGTCCGCGAACGCCTTGCCGCAGTGCGCGCAGCCGTACGGCTTCTCGCCCGTGTGCGAGCGCAGGTGGCCCTGCAGCAGCCACGGACGCGAGAACAGCTTGCCGCAGACGCCGCACACGTGCTGCAGCTGGTGCGTTAATACGTGCATGGCCAGCGCCGGCATCGACACGTATGCTTTGCCGCACTCGCCGCAGCGCTTCGCCGACACGGAGTCTAGGCTGCGGTGCGTCTGTTTGTGCCGCGACAGGTTCGAGGAGGTCGCGTACTGTTTCCCGCACTCGCTGCACGTGTACTTGCTCTTCTCTACGGGTATGCCTGGGACGTTGCACTCCAGTCGCACGTTTGTCAGTTTCTTTTTGGAGCGCCCGTCGCTGATGAAGAAAGCCTCATAGGTGTAGGCGATAGTTTCACGTGGGGCCTCAGGAAGAACAGGGACAGGAGGGGGTGGTGGCGGCGGGGGAGGGGGCGGCGGCGGGGGTGTCGGCGGGGTGACGGGGGAGGGCACGCGTGGAGGCGGAGGCACGCCGACGGTGACGATGACGGTGGTATGAATGGGCTGCACGTGCAGCGGCGGCGGCGGCAGCGGCGGTGGCGGCGGCGGTGGCGGTGGCGGTGGTGGTGGCGGGGACGATGGCGGTGGCGGGGGCTCGGGCGGTGGCGCGCGTGGCGTTAGGAACACCGCATGCTGGCTGAGATCTAATATAGCGTGCGCCGCGTTCAGATCCTCCTGCGGTCTGTTGAGATGAAGCGCGCGGTTCTCAAGGCAGTAGGGCCTGTAAATGTCCTTCTTTTTCGGTGGCAGAGAGAGAAGGGCGCCGGTGCTAGTGTAGCACATGGAGATGGACTTGCCGCTCGCCGGTGGCGGAGGGGGGGAGATAGGTGAAGACTGGAGCTGGACCTGGAGGAAGGGCGGCTCCACGGAGGCGTGGTCGGAGGCGGAGAGCTGTAGAAGGGCGTAGGAGACAGACTGGGGCGTCGGCTGAGGCGACTGGGATGCCCTCACCTCGCCGGGAAGCTGCGCCGTGAACTGAGTGGAAGGCTGCTCCTCGGTGTATCCTGTCGACAAAGAAAAAGGCCTTTCAGTTATTGTGGAAAACTCATAGTTATTATTATATTTTTATTTCTACTATCCAAAGTTTGTCTGGAAGAGATCGTTTCCAGTGATAATTCTGCCCATTGTTGCACTTAATACTATGCATATTTCTTTTATTATTTTCCTCTTTGGTGTTTTAATAAAGAATATTGTCTATATTCTTAAATTTCAAAAACTAGAAATTATTTTATTTTTCTAAAAGACGTATTGAGAGGATTGACCATATAAAAAGGTGTTCAAACATTTAAAAGATATTTTAACGTAGTTACAACTCTCAAAATCAATAGGGTCTTCCTAAGGGGGCGCAGGCATACGAATAAACATGGCGAAACTTCAAGGTTTCAGTTTCATTTGACTATGGAAATCTAAAAACGATTGCGTAGCGTGGAAAATTGTGCAAGCCTTGCAAAATGGTTGGAGCGCAGCATTATGGTATAATTCATAACCTAAAGCTCGCAAGAACCTCATGTCCTGCTTAATAATCAGTACGATTGCTTTTGAATGAAGCCAAGCCTTGTCATAATGGTTGTTCCATTATCACAAAGCTTGGTCATTCGATTGCGTCCCTTGAAATCAAGTCGATAATAATTGATGCATCCTTAAGAGCGCAAGATACAAAATCATTTATTTCTCTAGTTTGAATTAACAAACTTGCTTTTCAACTAAAGCAAAGAAGCAAGTAGAAAATCTAGCTCAATTTTGTTTGGATACTTTAAATTGAATTATAGCTAAGTCTTTTTTAATTTGTTGTTGGAGTTGATTCCGTCTGTAGCATTTTTGTTTTTAAGGTAATCAGATATTTTAAGTAAGCTTTTTAGAAAGATTGTCCTAACAATATTTTAAAATATAGTGATTAATAATAGCATTAAAACAGTTTTCAATTCAATGAATTAGAAGCCCTTTGAAAGATACATTGACCTTATGCGGCCGAGTGATGGGCATAGCGAGTTTATAATTATTTATTTAATTTAAATGAAGTTTCTCACGGCAGGCTTGGAGGAGATACGGATTTTGCTGCGCGACCGAACTGAAAAAAATGTGATAGTAAAACCGTAAGAAAAAGTCCGTGGAATAAAACCGTTAAAACAAACGTGCGCAGGCGCGACAGTCGTATGCACAAGCGAGTAGTGGTTAGTACCTACCTTTCTCTTTCTCCTTCTTTCTTTTCGTTCTCTCATCCCTTCTCTCTCTATAACCACTCCACCCCGCCAATGCATAGTATATACTCATGAATTCATGGACAATCACGTGGCGAATACTCACATTAGATCACATTTTACTCGTGAGTAGCCACATTTATTGTAACAAATATATTTTTTTACAAATTGTGTCGTTTCGTCATTAGCTGAAGGAACTTCGTTCATACTTGGTGTCCCACGACACCACATCTTTTTTTTTAAATGAAAGCTGTAGAGTGCAATTTAAACCAATTTATGTTTTTATTTCATAAATGTCGTTTAAGGAGTTCTGGAGTTATATTGAAATATGTCCTCATTTCATACCAAGTTTGGTCGATCCCGAGGTCCGAACCTCACATGTTTTAGATTTTATTTACATTTTGTGATACCTATGTTTTTTATTTGTATTTATATCATACCCATTTGGGTATGAGGTTCTGAATTTGGCATATATTTTTAGTTTTCGAGTTTTTTATTTGTTTCGAAAATGTTGAAATATGGTTGCACCCACGGGATGAGATGAGGCGAAGTTCTTATGCCGGTGCCCGCGGCCCGAGTACACAATTGGGAAAGTGTATGGGTGTGATTTCTAAATTCTTAACAAAAAGTTGGTTGTTTCTTGTCAAAATTAATATTATTATGCGCATACAAAAGCGCTACATAAATATATTGACAAATGACACTCAATATGTTTATTTTGTCTTTGAATTTATTACGTAGCGATTATAGATTGCACTAATAGTCCTTTTTTGCAGTACAAATATGTGTCATTTGTACTACTCTAGAAATAACCCATATCATACCGTATGGCATCATGCTATAAAAAGTAGCATAGAATTCTTTTACCGCGGGAGATATACCTTTCCCCGGGGAAATTCATTATAATGCAATAACACGGAAGCGCGCAGCTAGTTCTTAAAATAATGTTTGGTTCTGTTGGTTAAATATATACTCGTGTTGAGATATAAAAGTGGTTACGTCCTTCGAGTTCGCAGTAAGCAAGTCTTAAGCAGCCAAACTTATTAGAAAACGAGTTTAAAGTTAAACAGTTTGCAACCTGTAGCATCGCAACCTGTAGCTCAGCATTCCGGAAACTGACTAATTGTCAGCGCTCGTCACCAAGTACTGAGTAATTAGGTACTACAACTTCCAGCTAAGAATAATGACTTTAAAACACTGGGGACTGCATTTCGTAGCGTCTTATTGACGTGATAATTACTGATATATGATAATGTGTCTGTCAACATCCTACCTAACGTTCAAAATATTGATAAATTCTAGAATATAGACCACACAGCGTACGAAGTTCGCTAACTAGATTCTAGATGGACTCATAACTTGGCAAAGCCACTGGTGGATGCAAGCTCCTTCCAAACAAAATTACTGGACATTTTTCGTAAAGGTGAAAATGAAATTATGTCTGCCACTGAACGTTGTACAGCTGAAATGATGATGGGTCAAAAACTTCTTACCACCGCGAGGCATGCCTTTAACTAAGGGCGTGCTTCTTGTTCTTAATAGCTGGCAATAGCTCTAACAAGCACAAATAAGGAAATCATTATGTCAAACTAGCAGTGTCCCGCGGCTTTACCCTCGATAATGATTGTACCCGTCCAAGGACATTTTTCCACGCTGAAAAGCTTATGTCCTAATCCAATGTATTGTGATTGGGTCACAATACCAAATTTCAGACAAATCGATTCAAAAGACGGACAAAAAAACAGACACACACATACAATATATAATATGAAAAAGTATGGATACATCGTTGAGGACAAACAAAAGCTAACTTGAGTGCTAACGTGACACTAAAATCAGCCTTAAGCCACCTATTTCAAAACTTATGCCCTGGCCTATAAATAATAAAGTTAAAAAGCACACCCGCGTTGATTTTTAAAGGTGATTTTTAAAGTTGGTCTAGTGATACACAGCTAGTGTCTGCTTTTCCTCGAGCATTTACTTAAAATGTGTTTTTGTGCCTTGTTCGGAGGAGGAAATGCTAATCTCACGAAAAGCGTAATTTCGTGTTACTTTGCGTTCACGCTTTGTAGAAACGTCGGGACTACGCGTTTCGTAGCGCACCGTAGAGCACCGTAGCGCATCGTAGAGCACCGTAGCGCATCGTAGCACATCGTAGCACATCAAAGACACGTCATTTTTCAAAATCGACCTTCTACCTTCTCCTACTTCAACTGCTCGACGGAATGTTATACGTAACGCTCGTTAGTATCTGCTGCATCAAACAGGCAAGCAGCCCGTTGTTCTGTTACAAGCAAATAAAATAAAATAAAATATCATCGACATAATGTATCCACAGGACTTTCTTTGCTGGATTTAAACACCTCTTTTAAATTACTTATTCGTTATCCTTATGGCTTAGGAGGTCCGGATGTACAGTTGACTTGATCACACCTCAGGATCGGCGTAGACGTCTTACGACTGTACTAATGATACTGATTAACCTTCTGAACTGATTTTTGAACAGGCTGTCAGCGTTTAATTATATATAATTAGCTTTCTCAATCCACGGATATCGACAGCTGACAGAGCTTATCTGACAATTTTATTGAAATATCGACCCTCCATTGAATACCACGGGTAATAATCCATTAATAAAACAAATTTGTTTTAAAATGGAGACTTATTATGAACTTATATCGATACTTAATTAAACTATTATAGCATCTGTATTAGGTATATTGTAGACATATTTTGCCCGTCAATAGTTGTGAACATTTTTGTTGGGTTAGTAATAGTAGACGTAAATCAAAGTATGGTTTTGGCGATAGAACTTTAAAAATATTCTATCCAAGTATTTCGAAATAGTTTTTTTAGTGATATTGCGAATTTTTAGCTTCCTGTGATTTATGCATGGATTCTCTTTCAACTGAGTTGAAAATAGTAAAAAAGTGACACATGCATGCAGAGTTGATCAAAAGGTGTGTCACAGAGTAAACAGAATCAAAAGCGCGTTTATTTGGAGTGACCGACGAATTGAGCTTCTACATAAACATTGGGCTATCGATATTTATTTGCAAGAATTTTTTTGTAAACTGTATGTCGTTGGATTTTGTTTTCGAAACTGAATGTACTCAAATATAATTTTCAAAATCTGCGACAGAAACTATGTTTGTACCAACTTATAATCATCATCATCATCCTATTAACGTTCCCGTTACATGTCCTTCAAACTCTTCTAAAGTTCTCAGAACATGCCGGTTTCCTCACGATGTTGGCTTCACTGTTGAAGCACGTGTTTAAAGAAAAATCCAGAGGTGCGTGGCGGGGTTTTAACCCACGACCTTCGGAGTTAAAGTCGAGTATCCTCCCACTTATCCATCAAGGCTTTAGTAATAACAAATAAATATATATTGGTTATATCAGTTGTCTGATGATGAAATATTTAATAATAATAGACATACATACTGAGATATTTTTTTATTATACATATTAAACACCTCGGAGGAGAAAGGAGTGTTTTTGTAGAACATACAAACACCAGACCACTCTGCCCACCAAGCCACTGAGGCAGATTTATTTAGCTTTTTTTCATTTATTTAGCTTTATGTTAAACCTCAGACTCGTAGAGTGCCGGTCTTCACACCTGAGTGAGACATGTATGGTAATTTTGTTTATGCTTAATTATTTAACATTAGGGATGAATACATGAACACCCCTATATGCGTTCACCACGTTGGCCAAGTGCGGGTTGTAAAATGATAACTAGATAAATAAATCTAAATTTACAATTTAAGAAAAACCCCCGATTTCAATGCCTTAATTCTAGAAAGTAAAACTCCATATTTTGTAATGTGCACGCGATGCGCTTTCATTTGATACCCAGATTGAACATGTCTAACAACACTAGCGCCAAACTAAGGTGAGTTTGAACAACACTAGCGCCAAACTCACCTTAGTTTGGCGCTAGTGTTGTTAGACATGTTTCATGAAAATCGGTTGTGCCGTTTAAAAGTTATGGGGGTGAGAGTGCGGAAATATGTCTACAATATACCTAATACAGATGATATAATAGTTTAATTAAGTATCGATATAAGTTCATAATAAGTCTCCATTTTAAAACAAATTTGTTTTATTAATGGATTATTACCCGTGGTATTCAATGGAGGGTCGATGTTTCAATAAAATTGTCAGATAAGCTCTGTCAGCTGTCGATATCCGTGGATTGAGAAAGCTAATTATATATAATTAAACGCTGGCAGCCTGTTCAAAAATCAGTTCAGAAGGTTAATCAGTATCATTAGTACAGTCGTAAGACGTCTACGCCGATCCTGAGGTGTGATCAAGTCAACTGTACATCCGGACCTCCTAAGCCATAAGGATAACGGATAAGTAATTTAAAAGAGGTATTTAAATCCAGCAAAGAAAGTCCTGTGGATACAATAGGTAGATGATATTTTATTTTATTTGATTGTAACAGAACAACGGGCTGCTTGCCTGTTTGATGCAGCAGATACTAACGAGCGTTACGTATAACATTCCATCGAGCCAGTTGAAATAGGAGAAGGTAGAAGGTCGATTTTGAAAAAATTACGTGTCTACGATGTGCTACGATGTGCTACGATGTGCTACGATGCGCTACGGTGCTCTACGGTGCGCTACGAAACGCGTAGGCCCGACGTTTCTACAAAGCGTGAACGCAAAGTAACACGAAATTACGCTTTTCGTGAGATTAGCATTTCCTCCTCCGAACAAGGCACAAAAACACATTTTAAGTAAATGCTCGAGGAAAAGCAGACACTAGCTGTGTATCACTAGACCAACTTTAAAAATCACCTTTAAATATGAACGC
This sequence comes from Gymnoscelis rufifasciata, assembly GCA_929108375.1. Lineage (NCBI taxonomy): Eukaryota > Metazoa > Arthropoda > Insecta > Lepidoptera > Geometridae > Gymnoscelis > Gymnoscelis rufifasciata. The sequence continues at coordinate 3,777,346 of OV815301.1, forward strand.
GGGTGTGCTTTTTAACTTTATTACATATTTATAGGCCAGGGCATAAGTTTTGAAATAGGTGGCTTAAGGCTGATTTTAGTGTCACGTTAGCACTCAAGTTAGCTTTTGTTTGTCCTCAACCATCCATACTTTTTCATATTATATATGGGAAATTGTATGTGTCTGTTTGTTTGTCCGTCTTTTGAATCGATTAGTATGAAATTTGGTATTGTATTGTAATGTGCACGCGATGTGCTTTCATTTGATACACCACTCGAGTATATTTGCAGATATACGGTTTTCCTTCCGCACTCTCACCCCCATAACTTTTAAACGGCACAACCGATTTTCATGAAACATGTCTAACAACACTAGCGCCAAACTAAGGTGAGTTTGGCGCTAGTGTTGTTAGAAATCATACAAAAAAAAACTAAATTGAAATCGCTCCTTCCGTTCGGGAGGTTTGATGTCCCAGACAGACAGATAGACACACAGACAGACACGTCAAATTTATAACACCCCTCTTTTTTGGTCGGGGGTTAAAAATAGACTGTATAGTCCGTATGTTAGCCCGTCTAAAAATACTGGAAACCTAGTTTTCGCTTTATCAATTTTAAAAGCAGGTGCCAAGATGTAGAGCACCAGCATCCGGAGTGGAGGCATTGTGACATAGAAATTTCACACGGAAGCTTTATGTCACGCAAAACTGCAATGCACTGTCCTATCGTTTTGATTTTTAGTTAGGGGGAAAAAAAAATTATACGGGTAATCCAATGAAGGAATCTTTTTTTTTCATCTAGTTTTTACCCTATTATTAAACTGCTGTTGTCTAAAGTGACGGACTATACTAAGTTAACAGATGAATAAATGGCTATGGCACATAGTACAAATAGCTTAAAAAATGTTTACCTGACTGTACTCAACATCTTTAATAATTTGATGGTGTCCGAATCGACAGTAAAAAATATATTAAAATCAAAAGTGTCAATTGGGACACTGTGTCCGAATAAACTGTGTCCGAATCGTCAGTAACTCATTTTGATGGCCTGTGATCCATTTTTGCAAATAAATATTTTGATTTTGAACGCATGCAATACCTAGGTTAATTTTTCCTACCTAGATTCGTCTATCAGTTAAACGCTATCACAGGATTATTAAAACAACGTGTACACTTTTAAGTACATGTTTTGAAATAAATGTCTTGGAATAAATTAAATTAATTTATATTGTAATTAATAAGTTAGATTTCGTACGAAATTGTTGAGTCACGCGAAACTTCAATGAGCTGTAACTATCATCTAGAAAAAAAAAATCGTTGTCATGGCAACGAACACGACGCTGCCCAGCAAAGACAGGCAGCGGATGAAAAGAAGCGTGAACAATCATACATAATACTGTATGTTTCACACTAATCTAAGTAACTACTTCATCCATTATAAAATAAATTTCCCCCATATATCGAGCAATTTTATAGGCTATATTGTACGTGAAAATAACTTATTTTAGTGGGAATCCATAGCAGAGCCACGCACTGGCTTGAAAAATTAGTGGTGAATATACACGAAATAACTCCATCCGCCAAAATTATGCACGAAAACAATGCGAACGGTTGAATCCGTAACCACATTATTTAGAGCATACGCGGTACGCAATAAATGTATGCATGGAGCGGGAAAACAGCACTTTGTAAAATTTTGCTCAATTTGACAGTGTTCGAACCAAATTTAGTTGCCGTTGAAATATAGTTTAGCAGAATCTATAGTTAACCTTAGTAATATAGTAAGTCATTAAGATAAAGATAAATCAGATAAATTATCTTAATTGCACAATAATTAATGCAGAAAACAATACATACGTACCTAGGACAATTTGTGACTATTAACCTAACTTTAGAATATTAATCGATGCTATTTCTTATAATTTGACGCTGCGCTGCGCTTGATGCGTCAGTCTGCCAGTGTCAAGTTAAATAACGCCATTTTGCACAATAATCCTTTAGAGTGTTGTCTTGTAAAAATATATTTTAATTTGACAGTTTTCTACGAAAAATGTTACTGTCTGCTAAGGAGCAATGAACATTTTACGTTTGTGCTTTCAGGGGGACGCAAAATGGCGTTCAACTAAGTAACATCTATTTCACTTTATAATTTTATTTAACTCGACACTGGCAAACTGACGCTTCAAGCGCTGAGTCCAATTATAAGGAATTGAAATATGCTTTAAGGTTTTCAAAGGCTAATTAGGTAGTAACTAGTAGATTTTTAAAACAAACGTTATTATTTTTAAGAATAAATTAATTTTTTCATGAAGATAACATAGACAGATTCAACAAGCCTTTATTCAGAACCTTGAAGATAATCTTGATAATTTCTACTTATCATAAGTATGTATTTACAAAAAAAAATTAATCTATCTAGTATATCAGTCACCTAACACCCATAGTACAAGCTCAGATTAGTTTGGGTTAGGTGATGCTGTGCGATTAGTCCGGAAATATTTATTTATTCATAATTTTCATAAGTGACGAAGAAACTTGATATTGTGTCAGTGCATGTGTTAAAGTGGGCGGATTAAATATTTGGATCCATATAAATAGTTTGAATGGATTTTCTCAAATTAACAATTATTGTGTTAAATTACCTTTAGTTTAAATAGTCTATAGGTCTCGCACCAAAACCACACGACGTCACAGCATCAAAATGTAGTCAAGAAGTACCTAGTGAAGCGTGAAAATTACCCCTGCAGCATGTTGTGGCTGCGATGCGGTTTTGGTACGTGTAGATAAACCCCATATAGTTTCTCTAATGAGCATGTTATATGTTGTACCTGATTGTACCTATCTATAATTGATAATCTATTTAATCATGGTTTCACATTAATCCTCTAAGATCAGTCGAACACAAGTCTGAAACTTAATGTTAAATATAATGATCATGCCCTATTAAAGTTTTCACTGCTGGAACACAGATTTCTCTCATGACGAGAGTGATTAGGCCTTAATTCACAACGCGCTGGCTAAGTGCTTGTTAAAAAATGTCACATGTCTTTCAAACTCTTCAAAGTTCTCAGAACATTACGGGTTCCTCACGATGTTTGCCTTCACCGTTAACGCACATGTTTAGAGCGCACATTGTTTTTTCTATGCCAACAAGTAATGTCAACACGGCTTCAGCTTAAATATATCCAATAAACACTTAAATTAATGCCAATTCCAAAGGTCAACAGATTTTAACGCGACATGTACATTAAATGAACAATTAAAATTAAATGCATGAGCAATAATAGTAATTGGTAGAATGCTATTGACAGCTTACTGCGCCAAATATATTGGCGTCGTTTCGTCGAAAATATTTTTCCATTTGGAATATTTACCTCGCATAATGCTTTTATGAGGACTTTACAGATACTTATTTTAATAAATGGGCCTTTGAAAGGTTTTCAATCTTGTAATCCGCCTATAAATAGTATTTTGTTTAACTTTAATAAATCGTGTTTTTTTTTGTTTAAACGAATGACTTCAATTGATTGAAATATAATGATTACCTTCGGAAAACTAGACCTTTTTTCAATTGAGAATACGATTAGAGTCTACCACGGTTGCATCAGCTTTACAAAGAATCTTTTATGGCTCACTTCGAGAAAAATTGGCACGGAGTAACCGGATCGAAAGCCTCTTTCCTATTTGAAGTTGTTAAAAATCAGATCAAATTTTATTCTCGTAAGAATTTTTCCTTTCCTTAACAGTAATTTCATGAATATTAGGAACGTTAACTTATTACGTAAAAATCTCTTCTCTCACACCAGCAAAATGAGAACGAACTGCCCAGTTACGAAAATTCGTTGGCTATTGACAGTTTTCTTGTTTGCATTTCGTATATGCCAAAGTGAAAAGCATACGATAATACACAGGTGCTCCAAGCGAGTGTGCCAACACAGGGTTTTTGAAACAATCGCTCCGTCGCTGCCAACTATGCAAAACTTTGCTTTTCGAAATGAATGAGCTGACATTATAATATTTATAATGTACATACGTAAAATTAAACCTATTTTGACATCATCATTCCATAAATAAACCCTTTCCTTTGTCACTTTTATTATTTTTGTTAATTATGTTTCTTAACCATTTATTTACACATAAACATATTCTTTTAGAATATTACAACATTACAGACGTCAAATATATTTGCTTATTATCATTTTTGAACACATAGTTCTACTCTTTGAGAGTAAGGACAATAAGATGCAATACAATAAGTAATTTATATCTGACATGAACATTTCAAAGTACATTATTTTTCTGTACTGGTTAAAGTTAAAGTAAAATAATAAATATTTCCGGACAATTCACACAATAACATTTAGCCCCGTGGTAAGCGCTAAGCTTGTGTTACGGGTACACGACATCTGATATACTTTATATGATTGACACTTAATACACATTTCGACACCCAAATTAATTAATTTACATAATCTATGCATATATTATAAAGAGGTAAGATTTGTTTGTTTGTTTGTAATGAACAAGCTCCTAAACTACTGAACGTATCTGAAAATTGTTTCAACAGTGAAAAGCTACAATATCCCCGACTAACTAGGCTATGTTTTATTTTTAAAAAGAATAGGGATCCTTACAAAATCTTCATTTTATTTATCTAAAAACAATAGATACGCTAACGGGATTGCACAATGGCAAAGCAAAGGGTGTACTGATCTCAGGTCGAATTACTTTTTAATTTGTAACCACCGATTAAGCTTAGTAAGAAAAGAGTTCCTACTTGATTGAGGTTGTCACCAAAGAGAATAAAAATATCACAATATTTTGTGTCAACTATAGCCATTTTGACATTATTGTTTTTATTCTTCTTTAGTTAATAACTTTTTATTCAAATACGTGATTCTCTGAGATTAATAGATTTCACTCTCTGATCCCTCATAATGATGATTCTACCCGTGCGGAGCCGGGGCGGACTGCTCATAAATCATATTAATATAATACATAATATATGTAAATTTATTAAAGTGGTCATACAATATCACTAAAACACAAGTTTTTTAAATATTTTACTTACGTACACTGTGAGGAGGCAACCTACGTTATGATAGGCTACATTATGGTAGGTAGCTTACGTAAGGATAGGTCACCAACGTAATGATATACAGCCTACATAATGATAGGCAATTTACGCTGTGACAGGTTTTATTGGTCGAGTATTGGCATTTGAATGAAAGTTTCTAAAGGAACTGGAAGGCATTTTCGGGACCATTGAGAAATGTTGATTTTTCATTTATGGTTATAATAATAATAATGCATTTATTCAGTAACTTACATACTATTTTACAATTTTGTGGTAGTTGAGACATTCTTTTAGATTTATATAAAAATCTGTGATAGAAGGCCTCGCTCTTACTTAACTAATTGGTAGGTACAAACACATTAAATATTTTAATTTACAAATAAATGCAATGCAATTTCTATTATTGTTTTTATATTTTAATTTTGTAAGGTAAGCGAGTATGACTTTAATGAGAGTGTGTGTGTGTGTGTGTGTGTATGTGTGTGTGAGTTAGTGTGTGTGGTTTGTATTTTACATGATGGCATTTATGAATAATAATAAAAAAATAAAACTTTAAGTAACTTAAGGTTAACTTTTGATGTTTTAATATCCTTTTCAGGTTTCCACGACAGGTTTCCATAATAGTATTCATAATAAAGTTGAGTGTCGAGAAAACAAAAAAACATTTCTACGTCGCAATTTATATCTACGTTCTATGAGATCCATCATGACACAGAGACATCAGAGGTCTTGGAAGCATTCAAGCAAATTAAAGCAAAATAGACAAAAATATAGCATTGATAGCATACTTCTATAATACAATCTGCTATCTAATTTTAATTATTAACGAAAAAAGGCGACTAACAACTGATATTGTTCGTGAATTGAATGTACCTTAAAAAAATAATAAATTTATTGGTACACTAAGGTTTGGGGTCAAACATATACCATACACAACAATCCAATCACCAATTTAATTGAAAAAGATACAATATAATTAGAAACGATCAATCCTTTCAACAAAAATAGACAAGAAGTTACCAAAGCAGCTTCGAATGAAGCTTTCATTGAGTTCAACTGAATGGCTTATTTTAATCCGCTTTGCAATAGCCTCACAAAACTGAGGTAGCTTCAAACGCCGTCGTTTTGCGGAAGCTGCTTCAAAACAAGGATTAATTCCTACAAATAGGGAGGCAAGTTGGGCGGGATTCCGATGACACTGAATTTCCGAATACGTACACACATTCGAGTATTAAATAATATTACATACGATATCTGTTGACCCGTTTAAGTTATGAAGGTAAAAGTGGGGAAGGAAAACAGAAAATCTGTAAGTATACTCGAGTGAAAGCGCATTAAGTGCACATTACAAAATAGTATGACTTGTTACTTTTAAGGGAACTGAAGTTCTGGAATCAAGGTTTATTTTTAATTTAAATTATATTATTAGACACGGCGGTGTCTTCCACGTATACATAGGCGTCAAGTATTCTCAAGATTCAAAAAAGTGAAATCAATTAAACTAGTTTACGACACATGTAAACATTTAAAGATTGAACATACTTAAGATCACTCATTCACTAAAGATACACTTAGTTTCACTTTTCAATTCGTATTACGTGTACCTATGTATATTAAACTCAGTTCAAGCTATAACTATGTGAGTTACCAGTTTACTAAAAGATTTTATCGTTTTAAAAATGTCTGGCCAAAAAGCACTTTCCACACGTTAACCAAGCGTTATTACATTAAGGTACGATAAAATCGTTAAACGCACCGCTTAATTTAGTTAGTGATAGAATTTTCACGCGAGGCAACATTTATACGTGTCATGGCGACTAGACTATGCTTTTTTATTTTGTATAATGTGACGTGTGATGTGAAGTTTGAAGATGAAGTGTAAGGCGGCCTCTAAACGGTCAATTATATTGCACAATATTGCGAATTGTGCAATTTAATTGACCGTTTAGGGTTAATATTGAAGGTCGTTTGGATCAAAGTGCCTTTCAATCTTATTGTACAATAAAAGTATTGTACAATGTTATTGTAGGTCTAGAGGCCGCCTTAGTGTAAAACTTAAAACAATATTGAACTTAATCAATACGAATCATAGTATATTATTATATATGTATGTATCTGTTTTCACATTCATACATTAAAAAATATATTTCCATATATAACTCGTTTTTGCAGAATGTATTTCGGGTAAAAAAACTTCTAAAACAACGATTCATGTTTGACATTCAGCACGAGAAAAACAAGGATAAGGCTTCATTCATTCAACACAGAATTATCGTTGACAGTGTGCGCGGCTTCAACTATACTGTAAGGCGGTCAGTCGCAAAACTGTTTTGTCTTGGGTCAGTACAAAGCCTAAAATACTAATAAACAGATAGACCGGAATATAATCACAGTTAGCAAGGTCATGCAAATAATTTAACTCTAACCATTTAGATTATAATAACATAAAGAGCTCTCCATTATCAACCAAGTTCAAATACATTACGAGTAACATTACCCAGCGGCCATTCCGTACAATAATTATTTTACGTCCATTATTCTCTGCATAAATGGGAGTGACGAAGAGCTGAGAATCGCAGTGTATTGGCACGCTGCCAAAAGCGATGCCGCAACCCCCACGTTTATCCCCCTACCTGTATGATCCCCGCAGGGTGCCGACTGCCGACTGCCACAAACGTCGAGAACTACGAAACGAGATTAAAAATGCTTTTGAGTCACTAATCCAAGGATCAACAGTTTCACTTTGAACTTTAACACGTCAAATTTTACTATCTTTTTTTGGATATTTTAATCCTCCTTTGCCAACGACTCTTTGGCTTAGGAATTTATATTAGTAATGTTATAATGTTACTTTGGTGTATGTTATGGCCGATTTTACCATTGTCAGACAGGCTTTGACGTATTTTAGTACATTTGTTGCAGTTACAAAATATCTGGATGGAAAATTGGCTAGTCAAAAATCGCTAATATAAATATTTGGATAAGTTACTTAAACATTACTCCAGAAAAATACGAATATGTAACGTGAAATTTTCATCATCATTATAATTTCAGCTGAGAATAAGGAATTGACATAAAAACCCAGACGTTTAATGTCTGCACTAGAACCGCTGTAATTTCTTTCAATATTGAGATTAATAATAATTAAAAAGCATGTTGGAAAGATCCAAAGTCAGCACTCTAGCCTCTTATATCGTGAATGAGCACCACGAGTGGTGCTTAAGGCTTTTCAAGCGAATCATCTTTTTTCAACTGAGAGCTGATTTTCCCTACCATTTTGTGTTGACCTAAATATTTACCACCTGTGCATATGTTGAAGAATGTGGTTTCATTTTGTGTTGACTTTGCCTTAAGGAGGCTGGGTTAAAAGATGTTTTTGCTCTGAATTTATCTGTGATTAAGCAAACGGATCACTTCTGCCAGCTAGAATACGTGTTAGAATTGCTACGAAGATGATGATGGAAAGTAAAGAGTACCCTAGGTATTGCTATAAATTACAACGGTCCGTTGGTATTTAATTAGAGCATAAATGTGCAGTGCTAGCGGTGTTTTCTAATTTGGTGTCTATTGAGATAGGTAATGTTCACATAATTATGTTTATTATTTAGCCTTTCTAACCCACTGTTGAGCATAAGCCCCTTTTTGTTTATTATTCCAATCTTTTCAGTTTTCGGCTACATGATGCCAAAATGTATTAAGATAAAATGCCAAGAAACTGCGAGGGTTACTTCCATTTCTCAAGGTTGCAATGTCAACCAATTGGAATTGCTAGCGGAGTTGGGAATAGAAAAAAATAAATGTTTTATCGAATGACCTTCAAGTTAAAATTGAATGAGCAAAGTTAGTAGAATTTACGAATTGAGCTCTGTTTCACAATAAACTCCGAGTATATTAGTTAATATACTCGGAGGTTATAATATAATCAGTCTTGGTCAGTTAGTCAGTTGTCATTTGACTCGAGACCTCTATATTATAAACTACTGAGTAATTTAGGCGCAGACTGTTTGACTAACTGAAACGGGCAGAAGTGTTAAATAATGCGCTATGCCGCACCATTTCTTAGTTGGAACTTTTGGTTTCTCTAACTAGTTAAAAATATTAATATCATTGTTTAATATTTTATTGCAAAACCTAGAAACTTTATAGTTACTTGAGAAACTTTATAGGACTCAGCGGACTCATCTCTTGATAACTGAAAATTTTAGGTTTTTTGGTTTCATATGCTATGGATACAATTAAGAATGACACTTTTGCTTAGGAACGAATTAAGATTTTGGGAAATTATATTCGCCGTACTCCGTACGTACGTAATAGAGGCGTAATAACGATTTTTTCTAGCGGTAACCAGTAGCCTTAATGATAGTTGACATACAAGTATCAGTCAAATCTATTCAACTGTTTCAAGAAAAAAAGAGTAACAAACTAGTGCAGGGTTTACAAGGGCGACTGAAGCCGTTTGTGGTATATACTGTAGACGTGGGTCGTTACGTAATTTTCATGAAACGTAACGAAACCAGTGACTCGGTCGGAGTCACCTTTTTTAAAACTAGTGATTTTGAAACAGTTTATTTTCATTCAGCTATTGTGCATAAAATACCACCAACAATACAGTTAAACACGAAACGAATATACATTGAATCACTGTTTTGTGTTAAATCAATAAATTTACTTCCCTTCATACTTTATTCAGGCTTAGGACTGATTGCAGTTAACGTACTAATTGATATTTGAAAACTTAATTTATACTAAAAATTGTTGTAATTTTAGGGTCTCCGAGTATTTTCGGACACTCTAAAATTACCTCGAACACCTAAAAGTTATTCTATAGCATGTATCAATAATATTGAGATATTTCTGTCGATAAGTTTTGTTCGTTTCGTATATAAAGATATTATTATTTTATTTATAAAGATAATAATAAAAAATGTACCCAATAATTGTAAGACTTTGCCAACTCAATAATATTAAGTTGTTTCAGCAGTTTTATTTATTGATTCTTTTCTCTGTACCTACAGCCACTGTTAAGTAAACAATACAGTCAATATAAGGTAAGGATTTATTAGTGTCACAAGCCCTCCATTACTCGAAAATGTCGATTTGCCATCGCTCTCGTCAGAGGTGCGAAAGAAATAAGGCTGTACGCTCTACAGACCGTTCGACCGACGCGACGGAGAACGACCGAATAACGTATGTATTAACAAAAATATCATATTAATTTGACTCGAAACTACTGATTCAATACAAATCCCGTCAATTGTGCCTGTATTTTTTTTTTCTTGCGTGACATAATGCTTTCGTTAGATTTGTAAAAAAATTCGCAGTCTCAAGCTCAAGCTCCCGAACTTCGATGCTCTTTGTCTTTGCACTTTCTTATTAAATTGATAAAACAAAAAATAGGTGTCCAGTATTTTTATACGGGCTAGCAGACGGAACAGAATACCATTAATCACATGCCTATTGTCATTTATACAGAATTTTTTTTCCGTGCGGTGAAAATAAGTCACAATATCGCATCATATTTAATATAATCACTTTTTGTAGATCGCTATCAGCGATAAGGCCGCCCATTGATTCACAATTTTTGTACATTTTTATCTTTTTGTGTTTTATTATGTTGTGTTCAATAAAGAGTATTGTATTGCATTGTAATATCATCAAACACTGCATTACATCTTCGTTCCTTCTTCTTAATCCAAAGATTGCCTGAAAGAGATCGCTCAGAGCTATAAGGCTGTTGTTTGTACTTTGATGCATTGTATTGTAACTGTTTTCTGTTTGTATTATTTTTGCAAAATGTGTCTGAAATAAAATACTTGACTGCCTGGTTATCTCTGTTATGTAATATGTGGGTTCTGTTGCTTTCAACTCGTGGCTGAGGTCAGTGCTGCGTCTGTTGCACCGTTGGCACGTCTCCGAACATGCGCAATTCAGCACTGCAAAGCCCGTTTCATATTACTAACGGATACGTAGATTTTGATTTTACTGCAGTCCCACTGTGGTAGCGCTGAACACGTGCAAATATAGAAGATAGGTCTAGGATTGGGAATATTGTTCGGTCTAATGTTTTAAAGCGCACACACATTTTTCAAGAATAAAGATTCAGAGGTTCGTGGCGGGGTTTGAACCGGTGACCTTTGGAATGAGTCGAGTTCCCATTAGCGAACACGGCTTTGACGGCTTTTGTGCTTTAACGGCGAAGGCAAACATCGTCAGGAACCCGGCATGTTAAATAAATGTTTGGAGAACTTTGAATAGTATTTTTTCTATGGACGATACATAAGTTTGAAGCACGTGACTTTCACCAACACGCACTTGGCATGTGTGGTGAATTAAGGCTTAAGGCGTGCTTAATCTCTCTTCTAGAGAGAAAACCCTGTGTCCCAGCAGTGGGAACGTAATTAGGGGTAATTATGCTATACCTTTAAATGAGCAATTCTTGAATTCGTTGGTAAATGTCAGTTATCTTATTATTATTATGTGTATCAAAATAATTGTCATTGGAAGGTTCACCTACAATACAAGTCTAATCACTTTTTCTAGTTGTTGCAATGGTGAAAAATGCAACAAGCCGTCTCTTAAATAACATCTGAATTGTAAAAAATATTGAATGATTCTGTATGTGCTCGAATTGAAATCAATAAATGATAGATTGATTGAATCTGCATTCAGAAACGACTGCATCGAAATGATGTTTTGTTTCGGGGCGATTAATTCAGCGAGGCGAGCTCCAGATTTGATATGATAGTCGATAGTCTTTTTATGGTGGTAAAGATTTCCTTTAGTTTGAAACTATATCTCATTTCACTAACTTCATTAATGGACGTCGACTAAGCATTTAAATAAATTTGATAGCTATGATGTAAACTCATACTAAACCTATGTACAGTTTGTACTCATTTTGCAATATAAACATAAAAACATTTTATTTTCAATCCAAAAAATACAAAATGTTTATTGCGGTAACAAAATTATATAGTACATTATCCGTTATTGGCTTTTAAGTACTAAGTACCTGTATTAGGAGACAACGCTCTTCCATAGAATACACTTATATATTAACGTGTATAGGTAATAAATAAAATAAACATTTTCACACAACATAAAAAGACAAATAATCAATATAAATAAAAAAGATGTGGTTTTTGCATTGGAGCACCCTTATATATTTATTTATTACTTGTTTTTAGTATATGTTGATAAAGCGGCAAGAAAAATACATCATCAAAATTTCAACTATCTATCAAGGTTCTTGAGATACTGCCTGGTGACAGACAGACAGACGAACCCTCAAAAGAGAATTTCAACATTTTAATGGAAATCGTAATAACTACTTAAGTTAATTTGCATTTGCTTCCCCCTGAAATAACTTAAACTTATTAATAGAGGCCTATATAACGCAGTGGATATATTAAGGCAGCAATGATTATGAAGTTACATAAAGCTTAAGTTAGGTAAATTTTAGATTGGAGTGGGCTATTCTCAAGCCTTAGGCGATAGGTAGATTCTAGCCAATATTTATGTTCCTATTAATAAGGAAATTGCTATTGGCTCTTGTTAGCTGCGGATCGGACCAATGGCGACGGCAGACTCCACCTCACCTGTAATTCAGTTCACTAAATTTATCTGCTATCGTTTACATAAACTGAATATAGTGCCTGTCGATATTGACGCTCAATAAGCGGCCTAAGGTGAATATACTTGTTAATGAGATGTAGCCTAGTCGAAATAAGATTTAACCTTAATCTCGAGAAACTTTAATTTAGTACCTTTGACCTTGAATAAAAGTCGGGTCATAAGTCCCCGTGGCTTTTGACATTACATTTTATAATGGTGAGTTTAATCTCTACTAATTTTCAGCTCTATGCGTGTGTGGGTATATCGTTGTAAGGCGAAGTGTTCGGGCAAAGACGATGTTTGGTATGGAATTTGTCGCGATCTTATTCGCTTGGGTGCTCGCTACGTCACTTTAAAACCTATATTGTAGACAAGAATATTACGTAAGCTGTTGACGCGACACCATATTTGCTAACATACTCGTAGACATGAACATCTTGTGCGCCCGTCCACGAATTTTAACGCGTCGCTTGACAATATCGCATTCCAAAGTATAGACTTTGTATATTTGTATAGATATTATCAAGCGACGCGTTAAAATTCAAACGCAAATGTTGTCGTGTGCGTTACAACATTTATAACTGGAGAACGGTTGGACCGATTTTAACAGTTTGTGAGTTATTTGATTTCTTTCGACCGGAACAGCAAAATAACTAATGTTAAAAATTGCTTATATATGAAATAATTAATTATAGTTATGGAATTATGTGCCAATAAACATTTATAAAGCTAAATCAGTGACAATTTTCATAAATAAGGTCATTCAGTCAGTCAATAATAAATATGTATAAGTGTCTTCATTACCACACACTCCTACTGTTTGATATTAGTTCTACTTATACCTACCTACAATTTTTTTGTATAAATCTGTGTAAAAGCCACTGCTATATCTTGAAAACAAATTTCAGATCCATCAAAAGGTTGTCTTAAAGAGATCGCTATTAATGATAAGGCTGTCCATTGTGTCACTGTATGTTTTATGTATCTCCTATGTATTTTAAAATATTGTGGTGTTGTTGTGAAAATGTTCCCATCTACTGATGGACTGTGTGAAAGAAGATATGTGTAAGAAGGGAGTGAGTGTTGAGATGACGGGTGATAGAGGGAAATGGAGGAAAAACACATGTTGTGCCGACCCCACATAGTGTGGGACAAGGGCAGGATGATGATGATTTTTTTATTGATAACCTGGTCTTTATTTGTTTTTAATTATTTAAAATCAATTAAGTGTCAAATTTAACTCATTTTTTAACGAGAATATTTATATTATTAACATTTTTATCTTTGACAAAAAATAGCGTAAATATTAAATTTAAATAAAAAAAAAACGTGTAAATTATTCCTATTTACAGATATAAAACTGTTTGAAAAATTGATCATTAGAACCAGATCTCCCGTAAGATAAGATAAATCATCAACCAGTTTTATAAATAGTCAGAATTGCATAAAAAAAGAGATTCAAGGTTTCTGTACGAAATCGAAACAGTAATGAAGAAAAGTAGAAGCAAAGATAAGCAAAAAAAGCATTTCATTGATTCAATAAATTTTGCTCAGTGCTCAATTATTTAATATGAAAAGAACGCACATTTTCCAAGTTAATTAAAAAATATCCCTCTAACACAGATCCGGCGGTGATCTAACACAACATTCGCAAAGAGCCTCGCCGCTAACGAATAAAAAAACGTCCCAACGTCAACGGATCCGTTATTCAATGCAATAATACAGTTCTTTTCCCGACACCGACATTCGTTGTCTCATTTCTTTAATAAGAACAAAATTTAACGGAAATAAAGCTCTTTTATGAGAGATTTCTATCTCCTAGTTATTTGTCGCAGGTTGAAGATAAGATAAGAAAATCGTTATTTGTTCGACCGTAGATAACATTTTGCTCTTAAATTTAATTAAAATAATTTCGGCTATGTTTTTGCCAATATGTTTTGTAGTAGGATGTAGTAAATACAAACATTATGTACATTAAATAAATTAAATAAGTAGACATAATAAGCAAATCGAAATAAAATTCATCGTATAAATTGATGGAATCTCAATTAGCATACTGTTTGCATTATGTAATTTGTCAGTTAAATATTCATCAAGAGTTCAATATCTACTAATATTATAAAGCAAAAGAGTTTGTTTGTTTGTCTGAGCGCGCTAATCTCAAAAACTATTTTTTAGTATCGCTCTTATTAGTATATAGTTTAGGAATTATGTAAGTTTATTTTTAAGTTAATTATATCTGAAAATAGTTTTGAATAGTTTATTTGGTATTCATTTATTCTCCTTGTGATATCTTCTTTACGTTACGCCACTGTCTATGTCGTTCTATTTCTTTCTAGTCTATCCAAAGGTTGCCTCGAAGAGATCGCTCACAGCGACAAGGCCGCCCTTTGTACTCCAATGTATTGTCTTGTTATTGTTTGCAGTTTGTATTTTATTTGTGGTGTACAATAAAGAGTTTTTTTTTCCGGTCAATCCACACAACAACATCTAGCCCCGTGGTAAGCTCTTAGCTTGTGTTACGGGTACACTTCTGATCTGATCTGATATACTTAATATAATATACATACATACAGAGATATTTTTTATTATACATAATAATTGCACCCATAAGTCTAGGCAAGTCTCTAGTACCAGTTATCTATAAAACTCAGAGCAATTTTGAACAGATGCTAAGATCCACAAGTCTTTTTGATTTATGTAATTTTGATTTATATGTTTCATTGTTTACCTCATTATAGTAGAATTTTGTAGGTAAATTATCCATTAGCCATAAGACATGGCAATACTGGCTGGCTGTTCCCAAAACTCTTACAAAAAATGAATAATGAATGGAATAGTGACCCAGTTCAACTGCAGTCGAGCTGAATTTCATCTTAAATTATGCTCGCTCCAACGAACTATTTGATGAGGACAATTTAAGCTTCAACGCAACCGTTGTCCCAGATAATCGTTTCTCGAATAGCTCGTAAATCACGCGTGATACTATCTGCCTACGATCTTAATTAATCGGTCCCTTTCCGTCGGATGTGATAACCTTATCAAAGCTCTATGGACCTACAGGAATTGCTAGTTTAACCTATATATTAGTGGTGAAGTCAGTGTCAAATTGATACTAACAATTAAAGTCATAGGGATTTGATAGAGTAAAACCAACTTGGTATACGCCTGTATGATTATCATATTGAGGTTTAGACATGGTTGCTTAGATATTTTATTGCTTGATATTTATTTATTAATAGGACAAAAAAAAAGAAAATACAGTTGTGTTTTTAAACGGTACGAGTAGCCACAACATGCGAACATGGGTCATTATTGCTTGTGCATTCTTTAAATTTTAAATGAGTGTCAGGGCTCAAACAATTAATTTAGCAAACAACGCTCTCTATATTGTCTTCATTAAGGAGTTTGTACTAATACATATTACCGTTAGTAAAATAGAAGACGCTAGTTAGTAAAACAGAGTTGGTTAATAGTTAGAAAAACAATAAAACAGGTAAATATTGATGTTGCTTAAAGTGGCATTGTCATGAAAGATAAATAAAATTTAAAGTGAAATAAACCAAAGGCACAATATAAATTTGACACATTAACAATATAAATTTGACACTCCACATTTCGTAAAGTGGGCTAATGCCCACATACAATATACAAAATACATTTTCCGACATAACGTAATCGTTATGTCGGAAAATGTATATTGTATCGTGATTGTTTTGACGATCCATCGTGTCAAAAATCATGTAAAAGTGAAAAACAAATATGTTGTTGCTATAATAAAACAAAATGAATTTGTTGAAAGCACTACCAGTTAAGAGCGTTGAACATAAATCTAAATTCTAAATTTAAGTAAACCCCCGATTCCATTGCCATGCCTTAATTTCCTTAAAAGTAAAACACCATCATATTTGGTAATGTGGACGCGATGCGCTTTCATTTGATACCCCACACGAGTATCTTTGCAGATTTTCGGTTTTTCTGCCCCACTCTTACCCCCATAACTTTTAAACAACCGATTTTCATGAAACATGTCTAAGAACACTCTACAAAAACTCACCTTTCATACAAATAAAAACTAAATTGAAATCGCTCCATCCGTTCGGGAGCTATGATGTTCCAGGCAGACAGACACACAAACAGACAGACAGACAGACCGACAGACAGACAGACACGTCAAACTTATAACACCCCTCTTTTTTGGTCGGGGGTTAAAAAACAGCAGACAGAATAAAATATTTTCTGTACTGAACTGAGAACAAAAATACCTCAGATTCAAAGTCTGTTTGGTATTTCTGTAAAATTTCTTTCGCTCGAATTTCCGTAAGCACAATAAAGCTATCCCAGAAACTCTCCCGAAGCATGTCTGGGTCTTAGCTTTAGTAAAAGCTATTGGCAGGCAAAAAAGGGAAAATATTTAACAGGCCGGTTCTGAAAAAAAATCGTCTTTTTGCGAGCTCCGTAGACAGAAAACAATAGTGACTCACTGTGTAACCGGGTATGAGATAGGAATACTAGATTAATGTTATTAAACCCCAAAAAATTACATTCATTAATCTTGTACTTTTCTATTTAGATCGTGCGAGTAAAAATATTTTTTCCAATAACGAAATATTATCATAAAGTTAGTAATGTTATATTAAGTAAATTAGTCTAGTACCCGTCACCCCTGCTTAAAGCTTACCAAGGTGCTAGATGTTTTTGTGTGTATTGTCCGGAAATATTAATTTATCACTAGCGGCCCGCCCCGGCTTCGCTTGGGTAATTATTCAAATTGTTTTCCCGGCGATTATTCAAATTTTTCTCGCCTTAAAAAGCATCATAGAATTCATACGAACATTAAAAAAAATTGGCTAAATTGGTCTAATCGTTGTTGAGGTATGCGCTTAGCAACAACATACAAGCAAAACATTTTGCGATTCATTTTTATATATAAGATGAAAATACTGGAATTTTGCCTTTGTTTGACACCAGAGAGTAATTTCTTCTATCTGCCAATAGACACGATGACTACATAAGAAAGTAGGCATTCTGTTAAGCCCATCCAAAAATAATGAACATATTTTTTTTTCCTTTATCTATTAAACAAGAAAGTGCCAAGATATAGATCATCAAAGTCCGGAGTGACGTATTTAATACATTTTGTCGAGAGCATTACAGCACGCTAAACTTCAATGCTCAGCATCGTCTAAATTTTTCATTTGCAAGAAAAAAGGAAACATTTAGGTACATTTTTTGTAAGTGATTAAGTGACGGACTTATATATATTCATTATTATTTTACCCTAATCATGTGATTAAAAAGAATTTCACGTTATACTGCGGATTCAGGGGAACAAGGGTCACTATTGCTTTTTAATTGTTTAAATTTTAAATGAGTGGTCAGGGCTCAAACACGTAATTTAGTAAACAACGCTCTCAATTTTATCTGCATTAAAGAGTTTGTACTAATACATATTACCTTAAAGACGAAAAAAAAAACATTGAGGTACTATTCAGAGGTTCAAGAGGAAATAAAGAATGCTCAGTCAGGCGCTTAATGCGCCAAACGCATAGAGCTTGGAGCGCAGTTGAAGCGAAGTTGAAGTTTTGCTGCTGTTTACTGTAAATTAGTCTGTAATTCACAGGTATTGGCATCTCAACTTCACGACAGGTGGCCTCAGCAATACGAAATGTCATATTCATAACAAAAGGATTAAGTTATTTATCGTTTTGAGGGTCCTAAGCATTACTAATTTTTTTTATAGCAGATATGTCTATAACTAATATGTATATTAAAAAAGTCAAAACGTTCATCTAATACACCATCTTATTAACTTGTAAGTGTAAAAATTTTAATGACATGCCTAAAAACAAGACTAGTAAAATAAAGAAATCGGCACGCTGCTACGAAAAACACAAAACAACGTACATTCTAACTCTTTTTGAGGCTTACTAGTATAGCACATAACAATTTTATAATAATCATTACGAACTGGGCTTGAAGTATATTTGTGAGAGTAGAACTTTTTATTCCAGTATTTATTGTAAGTACCAAAAAAATTGTTATGAATTTAACGTACCGCCCTACGTCTTCTTGAACCTCAAAACCGAATGCTCCTATTTCCAACCCGCGTGGCGAGTATTGAGAAACCCGAAATAATATAGGTAGGTATGATTACAATGAATGCGCAATGCATTATGTCCAGTTTGTGGCTGAATTTATGACAATAGTACATTATAGTCGGGACACACGGCGACATTAGACACTCAATGTATACATCGAATGTCTGTGTGTCCACTGCCGCGACACTTAGTTGCAGTTGTTGTGGCAATGCAATCTACACTAGTGTCGACATTTGTGATGAGTGTCAGTGTCGTCGTGTGTCTAGAGCATTATAGGACTACGCTTCGAATCCATTATGTCAATGTAACGGTAGAAGCCTCACCTAGGATCCACTGAGAATCCACTTATACCTCCTCACTTAGGGTGAATTTAAATAGTTCTCCCTAAGTGGGGTCGATAATTCAGAAAATTCCCGTCTATCCACTTTGAATTTCCCAATTCGTGCGGTATTAATATATGATCGTATTTATAAATTAATAATGTTCAATTTATAACAATTATTGTAACAACATATTCATTATTTTTTCTTTCTTTCAAAAGTGTTACAAAACTTTGAAATTAATTAAACCAAAATACAGTTGTGACAATGTTGCCAGCTTTTTAATTATTTAACCAGGATACAAAGTATACACTTTGTATCCTCAAATCCTTGCATGTATATGCGAACTTAATTGGAACATATTTGTCCAATTAGCCCAAATTTGAAAATTATTTACAAATATAATAACCAAAATAGTCCCACGACTATCACTTCTAACGTTTGGACTTAATGAAATCCAGTGAATAGTTCAAGTTGAGTATTTGAATTAGGACAGTTTAATAATTTACTATTTTTTCTCAACCAGCTACAAATTAGATTGTTATAAATCATCATCATCATCATCATAATTTGAGTTGTAGGATGCCCACTGCTGGACATAAGCCTCTTTCATAGGCTTGTATTTGATTCGGTCGGAGGCGGCCTGCTGATACCGTGAAACCGCGGCCTATTCCTACGTCCCTCTAGTCGGTGGACGTCTAACGCTGCGCTGAACCACGGTCTCGATTCGATAACATTTCCTTAACATTATGTAAATAATAAGTAGTCTTGGAAACCCCTGTGGCTCGGTGGGCGAAGGACCGCTTGAGGCGCAAGAGGTTGCGGGTTCGATTCCTGCCGGGGGACCAGATTTTGTAAGATCTACAATTTCTGGTTTCGGGTCTGGGTGTTTTCTATGAACCGTACGTATCTATTTACAAAAAAAAATGTATCTATATAGTGTATCAGTCACCTAACACCCATAGTACAAGCTCTGCTTAGTTTGGGGTTAGGTCATGCTGTGTGAGTAGTCCGGAAATAAATAAAAAAATAAATAAATATAGTTTCCCTATAATATCAAACTCCAACATTCTTTAGACAGATCTCAGAAAATTCACGAACGGCGAGATAACTCGCAAGCTACTCGTACAAGACATAGAGCCTGTTTCACCGTCTTTGAATAAGTCAATGGTTAAAATACAGAGCATACTTGGTCAGTCAGGCTGATTTTTGTAATTGTAACCATAGAATTGTTTTACTCGAAGATGGTGAAATAGTACCTAACTAATCTAATATATAAAATTCTTCTGTCACGGGGTGCGTAATCGAACTCCTCCGAAACGGCTCGACCGATTCTCATGAAATTTTGTGAGCATATTGAGTAGGTCTGAGAATCGGCCAACATCAACTTCTCTTTTTTTTTTTTTGATTATTTTTCAAAACAACGTTTGCTGGGGTCAGCTAGTTTTATATAAATTCCATATAAATTGTGCTATGACGCACAATCAAATAAAATGAAATCATTAAAAATCTTTCACGGAGAAACAAAACATAGCACCTCAAGCATGTTTTTATGGTTTACTCCCAAACTCGAGTAATGTATGAGTCCTCGTTTATCTCACATAAATTGGTTATATAATTTACAAAAAAACCAACAGCTTTTAATAATAAAAGCCCAATCATAGGTTCTCATGAATAGGAAAAGAGAAAATATCAAAATTTAAAGGTGAGTGAAAACATCGTATAAGCTAAATACTGGAATTTCCCGCAGAATGGTAAGTTATCTAGCAGTAAAATAATTAATAAGTCAGGCTATAGAGAATCCGTGTACCAACTTTAATTTAAAACGTTTCAGTAAATCCAAATATGAACCTCTACAAAGTAACAAACTATTTCAAAAACTTAGCTTCTTTATTATTTTAGTATAGACTAGCAGAGAACCCCGCGGTGTTACCCGTATCTAATGGATTTTCTCGCATTATCACATATTTTACCGCAGTAAAAAATAGCCTATGTCACTCAAGCTTTCCAGAATCTGTGTAATACCTTTAATTTAAATCGCTTCAGTAAATACAAAAATAAAGAACAAAGTCAAAACCTACAAAGTTGCAAACAATTTCACAAATTTAACCTTGTAATTTTACTATAGATGAAAAATAAAAAACTGCAGCTAAAAAACAGTTTGACGAGTGTTGTCCCAAAGAGGCTGGATGCATAGTTACTCAATTGAGATTTACTGCAGATATCGCGTGCCTAGCCGCGCTAGAGGAACTCACTGGTGAGCCGGCGACACCCTCATATCTATATATGCGATCTAGCGATGCGTCGTGTGCCCTTTCCATACAAACAACAATGGTATCTAAGGAATTTGTCTCGTAAATAATTATGAATACAAAAGTTAACAAAGCGACGCAATATGAAGGTTAGGAAAGTATTGTTATTTGGTTGTTAGAGCATTGAATGTAGATAAGTTAGCTACTTCAAAATTAATAAATTACTTCATAACGATTCATAATATATTTCTGTATATTTCTAGGATAAATAACCGGTATGTTGTTATGATTATTAATTTACCTAGTAATTAAAGTGTAAACAACACATATCTAAAATGTATTTGATAAAGTCTTTTGATTTGAATTTAAACTGTATCAAAACCATTATACAATTTGTAATGGTAGTTTCATAAGGAATGGTTTAATAAAAACCTATAAAATAATCAGTTACCACAAGTTGTACTTACACGGCAAACCTATGTTTATCCGCTAGCTAAACAACAAACTATTACCATAAATAAGTAGCATTATTCGCTTGTATGAAAATAGCTTCTCAAATTTAGTGCGCGGGGTACGCCGCATTGCACCAGTTGAATCTCACCCCTAGACACCCCTAAGCACCCTAAACACCCCAGGGGGGCACTGATCGTGACGCCCCCTTCAGGGAGCTACAGAGTACTTGTTGACGCCGACTCATATGGGATCGAATACTGCGTATACCATTGATTTCCAAAATATTGGCTCCGTTTCAGCGCGATCGTCTGCCAGAAACAATATCAGAATTTTCGACGCTTGCTTTCCGGATTTTGTGAAACAACAAGTGCGGTGTTGTGTTAAGCCTTAGGTTTTTACTTTATTGCTTTCGCAATATAACGGTATTTGTTAAGCTTGCACGCTTTTGATCAACGCCGCTAGTGGAACTGGCTTCTCGAGGCTATGGACACGCGACGCGCAGAGCATGAGTTTATGTAACCCAAAAACACACTAACTTTTAATCAGGTTTGTTTTCCTAATGCTACAATTACTATAACATTTTACCTATGTAAAAAGTTTTTCTTGTGTTGACCTTAGATTGTTTGCTAAACATGGTTTGAAAGTTGTTGAAGTAAGTAGATTTTAGTTTCGCTTGTAATACTCAAAGTATAAAACAAAGTGGAAAAAAAAATCCCATTGGTTGAAAAGTACTACCAATTATATAATACTTCTACCATCAAGTGTAGAATTATCTTGAAAATCGAGTAGCGTTAGTAATTAATGTGTAATATTTTTGCCCAAGTATTTTTATCAGTGATACTTTTGACAAATCTCATAGCGGATCAATAATAATTGTCGTATTCCGTCCTCACCTTTACCCTCGTTATAAAGAATTTTTAAGTGGTATTAAGTTATATCTAATGAAAGTAACCCATCCTATACTAATTTTAAGAGTCTTAACTAAGTTTGAATTTATTCACAAAACCCGTTAAGTTGTTACAAACTTTGACACCCTATTTAACTATTTGAACAATTTTGAAACAGTATTAATGAATTATGATTGAATTGAAAAGATTTGGTTAAATTGAGTAATTGTATTGACTAGAAGCGTTTCCCGCCGCGGTGGAAAAACAGCCTATGTGTAAATCCATATTACAATTATGTCATGTTCATTCCAAGTTCAGTCAAATGCTTTTAGCTGTTTGAGCTTCAAATAGCAACAAACATAGGTACATCCAAACAAGTCGCCGGAAAGCGTCGCAATTTCGGCAGTTGTGTCATAGGGAACTGGAGAAACAATACAAGCGAATTGAACCGAACGATCGGCGCCCAACGTTCTGCAGATGTGGTGCTACCCTAAAATAACCAGACCGCATTGGAATCCTTTTTTTCCTTTTTGTGGATATCCCATGTGTGAAAAAGCAATAAATGATATTGAAAAAGTATTTGTGTAAAATCTTTTTCATTACTACATGCATCGGCATATACTCGTACTTGTTATATAACGTACAAACGAACAGTAAACAAACAAGTTTTAAAGACTTTCCTTTATAAATATTTGAAATTACTCGGTGGAAACTCGTTGTTCAGTAATTGCTTTGTGAGTAGTTTTATCAAGGTGAAGAAATTACTGAGGCGCGGGTTTGAGGTACTGTGAGGA
This sequence comes from Gymnoscelis rufifasciata, assembly GCA_929108375.1. Taxonomy (NCBI): domain Eukaryota; kingdom Metazoa; phylum Arthropoda; class Insecta; order Lepidoptera; family Geometridae; genus Gymnoscelis; species Gymnoscelis rufifasciata. The sequence goes on from OV815301.1 coordinate 3,800,821, forward strand.
AAGCAACCGACGTTTTATTAATTAAACTACTGAACTAGACAACCAGCTGTGTAAATGAAAACAGATAAGTTGCCGTACTCTGAATTGTTTTATTTATTCCTGGTGTTTGTCTTTTATTTCTCAACTCGGAAGCTCGTGGGAAATGGAGGAAAAAATACAAGTTTTCATAAATATAGAAATGGTGAAATCATTACGAGTTATTTGCGAATAAAATTACTAGGAACGATTCCGTTCGATACTTCTTATAAATTATTAAAATCAAGTCAAGGTCAAAACATTTATTTTCATCGGTGCACTGAGTATGTTTTGTTAAGAAATGCTTAAGGATAATTAAAAATAATAAGTTGTCTCAGTAAATATTGCAAGTTAAATTTGACTCATTTCCCGGTTTCCGATTGATTTGATTTAATTTCGCTTATTTCGCCATATGGAATTTTCACTAACGTCATGTCTCCAACGACTCTCGCCGGATTAAGAGGTATCGATTGACGAGAAAATTGTAAGATTCGGCCGAGGCGTCTGTATAGTGCTTTAAAGGAACATACAAACATAATATTAAGTATATCAGATGTCTAGTACCCGTAACACAAGCTGAGAGCTTACCACAGGGCTAGATGTTGTTGTGTGGATTGTCCGGAAATACTTATTTATTTATAAATAGACTGATAAACACTTTACCATTCCTTTGCGCCGCGCAGTGGGGTAAAAATTAATGAAGACTTGTTAATTAGTAACTTGTCATGTCACAGCGTTGCCTATGCTTTATTAACAATAGAGGGATAACCAGTGAGTCGTGAGTGAGTAGAGTCCAGTGGTTAAATTAGCCTATAACCATTCTCGATATATAAGTAACAACAGTGATATAATTTTATAAAAATGTAAGTTTCACAGCTTTTTTTAGTTTAATCAAACAATCAAATCACTGACAGCGTCTATGCCCAGTGAAAAGTTCTAAATGCGTTCTTTACAAACCCAGAGAGGAAAGATACTGTTGAAAAGGCCAAAAGGCAGTTTAACAACGTTAACTGAAAAAATTGTACTAGTTTTTATTGAATGCTCGTAAGACTTTGAGAAGAGTCATAAAGTTCAAGTGCAGGCAGTTCCTTTGTTGTGTATAGGTCAGTTTAAATTCCCTGAAACAGCGTTGTTGTTATTTTTAAACAATTAAAAATAACGACAACAGCCTTTCAGTTTGGAAAACATGTATTATTGAGTAAACTCATCGGTATAGTTCTAATAAGAATGTTGCCTCCCTCTCCTCCCGTAGGTGCAACCTTTTCCTAACATTTTCGATACAAATAGACCAACAACCATTCGACCAACTTACAAGCAACGGAATTCAATTAAAAAAAACGTTTTTTTGCATTTACAGGTCCATGTTTGACAGCTTTAGTTTTTTTTGCACAAGGCACCTCCACAGTGGAGAATAAATGTCTTCTCCGACGCTGTTTAAGATGCTTTAAAAAAATCAAAATCGAAATTTAGTTCTATGTCAGTTTGAACAACAGATTAGTGTTTTTTTTTATTTGTAGATTTTTTTTACTGTTGTGCTACCGAAAATTCATTATTAACATCTCCTTTTCTCCTTAATCCCTTTTATCAGCACTGTGAGCACATATTGTAGAATTGTCTACAATTTGAAATGCACTTACTCAATTACAGTAAATTAACGAGAGCGATTCATGATGTGGTTAATATTAGAGATAATGGTGGAATAATGTCGACCATTATTACCCACGTTAGTAAGCGGGTAATGCCTTTGTGGTGAAATAGCTTTAGTTATAAATGCAATAAACAGATTGAATATTCTACGTTCTAATTGTATCAATGGGTCACCTTTCTCGGTTTATTTAGTCCACTGCTTCTATTTATTCAAATACGAAATTTACATACACACGGTAGCGCACAGATTTTGCAGATGTTGTCAACACCAATATTATGTAATGTTACATTCTTGAGAATACTCTGACTTTGTTCGGCGTAATGCTCACTGCGACTGAGCAATTACCCGTAACATTTTGTTGTTCCTTTAGGCGGACGAAGATTCGTGACGCGCGAGTATAAGCTACTCACGTATTACTGAAATTGGAACGATAATTTGTGTATCGGAGACAGTTTACGTGTGAGATACCCGTTTTAATGTTGATGTTTTTTCTTGTCTACATTAGCGGAACAAATATTTGTGTCACGTTGCGCGCTACAAAGTTCTGAAGTGACGTAATTTTAAACATCGTCTTAGCCCGATTTCTATATACTTACCAACGATGTCGCCCAACACTTCGCATTGACACGAATAATCGCCGCTTACGTAGCCGCACGTAGGGATACAACGAAAGAAGAGCCGGCGTATAGCCGCCGCTAAGTAACAAGGAAGCCAGACTGCATGGCGCCGTAAGCGTTACGTAACGAAGCGGTACCAAACGCGCTCCCATAGGAAGTTATCACTTCAGCAATGACGTGGACAGTCGCATATGAATTTCCCGCCCGGTTGCCCGCCGTATAAACCGGCAAGGGAATCTAATCAGAATACGAGCAGCATCCTCTTATTGGACACAATACTGCGCACGCCTACCCGCCTGCCAAATGTGTCGAGTTTTAGCAAGTTCCTCATATACCTAGATGTATATTGATGCATAAGTACTGCAGTGGACTATTGAATAACGAATTGTCAAGAAATACTATCACAAGAAAAATTACAACTGCTAAACGTCGTATTAAAATTGCATTTTCTTTGAAAAATCACTCGATAATTGAGCATATTTTATAATGCATACAAGAAGGTTCCATGTTTAAAAACGCAGTTGAGTGTATGAGTCTCAAAGTAATTATAGAAAATTTTCCAATGCTCGTACTGAATAATAGCTAGTGGAAGTAATGTTAAGTGCATGTGTGTGTGTTGTGTGAATGTAAGGCAGTTCTCGGAAGAGACCTAGGTTCCCGAGTCGTAAGCTTTCGCAGCTGCTCTGCTAGTCTGCAAGTTCTCACGCCCATTTTACGTCTTAGCTATTTTTATGAAAATATTCCACTAAATATGTACGTGGGATTTAACAAAATGCAAAAACTTTCCATTACTATGTTCCCTTAAGTAAGATATTGCGGAAGCAGTTTACTTTTGAAAATAAGATATTCTTTATAGTTGAGTAATTTTTTATTTATAATTAAGTAGGTATAAATTCATGTTAATTTTATTGATTACAATTAATTTAATTATTTATAACAATAGTGTAAATAAATTTGATGGTCTTTAATACCTGAACTAATACCACATCTAACCCCATGGAGTTTTTATATCTCACTCGAGATAAAATGGCTCACCAATCTGAAGCTCCGCTCAAGGTCCAATAAATAAAACCTCTTACTAAACTTACACAACAGTCCACGCTGTCCAAAAGATCGCAAATATTATTTTTCTCTTGAATTTTCGAAACATTTTAAGTCGATTACTACCTCTATCCATCGAAACACTTAGCAATATAATGTTAAGAGCCACCTATGAATTTATAGATACAAGATACAAAATCATTTATTTCCATTGTTTGGTTTTACAAAACTTGGACACGTCAAAATAAAATAATCATAGGTGCTTAAAGATAAGTAGGAAATAAATTTATTTATATATATTTTTCGCTTTTTTTACACTAGAGCAAAGAAGCGATTAGAAACTCTAGCTCATTTTTGTATTGAAACTTTACAATCATTATTTGTTAGTCTTGTATTTGATTTTGTATATTTTTTGCAACCCATATTTGTATAGTGCACAGACCGTGTAAAATGTTGAAGTCAAAACTATATATCAATTATTTATTTAATAATTTCAGTCATGGACTCGATAGTTCGTAGAGTTTTCAGACGAATTAATAAACTGAGACCGATGATCCGCTTCAAAGTTGCATGTCTTTTGATCTTTAAAATCATTGGTCATTGAAAGAGGTGGTTTGTAAAAAAAAGTTCGTTAGCAGTCTGGTCATAATTAAAAGAGATTCTCAGCTTGTCTCAAAAAGCTTTGTCTGTTTTGATGGTGTAGCCAAGTGAATATAATCACTAGGTTTATGGTAGCGGCCTACGGTGAATATTCGTGTCAACGCGATATGTGTGGCCGGTTGAATCGTTGTAACGCGAAGTATTGGGGCGTAGACGATTTTTAACCTTCGCCCACGTCACAACAAAATTTGTAGCACGCAAATACATCTTTGTCTGCTTATGTAGACAAGAACATCTTGACAAGAGATGTTCTTGTCATTGACTCATTGATTGAGTCATTAGTCATTGGGAAAGCCAAATTGCCAATTGCCAAAGCGACAAGAAAATTGGCCCGCTGATGTAGCAGCACCATGACTGCAATAAACAAAAGCTCAAACTATTCGGAACCGTATAGCTCAATCTATTTTATCCTCTCGTTTGGTGTCAGACAACATTTTATTAAATACTTTTGCATTTGATATCGAATGAACGGTAAAAAAACCCTTTGATTGTGGAGCATCATGGCACGCTTCAATGCAATATCCAGTAAAGCCTAACAAGTCATTCACAAATAAAATATCTGTCTGTCGTTATTGGAAATCTGTTTGAATAAAAATCGACGAGGCATAAAGTACCGGTAAAAATATGTGTAGTTTAAAATACTGTGCTGACTTAAAATACTTTCTGCTGACTGATGTCGAATGATTTGGTTAATATATTATTTTTAGAACATGTACCTAACCAACCAAAGGCCTCACTAATCATCATACATACATCGGGATTTATAGCTGTATCTTAACTCATCTCAACTTCTTAATCGTATCTGTCGCGGTGTCGGTTTCAAAACGACAAGGACCGTTTTAAATATTTCAGCAATAGGTATCTAAGGAAAGCCTTTAAATCTATATAATCAACTGATCAGTAATCAGTAGAGAATTTTGAGTGCAAATACATTCTCTCAACTTCGACGGTCGCCGTCTTACTTAAAAACTCTTTTAGTATACTTCATTATTAAAGGAGTAGTTAACGACTCGCATCATATTTAAATCTTATTTATGGCTTAATCTCTCTCGCCTAGAGAGAAGTCCCTGTGTACCAGCAAAGGGAATTAATTGGATGGTAATGATGATGATTTTTTGGTTCACACTCATCGTTTAAGTATATTCGGAGAAGATAAGGTGTGATAAATTGACAAACTCAATGGTCAGGATAACATTATATAAATAATTTGTATTAAAGATTTTTGCTTATATCGTAATCTTGAATATTACAAAGTTGCCGGTACTGTATATATGGAACTTTCGTGTGATTTTCTAATAATCTGCGCCAGTGAAAAAAGTCTACAAAAGGTTTGAAAAATTAATGTTCACAGGCGTCGAGCAAGCGTCGTTTATGAGTGATGCTCTCTTTTAAAATATTGATAGTACTACATAGATATTGGTAGTACTACACAGTGTTAAATTGGACTGAAACTACTTCGAATATAAAAAAGGCTAATATTGTATTGAAAACATTTGACGTTCTTTTTGGGAAATTTTCATAATAAAAAAATAGTGACGATTAACCTTTTTTTATGAGTTGGATTTGAGATTTTCGATTTTAATTCAAGTTTATGATGAATCAATATTTGGTTATAACACCATTTTTATTAAATGGAAGGTTGTATGTAATGAACGAGATATTTTTGTAAAATCTTTTCAATAATACTTAATATGAAATTTATGTAATTTTATGCTTAATTATGTGTTCATATCGATATTTGAGAGTCAAAACCCACTTAAACCAAAAACCTTATACTTACAGCCTCCCCTGAGCTGTTACGAGAAACGATAAAATGTTTAAAATTACAAAGAATATCTGTATCAAAGCGATATTAAATTTCCGCAAGATAATTCTCGCGTGGCAGCGAAATTTCCTGCGAAGCCTCTCAATTTGTGAACGAGTTAAATGATAAAAATGCAAGCTGGAAAATGTTTATCACGAATATTTGAAGTGCAGTAATTTTATCGTTCGAATCCTCTCCACGGCAAAAAGGCATGCATGCGTGAATGTTTGTCACTTGTCACAATAATAGAAGCTTTTAAAAATGCACTTTTTGTCACTCGTTCACTTGATAGATATTTGACAACTAAATTTGACACGTCTATTTTTGAGCTGATTTTTTTACCCACGATAATAAAGAGGAGTTTTTCAATTCGTCGCATGTATATCATATGTTAACCACGCATAACTTGCACTAAGTTGTACCATTTTTTTTATTGGAAATCATAGACCTCGAAGTTGGTTCCATAAAAATTTGGAAAAACGTTCAAGGGTGGGAAAGCAGGTTAGAAGGTCTGTACATTCACTGGCCTAAGATATAAATAAATAATCCGTAATATTATAGCCACTAAAAAGAGAAATATACTTTTAAAGAAATAATATTATCGCCAAAGAACTGTTTTTATTTATTAATGAATTTCTTCAAGTTCTTTCACTAATAAAAGTATACTTACCCAATTAATCTTCTTTTAATTCTTCTTGAGTCGGTGCCATGTTCATGTACAAGATTCAACGTTAGATTTGGAACGCAGACAGGGAATTACTGGGTTAATTTCTTTAAATTTAGATAGTTTGTATTATTTGATCTTGGATTGTTTGTCGGCGGGTAAAGATTTCTTCGATATACTATCATTAATGAACGAACTTATATATCATGTCAGGTATTTAATAGGAATTTAAAAATGATTGATAGTTTTCTTTCAACATTTTTCGATCGGACTGACTGTTTAGGTCTACGTCGATTTAAAGTTGCATAACAACCATTCCCACTTAAAAGGCTTAAAAAATTCCAGCTTGTTTAAATAACGTTGCTTTCATAAACAACTACTTAATTAAATTTAGAACATATTTAAGTTAGTTAAAGATTAAATGTACAATATGTAAGATTGTTATGGCTTTGATTATTGTAAGGCATATGGTAATATGTATGGTAATATATTTGATCCCAAAAATACACCTGTCTTATCTTTAGCGACACCAACATACAAACACCTAAGGCTATTCATGGCTATACGCTAAACACTACTGCGTCACTGCAAGCAATACAGATGGTTGAAAATACAGGCTTCATACCACATGATTTGCCTAAAAGGGCTTTTTCTCAGGAGTGGAAGTCAATAAAACGATCTGTATTTACAAATAACCTAGATTTATGCAGCATGGTCGGAAATAGTCGGACAAAGCAAAAGCAATAGGTTTGTTTACAGTTGTATACAGATCAAAAGGCCACCATTTGCCATTTGACCACCAACCCTAATAGTGCAATCGCAAACTGATCGATCTTGAGCGTCCATATTGTATGAGAACGTCAAAGGACGCGATCGAGTCAGATTTACAAAGTGTTGCAAAGTGTGCTTTGCATAAACCAAATCTGTTTTAGTTTAAACTATGTGGACGTATGACTTGGTGATTTTTCAAGCGAAATAACTGTGAGTCAAGGTAAGAAGACAAATAATTATTAAAATAAAAACATACCCAATTAGATTAGATAAAGCAGTTAATATCCCAGTAGAAAATAATAGTATTGTTGGGAGACTGAAGACTTGACAAGCACGCTGGTTATAAAAGCCAGCGCAGCCACGATCGGTGCTCTTTTTACCTCGCGCCTTCGTGGAGTTAACACGCTGTCATTACGTTTGTTTATGGTCGAATTGCTGTCGGTTGGACGTTTGGTTTTCATTTGTTTTAAAGTAAAAGTTTATTGTGTTGTAACCCTTGGTTTTCTTTTTAAAATAATAATTTCGACGAGATAATCCAAAATCAGAAGTGGGATACGACGTAAATTACGTAAATCTTGCGCTCATTATTTTCTTTGTTACATTTTGAAAACAAGCGTAATGTCAGGCCGCGAACGACGCCGTTCACGACGATCAGATAGTCGAGAGCGACGCCGGGATCGGTATAGGGATCGGACTCCCATGGCGGGCTGAGGCGCGCGATGGAGATGATGCTGGAGAGGTTAACCGCATTGGAGGAACGGTCTGCTTCGCGACCTACTCGGTCACGTGAGCGGCGCACACCTCCGTTGACATGCGGCACCCCTCGGGCTTCACCGCCATCGCGGCGCCAGGGTCTTTCTCTGTTGCAGGAAGGATTGCTACGTCATGCGCCTTCGCGCGCAGCGTCACCATCACCGACGCGATCTGCACGGCTGACTCGTACGCCTGATCAGCCGCCCATCATCACATCGTCACCGCAAAGTGATGTTCGTGGTCAGGACGTGTCGTCTGATCGTGTTCAGGATTCGGTGAGGCCGGAGTGTTCATCTTCAACGGCGGATCCCACGGTAACCGATCGAATTGTGGACGCAATTCGATCGATCGGAAACACAGTAAGGTCTGGCCAAACCTTTTATATCTCCAATTTTGACCCCACCTTGCATAACATTGATGACTGGTGTGCCGAAGTCGATTTTGCGTGCACCCTTAATCATTGGAATAATCACGAATGTCTGTCGCGGGTAGGTAATTGTTTGAAGGGTTATGCAAAAACATGGCTGAGCGAGTGGATAACTAATGACCACACGTGGGCAAATTTTAAGAAAGTATTTAAGCCTTTGTGTCCTAAATCACCTGATGTTGCTAACATACTTTTTGAAGTTATGAGTACAAATTCTGATAATTATCCCACGTATGCAGATTGTGTTCGACGCTCTTTGCTTCGTTTGCGCATAGTAAGGGGGCTTAGTGACGAACTAATGTCGGCTATTATCATTCGGGGTATCACAGACCCACAGATACGTGCATCGGTTACGAATGCCAAACTGTTACCGAATGACTTGGTTGAATTCTTTTCTATTTACGTCAAACCTATGTTATCAAAGTCATCACAAAAGCACGACTCGTTTTCGAAAAATAACGTTGACGGACTTCATGGTAGGAAACGTAAGTTTCAAGAGGGCAAGTGTTTTATTTGTGGTAGTACCGAGCATAAACAGTCGTCTTGTAATAAAAAACAAAAACGCCCTTCAAACGAAGGTAAATTTATAAATAATACACCCCAAAAGCTCGAGTCTTCAGTAAAGAATACCTTAGTTTGTTCATTCTGCAAAAAGACTGGTCACAGTGTTGGAAATTGTTATGCCAAACAAAAAGTCGAATCGCATAACAAAAATAAGGTAAATTTCTGCCGCGAATGTGACTTGTCTCGAAATAGTGTCGTCATAGTGGCGGTAGTGCAGGGTATTCCAACTGACGTACTTATTGACAGTGGATCAAGCATTTCGCTTATTTCATCATCGCTTGTCAAGCATTTTTATTGTGCAACAATAAAACCTACTTTCTGTTTACTAAAAAGGTTAGGGAGTCAAAAATTGAAAGTACGTCATACATGACGTTGCCTATTGAGTTTGACGGCCTTACATTGGAAGTAGATTTATATGTAGTAGGTTCTCAGTACATGAATACATCTGTAATCGTGGGTACAGACGTGCTTAACAGGGAAGGTGTTCGATACGTTCGCATGCGTGATTTTCAGAAGATCACTAGGAAAATTGACGAGGTGATAGTTCAGTCCGATTCTAGTGTTAACATTAATACGCCGTTGGTCGGGGAGGATTTGGACTATTTACTAAAAATAGTTGAGGAATTTTCTGAACATTTTATTGTAGGAACGGCGACGTCTACTGTCAATACAGGAAGCATGTCAATTAAATTGACAAGTTATAACCCAATTAATTATAGACCGTATCGTCTTTCCCACGCCGAAAAACTTCGCGTTTGCGATATTGTAGGACTGTACTTAATATGATCCGTATAGAGTCCAACTATCGTCAGGAAGAATGGCCGAGGGTAATATGGAAATTGCAACTAATTATTAACATTACAAAACATAAGACCACCCAACGTTCACCACTTAACCTTTTAGTAGGCATCGAGGCCGCTACTCCTTTGGTTTGAAGTTTGGTTCGTGACGTTGCATTTGAGGCCTCCAGTCCTAACCGAGAGGCTCTACGTGAGATGAGTAGGCAAAGAACATCGGAGCGACTCAGGCAAAATCAACAAGCACAAGACAATTTTGTAAATAGAGGAAGAAAGTCACCGCGTGATTTTAACCTAAATTCTTTTGTGTTTGTAAGGAAGCAGGCGCAATCAACCGGCAAGCTCGACTCTGGCATGCGTGGGCCCTATCGTGTCACGAAGGTGCTGCCCCACGGGCGGTACGAGCTCCAACTGATGGCTGGCTCGTACGGCAAGTCGACGCAAGCGGTGGCGGAGTACATGGTGCCCTGGCGAGGGGAGTGGACTCCTGATGTCTGCGCTGCTTTCTTTGATGGTATGTGCGGTTGTCTAAACACGTTGAGCGAACGCTGTGCGTGTGTTTACACAATCGCGCAGGACAGAGCTAACGTCGTGCCACCTGTCCTGCTCAGGACAGAGCTAACGTCGTGCGATCTGTCCTGTAGAGGAGCTAACGTCGTGCTTGCCTCTCCAGAGTGTCGCTAACGTCGCGCGAGACACTCTGGTTCATTTTTTTTGTCACTGGAATGAGATAGCTAACGTCGCGCGTATCTCCGGAGTATTGCCAACGTCGCGCCTAGATACTCTGTGACTTTTTGCCCCTCTTATATATTGTGTGTGTGCTACTTATCACACATTTGTGTATGTACTGCAGCCATACATGGATGTGTGAATTTTGTTGACAGATGCAGCTACTGATAATGTTGAGGAGGAGTCCTCGCTAGCCGCCGCTGTCGACGTGCCTGAGGCGATGGTCGTATCAGGGTCCTCTGCTACGAATCACATAGCCATTGACGAGCCTTTATCTGGTCCATTTGGGTTACAAGTCAATAACCCAGGATTGGATAAGTCAATGCCTTTCCTGGAAACTGATCTTGAAGGTTAAGAGGAGCCCGAGACGGACTCCAGTCACGATAGGCCGTGTTGGGAGACTGAAGACTTGACAAGCACGCTGGTTATAAAAGCCAGCGCAGCCACGATCGGTGCTCTTTTTACCTCGCGCCTTCGTGGAGTCAACACGCTGTCATTACGTTTGTTTATGGTCGAATTGCTGTCGGTTGGACGTTTGGTTTTCATTTGTTTTAAAGTAAAAGTTTATTGTGTTGTAACCCTTGGTTTTCTTTTTAAAATAATAATTTCGACGAGATAATCCAAAAGTATAGTAATAGTAGTAAAGTTTTAGTTTGTGGTGGACATCCTTCAGCTGCTATGATAATTGCTTAGCGTTAGTCACAATGGTAAAATACTTACGTAGGAATGTACTAGTCGCAAAGTCTTATGACTACTGTGGTAGCGGCAGTGTTTCCGCGTTCATTAATAACACCAGTGGACATAGAGTTGAGCCGTTGCCCTTTTACTGCTGTAGCGCACACAGGTCTGTGTGTGCTAGGTCTGTGGGTGGTCAAATGACAAGTCGTGGCCTTTTGATCTGTATACAACTGTAATCAAACCTATTGCTTTGCTTTGTCCGACTATGTCCGACCATGCTGCATAAATCTAGGTTATTTGTAGCACACACAGGTCTGTGTGTGCTACAGCAGTAAAAGGGCACTCACTCTGTGATTTTTATATATATATCTATATATTTAAATGTATGTTGATTTTGTAAATATGTCTATTATAATTATAAAAGTACTTTTACCTTTGCGACTAAGCTTACCGTAATTAATTATTATAGTAGCTGCAGGATGTCTACTGCTTGACATAAACTTCCCTTAATTCAGTTATTTCTGTTAAAAACTCACCCAACTCACCGTCCATCTAGTTATACTATTGTACTAGTACTCGTGTAGGATAATTGCAAAGTTATCAATGAAGATTAAAATACCATATGCAAACGATACGTTTAAACATTTATGTATATTGTGATAGTCCCAAATGAATAAACTCTTGTCATTCACTGATAATGAGACTGATTATATAACCAAATCCACCTTGTCAATTTCGTTCGTGTCAAGGTATGTCGCAGATGAATAAAATATAAACTTTATTCAATAAAGGAGTACTTCATTTGAAAACGTAACAACATTAATAATAAAGAGATAGTAAAACACGATGAGCAACTTATAATAGAGGTAGAACGCAACACCAGAAGACCAGGAGTTCCTAAATTGTTAAAATCAGTGCTCAGTTCGGTCCTTTGCAAAACACCGAACACCAAGTCGTCTCAGAATTATTAATTTCAAAACTTTCAATTTGTTTCAATGAATGTTCTTTTACCGAGAGAAAATACGATGTTTCCGCGGTAAAATCCGAAAACGTAAATAGTAAAGCTAGTAATTATTATTCTATAAAGTATAGCAGATTTTTTTCCGAATTGGTAGGTATTCTGTTACACTTTATCATTGATCTCACCAAGAGTCCGAAACTTGCTCAAAATGGTCAATCATTTGCTAGCTTTTATCCCCAATCAGTGTAGGTTTGAGGCTCAAGGCAACGTGCAACGAGCACCAATTCAGACCACACAAAGACACTGCCGCAAAGTCCTTTGTTCGATGCCGACACACACTCAACACCAACATAACAAGCTATGCTGACAACGCACCTTTATAGACATACCACCCTATTTGAATGTTATACGCAATATACAGGATAACTATAAGTCATTCTATTTAGTCTTAGGTTAGAGTCGGGCGTAGATAAAATAACTTTGTACGTAAATATCCCATTTTCATGACTTTGTTTGACATACAAAATTAACTACTGTTAAATAAATTGTCACCAAAAAAAATAATCGTGTGAGCTAATTGAGAGAACACTCGACTTTTATTTCAATAGTTGTGGATTTAAACCCAGCAACGATCTCCAAGCTTTTTCTTCTTGAAAATTTATGTGCTCTTTAAACACATGCTTTGAAGTGAAAACAAAAACTATGGCATAACATGGACTTTTACATTACTCTTAAGTCTTCAAGCAGCAGCAAACGCCATGATTGAAGCTAGCTAACCTTTTAACTTACTAAGTGACAAAAGAAATAAACGCTTCTATAGCGTGACCCCTTAATTAAGGAAGACACCCGCTCCGCTCATTTCGAAATTGAACAAGACTTAGTGAAGCCGGGTCTTTTAACCGGGAAATTATGAAGTATTTCTATTAGGGAGAATTTCAGCGGATACTAGCAAAACACAGCTTTCTATTTGCGTTCAGCCAAAATTTTGGACGAAAAGATTCAAAAAGCGTAGTGGTGAGCAAAAAGGTTCCTGTTTATTTCTGTTTGAGTAAAATACACATTAGTTTGCCGAGGTCTAACTGCTTTGACATAATATTTGATTTGCTATGTCGATTTAACAATATTTTATATAAAAAGGGAATGGTCACCCCATTCCCCACAGATGAACCATGACAGTTACATATAAAATGTAATCCCCATTTCCGTTAATCTTTATTCAGAGCATCACGAGAAGTGATACTATAATTTTGCAAATACTTTTGCAAAATGTGAGTTTGTAATGCTACATTAGCAGACAAAGATTCTTCCGCTAAAACATTGTGTAAGTCTTTTGTCTCCGTGGTGGCGCACAACATTCTGATGTTGTAGTCACCCAAGCGAATATTCTCTCATCTAATCCCCGCCATACACTGTGTTCCCTCGGAAACGATATGTTCCTACGATCTACAATATGAAGCCCCTAGTTTTAGGTTTTCTCCTCGAGTTTAACTGTACGTGAGGACCATATTTATATAAAAGATTTTGTCCGTGGGGATTAACAATGTTCATTGCTGGTCCTTGAGATTGTCGGGGTCAATAGAAATAGAGAACACTACGAGCTAAGCTCTTATTTGATCTTATTAATTTGTAGATTTTTTTTCTTCAACTATTCTGTGCTTTTTTGTTTCTATATTACATCTTGTGTACGTGTTTATGTGTATCTATAGAATAGATAAATAAATCTTTTCTATTCTATAAGCAAGAATCTTGAATGTTTTCACAAAAAACGAGTATTAGGGAAGTGGAAAAAACTACCTTGACACTAAATATATTTGTAAGTTATTCTTTTTCTTCTTGATGTGTAATGCAGCATCGAGATATGATAATGGGACTTTCTACAATAATGCTACAGGATTTTTAATGAGTGGTTCAATTAAAGTTCAATATACTTACCAAAATTCTGATCTTATGTGCGGTAGGGTTTTCTATATAATAGAAGAGTACGAAAAAAATATTGAAAGACGAATAGACGATACAAAGTTTAAAGATTTTTTCTTGTAAGAATTACTTAATACAATGCAAAGCCACGTTTATTAATAAAAGTTAAACAGAGAATCGAGACCTAGTCCATTTAATACTAAGTATTATTAAGACGTCGTCATAGAACTTCTAACCTAGATTATTGACACAAATATGCCATCAAAGCTCGGCTTAAGAGTTAGCGCCCGAGTAACAAGTTTCTTTGCACTTATAACCGGAAGTGGTTGGCCAATTGGAAGTTAGGGCCTAAGTGGCCGTTGTGGCTGATAGACCAAACTAGAAGTTAGCTCAAACATTAGAACAAGACAGTTGTTTGTTGGCTAGTTGTGAATGCTACTTAGTTTTAACCGAACCTCGACGCAACGTTTTTTTCCAAGTCAGTTATCACAAACATTGTAGTTTTTCACGTTCGTAAACAATAATACTGTATTGATTAACCTTTTTCCAATTTCCAATACTGAGGAGATTGTGACAGACTGACAGAAATGACGAATCCATGAGGGAACCCACATGGATTCGTCATTTCTGTAAGTTTTTTGCCATTTGGCTACGGAACTCTAGAAAGTTTAGACAGTACAGGACGCAGTATTCCAACCTAATTTTAGAATTAGAGTACTGTATATGTCGCAGTTAAATCGTATAAACCACCGTTTTATATTAAATCTAGCTGTTTTATAAAACAGCGGCGGCTCAACGATAAGCCGGATTTAATGCATACGTTATACAGCACGACTGGCCATAATGTAATACAGCGAGACCTTAGCCGTTCCGCTTCTTTGATAGTTTTAATTCCAATTCTATCCACTCGTACTCGCTGTGAAGGTCTTGAATTATCTACATTTGTTTTTATAAAACCAGGATTTCTGGCGCTTCGGCGGCCGTTGTAGCGGCACAGCTAGCCATTATGTAAAACGGCGTGTTAACCGACCTGACTTACACATATACATTTGATTCAATTATCTATTTCGCTGATGTGCGCGAATAAGGCTTTCTAATCCAAATTTAGTTTTAAATACTCCAAACTTGGTCACTTGTTACAGTCTTTTATTGACTCGTTATTGAATTTACTTAATTTAAAATATTCAACTTAATCTCGTATAAGAAAAAAAATCAACTTCTTACTAAAATACTTCGTTAAATTAATATTTTTTCACGAAAGCAAAATGTGCCAGAAATAAGAGAGATATAAAATAAGTCGGGCAATCATGCGATAGACAATTCGCCATCTTGATAGGCTCATGAAAACAATGTAACGAGGTTGAGAAACACAGTAGGAAAATCGAGCGCCATGCGATCGTCGGCGAAACTACCAACTGAAATAAAATCTTCAATCCCAAATTTAATACGGTTTTATGCTGGTATCATCTAGAAGTTTTGTTTGTATATTACAACATCGAATAAATAGTCTTGAAAATGACGCGTCTTTTAAAATACCTTCACAACTTAACAGCTATCCTTAAAAGGTTCTCCCCGGACATTGCTTAAATTGCTTTCCCGCAGATATTTTTAATGGAATGTCTATTCTGTTAAATTTTCAAAGCCACGTAGAGGTAGTGCTATTGAGGTTTTCCTGAGGAAAGATCGCAAAACCTTTGAAACATTATGTCAACACTTTGAAAAATAAAATATATTTTTGTTGTATAACTTTAATATAATATCTGAAAAAAAAGATATTATTTATTTTTTATTTATCATTATTGGAAAGTCTCGGAAAATATATTGGCATTGCCCCAATGTGAAATCAACTCTACCTATGTACATATATGGAGGGTTCAAGTCCAGAAGAGAAACTTTATGTCTATGGATACTTGTTTTTCAAATAGTAATGAAGGCTTCAAGCAACATTGTCTATCTTCAATATATAAGATACTTTTCGTCCATCTGCATGGAATTGGGACAGTTTATGAATGAAAAGGCGCGAGTATTGCCAACGGCACCAGATGCGCTGAAAGTTATATTCTACAGTTTCCACAATGGTTCGCGCTGCAACAATGCAATGTGGACCAGCTTGTTTGTGGCATCCCAGCTTCAATAAATTTAAGAGTGCATACAATGAAAATAAGACAATACTTTAAATCTTCACAAATGTATATAACTGACCTCATTAAAACTACTTTTAGTATCTGAAAGGAACAAAAGAAATACAAATACAATCTAATGTGGAACATTCAATCCATTATTAGCAAGACCTGAAGTTTAATTAGCCTTCAGGACCAGCTAATAATAGATTGAATGTTGAATGCTAGGTAATTAGTAATTACCCATGTATAAAATATTTAACGCCGCCCAGAACTATAACATTTTCCGCTTAAGAATTTATTTCTACAATACTATCTACTTGTTTTGTTTATTTTCATTTTCATTAATTGCATAAGTTATTTTCACACGGTCGGTTTCAATTTCTTTTTTAACCCCCGACCAAAAAAGAGGGGTGCTATAAGTTTGACGTGTCTGTCTGTCTGTCTGTCTGTCTGTGTCACCATAGCTCCCGAACGGATGGAGCGATTTCAATTTATTTTGTATGAAAGGTGAGTTTTGCGCGAGTGTTCTTAGACATGTTTCATGAAAATCGGTTGGGCCGTTTAAAAGTTATGGGGGTGAGAGTGGGGAAGCAAAACCGAAAATCTGCAAGTATACTAGTGTGGGGTATCAAATGAAAACGCATCGCGTCCACATTACATAATATTATGTTGTTTTACATTTAAGGAAATTAAGGCATTGGAATCGGGGGTTTTTCTTAAATTTTAAATTTAGATTTATATAGTGTCTTTAGTTATGCAATTTTGTTCCTAAATGATCATTTCATCATTCTAAATGGATAGATAGCGGAGAAACGGTATGAATAATTATTTTTCGAATATCAATTTAAAAATACATTGCATAGTTATCAAACTTTTTATTTCAGATAACAGGTGACTGTTTAGTGATTTATATTTTTGGACGTATGACTACCTCTATAAAAAATTATGATGGTCCTACTACAATATCACTATAGGGATAGTCTTAATTTTTAACTTTAACTCGCAACAAAGGTCTCAGAAAGAGGGTTCGTCTCAGAAAACCGCACTATTAGTTGAGCCAAAAACCCCATTAGATTTTATGTAAAAGATGTGGTTGCGTTGTCCATGTGAGGTGGTTAAGTGGTTTTGCCATGTGGCGGGTTAGGTTAGGTTAAATGTCCTAGATGTATTAGATAGATATTAGCGCTTAGCTATTAAGTTATGAAAAATATACGTTACATTATTGTTAAAATTATGCCTCGCTCCAGTAATTTATGATACCCACTCGATGTAAACCCTAAGCCTAGCCTAAGTCTAGCCGCGTCTCAGACAACTGACCTAGTATGCGCTCGCTACATTTAGTAGACGTCGCGTCGTCGTTTAGTAGGCGGACGTCCTAAGCTGCGCTTGCCTATTATTATGTGGTCACCAGTAGAGTTATTTATGAATTTACTTAACAACACTATTACAATGGTTCTTATATAAGGCAATTTAGGTTACAATTTCGATGTCCTTAAAATATTAAATAACTAAATATAATACTAACATATTGGAATAAAATTAATTTACAATTATAAAAGATTCATAGAAGGTTCATAGAATATTTACAGCTAAAAATAATTAAAAATTGCAGTAATACATTGAATAATATAAACTAAATGATTATCAAACATTATGATTTTTCAAAAGAAGTCATAACTATTTAATAAAAGAGTACATTTTGGCCCCAACGGCTGTCCGTCTATTTTGTATAGGGATCAGAAGACTAAATATGAGCATTTAGGACCGACCCAAGCCATGCTAAACCGAAATCGAATCAAGCCCGTATATACTCGTACCAGACAACTGAGTTAGGATGCACTCGCCAGAAGTAATGCAATATCGGGAAGGTCAGTCACACCCAAAGCGTACACATTATATACAACACGATCGATATACAACGTACACATATAAAACACGCTCAATATACAGGATGGTATATTGAGACGGGACGTTGTTAGGCGAACCTCCGTATTATCATTTTCGCTTTAGGACGTTCACTGCTGGACAAATACCTTGATGATTTTCAGTTATTTAGGGTGTAAGCGGCCTGTGTCCACAGAGAACCTTCACCCTATAAAAAGTATCGTAGTCTGGATTTTCCAACTGTGACATTCATTTATTGTATTGTATTATTGTATTCTAATGCAAATATATTTTTCAACCCAATGGTAGATAGAAGATATTTCATGCAGTGAGCAGAGTACTAAAAGTGATAGAAATCTCCAATTAGTTGTCAAATATTTAAAATGTTTCCGGACAATCTACACAACAACTGTTAAATGTTTTGGATGGTTGCCTATGAAACGTTTATAGCTAACATGAATATATCCACCCTTAATGCCCCGTCTCGAGAATCCACCCTGTATTAATAAAGGTTAACCTAAATACGATACGAGTATAGTATATGGACGGCACCGCCGGCGATCGACCGACCACGTTTAATTTACGGTATCCGACTACCAAATTTGCTGTGTAACTAGCCTCATTATGTTATTCGCCAGAACCGATATTCGAGCGGGTTCTGAACAAGACGAATTAATAAGTCCGTTAAAATCTGAGGTAGCCAAGAACCTATCGTGTTAAGTGTTGCCGCATGAAAGTTTTGCTAATTTTTTTGGTGTTTTATGTTAGGTATTTTCGAGTTTGAAGCTTACATTTAAAATTATTTTAAGTTCTTCACTGTATATGATGATTTAAGTCCCCGCATCTGTCTGTCAGTTCGTGATTATCTCAAAAAGCATTGACATATAGACTAGATAATAATAATAAAATAATAGTTATTTGTTTTGATGGAACTAAGTTGGTTTGAAAGTATCTACCTTCTTCAACCTACTCAGAGCCAAAATTTCGAATTTGACTTGAACGTCAAAACGTAAAGGGAAATTCCATCTTATAACAGGAAATAAAGAGTAGGTGAAAATATTTTTTATGTAATCTATACTTTTTAAAGTTGGTTACTTACCCTTAGAATATTTATTTGAGACACTGCAATGCAAGAAAATTTTTATACATTATATCTCTCAATGAAATGTATGGTAAATCAAAAAACTTAATTTATTATAATATCAGAGGTTATATTCAAAGACCAGAATGCAACACGGAGAAAGGCCCTTGGGAATCCATGAGGTTATGTACCTAATACAATATAGCGAAATCTGTTCCGACAGAATATCAGTCAGATATTTCCCATGAGAGATCACGAGAGCTCGATTTCTATAAATTTTACTTAGTCAAACACTATCGATATTGTTGCGGAGAAATTACTTTTATGATAGGAAAAGAAGTAAGTTACTCATGGATAGATTGGAGCTTGGTTTACTAAACAAAAGCTGACGTTTATTGGTTTTGTTTTTTGACCCTCAGACTAGCAGAGTGCCGATGGACACAGGTATGGTAGGTAGGTGATATTATTTATGAATATTTATTTTTCGCATTACTTTGAATTCGTGTTCATGTCAATATCATTAAAATGGTATAAGAAAGGTATCTTGAAATATTTGTTTTTTTTTATAAAAAAGTTTATTTTCTAATTTGGTTATTTTACCTAGTCTTGACGATTTGGCCGTACATTTAAAGGTTAATAGACTTGTTTATTGGTCTAAGACAACGTCATAAAGAAACAGTAGGTCCGTAATGTCGGATAATTTGCAGAAGAAAGCCCCGGGTAAATTGCCCAGCTTGTGTTACGCGTAGCGGCTGAAGTTTCATCTTCCTCTCCAATAGCTCAAGAACTATTAGTTTGATAAGAGAATTATTTCGGTTTCAGATTTTACATTTATTGAGGATGGCTAAAGGCTATTAACTGCGACAAAATACTATGTTTAAATATAGGATGTCATCTTATCGGGTTCGCTTATTTTAAAGTAATTAAGGTAATGTACGTATGGTACAAACTTTGTCCACAGGTAATTTTTATTTTAGCTGAAGTTACAGAAATCTAGGCTTTAATCGTAAAAGTAGTTAACATTTTAAATTTTGCATTCTTTTAAAAGCTATTTTGAGGGAATTGCACTATATTTAACCCTTGCGCCGCAAGCGAACCATCGCCCACTGCGCCATCGGTTCAGGCATACGGAAATGCCCGCGGGCGTGTAATCACGGCCTGTCTACGCCAAATGCTAGTTCCCTACATGGAATAAATAAATAAATATTGCCGGACAATCCACACAACAACATCCAGCCCCGTGGTAAGCTATAACTTGTGTTACGGGTACTAGACATCTGATATACTTAATATAATAGACATACATAGATAGATATTTTTATTATACATATTATACACCCCAACCAAGGAGAAAATGCTTGCAGAACATACAAACACTTGACGCCCCGGCGGGAATCGAACCCGCTACCTCTTGCACCGCAAGCAGACCACCACCACAAATACCCTAATGCATACTCTTGCACCGCGGAATATGATAATGACTTGCCTTTTACAAAACTTTGCACCAATTTTCTATAGTTCAAATTTCATTTTTGTTTATATAAACCTATATTTTGTTAATTAAATTTATAGAGACATAAATTGTAATCGGCCATGTTTTTGGAGAAGCCATTGGCTCCTGAAATACAGATTTTTACTAGTTCGGGAGCCTATGGGACTATATCTTTGTTTCATTATTTGTTTTGTCAATAAAGAAACTTGTTTGTTGTTGTTGTTGTTAATTCTTAGTGTTTCGTGCCCAAAGGGTTAAAAGTGACATAGGACTAAATTATTTGTCTGTCTGTTCGTCTCTCACCGTAAGAGATAATTTTATTTAATCGTTCTCTTTGTTTTCAAAGGATGACGTTTCTTTGTTGCCGCTATAACAAATATAAAAATAAAATAATGAAGTGGGTACTCGAACAATAAACGTGATATTATACATATCCATTCACACCCGTTTTTTCCGTTTTATATACAAATTTTGAAACACCGCTTGTATTTACTTAAAGTTTTAAAAATATCAAAAATCTTTTACATTACCCGAACAATAGCAGTGTTGCGAATGACAGGCGAGGCGAGATATTTCATTTCACGAAATGCGGAAAGTAGTCAAATTCCATTGCGGACACGTCCCTACATCAGACCGAGGAAATGAAATAAGCTGAGATGCGTCGAGCCAAGCACACTCGGAAAACTAGAACTATATATAATACAGGTGCAGTTTTACGGATGTTTAGTAAAATGGGCCTGCTCAATTATACTGGAAATTTATATATATATATATATCTATA
This sequence comes from Gymnoscelis rufifasciata, assembly GCA_929108375.1. Classification (NCBI taxonomy): domain Eukaryota; kingdom Metazoa; phylum Arthropoda; class Insecta; order Lepidoptera; family Geometridae; genus Gymnoscelis; species Gymnoscelis rufifasciata. The sequence goes on from OV815301.1 coordinate 3,822,228, forward strand.
ATACTAGCTGACCCTAACAAACGTTGTTTTGCAAAATTAAAAATAGTTCGTAGCCGATCGAGTGGGGTATCAAATGAAAGAGCATCGCGTGCACATTACAAAATATTATAATGTTTTACTTTTAAGGAAATTAAAAAAATAAAAAAAAATTATCACTAATATCTATTAACCAACGCTATGTAACATTTGATACTAAAGCTAACTAACCGCATAACCATTTGATATAGACGAGAATATTGTGAAAAGGTTAATGAAAGAATCAAGGTTATTTTATAGAGTTATTTAATAAACTAAGACGACGGTGCGCCAACGTCTGAAGTAATAAATCTTGTTAAAAGTAGTTTTTATGATTGGTCTCGAGTCGAGACGCCTGTTTCTTTAGACTCCTCAAAGAATCGTCCCTTTGAGGAATTTCAACAGGAATGTCTGTGTCATTATAAACTTGCTGTATTGCAAGATATTTTAGTTTTAACGAAAATATCTTGCGGGAACGCTGTGACGGAATCTCTTTAATTAACTTTTAAGACCTTTCGCTTCAGTAGTGAAAGCTCTTGAACGCGAGCATTAATGCATACTTATGAGATTACTGTCCTATTATGAAGTTTGTGGGAAGGTGGTCTCTTGAAAGTCCGTTGCAAGAGACTTTTGTCCTTATAGACAAAGAAGGTTCATTTTGGCAACTAGTTTTGTATTAAAACAGTGATTCATGAAAATACTTCGAGAATGACCGTAATTTACTTTTGTACAATGTTATTTCAACGGGCTTTAAGAGATCCAGAGTTAGTAATATAAAACCTTTATTTCACACCTGTTTTACGTCACGGGCAGCATTGCCAATATGTTATAGATTTTACGGGAAAAAAAGAGAGATACCTAAAACCTCACAAGCTTTACCTAACTCAGCAGGTTAAGTTTGTGAGGCAGCAGCAGCCTCTCAAATAGACCATTAAAAAAATTCGTTTGAGTTTGAAAAATGTTGGCATGATAAAGAATAAGAAGCATTTATTTGGCCACAAGAAAAAAAATAAAAGATAATTTATTGAATATTGATTAATCAGGAGAACAAAAAAATATAACGAGAACAAGCTGCGACAAAAATTTGAACGATTCAGCGGCAGAACGTGTCGACTACATCGGTGCTCTTCCATAGTTACCTGCGTTGTTGCGTTATTTATCCTCGAATAAAAAAAAAGTAAAAAATATTGGTGGACAGTACAAGGTACAACTATAAACTTGTTTTTAAATACTGCACTCGGTTTCAAAAATAACAGATTAGTCACATAAACCTGATTATCTCCCGATCTACGTATGCAATTATAATAAAACGAAAGCTGTTTAATTGAGAATTTAATTATAAAGATACAGAGAAAAAAATATGCATCAAATCTCGAATTTAATAAAAACTAGAGTAAGTCATATTTTTCTGATAGTTCAATATTTTTTATTGATTTGATTTTTGTTGTTTTTCATCACTTTCTGCTGTTAAGTACTTTGTATTGCCTCCACGCTCTTCGCTCTTATGACAGCTTCAAGACGATTAAGCATGCTGAACATTTAACATTTCGGAGCCGGTGCTACGGAATACCTTCCCTTTCCTCCATCAACCTCCTTTACAAACAGTTTACATGATATTGGATGGTTTGCGAAACGGAACTAAAAAGTCTTTATTTTGTTTTTTATTTCAACTTCAACAACTACAAAAATAGTAAGCAATGAACAAATTCACATTGAAAGATATTGTACAACAAATTATTTTAAAGAGAAGTCCTTGGTCCAGAAGTATTTTAGAAAGACGACAAACACGCTGATAAATAAATAGATAAATCTCAAGTTACAATACTCAGACTAAAGTATTAACGGAACTTCAAAGTCAATTTGCGAGATATCAAATGTTTGCCAACAGGCACGATGTAGCAAAATCATGTCTTATCTAGCAAGGCATCGCGTGCTCGAATCGCAATGTTTGCGCTCGCGATCCTCGCAGACAGGGCCCGCCAACTCGGCATCTAATGATTTGCCTCCAACACGAGACTTGGGTAAACTTTGGAAAGAACATGCTTTACCGAAAGATTTATTACGTTTCTGGAGCGCACAGTGGATTCGGTTTGAAAATATAAAGTAGGTTAAGGTTAAACATTTGGCATTTCGAAAAGTCTTGTTTGAACCTCTTCGTCTTGTTTCGTTGAAAAGTTTCAACGAAAAAGGGTGGTTCTCAGTTCGACATATTTTTAACTTTTTCTGTTTTTTGACTCTGAACTTTGTTCTTCGTGGACCGATTTCAATAATTATTTTTTGAAATGAATTTTATTAGGAAAAGTAATTCTCGAGATATATTTAAATGTATCCTCTTTTCATAGGTCAATCCCGAGGTCAATCTTATGCCGGTATACTAATATTATAAATAGGAAAGTGTTTGTGTGAGTCTGTTTCTTTGTCGGTCTTTTACGGCAAAACGGCTGAACCTACATAGCATATATTTATATACAAGCCATACATTTGGTACGGTAATGGGTTATACGTTGGATTAGTTTAATTATATTTCAATTAAATATTTATATTCAATTGATTCCAAACTGAGAGTCGGTTCTTTTTTTGTTGAAAATCTGCTTGTGTGAAAATAAATACGATGCTTAGGATAATCATTATTATGAAATAATTATTAAGAGACATCTTCCTTATACATACAATTATGTGTTTCTAAGACAAATATGACACTGTGCATCATCAGAGACTATTTTTATGATGTTATAAGGAATTGTGTAGTGAACATAATTCGTACGATTTATACCTACGATACAAATTATTGTTTGTTTAAAACGTTTGACTCATTCACAGTTGTATAAATTACGAGTTCCTGTTTTCTTTCATCAGAAATCGATTTATGCGCGGGACCAACACATGGCACAGCTACGAGTAGCGTGAATAATGTTACGTGTAAATAATTTTCCATTTCAAACACCACAATTTCATTTTACACCTCGAATAGCATGATAAGTTAATTATTATAGCGCGCATCATTGACTACTCAGGTAATTAGTGACCAGAATCGTGGGCTCTCCCCTAGCATGTAATGTCATTTGTTTTTGTGCTTTTTAGGGCTCCATGACCCAAAGGGTACTACGGTACCCTATTACTGAGACTACCTCGTCTGTCAGTCTATGTATGTATATCTTAAGAACCGCGAGAGAGACAGAGTTGAACTTTTTGGGGATGTTGTTACTGTTAAGTACTTCTTTTTGTAGATCTCGCTAAAACTTTTGAAACCGTTTTACATTTCATACTTTTGCACAAGCATGAGAGTTTGAAGAACATATGACATTCACCAAATCGCACTTGGTCAGCGTGGTGAACTAAGTCCTAATCTCTCGTCAAGAGATAATTAATTCCCTGTTTCCAGCAGAGGAAGGGAGCCCCCAGGCGACAAACGCGTTTTCAATGTTGCGCGCGCTTAGAACTTGGATAGACGATGTACTCATAAGTAGATAGTGACCGCTCTGACTGACAGCTCTAGTTGCGTTTTTTTATTATTACAACAGGTAAAATATTCACGAAATACACGAAATGATCGGTGTACTTCTCGGATTTTTACACCAAGTGATATAAAATGCTATCACTTGGTGTAAAAATCACATGCACACATGAAAAGAGTTTTTACACTCTTTTCATGTGCATTCGCACAGACTACGGGTATCGCATGTAAATTGAAATTAGTAGTTACTTTGTACCTGAGATAAAGCGTAGGATAAAAGAGGTATTCTGAAGCCCCTTACTTTGTGACTGGATTGCTTAAAACTTTTATAGCATAAATTACATGTTGGTAAGCTATTGTTACATTGTAGTATAATTTATTTTATCTGGATGAGAGTAGCTCGGTTTCTTAGCCAATAACGTCGATTTAAATATTCTTTTGAATATTAAAATCGTAGTCTCTTTTACGATATGATTTCATTCACGATATTTTTGAGACTGGTATACCTGTAAGTCCGCCTTTTTGAAATAAATGTGATTTTGCGCATGTAATGTCATTCGATAGAGTGAATTAATAAAAACAAATAGTGTTGAACATTCAAATTTCTTATTGATACGGTTTTAAGATATTTGGGTCTGAAGAGTTATACATTACAAACATATACAAATATACATTTAAAAAATATATATATACGGTCGAATTGAGAAACCTCTTTTTTTTAAGTCGGTCAAAAAAACGTGATTTCGGCGGCCGATGGAACCTGAAAATATTGTAACCTCTTTTCATGATCAAACCATTGTAATATTGTAGACAATTGAAGCATCTAGAGGCGAATAAAATAATTGCACGGCAATTTGGTATTAATAGTGAAAACGAACAGGCTGCGACACAGGTGCATCGGACACTTATGGATACCACGCACCCAACTATATTAATTGAATTAAATAGCACTATTATCACTAATAACAGTATATTAGGTCCTTACATATGAAATTGGCGTTTTTCGTACTGGCCACTTTAATCACAAATTTCTCCTCTTTGGTAAGGAATTCCAAATTCAAATTTGTACAGCTATAGACTCATGTATTTGTGCTTCGATGATCGTCATTCATTTGTTTTTTTTCTTCTGTTTTTTTCTGTTTGCGTCACTCATTTTACAAAATGGAAAACTTAAAATATCGCATTATTTACGAGTACGAGTTCCGCCGTGGCACTAGTGCTGCGGAAACAACTCGAAGGGTGAATGATGTGTATGGCGGTCGTGTTGCAAAAGAAAACACAGTTCGTTTTTGGTTCCAACGTTTTCGTTCTGGAAATTTCGACTTGCAGAACAAGCCCCGTGGACGGCCTGAGACTCAAGTTGATAATGAAGAGTTGAAGGCTATTGTGGAAGCGGATCCATCGCAAACCACGTCCGAGTTAGCTGCAGGCTGCGGTGTTAGTGATAAAACTGTTTTAATTCACTTGAAGCAAATTGGGAAGATTAAAAAGCTTGAAAGGTGGGTACCTCACGAATTGACTGAAGCAAACCGGCAAACGCGCGTCGACTGCTGCGTTACATTACTAAACCGGCACAATAATGAAGGTATTTTAAACCGAATCATTACCTGTGATGAAAAATGGGTTCTTTACGATAATCGGAAGCGCTCAGCGCAATGGTTGGATCCTGGCCAGCCAGCCAAATCCTGCCCCAAGCGAAAATTAACCCCAAAAAAGTTACTTGTAAGCGTTTGGTGGACTAGTGCCGGTATTGTTCATTACAGTTTTCTCAAATCTGGCCAGACTATTACGGCTGATGTCTATTGTCAGCAATTGCAAACCATGATGGAAAAGCTAGCGGCTAAACAACCTAGGCTGGTCAATCGCTCCACGCCACTGCTGCTTCACGACAACGCTAGACCACACACTGCGCAACAGACGGCTACTAAATTAGAAGAGCTTCAATTGGAAAGTCTAAGACATCCTCCGTACTCCCCGGACCTTGCTCCAACAGATTACCATTTTTTCGAAATTTGGATAACTTCTTGCAAGGGAAAAAATTCAACTCCGATGGGGCAGTCCAAATCGCCTTCAAAGATTTTATTGATTCCCGTCCGACTGGTTTTTTTAGTAAAGGGATCAATGAACTACCTATAAGATGGCAAAAGTGCATAGAAAATAATGGTTCATACTTTGATTAATTAAATATATTATATTAAAAAATATTCGACTTTTTGTTCCTCCCATACAAAACGCCAATTTCATATGTAAGGACCTAATATTTGAGTGTATAATTTATTAATTTTTAAAGTCAAAAATACTTATGGGAGGGTAACTCGGTTCGTTACGTAACATTTGTGACTTTTGGCATACTTTTCTTTCTTTTTCTATTAACGGCAGGCATTTTTTCTTTTAGTAGTCCTCCGCTTCTACAAAGCTACAATATTGAAGCCATATTTGTAGTTACTATTTCTGTCAAGAAGAAACATCCCGAGGTGCGAGGCTGCTCCGCGATCTTTGGGATGAAAGTCGAGAGTGCTCCAATTTGGCCAACACGCATTTTTGCACGGTACGAATGTTTAGAAAGTGAGAGATATATATTTTTGGCACATCTAACACAAACAACATCAAAACAACAAGTAGGTACAGAAGACAGATCAATTATAACCTATTAATAAATAGACAATACGTATAAATTACTGTAAACACGTGCTTTAACGGTGAAGGCAAACATCGTGAGGAAATCGGCATGTTCTGAGAACTTTAAAGAGTATGAAGGACATGTGACATTCACCAACCCGCACTTGGCCAGCGTGGTGAATTAAGGCCTAATCTCTCTCTTCAAGAGAGAAGTCCCTGTGTCCCAGCAGTGGGAACGTTAATAGGGTGATGATGACGTATAAATTATTTGTTTATTTATCCCCAACTCGAATTACAAAACTCTGTATTTTCGTCGATGGTCAATAAAAACAAACTCGATACTGGATAAGCCGAAGAAGAAGCAAGGGCACTTGTAACGACTTCAAAGCGAGAATCTCGCAGTTCAATTTATCAAACAACGTTGATACTGCAATGCAGTGGCTGCGAGCTCGAGCAAGCGCTTATCCCGTACTCGGATACACAGCTTTTCATTACTATCTATGTACATTACATTAATGCATTTTGTGCAAATTTTCATTTAATTAAATAATTAAGATAATTTAATGCTAAATCTCTCAAACGTTCTCTGAAAAATCATTTTCAGTGATCATTTTCTTTTGTAATATAAATTTTATTATAGTATTGAAGTATTGTTCAAGTTTCCTCGATACAGGCTTAGACTAGTGAGGAAACTGTCAGATATTTTCATTAATAGATGTTATACTGCTCTAAGAACAGATGTATTTGTGGTATATTTAAGTTTTTTAAGAAATATTGTATCATTTTGTTGTAATAAGTACATTTTCATTTTTCATTTTCATTGTAGTTTTTAAGATTGTCGGTATTAACAATCTATAAATATAAATAAAAGCCCGCCGCCGCGTCAGTCTGTCTTTATGCCCGCGAAATACTCAAAAGCTACAAAACGGACCGTCATAAAGCTTTTAGTAATAGTTGAATTAATTCACGAGGAAGGTTTTGGTTATGTATATGTTTACATTGTGTATTTCTATCAGGTACCTACTAAATAAAACCTCCACTCCACGCGTACGAAGTAGTGGACTAAATAGTCTTAATATAAAGGTATAAATCCAAGATGTTATTTTTCTCACAAAACTCAAATATTTTATTTTTAGACTAGCTTTTAACGTTTTTTCCGCGTGAACTAGGTATTTTTCCGCGTAACTATTGCAATATGACTGATACTGTCAGTTGCCATGGATACCTCTAAATAAACAAAAGAAAGTAAAGGTAAAATCACAAGATTAATATTGTTGTTGGTAGTAAACAGTAGCCACAGCCTTCCTCAATAAATAGGATAACTATCAGTCAAAAACTTTCCAAATTTAGTCCAATTTGTAAAATTTTTCATGTACTTAGTCGATTTCAAACAAAAAAACTCTTCAGCTTTATAATTAATATAATATATATAGGAAGAAGAATATTTACGATGACGTAGGCGGTGTTTTTTCTTCAAAGCTGCCTAGAACACACTTGTACTACTTTTGATTTTTATACAGAGCTTTTTTTTTACATGGAGTGTCTTGTCTTAAGGCAGTGAAGTGGACTTTAGTGATGTTTGCTCTTTCGATGCTTATTAGATCTTTTTTATTTTTAAACAAAGACAAAATTATTGACTAGTATTCGAAAAACCTAGAACAAATTTTGCTTGTATTTTGCTTATGTTTCTGAATGTTTGGTGCGAATTCAACTGATATTAGGGTAAACATGACCTACAGATTAGATTAGGCTAAAAAATATGAGGCCTTTAGCCTAAATGTTGTAGAACAACAATTTGTTCGCCTGTTACGTGCCATTCACACCCTCTCCGCTTTGTATAACAATTTTGAAACACTTTGTATATTTATTGATTATGTGTTTTTAGAATTGTTGTTATAGCGGCAGCAAAAATACATCATTCCTCAAAATTACAACTCTAAATCTATCACGGTTCTTGATATACAGACTGGGGACAGACTGACAGACATTCTCATTAATACGGTTCTGTTTTACCCTTTTTGTACGGAACCCTTAAAATTAAAAGACAGTGTTCAAAATAAGTTAGAAAAAAAAATATCTTTTTTTTCTACCTGTCTAGACAATTTGTCATGTTACTATGCTTTGTAGCTAAAATGTGCACTAGTACAATTGTGTCTTTGAATATTCGAGTGACACAATAAGCATTAGTCACTTTAGGCACTGGACAGAAATCGAAAGTAGTGAAATTGTGTTCTTGATAGCCCAAGGCCAACCCGGCTATTCACGATCCACGAAGCGCCGAGATCTCAGACTTAAGACTAAAGGACCACAATAGAAATTCTCTTTAGTTGGAAGGCCACAACCGCATTGACCCGCCACCTTAGTCAGCCCCCCATCCCTGAGCTGAGCCAAATTCGAAATGCCAACACTGATTGAGAAGCAACTTCTAACAATTAAAATATGGATGATTATATTGGCAACACTCATTTTTGAAATATCAAAACCTTTGGATTAATAAATTTGTTACACAAATTTGCATTAAGTATGTGTATAAAAATACTGTTTTGTAAAAGATTTGAGACCATTGATAACTGAAAGGCAGTTAAACACTATACATTTATTTTGTTAAGTACCTACACAAATCATTAAGTTGTTACCTAGACGAACTATAAAGTTTTGATTAGATTACCTACCAATAACGAGTAATCGTTTTATCACTTAATGGTCCGTATGCAAATCTATTTTTGTGATAATGAACTGACCACGATTTAGTATTTAATATGTATGATAAGGATAAGGATAATGTAGCAAAGAGTAGGTTTAATCCGGCTATTCACGGTACCCGAAGCGCCGAGAAAATACGGACTAAAGAAACCCACAACCGCATTGACCCGTCGGTCGCTACCTCAGTCCGCAACCCATCCCGCTGAGCCAAATTCTAAATAACATTGACTGAACAGAGAAATGAAGCTATTTCTTGAAATAACGACTATGACGGTCAATAATTTATTTATTAACAGAATAGAAAACAACGAAATGTATTGTGAATACTGTTTACATAGATGGCTGGTTCCATAAAGAGACACAATAGGGAATATACATAAGTTTTGATTTATTTAAATTATGAGCATGCAAAAGTAAGGTTATTTGTGTTGCAATACAAGACAAATCTGACCTTTTCTTTCCTACTTTGTTGAAAAGATTCTGTATTAAGGCTGTAAAAAATAATTTTCATAATCATAATGATATGATTTGATTTTAAAAGTATCTGTTCAATCCTTAGACCAAGGAAACTCTTTTTTGTTTTCTGTACAAGCGCGTCGTAGATGTAGGTTGCATATCTCAAGTAAAATTTATTTTTCTCGGAAACGATAAAGTTTTATTAGCTACAAAAATGTATCAGGTTTTAGACCACGCTTCATTTCAGCAATACACATGAAAATGTTGACAAGATCAACTATATAGCGGTGAGCGTTAGTAACAATAATAGGTTATAATAGCAGCTCTTGGCACAATAGCAGCTATTGCGTTATCAGACTCAAGAATCGGTTATTGTGAATCACTGGTTTCTGTAAATCACCAGTTGTTTTTGTGAATAACGAGTGATTTATAATAACGATAGTGTATCGGTGATAACTCTTTATTGTATCGCAGTCGATATTGAAAGCAAAAGCTGCTATCAAAGGTTTAAGGCTATTATGATACCGCCTGTTAAAACGATATCAGCTATTGTTAAACTAATATTTTTAATATTGTTTTTTGATTGTGTTTGTATTGTACTCCTATGGTTAGACGAATTCATGGATTCAATGCATTCATGTATTTATGGATGTGTGGATGGATGGTTGGGTTGATGTATGGATATGATGCATGGATGGATGACCTATTATCGGATGTTTTTAATTTAACTCAAATGTATATCTAGTGTGATTTAACATAGATTTTTCAATGATTGCACATGACTATTTATGTACTTATAAAGGAACAAAAACATAGACAAGGCTGGTATTAAAAATAGCAGCTTTGAAAAGCAGTAATTGGTGTTGAATAGCTGCTACTGTTATTGTATTGGCACAACATGTTATTGCCCATCGCTACAACTATATCGCGAAACTAAACATGAAAATGTCTTATCGATCAGATACAAATACGGGTGGAGGGATTAGGTTGAAATACCTCATGTCAGTTCAAATTTCGGAGTGAAGAGAGGCGAAGCAAGACAGAGACAGCTATTACGTTGGAGGCAAACCTCACTTTGAAGTTTGATGCGCGAGGATAACTAAGTTAGTTTAGTTATACACGTGGAAATTTACTTAGACATGACAGATTATGAGATACTTCAAGTTATTATGTTGTAAAAAGTTGCCGGTGAACGGATAGTCGATCGAAGAATGAAATGAAATAAAAATGCTGAAGTAATAATACATTGTATTAATCATAATGACGGACAGACTTTTAAGTGGAATACTTGTCTTAGGCATTCATGCTCTTTGTATAGTGTCTCTATTAACAGTATAAAACATTCAATAATTTACCCAAATACAAATAAATCTAAATTTAAAATCAAGGAAAAACCCCCGATTTCAATTCCTTAATTTCCTTAAATGTAAAACTTCATAATATTATGTAATTTTGACGCGATGCGACGATTTCATTTGATACCCCACACTAGTATATTTGCAGATTGTCGGTTTTTCTTCCCCACTCTCACCCCCATAACTTTTAAACGGCACAACCGATTTTCATGAAATATGTCTAAGAACACTCGCGCCAGACTCACCTTTCCTACAAAAAAAACTGTAACTAAATTGAAATCGCTCCATCCGTTCGGGAGCTATGATGTCCCAGACAGACAGACACGTCAAACTTATAACACCCCTCTTTTTTGGTCGGGGGTTAATAAAATTGTAAAAGTAGAAACAAATTTGTCTGTTATAATTTGTGGCATTGGTCCAAGTTATAAAAGAAATCGTGGTGACACAAAAGCAGGGGACGGGAGGAGTTGGAGGTTTTATCTGTTCTCGTCCGTAAGTGGTAACCCTCTGAATCCTTACACGTGACCTCCGGGTGGTGCTAAGAACAGTCTCTGGTGGGGTAGGCTTCGGCTGCGGCTTCCCCCCGGGCTGGGCCAGTGCGTGAAGCGATTTTTTCGTGTTTCGTAATGTGGCCTGGAGAAGCCATCTACCTTCTAGGTCTTCATGCCCCATCTTAGACCACATCGATTAGATTGTGGTCAAATGAAAGCTTATACAGCATAAAAAAACATTCACTAGTTGGAAAGGCAACCGAAAAAGAAGTATGGTTATGATCATCATCATCATTATCATATACAGCGTGACTTCACCCAATGCTGGGTTATATATATGCTATATTTAGCTCTGTTATACGATTTCCAATATATTTCACCATCATTATTGTTATGGTAATTCTTGAAATCCATCAAAATCCCAATCTTAATCGGAGTTAAACTTATGAAAAAGCAAATTACTTAAAGTTAAACACTCTCAAGAGTTTTAGTTTCAATTTTAAACTACCAAGAATATTAATAAATTATTTGAACTAGAAACCACATCGTTGGCTACCTGAGTTCGCCCACTTACAAGTTTTATTACTTTAGGTGTTTGAGGATCAATTAATAAGTTGGTATAGTTTTATGTTTTCAAGATGAAATGATGGCTTTTAAAATAATTTAATTATGGTTTCGACGTTCACTGAACATTCGAATCAAAAGGGACAGATGGTAGATGCAGATGAATTAATGATGTTTAAAATTGACTGGCTAGGGTGCTGTGGCCGAAGTTCTCTTATTTGTATATTGAAATTATAAATGGATACGTAAGTTCGGACACTGTAATAAGTATTATAATTATTGCACTGTACCTACTGAACACAACTAAACGTAACATAAAACATCAAAGCTAACCACGATATTTTTATTATGTGATTGTTACTGTCGTATCTCTAATATTTACTAACTGGATAATCGCTTATTAATACTCTATATTACAAAATACATTTTATATTTACGTGTAATAAATACCTGTTTAAGTAATGTTATCGATGAAACGAGTAAACATAAGTTAAAGAATAAAGACTTACCCATTAATACATTTATTCGGTACAACAAATACAAGAAAGCAAACAATAAGCAAAATAAAATATTTTAAAGTTAACCTAAAGCACTAGGTAACGAGAAAATAAGGTCTAAAGCAGCTTTTTAATTTTTTAAGCCTTGTTCGTAAACTGGCATGAAAACAGGTCAGCACTGACGTGTAAGCAAGAACAAAGAGTTTGCTTTGCAACAAGTTGAAAACATTAATCCTGAAGCTGAGAACAAAGCTGGCCCTCGGGATCCCATGCGTCATTTCCCTTCGACATGAGGATAACACAAAATGATATATTTTCCGTGGTAAAAGAAGCTTATGTCCTTTCTCAGTCTATAGGTAATATTTGTTCTAAATTTAATTTTTATCGGTTAAGTCGTTTTAACATGAAAGCCAGACAAACAGGCGGCCAGATTACTTACTAAAAAAAATCTTATCAAAATACATTTTACATGCATAAATGCCTTTCATACCTATGTAAATAATGTATCTGAATAAATGAGTTGACATTGAAGTCGTAAGTAGAATAATTACTGGCTACATTTATAATATATTAAAACCCAAGGTAAGTATCAATTATGTAATACTTACTTTGGTTTTAATAAAGGATTGATTGACTTTAAATTTAATTTTCTCCTCTTATTTTAAGCCTTATTATTACCTTAACAGACGTGTAAGCAAGAACAATGAGCCTGCTTTGCAACAAGTAAAAAATAAACATTCTGAAGCAAAGAACTAACCCTCCCCGGGATCCTATACATCATTTCCTTTCGACACGAGGATAACGCGCATGAACTCCCTGGATAGGCGCCTAAAAGTAGACTAAAATGATTTATAAGGTATCTCTTATTCTTGAGCTGAAAGCTGTAACTGTTTTTGATCTTTTGTTTCCTGTTAGACATAACACGAGGAAATTGATAAGCGCATTTACACTAACCAAAGCTGCTGTCATAGAAGAAATTAACTGATTAAGTTAAATAATAGCTTCTTTAAAAACTCAGTTTTCTTCCCCCAACTTTATAAGTCTTTTAAGAATACGGGCATGTAAAGAGCTTAGCACAGACGTGTTAGCAAGAACAATGAGCCTGCTTAGCAACAAGTAACAAAACATAAATTCTGAACCGCAACATTTTGAACAGAGAACAAAGCTGCCACCGGAATCCCATACATAATTTCCTTTCGACGCGAGGATAACGCGCATGAATATGAATCACTCCCTCGATAGGCCCGCGAAAGGAGATTTCAAAAATGATTTATCCGGTATCCCATGTTCTTTAGCCTGAAAGTTTCTGATCATTTTCGCGATGTTCCGACATAAGACGAGAATATTGATCAGCGCTTTTTAACTAACTAGCCGAGGGGTAAGAAAAAGAAATTGCTTGAATACAAATATTAAACTAAACTTTTCTCCTCTTAATCTTCTCATGATTTATCTGGCTTCCCGTGTTCTTTACCTCGCCTGAAAGTTTTTCATCTTTTGCTTTTGCGAAGCTCAGACATAAAACTAGGAAATTGATGAGTAATTAACTAACAAAAGCTGGATACTATAATAACTGAATATTCATATTACTTGAAGAGTTTTACGTCGTCATTTTAGTATTAATGTAATTCTTTAATATTAAGTAGGTCTAGATAAAAAACTAAATATTTGAAGATTCGATGAAGAAAAAACAGGGAAAGATTAAAATGTAAATAAGAAGCATACATAACATCAATGATAAAACAAAATAAACGAGTAGTTGATCTTGCTATCTGTTATAACAGTGACTCGTTAAAGCTTGCACCAAAACCATCTACAAATAGAGACATTGCTCGTGATAGACCTGTCGGAACGCCTTGCCAGTTTCGTTGCAGTGGGATATAGGTAGGTATAGACATATGGATAGACATAAAATAACTTCGCTGATGAAGGGGAATTGATGACGTTGGGTATACACTAGTGTACCCTGCGGAGATACACGCATCATGCGGATTGAGTAACTTATTGAATTTCGCCTAATTCTAGTTTACATACCTATCATATATATATGCGGAGATACACGCATCATGCGGATTGAGTAACTTATTGAATTTCGCCTAATTCTAGTTCACATACCTATTATATATATATTACTATGTCGGTATAGTGACACTCCAGATGCGATATATCTTGTATTGTTGTTTCATGCAGAGCCGGGTGATGCGTAGGTAAAGTTTGGTTGCTTGGGAGACCAATATTTATCAGTATTAGTGAATATGAATATAATATGAGTGTAGTAATATCACTATATTTTAACAGATATTAAGATATAAGGACCTAGGGAGTATAGGAATATAAGGACTTTGTGTTAAATAGACAATTAAAATGAGAATATTATGGCCTATTATGGACAAAATTATATTATTTTAATACATTCCTTGCTATTAGGTTCTAGATGTTTATAATTATGGAGGTTTTGTCTGTTCACGTCCGTAAGTGGTAACCCTCTGAATCCTTACACGTGACCTCCGGGTGGTGCTAAGAACAGTCTCTGGTGGTAGGCTGCGGCCGCGGCTTGTCACCACCCTCCGGGCTGGGCCAGTGCGTGAAGCGATTTTTTCGTGTTTCGTAATGTGGTCCGGAGAAGCCATCTTCTAGGCCTTCATGCTCCATCTTAGACCACATCGTCACTTTACATCAGGTGAGATTGTGGTCAAATGAAGGCCTATCCAGTATAAAAAAAAAAAAAAAAAAAAAAAAAAAATTAAATTGATCTGATTAAAAAATATTATTATACCATTAAACCCCTACGTTCGATTGTAGTGATTTATGGTGCTTTATTTTAATTTTTATTCTCAGAACAATATTTAGAAACGAGATGTTATAATACCAACTAATTTCTACCTGAGCCAAACAAACGAATCCGAATAGTATTACTAAATCAGTTTGAATTGCTGATATTGAAATATAAGTGAATTTTTAAATATTAGCATGAATCCATAGAATATTACTAATATTTTAACAAATACTAATACCTCAGCCACTCGCACAAGCGTATGTGTCGCAAAGTGCTATTTTGCGACACATACGCGTGCATTTTATTTAATGTTATTTTCAATCGAGTCAAAACTTAAATCTCAAATAACCCGATTACGACCCTGGCAAAATGACTGGATTTTAATCCTTTATCCATTTTTGTTTACATTGTTCAATTACTTAGTTTTAAAAATGTGAAATACACCGAATGAGTTTAAGTGTTTTTGTTCACATTGAAACTTTAGGAACTATAAATACTCACCAACGTCAGGGCTTTTATACGTCAGTATATACCTAATACTAATCAAAATAAAAAATCTTCATAAGAGTATGCTGTTTTAAAAAAAAACATTATGATGTACACGGACACGGCGAATTTCTTTTAGTGAAGTCTAGAATGCAGTAAGTCGTTAAATAAAAGTAGCTGCTAACTTTTTAAGATTTTAAGACTTCTTTTAAAATCATAAAAATCATTTGGTACAGCAAAAGTATACTATGCCCATCGCGCCGGCATTGCATAATTAATTTTCCTTAAGAAATATTCTAAGGCAACACCGTCCTGAACAAATTTCTATTCAGTTTATTATTTTATTGGGATTCTAAAGTAAATTTGTAGTTTGATTTTCTCCTTACACTTTTTACTCTACTTTAATATTTCTTAAAGCGCAAAGCATTTCCCATTTTCAGAGTTTGCGGGATTTTAACCTACAAGCTGCTGAATTAAAGTCGGGTGTAGGTACTTAGCCGACACGGCCATTATTGCTAATGAATATTTAATTGTGAATTTAATGTATTTTAATTGTATCTAGTGTTTTGCCTTGGTGCCCAAAAAGTACCGTGTACCTATTGTAAATATTCTACTGTAGGTTTCTTCATCTTTAACGATGAAAAGCGTCCGCCGTTCTTTTGCCTTCAACAGCCAACAGTCCGTACGTTTTGGACAGTGACATTATTATTTTGATGAAACCTATCGAACCTGGGAAAAATAGCTCTCAATTGATAAAAAAACTTTTAGATTTTTTCCAAGTTAGAAGCCAGGTTTTCATATACGCACATAAACGCACTCCCTATGTCTAATAAAATGGATGTGATACATGTGTTTCTAATGATCTTCTGGCAGTCTCGTCTAAGAAACAAAGAAGAGAAAGAATAATAGCAGTAAAACTTAACTCTTGGGTCTATAAAACAGAGTCCCGAAGTGTGACAAAGTATTGCAGTGAACGATCAGCCACGATTATTGAACCACCAGCTTCGGAATCAGTTATAAGAGCAATCGATTGCCTATCAAGTCTTTGAAATGGAACAGATCCATCAGTATTTAGCCCCAACACGCGGATAATCCGAATTGCGACGGGAAATTGGTTCCGCAAAATTCTGACCACAAATCGATAAATTATTGCCAACGTAGATGATCTTCACAGGTAATTTTACAGTTAGCACTGCGATGAATTGAATATTGTGAAATAGATTTGAAACATACTTCAATGGAAAATTTTCTTTTTTTTTAGAAGTATTTTGTTTACATACATTGTTGATTAGACGATAACACCTATTTATTGTATCTGCAATCTCAGTATCAAGCCAAGTGATAATTAATTCCTTGCAAATTATTATCAAAAGATCTTGATAATACTAACTACTTAGTTAACCACACTAAAAAACGTTGATCTATCAACTAATTATATTTAAAGTAGGTAGGTATTGTTAATGAATAGACTAACGAAATATTTTGTATTTAAAAAATAGTTAAAGATAACTAACATAACAGATAATTGAGAAAATAAAAATTGCTATTTGGTTATATTTCAAAACTACAACCCAATCCAAAGAAGTTCAAAACTTTGCATAACATTTCAGTAGCGATACCGTTTATTTTAGAGGATTTGGAAGCAACACGTACCATTCGTTAAAAATTTGTTCTCAATAGTAAAATATCCAACTGAAATTCAGGCAACGTGCTCCAGCCACTAACTGGCAGCAACAAGAAGACAAGGCCCAGTGTCCGGAGAATTCGAATCACAAAAACAAAATGTAGCTGTTCGATTCAATTATATGTTTCCACCCGTGCATGTCCAGTGAATGATGGGAAATACGTTTTATAATTGGATGTACCTCCCCCATACCTGGCAGACGCACACTCAATTCCAAATCACAATCACTGGGAAATGCAATGATATCTTCCGCAACGCTGGCGGCACGAAATTGTGTTTGCCGAAAATGTATGCAATTATAATAGGGATGGAATTGATGAGACGACTACATAAACAAATAGGTGTTCTGTAAAGTCAGTCTGTTGGACCGTCCAAATACTGGACGCATGTTTTTTTAACTAGACTTTTCTATATTTAAAAATTAAGGAAATCCCCCGATTCCAATGTCTTTATTTTCTTAAAAGTAAAACACCACAATATTTAGTAATGTGCACGCGATGCGCTTTTATTTGATACCTCACTCGAGTATATTTGCAGATTTTCGGTTTTCCTTCCCCACTTTCACCCCCATAACTTTTAAATGGCTCAACCGATTTTCATGAAACATGTCTAAGAACACCCTTTCATACAAAACATTAAATTGAAATCGCTCTATCCTTTCGGGAGCTATGATGTTCCAGACAGACACGTCAAACTTATAACACCCCTCTTTTTTAGTCGGGGGTTAAAAAGATAAAAAGTATCTTCTCGTGACGTTATGCAAAACTTCAATGGACTGTAGTGTCTTAATTCTTCGTTTGCAAGAAGAAAAAAAAAAATTTATTTTTTTATAATCTTACTGAATAAAATATATTTTATAGATATCTGTCCTATTGGTAATAGATCAAAGCACGGTCTTAAGTACTATATTTATTTATTTATTTTCGAACAAAAACTTTGTACAAACGTCTACCCCTTCAACCTGGTGAGTTTAAAAATAGTTCTCCACGATCGGGAAAGAGTATCCAAGACCAAGCAACTCCGATAATGTTCGTACATTGTCCTTTATCTATAATTTTATTTACTTGTAGGCTTTAGTTGGTAATTTAGTTTGTTTTGTAGATATTTTTTTTATAAGCGTTTGGTGCAGGGCAAAGGCCTCCAAAACCCAAATAGCTGATGTAAGCCAACGTGGAAAGTTAAAATGGTACTGCGTTAAAATGATATGAGTCGTGGGCAAAATCTACCACTATATAGTTTTGCAGATAATATTTTAAAAAATAGTCAAAAGATATTATGCATTTTAGAATAGTCTATTCTTATTAATAACAATGCAGTTCATCTGTTTTGAAAAGTTTCAAAGAAGAACGATCGTTTGACTCTTGTTATGTTTTATGTTTACTCAAAATGTTAGTTACCTACGAACTATATATTTTTTTTCTATGTATAATATTCTATGTGGAAGACGTGAGTTCAAGTCAGGCATCTTGCTGGTAAGCTACGTCTTAATTTTTTCTACATAAATTGCGAATATACTCATGTTTTGAGTTTCGTCAGTTACACAGTTCTAACCGTATAGAAAAAAAGTGTCCGTGCTCAAATTACCTATTACGTATAACTGTTAAAGAATACAATCATGTGTGTGTTTCTTGAATTCTACAACATTTGCAAGTAATACTTAGAGTAAGGACACTGCACAGCACTAATTAATAATGTTATCTGTCTTATTTTTGTACTTTTTCTTTCTTTCTTGCTTTCTTTCACTCAGCACAGTTTTCCTACCACAAGCTCATGACACATTATGTCCAACAAAAGCTAAACGAATGATCATAAATATCAAAAAAAACAAAGCTTAACTCAAAGCATTTTCACGGTTCAATTTAAAGGACTGCGAATTGAATAATTTCGGATTGGAAACCTGCATCCCCGTCTGCAACATAGCGTTGTGAAGGGGAATCGCTAACGAGTTGTATGCCGACATACGTCTAGGTATATGGACATGTCTCGTTAGGGCTGCCGCTTTAGGGGGATATTGAGTTACAAGAACATTGTACGCGAATATTGCTTCACGAAATGGAAGTTAACGTCGTTTGGAGCAATTTTTAATTATTGATATTCTATGTTCTGAGATTGTCTTGGAATGTTTTGATTTCAGGTTAAGCTCTTGGATGCGTTCAAATCAGGGTACTTTATATGTTGCAAAAATAAAGTTTTGTTGTCTTAAGTATTCCTTAGTCTCGATTCTTTATATTTCGTTGTGTACGGATAATGTAAAGATATTATCAAAGTAAGAACTTATAATTCGTTTCTGTTTTTTGAAATCCAATATGTGTTGTTGCAAAGCAGTAAAGATTTGCAAAAATATTTTCGGAATATTTTGGTTTAAAACTATTTTGAAAGCACTTCCCCTATCTTATTAAAATAAGGCTTTAAACTTTAATATGTACCGTAACATCAAGGTACTTTATTCTTAAGCGAACTAAAGTTGCAGTAGAGTTCTCTGAATTTCGGACTAAAAAAGAAAATAGTTAAAACTTCGTAGCGATGTTTGCGCTACTCATCGATTGCTGAGGTTATAGGGCGAGTGGACATAACAGTTTAACATTTAAAATGCTGATTGGTCAATCCATCATGTCAGCAATCAGTTGCTACTACAGTTAACTACGAGAATTTATGAACTGTAAACTTCTAAACGAAACGAATAATGCAGATACTTGTTTGATTGTTGTTAATTTTAACAGGATTTGTTACAATTATCAACAATTGTTAATGAAGGATTCAAAAGTTATTTATATCAAAGAGATTAAGACTTTTCTGTGAGAAATATATGATTATGATGAATACAATCACAGTATTTTTTAACTATCGTTTATGGGGTTTTTAGACCCAACCTTCGAATCACTAGTTTCACAGGAATAATAATATCCATGTCCGACAAAGCAGTGCTAGTAAGTTGCATGAAGAGAGAGGAACTTTTTAAAAGGCCAGCGATGAAAGATGGCCAGCCATCTAGGTACCTTCTAGGTCTTCATGCCCTATCGTAGACCACATCGTCACTTTACATCAGGTGAGATTGTGGTCAAATAATGGCTTATTAGAGTGATTCGTTACAGTTGACTGTTATAATATATTAACAAAATTGAAAAAAATTATAACATCTATCTTCTTTTTTTGGTAATTATAGTTATACAATTTTA